>CM053154.1:97687020-98304937 GCA_028571685.1 Heterohyrax brucei | reverse complement strand
AGCCAAACACAAGTATAAGAGATTAAACTGTGTTCCCTCAAAAAATGTGTGTAGCAGTTTGGCCAGGCCATGGTTCCTGATACTGTGTGATGCTCCTATATGCTGTAAACCCTGCCTCTATGATGCTAACGAGGGTAGATGGGGCAGTGAGTGTGTTGGTGAGGCAGAGTATTGTGCCTTGAGGCAATCTCTTGGGCTATACAGGAAAAAGAGGCAAGTGGAGAGTTGGGGACCTCGTTCCACCAGAAGCAATGCCAGAACAGAGTACACCCTTTGGAAGAGACTTGGGGCCCTGTGCAGAAGACTGACAACAAGGACCTTCCCCTCCAGAGGGGCAACAGAGAAAGCGTTTCTCTGGAGCTGACACCGTGAATTTAGACATTTAGCCTGCTGGAAAGCGATCAAATTTCCCTTTTTAAAGCCAAAAAAAAGGAAAAATGCTAACAAAGTCATTTTCTACTTCTCACATGAGCTTTGTGTTTACGACATCCACTGTTTTTCTTTCTCCATTCTATCTGTACATACCAGACACCTGATTGTATTATGATATCATTTACAAACCTGTTTCTCATATAACCTAGAATATAATGTCTGTAATACTGAAACTAAAAAAAAATATTTATGGATGCAGTCTGCTTCCACGACAGTCTTAGAAACCCTAAAGGGTGGTTCTACTCTATCCTACAGGGTAGCAGTGAGTCAGAATCATAACAATAGGTAATATTTATGTTTAAGAAAAGCTCAAAGTTCCACATCTAATGTGCATGTGCACACACACACACACACGGGAATAAAGACAAGCTTTACAGTCCAGAGTTAATTATCAATCAGCATATCCCAAAACCGTACATGCCAAAGCGAAATAATTTGTACAGTCCTTTGTGATGGTACTACCCTTCCTATATCCCAATTGAGAAATCTGAGAATCATCCTCAACTCTTCACTTGCTTTTAGTCAGTCATCAAGTCCAATAGGATCTACTTCACATCTCTTTTCATTTCTCACTTGCTTTTAGGTCAGTCATCAGGTCCAAGAAGATCTATTTCATATTTCTTTTTTCAACAGGTGATAATGCACATATGCCCCCAAAATCCAAACACACAAAAATGTACAATATTAAACTCTAGCCCCAGGAGTGTACTAGTTTCACAGATAACCTCCCAGTGTTTCTGTAGTTACCAAATGATACCATTACCCAAAGTGCAGTTTTTCACTTGCTTTTCTTACTGTATACACCCTGGAGACTTTTTTCCCTGTAAGTTCATAGACAGCTTCTTCTTTTTCTTGTACAGCTGCATGTTAAGCCAATGTACGGATATGTCCCACTATTCAGTCTCTAAACAGACACTGTTATGATTGTAAACAATGCCGAAGTTAATCTGCAGATGTATCATCTGATTTCATTTAACTGTAGAATAAATTCCCAAATGTAGGATTGTTGAGACAAAGACAAATATAGCTGCAATTGTCATAGATACAAAGCGCCCTCACGTCTTTTTTCAAATCAATCTTTTTCTCACCATTTTCTTTGCCACTGAAGCCTCATGGCCTAGGTTGATGAAGTGCTCCCTTAATTAGTCTCTCTGTCTAGCCTCCCTCCCTTCCCAACTGTTGTCAAACAAATCTGTATTAACACATTTTTAAATATACAATATAATAATTTTAAAAATCGTCTCTATCTACACTCCCAAAACCCAATTTTCTATTTACCATCCATGAGTCAAGCACTATGAGGTATTTATAATACCAAATCATATTTCTTGTATTTGCATACATGTGTGCATGATCTCTAAATGCTGCAAATGGTTTACACTCAGCTGTTAACATAAAGGTTAGCAGTTGAAAACTACTCAGCAATACCACAGAAGAAAAGGTCTGATGATCTGCTTTCACTAAAATTACTGCCAAGAAAACTCTATGGAGCAGTTTTACTCTATGATACATGGAGTACTGAGTGAGAATCAACTTGGCAGCAACTAGGGATGTATGTAACATCCCTCCCAAAATACAGTGTTTTTCTGGGGTTTTTTCCTTACTTACATTGATATTATACTATGCACATATCATTCTAAAGCTTTTCATTCAACAGTACACATAAATCATTAAATTGCTAAACATTATTCCATACTATGGATATATTTATTTGCTCATTCCATTTATGCTTACTATCATTTTTGCTTACTTTTCCAGGTTCTCCACTATTGTAAACAATGCTGCAATGAACATAATTTACACATCTACTTATACACACGTATAAGTGCTTCTCTACTGCAGAAAATGGACAATGGAATTATGAAATTATTGGGTATAAGCATTTTAAATTGATAAATACTGCCCAATTATCCACACCAATCTACACCCCTTAATGGCTGTCTCAACTTATATTCTTAATATTACTTTTTAAAACCCTGGTGGCATAGTGCTTGAGAGATATGACTGCTAACCAAAAGGCTGGCAATTCAAGTCTACCAGGTACTCCCAGGACACTCTACGGAGCATTTCTACTCTGAGATATACGGTCGCTGAGTCAGAATCAACTCAACAGCAATGGAGGTTTTTCTTTTTTTTTTTTCATGGCTAATGTTTAACATTATTAAGCTTAAGAACTAGGAGCTGCAGCTACTAACCAAAAGGTCAGCAATTAAACCTCTGTTATGGCGTCACTATGAGTCCCAAACAACTCCACAGCAGAGGGTTTGGGTTTTTTTTTTTTTAAATGTTTGCCTATATAACTGGTAAAAAAATGTTATCATTCTCTTTTAATGTGCATTTCTCAAATTATTAATGATGTTACACATCTTATCAAATTTTTGTCATTGTCTTTCTAAAATTGCATTATATGTACTTGAGTTTACTATTTATGTTGCAAGTATTCCAACGAGTATGTTTTAAATCTGTAGATTCTGAACATCAAACTAGAAAGAACACACTGAGTCAATTCCAACTCATAGTGACCATATAAGACTGAACAGAACTGCCCCATAGGGTTTCCCAACAGCAGCTGGTAGTAGATCTGAACTGCTGACCTTTTCGTTAGCAGACAAGTTCTTAACACTACACTACTGGGGCTCCAGTTTGAACATTATCAGTTATAAATTTTAGTTTTGTCAAATTTATTAAAATGTCTTTCTAAAACGTGTCAGGTATTCCAATCACCTACAAAATATAGTAACACTGAATCATGTATAATTAACTTGAAATGAAAAAACAGTAAGCCATCTCCCATTCTATTTTATAAGCATGAGTTCCACAATTATCCTGAAATGTGAGTTCCCCATTTCTTCAGTCACTCTCAATTCTCAAGCGCTTCTTATAAACGTCTATTGTAATGACTGAGAAAATAATGTCTAAAAAGTCTTTTTTTATTATATGTATTTGTTTTTTGGTACACCATAGCCCATAAATGTAGGCTAACTTCCTCTAGGGCACAACTGAGGAAATTAAAACTTCCCTTATGCGACTTACTGAGGAATGGTATCTCTACTCCCCATGACCTAGTTCTGACTATGTCATTTTTACCTCATATGCATACTCAATGACTACAAGGTGGCTCTAATACAGCCTTAAAGGATCTCATTCCTGTCTTATTAACTCACTGTTTCCCCCATGAATTTATACTCCAATAATACAAAGTTACCTAAATTACCTTTATGCACCATTCTCTCACATACCATCCCTTTGTTATTTGGCCTAAGAAGTCTCCTCTTACCCCACTATACCCAACAAATATTCCCATTCTTCCCAAATCCAGTTCAGACATTACCCAATCTACAGCTGAATTCAATTTTTAAAGTAGGCATATACTACAGAACACTGTTTCTCAAACTGTGGGTCACGTCTATCAGCAGATTATAAAATCACTTTTAGTGGTTAAAATCAATCTTTTTTAAAAATCAGACAACAGAAAATACATCACATGTAGCAAAGGTAAATACTGTTTCATGAAACCTTTGTTCCAGTTATCACACATAAGCACACATATAAAGCTGCATATAAAGAGTCTTCCAATAAGGATGTCCTATTTTTGACAGCTCACAGCGGTCATACTTGTGAAGCTACAGTGGCCATTTTTAAGCACTTTTTGTGATTAGTCTTGACAAATAACCATGAAAAGTTACATGGTACCACAACGTATAGAATTGTTCAAGTTTATTACCAAAATGAGTGTTGATTCACTAAATATTCCATCTATTACATGAAATTTCATGTCCCGAGAGAACAATTTGACATTTAACCAAAAAATTTGAGAGACCTAGGTCTGCTGCCAATCAGTCTGTGTGTCAATGAACCACACATTCCAATGAAAGTATCACCACCATTTGTCACAGTGTATATGAGAATCCATCCCAACGAATTTCTCACCCAGCACAAGAACTGGGCCTTATTCTGACCACAATTTGACAGATTTTGCATCTGGACCGGAAGCTTTCCATTTACAAAATTGTCTCAGCTCAAGAATTAAAGTCCAACAACTGTAGACTGCACTGTACATTTGCTGACTGGGCTCTGGAGCAAGTGAAGTTGACCCTGCTTTTGACTGAAAATCTTCTTCAGCAATGAGGTCCATTTTGGGATGATGGTTTTGTTAACAAACAGAACTGTCACATTCAGAGTGGTAAGAATTCAACAGAGATTCAAAAACATCCATTTCATCCCAGAAAAGTTACTGTCTAGTGTGGATTTTGGTCCAGCAGAGTCACTGGCCCTCATTTTTTCCCAGGTGAACACAGACTGGCTGTGACTGTCAACGGTGAAAGCTATCAGGCTACATTATTATTTTCGGCACCATTTGGAAGGCACCACAGTGGCCATTTACCCAAAGTTCTTTTCCATACATAATGCCATCAAGTGTACTTCAAAATAATAATAATAATAATGTATCATTTACACAACTTGTTTTGTTCAAGTTCAAAAACAGGACACCCTTATCAGAAGATCTCTTGTGTTATTATGTAAAACATATTTCTTAGTGTGGGTCACTAAGTATCATTTGAAAGCTACTATCATAATTGCTGTATGGATTCAGAGAAGATTTAAACTGACAAACAAGACGAAGAAATGAAGAAAGGATTCTTAAATGAAGAGTATATGACACACACACTGGCTTCCCCATCACCTCTCTAAACTAATCACTTCCCTTTGGTCACCGTGCTCTAGTCACATATGTCTCTTGACAATGCTTTAAGTGAGGCAAACATGTTCTCTCCTTAGGGTTTTGCACATTGTTTCCTCTGCTCTCCACTTAGATAAAGGCACAGATTGCTCCTTCATTTCAGGTTTCCCAAGGAAAGCAGCCTTCCCTGATCACCTAAATTAGCAACCACTTTCCAACACTCCATTGTCTTACCTTTGCACTGCACTCATCACAATCTGGTATCTTACATTTGTTTACTGTCTTCCCCCATCAAGATGTCAGCTCCAAGAAAAGAAACTGCCTTGTTCACTGAACAAGAACCTGGTACAGTTACTAGAACATTCTTAAATGAGTAAGTTTTGACAAAGAATACATGAATTTGTGTGACAGAGCATGGTATATTAGAGAGGAATAACCAGCTTGACTATTTTTAAGAATAAGGAACAAAGCTGAAAAGCAGAAAGCAATCAGAATATGAAAAAAGAAGGAAACCCAGAAAACAATTCAGACTTCATCCTGCAGAGAACTGGGAATCATCTGAAGTTCTAAGCAAAAGGTCACCCATTCAAACTTTTATTCTGCACAAGGTCAATTTACTTTGCTTAGAACAACACAGAGTACAAAGGTCAATACTACTGGCTCTTTTCTAAGACTGCTTAGAGTTTACCAGCAATGGATTAAAAAAAAAAAGAAACTTCAGGAAAATTATACCAGCAATCATATGCAGATGAATTGGAGGAAGGAGAATATAAAGTTATGAAGGGAAATTAACAGGCAATGCAGAATCCCAGAACAAACTGAGATCAGTAGAATAACCCAAAACATTGTGCTGGGTGGCAGTGCTAAGACGGCAGACTAGGCACACGTCTCCTCCAATCCCTCTAACTAAGGCTTTGAAAAACAACTGAATGGAACAAGAAGGACATTCTAGGAGCCCCAAAATCAGGTGGAAAGCTGTGAGATCTGAATGGGTGACAGGGAAAGGAACAACTACCTTTTCCAGAAGCAAATCAGAAGCACTGAGCAGACCGCTTTCGCTGGTGTGGCAGCAGAGCAGCAGAGGCTGAGTGCAGTCCATCTTTCTCTACTAAAAGACTGAGGCGATGACAACTGCACCTGTGAAACATGGTGGTGGCTGGCAGCCAAGTGCAGCACCACTCTTTCCCCAATCTATCTCTGAAATACACCAGAGGCTAAATTCTGGTACACTACCTGGGCCAGAAGTAGAATGCTGCCTGTGTGTGCCCTGAGTTTTTCTCTCAGACACAGAGACGGAAACAAATGAAAGGGTAGAAGAGAAGTTCTGCTGCCTGTCCTTGAGCTATGAATCACTGCACCTACAGAATCAAAGAAGAATGCCATCAGACTGTCTCAAGCTAACTGCTCATGAATCCTTGGGGCTCAATCCTGTCCTACATGCTGACTTCTCAACTTATCCCCAGGCTTTTCCCCTGTGTTCTCTGATCTACACCAGATATTAAATTCTGGTGCACTACCTAGGCCAGAAATGGGACATTTTTTGTGTGTGCCTTGAGTTTTTCTCCCAAACTCAGACTGAGAAACAAAGGGAAAGGTAGAAGACAAATTATACTGGCTCCTTGGAGCTGTGAGTACTGACACCCACAGAACCACAGAAAAAGTCCACTGAAGCATCACAAGCTAAATACTCAATATCTTTCATTACTCAGACTTTTCCTATGCACTGACTTCACTCCTTACACCAAGCCTCTTACTCTTCCCTTCTCTCCTTTACACCTGATTCTAAATTATGGAGCATGAAATAGGACATTTTCTGTGTTCCCTAAGCTTTTCTCTAGGTCTTGGAGAGGGAAACAGAGGGACAGTTGGAAGAATCCCTCCAGCAACCCTGAGCCAGCAACTCCTGTTCCCTTTCTCAGTGCAGTCACCAGTTCAACTATCAGGCAACAGACCATCAGAATTGTTAAGGTTGCAAAGACCACTCCAGGTCAAAAGAATAGACTATGTGGACAGTCAAAACCTATATATGTATATTCAAAAACCTAAAAAAATACAGCTTTCTGATGGCTCTGAGACAACAATCAATTTCTAATCATTTACAGAAACAGATCACCATGGCTCCATAAAGGTCTAAAAATAAGATTCAAAATATTTCCAAGATGCAGTCTTCCTGTAATTATCGGAGGTAGAGTACAAAAGAGTTACATATATAACTCTTTTAAAAAATCTGAGTGGAGATTAGACAAAATGCAGGAGAACAAAATGAGAAATCACACAAGCCATAAAAATTGCTAGAGCAACAATGATCTGAAATTCACTGGATTACAATAAAATCACAGTTAAACAATTCAACAGACAGTCAAAGGAGAAGGATCAAGGCAAAGGAAAGCAGAATTAGTGAGACTAAAGAGAAAGCAACTGACACCAGCATTTACAAGGAAAAATCAAACAAAAGAATTAAGTGAAGTGAAAAATCCCTAAGTTATGTGGGACTCTATCAAGAATAATAGTTTACAGATGACTGGAGTGCCAGAACAGTGAGAAATAGGAGAAAATACAGAGAACTGTTGAAGACTGGCTGACAGAAAACTTCCCTAATGTCGCTGAAGACAAGAAGATATAGATCTAAGATGCTCATCAAATTCCACAAAAGCAGATCCCCTCCCCCAAAAGACACCACTGCATACTACAATCAAACTTAACAAAATGAAAAGCAGCTAGGCTCAAACCAAAATTAACTTACAAAACAGAGTCATTTAGACTGATCCAATTACTCAGTGGAAACCATGCTGGGAAGAAGGCAACAGGATAAC
The DNA here is from genome assembly GCA_028571685.1 of Heterohyrax brucei. NCBI lineage: Eukaryota > Metazoa > Chordata > Mammalia > Hyracoidea > Procaviidae > Heterohyrax > Heterohyrax brucei. The sequence continues at coordinate 98,297,011 of CM053154.1, read as the reverse complement.
ATATACAAAGCCTTGAAGGAAAAAAAAAAACTCCCAACCAAGAATTACATGTCTTGCAAAATTGTCTCTCAAATATGATGGTGAAATTAGGACATTCCCAGAGGAACAGAAGTTTAGAGAATCTGCAAAACCCAAGCCAAAATTATAAGAAATACTGAAGGAAGTGCATTGATGAGAAAATCAATATACCAGATATATACTCAAAGATACAATTCAGGACACAGCATCCAGAGTCCAACTTGGTTAGAAGCTACAAAGTTCAATCAAAGCTAAAATACTAAAATTATGAAAACCAAGATCTGTACGTTTCCTATAAGAAACACACCTTAGACTCAAAGATACAAACTAAAACTCAAAGAATAGAAAAATATATACCAAGCTAACAACATGCAAAGAAGAGCAGGAGTGGTGATAGCAATCCCAGATAAAGTGGACTTTAAAATCCACTGTGGACAAAGATGGTCACTATTTATAGATTACAGTTTCAATACAAAAGAAGGATATAATAGTATTAAATATTTATAACACAACGCTCCTAAAAACATCAAATGAATGCTGACAACACTGAAAAGTGAGACAGAGTGCTCCACAATAACTGAGGAGACTTCAATACACCACTTTCAATAATGGACAGAACATCCAGATAAAAGTGCAAAAAAGACATGGAACAGCTTATTATGACAAAAACAACTCAACCTCACAGACACATACAGAACTCTCCATCCAATAACAAACAAGTATACCTACTTCTCCAATGCACATGGGAACACTCTCCAGCATAGGCCATATATTAGGCCATAAAGCAAGTCTCAACAAAATCCAAAGCACTGAAATACTGCAAAGCCTTTTCTCATACCATAAAGCCATAAAAGTTGAAATCAGTAACAGAAAAAACACAGGTACAAACTCAAACTCATGGCAATTGAAAAACACCTTGCTAAAAAACTATCAAATGAAAATGAAAACACATCCTACCAGAACCTATGGGATACAGCAAAAGTAGTGTTAAGAGGTCAATTTATCTCAATTAATGCACATATCTAAAATGACAAAAGGGCCCAAATAAAAGAACTAACCCTACAACTTGAACAAGTAGGACAAGAATAAAAGAACCCCTCAGGCACTAGAAAAAAACAGGCAAGAAAAGTTAAGAGCAAAACTAAATGAACTGTAAGAGAATAGAAAAACAATTGAAAGAATTAACAAAACCAGAAGCTGTTTTTTTAAAAACATCAACAAAATCAATAAACCATTGGCTAAACTCACAGAAGTACAACAGAAAGAAAGAAACCAAACCAGAAATGAGATTGGTGATTTCAAATAGATCCAACTGAAATTAAAAGAATACTATGAAAGAATGTTCTCTAACAGATTTGAAATGAACAAATTTCTAGAATCACATTACCTACCAAAACTAACACAAACAGAAGTAGGAACAAATCAGTAAATCCATCACAAAAGAAGAAATTGAAAAAGTAATCACAAAACTACCAACCAATAAAAAGTCCTGGCCCAGACAGCTTCACTGGAGCATTCTATCAAACTTTTAGAAAGACGTTAACACCAGTAGTACTAAAGGTATTTCACAGCATAGAAAAGGATGGATTCTATGAAGCCATCATAATCCTGCTACCAAAACTGGGAAAAGACAGCATAATAATGAAAATTAGAGAACAGTATCTCTCATGAACTTAGATGTAAAATTCCTCAATAAAATTCTAGCCAACAGAATTCAATAACATATTAAAAAAATAATTTACCATGACCAAGTAGGTTTCACATCAGGGAGGCAAGGATAATTCAATATTAGAAAAAACAATTAATGTAGTCAACCACTTAAATAAATCACTTGATTTTATCAGTTGATGCAGAAGCGGCATTTGACAAAGTCCAACATCCATTCACATTAAAAAACTGCCAGCAGAATAGGAATAGAAGGGAAATTTTTCAACATAATAAGGGGCATCTATGCAAAGCCTGGTGTAATAGTTAAGTGCTACATCTGCTAACCAAAAGGTCAGTAGTCTAAATCAGCCAGGCACTCTTTGCAAACTCCATGTTGTCAGTTCTACTCTGACCTACAGGGTTGCTATGAGTGGAATTGACTCAAGAACAGTGGGTTTGGTTTCAGGTTTTATACAAAGCCAAGAATCAACATCATCCTGAATAGAGAGAGACTGAAAGAATTCCCCCCGAGAACAGAAACAAGACGAGGATGCCCACTGTCATCACTTTTATTCAACATTGTGCTCGAGGTTCTAGCCAGAAAAATAATACAACATAAAAACATACAGGGCATCCGCACTGGTAAAGCAGTAGCGAAAGTATTTCTATATGATCTCTATATGAAAGCGAAAGTATTTCTATATGATCTCACACACAGAAACCCTAAAGAATCCATACATAAACTGCTGGAACTAATAGATGCTTTCGGCAAAGTATCAGGATACATGATAAACATAAAGTCAGTTGGATTCCTTTACACAATGAAGAGACCATGAAAGAGGAAATCACCAAATTAATACCATTTGCAGTAGCACCCAAGAAGATAAAATACCTAGGAATACATCTAACCAGAGACATAACAGACCTATACAAGGAAAATTGCAAGTCTTTATGGCAAGAAACCAAGAGAGACTTACAAAAGTGGAAAAAGCTAAGTTGCTTATGGATCGGAAGACGTAGTTATTGTGAAAATGTCTAGTCTACCCATAGTGATCTATACATACAATGCAATTCCAATACAAATTCCAATGGCATTTTTTAATGAGATGGAGAAACAAATCACCAGCTTCATGTGGAAATGGAAGAAGCCCTCGATAAGTATACCATTACTGAAGAACAACAAAGTGGGAGGACTCACACTACCTGACCTTAGTTAGAATCTATTATACTTCCACAGTAGTCAGAACAGCTTGATTCTAGTACAGAAACAGATACATAAACCAATGGAACAGAACAGAGAATCCAGGTATAACAGCATCTACTCATGAGCAGCTGGTATTTGACAAAGGTCTGAAGTCTGTGAACTGCGCCAAAAACAGTCTCTTCAACAAAAGATGTTGGCAAAACTTGATAGCCATCTGCAAAAACATGAGACAACCCTGGTATCTCACATCATGCAGAAAAGCTAACTTGATGCATCAAACACCTAATATCTAACATGATAAAGATCATGAAAGAAAAAACAGGGACAACAATGAAAACTTTAATACACAGCATAAACAGACTACAAAACATTACTAACAATGCACAAACAGCAGAAGAGAAAAATACATAAATAAGAACTACTAAAAATTAAACATACTCATTCAAAGACTGTCAAAAGAGTAAAAAGACTACCTACAGACAGGGAAAAAATACTAGACAATCACGTATCTGATCAGTATGTAATCTGCATAATTTATAAGGTACTGCAAAATATTAACAAGAAAAAGACAAATAACTCTATTAAAACAACAGGCAAAGGATATGGACAGGCACTTTCCCAAAGAAGACATCCAGGCAGCCAAAAGACACAAGGAAATGCTCATGATTATCAGCCATTAGAGAAATCCAAATCAAAACTACAATGAGATGCCATTTCACTTCAACAAGGCTAGCCATTAATTAAAATAAAAAAAAAACCCATAAAATAACAAATGTTGAAGAGGCTGTGAAGCAATTAGAACTGTTCTACAACCACTTTGGAAACCAATTTGGTGCTTTCTTAAAAAGCCAGAAATAGAAACACCATATATTCAGCAATCACACGGCTAAGAATATGTCCTAGAGAAATACGGGCTGTCACGTGAACAGATACATGCACATGAATGTTTATTCCACTGTTCACAATAACAAAAAGATGGACTCAAGCTAGGTGCCCATGAACAGATGAATGGATCAACAAACTATGGGACATTTACACAATGGGACACTCTGCAGTGATAAAGAACAACGATGATTTTAGGAAACATTACCTGAAATCAACTGGAAGACATTATGCTGAGTGAAATCAGTCAGCTGCAAAAGGACAAGTATTGTACGAAACCGCTATTTGTAAGGACTTAAGGCTTATGCACAGAAGAAAATACTTTTTGATGGCTACAAGGGTGGGGAAAGAGGGAGGGTTATTCATAAATTATAGACAGTGGACAGGAATTTGTTTAGGTGAGAGGAGTGATAGCACACAGTAGAAAGGAGGTCAGTACAACCAAGGAAGTCGGTATAACCAGACTACACTATAAGCTAAAAGATTTTCTAAATACAATCCAACATTTTAAAGGAGAGTATCACAGACCAGGGTTCTGGTGACCATGGTTTCAGAAAACACTGAGGTCAACTGGCATAGTTTTTTATCCTATATTGATGAGTGGTGTCTGGGGTCTTAAAAGACAGCAAGCTGCCATGTGAGGAACATCAATTGGTCCCAACACACCTGGAGCCCATGAAAACCAAGAACACCAAAGACCTGAACAAACTATGAGCCCAGAAGACAGAATAGTCCATCTGATTGGCAGATTGTATCAGCATGAGGACAGAAGAACTATTTGGTACCTGGCCACCATCAAAGACTGCCCTGACAGGGAACACATGGTGGAGTCCCTGATAAGGCATGAGAAAAAAGAAAGTACAGATCAAGAACTCTATTAAAAGACCAGACAACCTGGTCCGACAACCTGGAAGATCCTCTGAGAATATGGGCCCTGGAGTTGCTCTAGCCTACAGCCAAACCAGTACTAAAGTCAACTCTTCAGACAAAAACTGGACTAGTTTTACCGGACATAACAGTGATGCAGGTGATGTGCGTACTTTATGGTTTAAATGTATGAGGTTGTCCAACTGTTTCCTTTCTAGAGGGCTGACAGTGGAAAGTTGGGGACAAGAGCTGATTGAGTGGATACTGGAAGCAGAGTGGAAAGGAAGAATGTGCTGTCACAGGATGAGGAGAGCAGACAGGGTTGCAGAGAGGTGGGTGTTTTCCAGGTTTCACATGGCAAACTGACTTGGATTGAAATTTTTCACTTAATCACAATAGAAATAAAACTTTAAAAAAATGTGCTGACTGACAGATATAAGAAACAGAGAGCTACACATCACAGGTAATTTTAAGGTTTAAGAATAATTACATGAAATTAGTGAAAACAGAAAAACTTGAAGCAGGCAGGAGGCTGGAAAACCACACATCGAAAACAGATGGAAATTTCTTGAGCCTTTAACAGTTTGAATGTATTATTCTAAAACTCCTGCTGGTTAAGCACTCTGCTGCTAACTGAAAGCCTAGCAGTTCAAATCCACCCAGGGCTCTGTGGGAAAATGTCCTGGCAATTCATAAAAATTATAGCCAAGAAAAAGTTATGGAGCAGTGTTACTCGGTTACACTGGGTCATTATGAGTGGATCAACCTGAGGACACCCAACAACAATCCAAAACTGAATTAGTTCAGCAAGGACCTAGTAAAAGAATAAAAGGTAGCATGTATAACTTAGGTCATCAATTCCAAACAAAGGAATGAGGCAGGCAGCCGGAGGACAACTGCAGTAGTTAAGACTTTTTCCCCCTTAAAATATAAAAATCTGCACAAATTTGAAGACAGGGAGGAAAAACCAACACAGATGATGATAAAAGTGACCAAAGAAGAAATGTGGCAGCAAGATTCCTCAAGAAAGCATATAAAGATTCCTCTTCCACTCAGTTTACGAAATAAGATGAAATGATAAATGGTTATGACACAGTGCAACGGGTGAAACGGCAGAAACTTGTCCTTATTTTTTTTATTTAAATAGAAGTCAACACCATCAACCAACAGTTAAAGAGGAAAAAGATACACAACAGAAAAGTTAGATGTAAAAAATTACTGCCACAAAATGACAACGGCCCATTTATAATTGCTCAAAATTACTTACAGTGACCAGGAAATCTCCTAACTTTCCTTCACAAATATGCTACAACCTGTGAGGAAACATAGAGGGCATACATGGTAGAAAGACTTGACAACAGGAACCCAGTACAACATAAAAGTGACTGATACCAAGTTTAGGCTACAATGAATGCTTGCAAGTAAATGTACACACAGACCACACCAGATGGAATACACAGGAGTCAAATCAACTACATCTATAGAAAGAGATAATGAGGAAGCTCAACATCATCAGTCAGAACAACGCCAGGTGTCAACTCACAACAGACCACCAACTGCTCATATGCTAGCTGAAGCTCAAGAAAACTAAAACAAGTTCATGAGGGCCAAAATAATGAGCGGCAGTATATACCACCTGAATTTAGAAACCACCTCAAGTACTGATAATGACAAGTTGTGGAATCACATCAACGATATCATATATGAAAGCAAAAGGTCATTAAAAGATCAAAACAGATGGCAGAAGATTCTGAAACTTGCTCTCAGACATCAAGTAGCTAAAGTGAAGGGAAGAAATAATGACATAAAAGAGCTGAACACAGTATTTCAAAGGGCAGCTGAAGACGACAAAGTATTATTAAGAAGTGCACCAAGACTTGGAGTCAGAAAACCCAAAGGGAAGAATAACCTTGACATTTCTCAAGTTGAAAGGACTGCAGGAAGATTGCAGGTCTCAAGGTACACAATTGAAGGATCCTATTGGCAAAATATTTAACGATGCAGGAAGCACAGAAAGACTCAGGAGTTGCTGAACCAAAATAATTAGTGTTCAATTATTTCAGGAGGTAGCATATAATCAAAACTCATGGTACTTGAGGAATAAGTCCAAGCTGTACTAAAGCGTCTGACTAAAAACAGGACTCTAGGAATTGACATGATAATAGTTTTGCTGTTTCTACAAACGGATGTAGCACTGAAGTCTTCACTCACGTTCAAAATTTGGAAAATGGCTTCATGGCCAAAGAATTGGAAGAGATTCATATTTGTATCCATTCCAAAGTTGATCCAACAGAATGCATCAATTATTAAACGATATTAATATTACACACAAGTAAAATTATGCCAAAGATCATTCAAAAGTGGTTGTAGCAGTACACCAACAAGGGACTGCCAGAAATTCAAGCATGAGTCATACAAGTATGGATGCAGGGATATTACTGTTGATGTCAGATGGATCCTGGTTGAAAGCTGAAAATACCAGAAAGAGGTTTACATGCATGTTCGTACTACACAAAGGTGTAACAAACTACAGTAATATTTTGAAGAATGAGATTTCCAATACATTAATTGTGCTTATGATCATTCTGTACATAGAGTAAGATGCAATCTTTCAAACAGAACATGGGGATAGCTCCCCCAAAAAACTGACTTCGATTAGATCCTAACTCAGTGTCTCTGTAATACAGAGCAGAAATGCCTCCTAGTTTCCAAGGAGCACCTGATGGATTCAAATTTCTGACCTTTTGATCTAGTAGCCACAGCACATAACCACTAAGCCACGAGGGTTTCCATGGGGATACCACATGGTTTAAAGTCAGGAAAGGTGTGAGTCAGAGTTTTATCTTTCACCATACTTACTCAACTAACTATACTCATTCAAAACAAGCAAATAATCTGAGATGCTGGGCTACATGAAGAACTCAGCATCAGGAATGGAGTAACACACATCACCAACCACTGATACGCAGATGATACAACCCTGCCTGCCAAAAAAGGAATTTGATTATATGGGAATGTACATTTTCACTCAGTTATATTAAATAAAAAATTAAATTAAAAAAAAAGGAATTTGAAGCATCTACTGGTCAAGATCGAAGACTATATAGCCTTCAGTATGGATTACACCTCAACATAAAACAAAAATCCTCACTGGTAAGTGACATCATGATAAATGGAAAATGGTAAATCGATATACAATCAACATTCATGGGAGCAGCTGTCAAGAAATCAGATGATGTACTGTGCTGGACAAACATGCTGCAAAAGACCTCTTTAAAGTGTTGTGTTGAAAAGTAAAGATATCATTCTGAAGACTAAGGAATGCCTCACCCAAGCCTTGGTATTTTCCATTATCTCACACACATGCAAAAGCTGGGCAATCACTGAGGAGTAACTGACTGAAGTAAAACTGACATCTCTGAATTACGATGCTGGCTAGTAATACCGAATGGACTGCCAGAAGAACGAACAAATCTCTCTTGGAAGAAGTACAGCCGGGACATCCCTTAGAAACAAGGATGGTGAAACTTTGTCTCATGTACTTTGGACATGTTATCAGGAGGAACCAGTAACTACTGCAGGACACGTACCTGGTAAAGTGGAAGTCAGTGAAAAAGAGAATATCCTCAATGAGATGGAATGACACAGTAGCTGTAACAAAGGGCTCAAGAAAAGCCAAGATTATTAGGACGGTGCAGGATGAGGCAGTGATTCATTCCGCTGTACATGGGATGGCTATGTATTGGAACTGACTGGACTGTACCTAAGAACAAGCAAATATAAGCTAAGGGAAAGAAGCTAAGGGTCTCTGTAAATGGAATGGATAAAGGAACAGATGCTGAGTAACGATACACATAAAAATCACAGTAAAAAACTTCATATAAGCCATTTACAAGATTTGTCTGTATCATTCACTTCATACGTCATAGTGGTCAAATATAATTTTTTCCAAGACTTAATCCCTCTTCTAGTCTTAACATTTTTCCCTTTATCCTCAACCCTCATTCATACTTTCATAGTATCTGAATTTTCAAAAGCACCATAAATTCTTCTGTGGAATGAGACGAAATATGAAAATTTTAAAATCAGATTTGTCATTAATGTCTAGTGAGTACATACTATGTTCCTGATAACAAGCTAAAGTCCAGTTCCATGATTATGATCTAACATTAATAAACACCTTGGTTTCCACATCTTGAATGGGAAGATTGCATCAAGAGGAATTTTGAGGACTCTTCTTGTGCCCCTTTTAAGCATCTCTAGTACAGAAATAACTTATCCTTCTAGTGATGAGACAGAAAAAAACTAGAGCTGAAGAAACTATCAAACTTTTCCACTGGAAAAAATATTCTAGAGTTATGCAGTCTCACTGTACCCATGATTTAGCATGTTAATCAAAGGAAATAAAAGTATTTTCCATTGTTTCCATTTTAATTTACCAAGCATTATAAAATTGTATTAATACCATGAAAAGGTACAGTTTAAAGTTAAATGAGGACACATAATTGAATCAATATTCTGTAGATTGTCTTTAATTTATCCAAAAAGGCTCTGAAAACCAAAATAACTCACTGGGTAGTGAAGTACATGAACTGACATGAAGCTATTTAACCCATTTAGTATGAATAGTCATGTATTTTGCTGAAAAATAGTAACTACCTTTGAAAAAATACTGTACTGGACTCCACTGGAAGCTAAAATACTACCTTATGAAAATCTGAAAAATTCTTTATATCAAAGTATTACTAAACCCCAAGGATTTTGGACAGTCGACTGTTTTTATAATTTTTACAATTTCTCACATTCATTACACAATTATGTGTCAGGCACTGTTCAGATCATTTACATGCATTTATCTCCATAGCTACCAGATCAGTACTCTGATTATCTCTGTTTTTCAAAGGTGGCACAGTGGAATTAATTGCCTAAAGTTAGAGAGCTAGAGAGTGACTACTTAAGGATGAATATACTTAAACATTACACATAAGAAAGACAAGCCAGCCAGCCAGCCAAGCGCTGTTGTGTCTGACAAACACAAAACCAAGAACTGGTCAGGACAGGATTGTAGGAAGGCAGTGGCTTTTCTATATTCAGTTAGCACACATTAGTTCTTGAATAGTGAGCTCAAAATTGTGTGCACTTACAAGTTCATTGTGTGGTATTCCTAAGTCAAGAAGCATAAATTACACAGTACAAAATCCAATCTCAATTTAGGTTAGTATCTTTAATATTTTTACTGAAATACATCATAAAACCTTTTTTTATGGGTAAAAGTTGTGGCAGTTGGCTTCCCTAAAAGGTTTACAGCACTGCAAACCCTATGAGACAGTTGCTATGAGTCACAATTGACTCTACAGCAACAGGCTTAATATCCTTTTTTAACTATAAGTACACATGATAAGCCATATTCATTGTAGAAGTTAGAAAATTTGGATAAACAAAACCATCTACAAAAATCACTCATGTAACAATTTAGTACATATCCTTTCAGATGTTAATACATTTTGTTAAACCACAGAAGAATATTGTTCATACTGTTTTTAATTATTTTTTCATCCATACACACCAAGACACCTTTTTGTATCTTTACTTTCTTCTAACAACATTATTTTAATGGCTATATAGTACTCCACTATTGAGATATACCCTGACAATCATTGTGGAATACTTATTTATACGGCACAGTAGTCAAGAGTTTGACTCTGCTAAGCAACAGGTTATGGAGTTATGATAAGGGCAGACATTGATTTCTGGCAAATGCTTGAAACTCAGGTATTCAATAACTGTTAAGTCATCCCCCTATCTTTGGGATGGCTAATGAAAATGGGTAACAGAAAAGATGTGTCTACTCTTAAATGTATACCCCAAAGAATTTTAAAAAGGGGCTCAAAAAGATACCTGTACATCAATATTCATTACATTTTTCAGAGCAGCCAAAAGGTGGAAACAACCAAGTATTCATCAACAGATGAACGAAATGTGGTTTATCCATATGGCAGAAAATTAGTCAGCTATAAAAAGGAATGCAATTCTGATACATGCTACAACACAGATTAGCCTCAAAAGTATGTTAGGTAAAATATATAAAAGGTGTAAAATAGGAAAATGCCTACATTAAAACCCACTGGCATCAAGTTTATTCCAATTCACAGTAACTATAAAGGTCAGAGCATAACCGCTTCACAGAGTTTCCAGGCTGCGGTCTTTACAGAAGCAGACTGGCATAGCCTTCTGCTCAAGAGCAGGTGAATTCAAATTTCCAACACTTCTCCAAGGGTCAGTTCTCATTGAGCGGCAGATCAGCGAAAAAGAGGAAGACCCTTGACAAGACGGCATGACACAGTAGCCTCAACAATGGACTCAAGCATAGCAATTGGGCACTGCACAAGACGGAGCAGTGTTTCATTCTGTTGTTCACAGGGTCACTATGAGTAAGAACCAATTCCACAACACCTAACAACACTGCACTCGGCAGCCAAGCACTTAAGCAAGCTGTGCCATCACAGCTCCTTAGGCAAATGGATAAACAGAAAATAAACAATAACGTTTCACTCCTATCACACGCTGATCATTATAAGAATGGAAAGTTATTAATAAACAGAGTTTCCATTTAGGATGACGAAAAAGTTCTAAAATCACTGTGATGTTTACACAGTACTGTTATTAATGCCACTAAACTGTACACTTAAAAATGAGGTAAATGGCAGTAAGTCCATTTATCAAAATGGTAAGAAAAAAAGTACCATGAGTGGAAGGAAACTAATTTGTTCAGTAAACTTTAACCTAATGCACAATAAAAATTAAAAAGAAGAGTAGAATGCCAAAGAAAGAGTACTGGCTGTTCTTTGGTTCAAGTCCTGATTTTACCAGTTAATAGCTATTACCTTGGTCAAACTACCTAATTTCTCTATTCCTGCTTTCTCTTCTGAAAAATGGGGATTACATTACCTACTTCATAAGCGCTCTCCATGATAAGCCATTTTTAAACTTGAGTGTCTATCAGCCGGGGGAACATAAGATAAACCCAGAGGCCCAGGTCCTGTCTTACTTCAACAAGCTTGAGCCTGTTTTTTAATTAGTTTTCCATGTGATTCTGACACTAAAGTTTGATAACTGATGCAAGGCACCATTTATGAAAGCATACTCCCCCAAAAGTTGATGCACAAAGTACATAACTATCACCTTCCTTTTTATATACTGTTTCGCCAACTTAAAATTACATTTAAATAAAAAAAAAATCACACCAAAGAACTGACTAATATTAAATGTACATAATCATTAAAACGATATTGGTGAAGAAAGTGTTTTTTGGGTTAAGCAGACAAATGAGACTAACTCAGCAGATCTTATACAAAAGCAAGATGAATAGACAGGGGGACAGTAGCTGGTTGAATGGGCACTAGAACAACACAGTGGAGATGATGACTGTACTGTCACAGTGCAGGGAGAGCAACTAGTGTCACTTAAGAATATGTAAGCTTCTGTATGACAACTGATGTGAATTGTAAACTTTCACTTAAAGAATAATTTTAGAAGATAAAAAAGCGTTAATGTACAATCAATTAAAATAATCAAGTCTTTTATTTGTATACTAGTGTTGTGAACCCTTAAATGCCAACATTTAACATTATTCCTATTAAGAGGCAAGACAACTAAGGCTAAGAGTTTTAGATTTTGATTTCTAAATTTATCAACAGCCCTACAAATACATTATTTTTAAGGGAGAAAACATACCAGGTTTAATTAAGCTTCTATGTGTAAGCGTGGACACACTTAGCCAAATAAAGGTACGAGAGCCTACCAAAAACCAGACAGGTGACTGCCCAAAACAGTTCTGTGCAGAGCACTGTTAACAGAATGAGGAAGCACAAAGCCTTAATACTAACAGACTTCAACTTCTACAAAGTACAATGGAACAAGCACTGCTGGAGGTCCCAACATACATAAATTAGTCCTATAAAAATAAAATATTAATAGTGGAACACCATGAGGCCAAAGACGTGAAAACCAAATTGCCCCAGAACTTTTAAGATTCTGTTTATCTGGGTTTGTTTCATATGCCTACAAAGAGATGAAGTCCATCAACGAGTTCATCCACACTAGGGGCACTGCAGAACGGCAATGAGTCACCACCTGACCCATTCTCAAAAACAGATCTGGAATTCAAATTTTCATGTAACGATTTAACTCCCATGGCCTTATTTGTGGAGCCCCTGGGGTATGGTGGTTACGTGCTATGGCTGTTAAACAAAAGGTCACCTGTTTGAATCCACCAACCAGTCTTAGAAATCCTGTGGAAGTTCTACTCCTTCCTAGAGCATCACTATGAGTGGGAATCTATTCAACACCAACAGGCTGGTTTGGTTTTTTTAAAAGCCTTGTTTGCTTTACCTCAGTAATTCTAAAGATACCTTTAGAGATGGGGGGCAGGTATTACAATCAGGTAAAACAAGATTCAATTTGCTATTTATTTTCACTTGAACAGGAAACATTAAAAACACACTTCACATTTTCTAATAATTCCATGAAGAATGACCAGATATTTCCTGTTAATGAAACAATTAGACAACTGCAAACAGATTCAGATTAGAGTTTAGAGAAACAAAGTGGAAATTTAGCTTCCCCTCAAAACCACTAAACCAAAGTAAATGTGGCCTTAAAAGTTTCACACATCCCAGTGTCCCTAAATCTAGAAAACCCAGATTAATTCAACGGGACTGACAACTCTAAGGGTACATACAGCATAATTTAAATTATTTGTCATTTTTACCAAAGTTTACACTGCAGGATTCCTTTTAAACCTGAAGCTCCTTCGGTGCTTTTAGTGGTCCATCTTCAAAAATTCTATTCACACGTAAGCTTTCACAAGATTCAGCTTTTACTAGCGTACATCATCAAAAATAACGGAATTAAAAATTAAATTTCATCACTTAAAGTATTTTTAAGTTTTCTTGAGTCTCCAGGGTCATACGCAGAGCATACATTCTTTACGCATTACACTGCATGTGTACCTAAATCCCTTAAAGCCCACGACAAAACGTGTAAGAATCAACTTTATCCTTATTTTTTTGTCTTACACAGTATCTTAACATGACTTATACATCGTCCGAAGACAGGAATGACACATTGCTCAGCTTAATTTTCAAGAGGTTATAAATGTTCAATGGAGTATTACAGCAATTACACGGTGTTCCAACATATCAAATGCAGCAGTATATTCAAGACTGTTTCCTGTCAAACCAGTATTAACGACATTGGAGTCTACGTAAATGAGAGACGAACAACTCAGAAAAGGAGTTAAGAATGGATGCACAACTCAAGGTATATTGTCAGTCACTGAACTGTACACGTAGAAAATGTTACCAGTGTCTGTTCTAGTAGTTTTTCTCATAACAAAAGTAAAACAAATTACAACGAGACGTGCAAAAAGGCAAAACAATGTCACTGTTCACTTACATGACATTTATACTATAACTTAATGAATTAGTGAGAAAGAAAAATAGAACTGCCTTTAGTTTCCTTAAGTCTGAGTATGTCAAGGCTGATGGTTACATGACAATTAAGCACCTCAAAAATAATTTTTAACCATTAACTTCTGCAGAGTAAATTATGGTATATATTTAACTTCAGGATGGCAGGTTATTTTACAAGATCTTTTATCAACTGTATCAACCCTTTTTTCAGACCAAAAAAACCCTCTATCACTGTCCAAATAGCACCTAAAATATTTGTATTAACATTTAGGAATATTATGGTCTTGGCTCTTCCTTTAAACAAATAAATGTCTGCATCGTCACAGTCCAATCGGCTTTAAAGCAAGGGCATGTATACTGAAAATAAGTTTAAAGTGCAAAAATACACACGAAGCTAGACCTGTAACATTACTTTGGTTTGTTTTCAGGATGCACCAAGGAGACCAGGAAGGCTGATCAACATGGTTGGAACCCTTCAATCAGACACATGTACTGCACACAGATTAATTATGCCCAGGCAGAAATGACTTGGCGAAATTCTTCTTTCCTTAAGCCGTGCATTCGCAGGTTCCGCAGGAAAGTGCCCAAAGACACAAGTCCGGAACATCCAAAAAGACAGCCTTCATCCCCCTCTGGGACCCTCGTCTCCATAACCTAGGCTGTCGTCGCGGCGCGGCGCGGGAAAGGATCGGATATCCCGTTAACCCTCTCTAGGCCTTCCGGCCCCGCCGCGGCACTAGCGCCTCCCAGCCCTGCGGGCTCCGCAACACGATACGCAGGGGGTCCCAACCTCTTGCCCGCGCCGGGGAGTTCGACAGGGTCGTCGGGCTGCCCAGACAAAAGAGCAGGCAACGCTGGGGTCGGCGAACGCCAAGACTGGGCCGCGCTTGCCTCCTTCCCTCTTCCACCCACAACCCTCCTCCAGGCGCCCGTTGGGCCTCCGCTGCCCCGGCGCGATCCCGTACCGGTCCTTCCTTTCGGGACCGGTCCGACGGGAAGCTGCGGGGAAGCCCCTGTGCGACAGGGCCGAGGAGGGGGCGGCAGCTGCCACCATGTCTTCCGCCCCTCCCAGAAGCGCGGTACCCAGCGGACAAAGCGTGGCGGTACCGCGGGCGGAACCAGCACCCAGGCCGACCCCGCCGAACCCCACGGAATAAGCCGGGCCAAGAGCCCCGGAAACCCGGCGCCTTAATGCAATAAACAGGAAATCGCGGGGATGATCTGGGTTCCGGGGGAAGTGGAATTATTTTTTACCAGCGAAGAGATCAACTTCCACATCCGGTGGTAACAGGGCCCTACACAGACCCGCACTGACCTGGAAAAGCTTCGGAAGCCGCAACAGGGGCGCAGCAGGAGGTGGTGCGGGAACCCGAGCCTCGTACCCGGCCGGGCTGACGCGGCCCGGCTACACACAAAGGCCTTCAGCTGCACAAGGAGCTATTTTCCGAAAATGCCGCGTCTGGTCAGCGCCCAAAATCCCCACCGAAAAGTCCCCCGTGCTGCGCGCGGAGGGACACATGGCGTGCGAGTGACTCAAAGCTCCCAGCATCCCTCTCGGAACGGCCCTCTAAATCCCCTAGCCTCAGCCTTTTCCGTCCTTGCCCTTGTCTGCAGCCTCTTCTCCCACCTACACTCTGACTCCATTGTAGAGGCAGAAAGGATCGAGAGATGTGATTTTTCTTTTTAACGGAAGACAGGATATTTTGTCATTTTTAGAGCTTCACCCTCACAAAAGAAAAGGCGGAATGATCCGCTCTCTGCCACCGCAAGTCCCGGCTCGACTGGCGCCTGCGCGGCAGCTGGGGTAGAAGCGGTAACCGGCCATGTGTGCTGTGGCGCTGCGGGGGTGTGAGCCGGGCTTTCCCGCCTGTTTCTGCTGTGGGTAGGAGCGTGGAAACGTCATGTGTGTGTGTGCTAGCCACCTTCTTTCTCCAGCCAGACCACTGAAAGATGGGGAACATACACCCTCGACTTCAAGCTTACCAATTCAGCTGCCTAGTCAAATCTTTGGAAACTGGAAGGGCATTCAAGTGGTTAGAATCGAACACAAAGTGGCCCTGAATTCAAGTAGGTCGAGTGGGACAGGAGTCACTACAGGCATAATATAAGATGGGGAACAAAGGATGTTCTGTCTCCACTTCGCATAAACTGAGCAGTAAGGTTTATGACAAAGATATACCTATGCTGTAGCTTTAAAAAAAATTTAGAAAACTTCACATGACGTCTTATGCTTCGTAGACCCTAGTAACCGTTCCCTGATTGCTAGCATTGTCATTTCAGCAAATACGTACAGATGCATTTTTCCGTGATTAAAATAACCAAGTGGTAGTGTATGTTTTGTTAAGAAAGCAAAATTTTATTTTGAAACGGGATACGACTCGACGGCACTTGGCTTGGCTGGTTTACTTTGGTGAGAAACAATACAGACTTAATTTACATATATGACAACACTACTACGTTTTTGACGGAGGAGCCTGGAAATAGCTTCGTAATCTGCTAACCATGTAATTTTTGCCACCTTATATCTAGAAGTTGGAAGTATCTGGAATGATACCAACAGTTAAGCCAGGAGAGCAGATGAGTTTAAATGGAATTTATACACTCTACTGGTTTTGTGTGGCTGCTGTAAATAATGTTTCTCCACTTATCGTTTTGTAATAATACAGTAAAGATTTGCAGTCGTTGTGTAACTTATGAAAACATGCCTAAAATAGAATCAAACTATAAATGACATAATAGCATAGTCTGTGTTTTCCTTTGATTTAATATTTCCATTGCTTCAATTGATCAACATTTGTTAAACTTTCTTCAGCACATGCCTTTTAATACTGTTCATTTGAGTATTAGCAGAATATTATAAATTCTCACCTTTATAATGTTACGCTGTAGAATGCAGACAGGTCACTAAGTGTCATCGGTATTATGAATGTGGTAAGCTGCTGAATAGAATCTCATAGAGAAGGAACCCCCACTTCCACCCCACCTGGGAAGGTAAGGGCAAAGGGAGGAATGGAGGGGGACTAGAGAAGCAATTAGGCTTAATAGAGGAGCTTGAGAAGGACCTTTCAGACAGAGGAAGCAGAAAGGTTAAATGTTAGGAGGCAAGACTCTTAGAGGGACTTTGGGTGAAGAAAACAGTGCTGTTTCTATTCTTGTAAGATTTAGACATGTAGTTTGTGCGAAGTCATGAAGGGCCTTAAATGCTGTGTGCAGGAATTCACTTCTGAGAGCCAAAAGGAAGTTAATGAGAGATTCTAAATAGCGTCATGAGATTGGATATGCATTTTAGAAAGGCAATGATTATGCAAAACTTGGAGCCAAGGTAAGCCATTTGGAGAAAACATTAATGCAAAAGAGAGGAAATGACATACACTAAGAGTGTGGCAAATAAAAGTGAAGAAACACAGGCAAAATGGATATGGTTAACTGGGTGAGGAAATGACTAAGAAACATAAGAGGTAATGCATAAATATGTTGATGGAGCAGCTCATTGGATGCTGAAGTCTTCACTGCGATTAGAAACAAGAGCACAGCATGTTGGGTAGGAATAAGGTTTTGTTTTGGCCTTGCAGGATTTGAAGTGCCTGTGAGCCAACCAAGCAGATGTGTCCAGTAGGCACTTACTGGTAGATGTTTCTGCATTCAGTGATTGTTTCAAGAGCACCCACTCTGTGTCACTGTTCTGCACATTACTTGCATAGTGGCAAGAAGACGGAGTTTAAATCCTATTTGTGTTGGCAGAAAACAGACCATAAACAAGTTTAAGAAAAAAAGAAAGACCCGGAAACATAGTATCACATGATAGGATCCATGAAGAAAATAAAAGGATGATTGAATAAAGTGTTTTTCCAAAAGAGAAAGCAAATACATTTTTGATTTTTAGTCAGACATGACTTTACCGAGAAGGTATTCTCTGAGCTAAGACCTGAGTGGAAAGAAGTCGGGCAGTATGCCAGACCAAAGAGAATGCAGGGCAAATGCCCTAAAGTAATAGTGAGTTGTGTTTTGTTGGTACTGTTATTAGGTGTTGTTTTAGTCAGCTAGGGCTGCTCTAACAGAAATACCACAGAGTGGATGGCTTTAACAAAGGAAGGTTTATTCTTACACAGTCTGGTAGGCTACAAGTCCATATTCAGGGTGTCCATTCCAGGGGAAGACTTTCCCCCTTGTTGGCTCTGAAGGAAAGTCTGGTATTGCATCAGTCTTTGTCCAGGGAGCATCTTGGCGCAGGAACCTAAGGTCTGAAGGACGTGCTCTTCTCCCAGTGCTGTTTTCTTGATGGTACAGGTTCCCAATTCTCAGCCTGCTTCCCTTTCCTTTTACCTCTTGTAGGATGAAAGGATTAAGGGTAGCACAGGCCATACTCCAGGGAAACTCCCTTTACAGTGGAGCAGGGAGGTGATCTTCTGAAGGGCTTTATAGTCGCACCCTAATCCTTTAACATACAGCATAGGAAAACCACAAAATGGAGGACAGTCACAAGATACTGGGAATCATGGCCCAGCCACATGGCTACACATGTTTTTGGGGGGACACAATTCAATCCATGACAGGTGCCATCAAATCAGTTCCAACTTATAGCAACCCTATGCACCACAGAACAAAACCCTGCCCAGCTTTGCACCATCCTCATGATCATTGCGTGCTTGAACCAATTGTTGCCACCACTGTGTCAGTTCATCTTGTTGAGGTTCCTCTTTTTTGCTAACCCTCTACTTTACCAACCATGCTGTCCTTCTCCAGAGAAGGATCTCTTCTGATAACATGGCCAAACTATGTGAGATGAAGGCTCACCATCCTCACTTCCAAGGAGCACTCTGGTTTTGGCCGTCCATAATAAATTCAACATTGTTCACCAGCACCGCAATTCAAAGGCACCAGTTCTATTTTGGTCTTCCCTATTCAATGCCCAGGTTTCATATGCATAAGAGGTGATTGAAAACCCCACTAAGGTATACCTCAGTCTTCAAGGTGCATCTTTACTTTTCAACACTTTAAAGAGATCTTTGGCAGTAGATTTGCCCAATGCAAAACTTCATCTGATTTCTTGACTGCTGTTTCCATGGGTGCTGACTGAGAATACAAGTAAAAAGAAATCTTGACATTATCAATCATTTCTCTGCTTATCATGATGTTGCTTATTGGTCCAGCTGTGAGAATTTGTGGTTTCTTAACACTTACACTGTAATCCATACTGAAGGCTATGGCCTTTGGTCTTCATCAGAGTGTTTCAAGTCCTCTTCACTTTCAGCCAGCAAGGTTTTGTCATCTACATAACTCAGGTTGTTAATGAGTCTTCCTCCAAATCCTGATGGCCCGTTCTTTGTCAAGTCCAGTTTCTCAGATTATTTCCTCAGCATGTAGATTGGATAAGTATAGTGAAAGGATACAACTCTGGCACACACCTTTCCTGACTTTAAACCACACAATGTCACCTTTTTCTGTTGGAACAACTGCCTCTAGATCTATGTACAGGTTCCTCATGAGCACATTTAAGTGTTCTGAAGTTCCCATTCTTTGAAATGTTACCCATGTTGTAATGATCCACAGTTAAATGCTTCTGCATAGTCAATAAAACACAGGTAAAAATCTTCCTGGTGTTCTCTGCTTTCAGCCAGGATCCATTTAACATCAGGAATGATATCCCTGATCCTACATCCTCTTCTGAATCCTGCTTGAATTTCTGGAAGTTTCCTCTTGATGTACTCTTGCAGGCACTTTTGAATGACCTTTAGTAAAAATTTTACTTGTGCGTGGTATTAATGATATTATTTGTGTTTAGGGAACAAAAAGAGGCCAGTGTGGCTGAAGACTTGTAAGCAAAGAAAGATATGATAAAACAGTGCCATAGCCTTGGTAAGAAGTTTTAAGTGCTTTGGAAGCCACTGAAGCGTCTTTAAGGAATGGAGTCGTAGTATGGGCTATGATACTAGCAGTAGAAATGGAGAAAGTGAATAGATACAAGACATACTTTGTTATTAGGCCTGACCAGTCAAACATGAAAAGAGGAATCCAGATTGAAACATTTCTGCTGTATTCATTCCATGGTTACCTGGGATAGTGGTGTATAATAAGAATATAATGCAAGCCACATAATTTAAAATTTTCTGGTATCTACATTAAGAAGAAACTGGTGAAATTAATACCTTTTATTTAATCCAGTATATCAAAATACTACATTTCACATCTAGGCAATATAAAATGTATTAAAGATTTTTAAGATTTTTTGTCTTTGCTCTCATTACAAAATCCTTGAAATATACTGTATATTGTACATTTACAGCACATCTTAATACTTTATTTGTATTTAGATTTCAAAAATATACAATTGAAAAAGTAGATTTACAAACCCAAGTCATTCTAAACTTTTAGACATCTCTCCATAACTAAATAAATATCAAGGTGTTTTTTTTTTTCAACTTAATATAATTAAAGTTAACATTAAAAGTTGATTTCCTCAGTTCACTAGCCACATTTAAGTGCTTAGTAGCCATATTCTAGTTGCTACCATATTGGACAGTGTGATGTCATGGAACAGAAGATAGGGGGACATAGACAAAAATAGAACTTGTTTGGAATCAACCTGGAAGGACTTGGGTGGCAGGTTAAAGTATTGGAATTTTAACTCCGGAGGTAAAGAATACAGTGGAAGGTTTCTCACCAGAGAGTTACCTATTATGCTTAAAGCTAGTAAGAGGCCACTAGGTGGCCACTTAATCACTCGGGGCCAAGGCAATCCTTCAGTTAGATACCCATGGTCCAGGCTGAGACTTCAGATCTATAAATTTAGAAGTTTGATTTTTACCAGTGCTTTAGGGCAGTACCACCAAAGGTGTGGTCCACAGGCTTCTGCCTGTCTGTGAATCCCTTGTTACTGATCTGTGACAAGGCATTTGTAGAAATTGAGAATAAGAATTTTGAAACTTTTATAGCAATTTAACAGAGTAATTCCTGTGTGGATCTAATAAAAATTTTGAGTGGGGTTTTACATGGCAAATTAATTTGGATTGTAAACTTTTACTTAAAGTACAATAATTTTTTGTTTTTTATTGCCCTTTTCTAATAATTTACTTTTAGTACATAAAAAGTTTTGTAATCCTTTACCATAAGCAATTTTTGAAGCACTATTCTAGAGATTCATGGCGACCCTAGGGTCACCATAAGTTGGATCCAACTCGACGGCACTTGGCTTTGGCTTGGATTCTAGAGATGCTCAAAGGGAGTCAGATGGACGAAGTTCCTGGACAGCTTATCTAAATCCAAATATCTGTGTTTTACTTCATAGTGAAAGCTATTATGGCTGAAAGAGATGTGGGTATTTTCTCCCTCTATATGAGAAAAGTAGACTACATGGAAATACCAGAGTTTATAATGTTGTTGTTAATGGAATCACTTCTGACTCGTGGCAGCTGTCTCGTGGGGTACCAAAATCACCCCAAGTAATTCTCTCTCACAGGTCTTTAGGGTCTTTAAAGACCCACAGTAACAATTAAATGAAAATCAGAAGTACATTGAGATACCATCCCACCCAAGGATCACTGGCAGGAATCAAAAATACAGGAAATAATAAATGTTGAAAAATGTATGGGGACATTGGAACTCTTATATACTGCTGATGGGAAGGCAATATGGTACAACAAGTTTGGAAAAGGACATGGTACTTCCTTTATAAAGCTAAAAGTAGAAATACAAAATCCAGCAATCCCAGTCCTAGGAATATATGCTAGAGAACAAGGAGCTGTCACACAAATGTGTGCGCAACTGCGTTTGTGGCAGCCTTGATCACAGTAGCAAAAAGATGGAAACAATCTACTTGCCCATAAAAAGATGAATGGATAGACTATGGTGTGTAAAAACAGTGGAATACTATGTAATGATAAGGAACAATGATGAAGTCTTTAAAACATCTTACAACAGGGATAAATCTGGAGGGCATTATGCTGAATGAAATAAGTCACAAAAGGACAAGTAAAATCACTATTATAAAAATTCAAGGAAAGGCTTACATACAGAAAGGCACAGACTTTGATGGTTATGAGGGAGAGGAGGGATAGGGAAAGGAAAACACTAACTAGACAATATGTAAGTGGTAATTCTGATGATGAGTAATATAGTACACAACACTGGGAAAGTCAGTGCAACTTGACCAAGTCAATGTAAGGAAAACTTCATAGATGCATCTACGCTCTCTGAGGGACCTCATTTATCTGCTTAGGGCCAGGGACCATGGTTTTGGGGGACATCTAACTCAGCATAAGAAAGGTTATAAAGAAAACATTTCACATCTTTGATAAGTAGGGCCTGGGGTCTTAAAAACTTGTGAGGGGCATCTACAATACATCTAGCCCCATTCCATCAAGCAAAATCAACCCACTGCCATTGAGTTGATTCTGACTTACAGTGACTCTATAGGACAGAGTAGAACTGCCCTGTAGAGTTTCCAAGGAGCACCTGGCAGATTTGAGCTACCAATCTTTTCATTAGCAGATGTAGCCCTTAACCTCTACACCATCGGGGTTTCCTCTGGAGAAAAGGAGAGTGAAGAAAACCAAAGACTGGAGGAAAAGATTAGTCCAAAGGACTGATGGATCAGAATTACTGCAGCCTTCACAAGACCTGAGTCCAGAAACAACTATATGGTTCCCAGCTATCACTACTGACTGCTCTGACAGGGATCACAATAAAGGGTCGTGGACAGGGTGGGAAAAAATTGTAGAGCAAAATTCAAATGCAAATAAAGACCATACTTACTGTCTGAGGAAGACTGAAGAAACCCCCTGAGTATCGCCTCCAGACAGTCTTTTAACTCAGAACTAAAATAACACTGAAAGTTCACACTTCAGCCCAAGATTAAACAGGCCTATAGAACAAACAATAATGCACGTAGTTCAACCACATAACCAAAAAACCAAACCCACTGCCGTCGAGTCAATTACGACTCATAGCGACACTATAGGTCAGAGTAGAACTGCCCCATAGAGTTTCCAAAGAGCGCCTGGCAGATTTGAACTGCTGGCCTTTTTGGTTAGCTCCTGTAGCACTTAATCTCTACGCCACTATGGTTTCCTTTCACCACACGTATGAGAGTAAATGCACTTACCAGCCCTAAAGCAAAGCCAAGAGGACAAAAAGTGACAGAAAAACTGAAATGGGGAAACCGACGACAAGAAGGGGAGGCTGTTTAAATACGGTGAGGTTGGAAAGCAATGTCACAAAATGATTTCCACATTAATTGCTTAATGAGAAGCTAATTTGCTGTGTAAATTTTTACCCAAAGCAAAGAAAATGATAATATTAAAAGCTATGAATCACAGGTCTACTCTAACATATGTGTGATCACTATGACTCAGAATCAGTTGAATGGCAATTTTGAGATTTTTTTTTCCAAAGTAAATGAAAAACAAACATATTTAATACATTTAGAAGAACCATTGTGTTATAAGCACAAGAAGATTCCATATACATTGTTACTGAAAAAACAATGTATAGTGCCTCCTGTTTAAGTACATCAAACCACCAGTTTTGCATATTTTCAAGGTTCTCTTTATATTACAAGCATAGGAAACGTCCAGTCTGTGAAGGAGAAAACAATGTAGCATTTTCCCATTCAAATATATGACATCAAAAGTGTTTTACATTGTCAGCATATATCCTGGGTTACAAGGACACAAATATTCCTAATTTATTATGTGAATGAGACACCAGTACACTGTTTCTCTCTTTCAAGTAGATGAAATTGTGTTTCTCACATTCAAGTATATGAAGCCGCCAGATTTTTATGTTTTTGAAGCACACTTCAGGTTACAGAGACTGAAAAGGTACCAGTGCATTGTGTAATCAGAAAACAATGTAGAGTTTCACCCATTAGAGTTTATGATGTCAAAAACATTGTATGTCTTCAAATTATGCATTGGGTTACAGGGAATCTGAAATTCTTATATACTGTGTGAATGAGAAACAAATACACGGTTTCTTTCCTTCAAGCACATGAAGTTATGAGTTTTTCCCATTACTAAAAAAACAATTTGTGTTACAAGCACAAATGTGATTAGAGAAAATATCAGTTTCCCTCATCCTGGTGTATGCAGCCACCAGAGTTTTACCTGTTTTCAAATTACACTTTGTGTTATAATGACAGGGAGGTTCCCAATACATTGTGTGAGACAGAAAATGATGTAGAGTAGAATTTCTCCCACTCAACCACACTTTGGGTTAGTTACAATGGTAACAAAAATTGCCAGTGCACTTTAGAAAAAGAAATGGAAGATGGCGGACTAAGCACACGTCTCCTTATATCCCTCTGGAAACGAAGACCTGACTTGATGATCAAATGGAGCCTTCTGATCACCTTCTCAGCCTCAGGACACAGCACAGGGCTGTTAATTGGGACTTCACACCACTGAGCGAAAACCCTCATCTCTTTCGAAGATTCCCGCTCCTGCCTAGCCCTGGCTCTCACAGACAGAAGGTAAATGTACCATTGTGACTTTTTTTTCCTCTGTCTTGGCTGGCGGGCGGAGCTGGGTCTTGCCTAGCGGCTAGACTCAGATGCGCTGCTGGGGGGATAGGCAGGTGAAATTCCCCTATTCTGAGAGCCAGGCTTAAAACTCTGTTAATCTAGACACTTTGAGCCTTTAGTTTTACATCTGCGTCAGCGGAGTTTATACGGAATTCTGCAGTCAGTATGTGGGACGCCATGTTGGTACCGAGATTTTAGCGGGACCTAATTCTTAGCCTGGGAGCCAGCGCCTGCAAACAGGACAGCGCTTCTCCAACAGAAAAGCAGTAATTTTCCCAGTGCCACCTATGTTGCAGGCCCTGCAACGGAAGCAGAGGAATCACTACCTCTCGGCACCTTTGGCCCCTCTGTTTACTGCCTGTGTGGAAGACGCCATCTTGGATATGGTGGCTGCAGCTGGAACTAGTTCTTAGCTTGGGGGCTAGAGCCTGCCCACAAGAGAGTGCTTTTCTATCACAAAAGCAGTACTCGACGCAGTGTTGGCTAAGGCTAGTCCTGGTCAGCAGAGGCCAACACAGCAGTAGCATTGCTGTACACTGAACTAGTTTGTTATCATCTGGGGTTGGATATACTGGCGCTTACTTTCTTAGTTGAGAAGAGGGACCTCTACATCTGAAAACCTAACTGAATTGTGAAGTGGTCAGATGCCTTTTGCTTTACATTTGAAGACAGCCTAGAGAAACATTTGCAATCCATCCTCACAGTACCTCTTCCAGCCTCTACATACGCACATGAAACCCAAAAGGAAACAGACAATTGTGGCATACAAGAAATCACTCATGGCTTCAGACGGCTCCCAAACAAAGCAACCAAGGAGTTTTCCAGATGAAGAAACTTTTATGAAAGCATCAGGAAGTGAATACAAAATGATTATATACAGAGCCCTTCTAGACCTTATACAAAATGCAGCAGAACAAAATGAAAAATTAAGCAAGCAGTTCGATCTGATGGAACACCAGTACTCTGAAATCCAACAGATCAAGAACAAAATCAAAGACATAGAAACTTCCATGCAAAGCCAAGAAAACAGAATGGAACAAACAGAAAAAAGAATTTCTGACTTGGAAGACAGAGCTACTGATGCTAGCGTCTATAAGCAGAATTCAGAAAAAAGAAACAAGAAAAATGAAGAAATATTAAGAAGCATGTGGGACTCGATTAAGAGGAACAACTTTCGATTAATTGGAGTCCCTGAACAGGGTGAGACATCTGAGAACAGAGAGAGTATTGTTGCTGACCTGCTGAAAGAAAACTTCCCAGAAATCATGAAGGAAGAGAATATAGACATCTCAGATGCATATTGTACGCCACCCAATATAGATCTCAAAAGAAAGACTCCAAGACATACTATAATCAAGCTTAACAAAATCAAACATAAGCAGCAACTCTTAAAGACAGCAAGACTCAAAGCAAAATTAAAATTCAGAGGGAAACTATGTAGGCGCTCGTCAGATTTCTCAGCAGAAACCATGCTGGCACAGAGACAGTGGCACGACACATTCAAAGTCTTGAAGGAGAAGAACTTCCAACAAAGAATTATATATCCTGCAAAACTATCTTTCAAATATGAAAATGAAATTAAGACATTCCAGGTAAACAGAAACTCAGAGACTTTGTAAAAACCAAACCCAAACTACAAGAAATACTGAAAGAAGTTCTTGGCTCTGGCTTAGAAGAACAAAACCACTAACTTCATATTTTAGAACAACACACTACTCAATACTCTACTCTTTTAGGGAAGGCTCCAAAGTCAATCACAGCTTTGATATGGAAGGAAGCAATCCAGTGATCATCAGGAAAACTATGGTGTCATCATAATAAAAAGAGGGATGTACTGCACTTATTATAGTCCTTCCAAATGGAGAGGAAGATGACCCGACTGGTAGTAATTAAAATTGGGTTTATATATAGTTTATTAAGGGGGATCACAGGGGCAGCTGTAAAGTACAACAAAGATGTATCATTCCATTTCAAGAAATGTAACACACGAGTCTCAACAACTACAAAACCAGCTCTGAAAAAGGTGAAGAATCAACTCACAAAAAAGAATGTCCCAGAACAGACTAATAAGAACAACAGAGAAAACATCAACATAAAAATAAACATATCAAAATGGCAGCAGTGAACACATACCTATCAATAGTTACATTGAATGTGAATGGACTGAATGCTCCAGTAAAGAGACACTGAGTGTCATCTTGGATCAAAAGACATGACCCATCCATATGTTGTCTACAAGAAACTCACTTGAGGCTGAAAGATAGGAACAAACTGAAAATTAAAGGATGGAAGAATATATATCAAGCTAACAATGAACAAAGAAGAGCAGGGGTGGCAATTCTAATCGCAGACAAAATCAATTTTAATGTCAAATCTACCATCGTGGACAAAGATGGACACTATTTATTGCTGAAAGGTTCAGTACACAAGCAAGACTTAACTATATTAAATATTTATGCACCTAATATCAGAGCACCTAAATACATCGAAGAAACACTGACTATACTAAAAAGAGAGATAGATGACTCCACAATAATAGTAGGAGACTTTAACACACCACTCTAATTACTAGACAGATCATCTAGAAAAAAGCTGAGTAAAGATACAGAAGACCTCATTACCACAATTAACCAACTAAACGTCATTGATAATACAGAACTTTCCACCCTTCAGCAGACAACTACACCTTCTTCTCCAGTGCGCATGAAACATTCTCCAGAATTGACCATGTGATAGGCCATAATACAATGCTCAACAAAATCCATACCATTGAATTACTGCAAAGCATCTTCTCAGATCATAAAGTCATAAAAGTTGAAATCAATAGCAGAAAAAACATAGATAGAAAGTGGAACTCTTGGAAACTGAACAACATCTTGCTCAAAAATACATTGGTTATAGAGGAAATAAAGAAATTCACGGATTCCAATGAGAACGAGAACACTTTCTACCAGAACCTATGGGATACAGCCAAAGTTGTGCTCAGAGGTCTGTTTATCTCCATAAATACACACATCTGGAAGGAAGAAAGAAACTATATCAAGGAACTAACTCTACAGCTTGAACAAGTAGAAAGAGAACAACAGAGGAACCCCTTGGGCACCAGAATAAATGAGATCATAAAGATTAGAGCAGAGCAAAATGAATTAGCAAACATAAAAACAATTGAAAAAATTGAAAAGAAAGAAAGCTGGTTTTTTGAAAAGATCAACAAAATTGATAAAGCACTGGCTAAACTTATCAAAGAAAAGCAGGAAAGGAAACAAATAACCCAAATTAGAAATGCGAGGGGAGTTGTCACCACAGATGCAACAGAAATCAAAAATATCATAACAGAATACTATCAAAGACTGTACTCTAACAAATTTGAAAACCTAGAGTAAATGGACCAATTCCTTGACTCATACCACCTACCCAAATTATCACAACGTGAAGCAGAACAACTTAATAAACCCATCACAAAGAAAGAGATTGAAAAGGTCATCAAAACACTGCCAACCAAAAAATTCCAGGCCCAGGTGGCTTCACTGCAGAATTCTACCAAGCATTTAGGGAAGAGTTATCTCCAATACTGCTGAGACTATTTCACAGTATAGAAAGGGATGGAGTACTCCCAAACTCATTCTATGAAGCCAGCATAACCCTGATACCTAAACCAGGGAAAGACCCAGCAAAGAAAGAGAACTACAGACTGATATCACTCATGAATCTAGATGCAAAAATCTTCAACAAAATTCTTGCCAATAGAACACAACAACATATGAAGAAAATGATCCATCATGACCAAGTGGAATTCATACCAGGGATGCAAGGCTGGTTCAACATCAGAAAAACAATCGATGTGATTAACCACATAAATAACACAAAGACAAGGATCACCTGATTTTGTCCATTGATGCCGAAAAGGCGTTTGATAGAGTCCAACACCCATTCATGGTAAAAACTCTTAGCAAAGTGGGCATAGACGGCAAATTCCTTAACACAATAAGGGCCATTTATACAAAGCCAATTGCCCACATCATCCTGAATGGAGAGAGACTGAAAGACTTTCCCTTGAGATCAGGAACTAGACAAGGATGCCCACTCTTGCCTCTTCTATTCAACGTTGTGCTAGTTCTAGCCAGAGCAATTAGACAAGACCAAGAAATAAAGGGCATCTGCATCAGCAAAGAGGAAGTTAAAATCTCCCTGTTTGCAGATGATATGATTGTATATGCAGAGAATCCCAAGGAATCTATAAGTAAGCTACTCAAACTGGTAGAAGAGTTCACCAAAGTCTCAGGATACAAGATAAACATAAGTAAATCAGTAGGATTCCTTTATACCAACAACGAGACTGTTAAGGATCAAATTGTCAAATCAATGCCATTTACGATAGCCACTAAGAAGATAAGGTACCTAGGAATTAATCTAACCAGAGAAACAACAGACCTTTACAAAGAGAACTACAAGCCCTTACTACAAGAAACTAAGAGACTTAGATAAATGGAAAAACCTACCCCGCTCATGGATAGGAAGACTTAACATTGTGAAAATGTCTATTTTACCCAAAGCAATTTATTTATATAATGCAATCCCAATACAAGTTCCAGCGTCATTTTTTAATGAGATGGAGAAACAAATCACCAATTTTGTTTGGAAAGGGAAAAAGCCCCGGATAAGTAAGGTACTACTAAAGAAGAAGAACACACTGGGAAGCCTCTCATTACCCGACCTTAGAACATACTACACTGCCACAGTGGTCAAAACAGCCTGGTACTAGTACAAGAACAGACAGATGGATCAATGGAACAGAATTGAGACCCCAGAGATGACATCATCTGCCTATGAACAGTTGATATTCGACAAAGGCCCTAAGACATTAAACTGGGGTAAAAACAGTCTCTTCAACAAATAGTACTGGTAAAATTGGTGATCCATCTGCAATAAACTGAATCAAGATCCATATCTTACACCTTACACAAAAACCAACTCCAACTGGATAGCCAAAGCCAAGTGCCATCAAGTCGGATCCGACTCATGGCGACCCTAGGGGCCAGGGTAGAACTGACCCCCCTTGAATACTCCAACTGGATAAAAGACCTAAATATCAAACCTAAAACGATAAAGCTCATCCAAGAAAAGGTAGGAAGAACAATGGAAGTTTTAATACACAGTGAGGACAGACTCCAAAATCTGTCAAAGAAACCACAATCAACAGAAGAGAAAATAGATAAATGGGAACTATTAAGAATCAAACACTTTTGCTCATCCAAAGACTTTATTAATAGAATCAAAACAACACCCACAGAATGGGAAAAAATATTTGGCAACTCTATGTCAGACTGACGCCTGATCTCCATAATCTATAAGATACTACAAAATATCAATAAGAAGAAGATAAACCATCCAATTAAGCAATAGGCAAAGGAGAAGGACAGACATTTCACTAAAGAGGAGATCCAGGCAGCCAAAAAACACGTGCGGACATGTTCACAATCTTTGGTTATTAAAGAAATTCAAATCAAGACAACAATGAGATATCATCTCACCCCAACAAGATTGGCCATGATCCAGAAAACACAAAACAACAAATGCTGGAGAGGCTGTGGAGAAAGTGGAACCCTCCTACACTATTGGTGGGGTTGCAAAATGGTCCAGCCTCTTTGGAAAGCAATCTGGCACTTCCTTAAGAAAATGGATATCGAGATACCATTTGACCCAGTAATTCCACTACTTGGAATATATCCTACAGATTCAAGGTCTTTCTCACCAACAGACACATGCACCAGAATGCTTATCGCAGCACAGTCCACGATAGCAAAAAGATAGAATCAACCCAGATGCCCAACAATAGAAGAATGGATGGGGAAACTATGGTACATATACTCAATGGAGCACTACGCAATGATAAAGAATAATGATTCCAGGAAACATCTCCTAACCTGGTTTCAACTGGAAGACATTATGTTGAGTGAAAGTAGTCAGCGACAAAGAGACAAATATTGTATGAGACCTCTACGGTAAGATCTGAAAAACAGACTTGTGTATAGAAGAAAAGACTCTTTGACAGCTGCAAGGTAGGGGAGGGAGACAGGGTGAGAGGGGGAGGGTTTAGTTTAGATAGTTGCTAGAAATCTGATTGGGATAAAGTGGTGATAGCACACATTAGAAACAAGAAGAACATTAAGTGGACTTCAGCATAACTTCAGTACTCCTTCCATCTTAACCCAGTATTGCAAGGATAGAGTAGCTGGGGCAGGGGGCGGGGGACCATGCTCTTAAGTGAAATCAAGGCCAATTGGCACAACTAGCATTTTGCTAAGAGAGCTCTCTGCACCCCACATTGTTGAGTGGTGTCTGGGGTCTTAAAACTGCCAAGCTGCCATCCGAGGACACAGCAAATGGTCCCAACTCAGCAGGAATGGATGCTCACCAAGGACCAAAATGACATGCGGTAAAGACAACCTAGAAGACATAGAGACCCGCAAGAGTGGGTGACTTCATCAACTTGTGACCAGAAGAACCGGATGGTGCCCGGCCACCACCAGTGATAGCTACGATGGAGCTGTCTAGATTGAGTCTCACTGGCAACACAAGAATCAAAAGGAGTGCATCCTGAGATCTTCACTAAAAGACCTCAGTTGATGGTCTAGTGGTTTCAGGGTTCCCCTGAGAGCATGACCCCCAGCCCTGATGCTGCCCTTACCCATAAATCATAACAAAGGTCCACTCTTTGGACGGGAATGGATTGGACTTGGCAATGCAGAGTGACCATATATTGGTTGCACTTTATGGTTCTATACATCTATAGGATATCATCCTGCTGACCTTTGGCTGGAGGAAGGAGAGTGGGTGGAGAGGACGGGAAAGGAGACTGTTGGGAGGATGAGACATGTATGGAGCAGAGAGAAAGAGTGTGCTGTCACCAGACAGGGAGAGCAGTGAAGCTGCATATAGGTGGGCATGTAAATTTATATGGGAATGTACATTTTCACTCAGTCATGTTAAATAAAATAAAGAAAAAAAAATTGCCAGTGCATTGTATGAAGGAGAAACCAATACATGTTTGTCTCATTCAAGATGATGAAGTCAAAATAGTTTTATTTTTTATCAAAAAACACTTCTGTTAAAAGAACAAAAATATTCCCTATATATTCTGTAACTGAGAAAAATAGTGTGTACTTTTTCCCACGTAAGTAAATGAGACAACTAGAGCTTTTCATGTTTTCAAAGCATGCTTTCCAACACACATGATGGTGCACACAATATAGAGTCTCTGTGGCAACATGAGAAAGAGGGGTGCAGCTCAAGAACCCTACTGAAAGACCACAATTGATGGTCTGACAACCTGATGGGGTCCACAGGGAGTATGGCCCTTAGACTTGCTGCTGCTCCTGTCCAGAAAACACTACTGTGGTCAACTCTTCAGACAAAAAGGGACTGGACTTGAGACACGATACTATCATACGGTGTGTGTGCTTAATGGTTCTGTGCTGTCCTACTGGTCTCCTTCTAGGTAGGAGAGAAGAGGGTGGAAAGGACAGGACAGCAGATTGTTAAGAGGATATGATAAGTATCGAATGAAAAGGAGTGTTCTGTCACTGGGCAAGGAGAACAGAAGGAGCTACAGATAGATGGGCATGCAAAATTAATTTGAATTGTATGCTTTCACTTAATAATAAAACAAGGGTAAATTTAAAAAAACAAAAACAAAAAACACTTTCCATTAGAAGAATGGGAATTTCCCAAATCATTTTGTGATGGAGAAAATAGCATGGAGTTTCTCCCACTCAAATGCATAACATCGAAAAATTTTCTTTTTCAAAGTACAACTTATGTTCCAAGTATATGAACATTACCTACATATTGTTTAAATGATAAAACAACATATAAAAACAAAAAAAAAACCCTGCTGCTGTCAAGTCAATTCCAACTCATAGCAACCCTACAGGGCATAGTAGAGCTGCCCTGTAAAGTATTCCAGGAGTGCCTGGTGACTTCAGACTACTGACGTTTTTGGTTAGCCTGAACAGCATTTAACCACTGCTAATTCCAGTATATGAAATCAAAAAAGTATTACCATTTATAAAAAACAAAAACCAGCACTTTGTGTTGTAAACAAAAGAATATTCTCTATACATTTTGTGACTGAGAAAACAATGCAGAGTTCCTCTTTTTCAAGGATTTTACATTAAAAAAAATTTTATTCTGCTTTAAGTAAAAGTTTATAATTCAAATCAATCTGCTGTACGAAACCCTGCACAACACTGCTATGTAACTATAACCACTCCCTCCACTCCCATGACACCACACTCCTTTCCACCCTGTATGTACTTCCTGTATCCAATCAGTCAACTCTGTCCCCATCTACCTTTCCATTTTGCCTCTGGACAAGACCTGCTCAGACAGCCTCATGTATACATTTAAGCCAGAAACACATTCTTTGCCCACATCACTCTGTATCTTACAGTCCAGTCCAAAACAGGATGCAGACCATTTTCTTAAAAGGAAACTTAATTATGCCAATTGACCTAGACATCGCCAAAAAAAATGGTACTCAGAGCTCTGCCCCTGCTACCCTGACCTTCAAAAATGTTGGGTTATATTTGGAAAACTTCTTAGCTCTTGGTAAAGTCCAGCAGTGTTGAGTTCCCTTCTACTATGTGCTGTCACTTCCTTCACTTCACTCAGTTCCTATCTAATATCTAATTTATGCATACATGTCTCCCTCCCTTCCCTTCCTAGTGATCAACAGAGAATATTTTCTTTTGTGCTTAGTCCATTTCACTGGACCTCATAATAACGGTTTCATGCATTATTTGTCCTTTTGCAACTGACTAGTTTCACTCAGCATAATGTCTTAAGATGACTGCATGTTCTTAGGTTTCCCAAGATTGACATTGTTCTTTACCATTGCATAGCATTCCATTGTGTCATGGATTGAATTGTGTCTCCCCAAAAATAGGTGTAGCCGTGTGACCATGATTCCCTGTATTCTATTATTGTCCTCCATTTTGTGATTTTGCTGTGCTGTATGTTAAAGGATTAAGGTGGGACTGTAAATAGGGTCACCTCCCTGCTCCACTGTAAAGGAAGTTTCCCTGGAGTATGGCTTGCCCCACCCTTAATCTTTTCAGCAAAGGAAAGGGAAGCAGGTAGAGAATGAGGAACCTCACATGATCAAGAAAGCAGCACCGGGAGAAGAGTACATCCTTTAGACCCAAAGTTCCTGTGCCAAGATGCTCCCTGGACAAAGACTGATACAACACCAGACTTTCCTCCAGAGCCAACGAAGGGGAAAGGCTTCCCCTGGAGCAGACATCCAGAAATGGACTTGTAACCTATAGGACTGTGTAAAAATAAACTTCCCTTTGTTAAAGCCATCCACTCTATGGTATTTCTGTTAGAGCAACACTAGCTGACTAAAACAGAATTTGGTACCATGAGAGCAAATACCTAAAATGTGGGAGCCATTTAGAAACTGTAAATGGATAGAAGATTCAGAAGGAACGAAGAAGGTGCAGATGGTTAGAAACAACAGAGGACTGGTGACAGCAGCAGCGGCAGCAACAGAACCAGAAGCAGAGCTGGACCCAACCCGTGGAGCAGGAGCGCTAAGTGCCAGTGCACAGATGTTTCCTCGCAGAACAGGGTGCCTCCAGGCACTTGAATCAGTGGAGCTAGCCTTGCTGACCCACAGAGCCAGAGAGCTGAGTGCCTTTGGACCGGACACTTCCCAGCAAGAGTGGGGTATCTCCAGGCACTTGAATCAGTGGAGCTACAGAGCTTCGGAACACTTGCCCCAGCAGGGCAGATGCAGGCCTGAGGCCCGAACCACGGGCCATAGAAAGGTGAAGCTGAAGAGACAAACAGCGTGAGAAACTGAGCTGCCTCTGTCGCAAAAGATACAGCCATGACCTCAGGGGTTTGAAAGTGTGGAGCCACGGCTCTCTGTGTTTTGTCAGAGTGCAATTGGTAGCACAAGGCTGGAGGTCTCCGCTCAAAATCCAGAAAGTGTGGCCAATACCTAGAGTCCCTAGGGCCGGGCCATTGTGTAGAATGCCTCAGGAAACTTAAGAGTTTTCAAAGCTTTGAGGGCTACTGTAATGAGTTCTGTTGACTTACCTGTTGCCTATTAATGCCTCCCTTCCCTGCCATTTCTCCCATTTGTAGGGGAATCTCTAAATCTGGAAATAGATTTAGCAATTACTTAAAAAGCTAGAAATAGAAATATCATATGATCCAGGAATCCCACCGCTTGGAATGTATCCTAGAGAAATACAGGCTGTCAAATGTTCATTGCAGCGCTGTCCACAATAGCAAAAAGGTGGAACCAACCTAGGTACCCATTATCAGAAGAGCAGATAAACAAATCATGCTATGTTTTAGTCAGCTAGTGCTGCTCTAACAGTAATACCACAGAGTGGATGGCTTTACCAAATGAAGAGTTATTCTGACACAGTTTGGTGGCTACAAGTCCAAAATCAGGACGTTCAATCCAGTGGAAGGCCTTCCCCCTTGTAGGCTCTGGAGGAAAGTCCAGTACTGCATCAGTCTTTGTCCAGGGAGCTTCTTGGTGCAGAAATCTCAGATCTGGAGGATACACTCTTCTCCCAGTGCAGTTTGCTTGATGGTGTGAGGTTCCCCATTCTCTGCTTGCTTCCCTTTCCTTTTATCTTTTGCAGGATGAAAGGATTAAAGGTGGTGCGAGCCATACTCCAGGGAAACTCCCTTTACAGTGGAGCAGAGAGGTGATCTTATAAAGGGATTTACAGTCACACCCTAATCCTTTAACATACATTACAGCAAAATCACAAAATAGAGGACAATCGTAGACTACAGGGAATCATGACCCAGCCACATGACTACACCTATTTTGGGGGGACACAATTCAGTTCATGACATGCATTACAGGTGGTACAAGTATAGAATATATTCCCACTCTGGCAACACCAAGTGTTTTTGATAATGGGTAAAACTCTTCTGACTTCATCTATTTGAATGAAAGAAACTCTATATTGTTTTCTCATTCACATAATGTATTGAAACTCTTACATCCTTGTAACCCAAGGTGGAATGTAAAAATGATAAATGCTTTGACGTCATATACTCAAATAGGAGAAATTCTATTCTGCATTGTCTTCTCTGTCACAGAACATGCTGGGAACTTTGCTTGTAACACAAGATTTACACAGGTAAATCTCAGGTGGCTTCACATACTTGAGTTGGAGAAACTTTATATTGTTTTCTAAATCACAAAATATATAGGAAAAATTTCAATGTTTGTACCACAGTATTTTCTGACAAGAGCAAAAAGCTTTTGACTTTTTATAGTTGAATGAGAACCAAACACAAAACCCATTGCCATGAGTTGATTTTGACTTACAGGGACAGTATAGGACAGAGTATAGCTGCTTCACAGGATTTTCAAGGAGCAGACGGTGGGTTGGAATTGCTGACCTTTTGAGGAAGCAGCCAAACCTTTAACCACTGCACCTCTAGGATCCCACTTGAATGAGAGAACATATATAGTAGTTTCTCATTCACACAATGTGTTGCTAACTTTTGCTAACTTGTAACACAAGGTGTATTTTGAAAATATAAATCCAGGGGGCTGGATCTAGATGGTGAAGTAGACGGATGCTTCCTGTGACCCTCCCTAACAGCAAAGATCCAAAAGAACAAATGAATCCAGTACATACGACATTCCAGGAGCCCTGAACATCAAAGAGAAAGTTGAGAAATTGAACTGAGAAGTGAGGAAGGGAGAATAGTACCAGAATTTTATAGGATTCCGTAGACCTGACCTGCTAGGAAATGGCTGCAGCAACCACAAGGTGAGCCAAGCCTTGAAGTTGGTGGGCACCCTCCTTCCATTCAGAGGTAATTGTCTAAAGAATTCACTTGCATCTTCAGAACCAGTGAGAGACAACACAAGATCACCTAAAGCTAAATCTTTGCATGTAACCTTCTGCATGTGCAGTTCTGAATATTTTTATGAGATGGGCCTGTCTGCCTTCTCCAGGTCCTTCTCTGTTCCCCCCGCCCCTTCTCTGCCTGTGCCCAGTGCTAGAGTCTGATGTATTAACTGAATCAGAAGTAAGATTCCTTAAGCCCACCCTGAGCCATACTCTGAGATGCAAAGTAAGAACAATTTAATAAACTCAAGGAAAGAAAGAAGAGAAGAAAAAAAATCTACAGACTCCTGTAGCCAGAACATTAGGGCAGAAATTGTTCCTTCACCTAGATTCAGGTATGAGGGTATATGTATATACCATTCTTACAGACACTAAGGGATAGCTGCTAGTTCCCTGCCTTTCTCAGTAGTTGCAGCCAGAAACCTGTGCCTATACTAATCACCCTGCCCATCTAGAACAGTAGGCAAGAGCCTATATCATAAACTTGATGACTGACTTCCTGGACACTGAGCTGAATCCATATAAGAAAAGGAAACTGTACATTGGAAAACAAGACACTAGGACACAGTAGGCGAAGATAAATAAACACACTTTACTGATGGCTCAGAAACAACAGTATGTATCAAGGTACTTAAAGGGGCAGACCATGATCTCTTTGGAGAGCTCCCAAAGTAAAGATCAAATTTTCTAGAGGAAGGGAACTTCCTGGAATTACCAGAGGTAGAATACAAAAGATTACTATTTAGAACTCTTCAAGAAGTAAGGAGAGAGATGAGGCAAAATGAAGCAGGGTACAAAGACAAGTTGAACAAGCTTCATTAAAGCATTCAGTGGCAAGAATTAGAAATTCAGAAAATTAGTAATAAAATTACAGAATTAGACAATTCTATAGAAAATCAAAGAACAAACCTGAAGCAATGGAAGTCCAAATTAGTGAGTTTGAAGATAAATCACATGAAATCAACATATTTGAGGAAAAAAAATCAGATAAAGGAATTAAAAAAAAAATTAAGAGACACTAAGAATCATGTGAGACTCTATCAAGAGCAATAATCTAAGAGCAACTGAAGTACCAAAATGGAGGGGAGGATAATAACAGAAACTCCAAAGAGAATTGCTGAAGATTCGCTGACATAAAACTTCCCTGATATCATGAAATACGAGAAGATACCTATCCAAGATGCTCATCGAATGCCACACAACACAGATTTCAAAAGAAAGACACCAAGTATATTGAAATTAAACATATCAGAACTAAACATAAGGAGACACTTTTTAAAGTGGCTAGGAATAAACAAAAAATAACCTACAAAGGAGAATCCTAAGAGTAAGCTCAGACTGCTCACTAGAAACTGTGCAAGCAAGAAGATAATGGAATGACATATACAAGGCCTTGAAGGAGAATAATTGCCTGCCAAGAATTATATGAGGACTATCAATTAATTTTGCAACCACATGGCAAGTTAGTGAACTTAATTGTATAGTTGTCTGTAAGGTAGTTTTTAGACAGTAAACGAATAACTTACCTGATCTGGCCCTCAGTGACTTTTTTCTTTACCCCAAAATAAAGGAAATATTGAAAGGAAGACATTCTGATGACTGACATTCAGGACGTCAAGGGTAATACAATGACAGTTCTGATGGCCATTCCAGAAAAACAGCCCCAAAATTGCTTTGAAGGTGGATTAGGCTCTGGCATCAGTGCATAGCTTCCTAAAGGGAGGACTTTGAAGGTGACCACAGTGATATTCAGCAATGATGTATGTTGCATTTTTTCTAGAATGAGTTTGTGAACTTAATTGGCAGTCCTCATATAACAGTTTCTGAGATCAGGTAGTGTGAGGCATTCCACTTCATTCTTCTTCATTAATACTTTACTTATATAGAAACTCTCTTCCCTTCCACGTAAAGGTTATGATTTTGGTTGTTCAAGTCTTTAATGAATACTATTGGAATTTGGAATGGGAGTGCAGTGTGCCTGTAAATCAGTTGGGGAGTGTTAATATTTTAGCAGTGTTAAGTCTTCCTATTCATGAACATGGTATTTTTTTTCTCTTTTGGTTTCTTGCAGTGGTGTTTTGTGGTTTTCTCTGTAGTTTTCCATTGCTGGTTAGATTTATTCATAAGTATTTTACCTTCCTTGGGGCTGTTTTAAACATCATTGATTTGCTGAATTCCTTTTTGAAGCACTTTTTGTTGGTGCAGAGAGGAATTCAACTGATTTTTGTAGGCTAATCTTGTATCATGCTAATTTGCTGAACTCTTCCTTTAGCTTCAGTGGTTTTCTTGTAAATTTTTTGAGGTTTACTGTGTATAAGATTGCATCCTATGCAAATTGGTATAGTTTTATCTCTTCCATACACATTTGGATTCACTTTATTTACTTTCTTGCCTTATTGCTATAGCTAGGACTTTCAGCACGATGTTGAATAAGAGTAGTGATTGCGGGCATCTTTGGTTTCCACACTCAAGCAGAAGATTTTCAGTCTCTCTCCAATTTGAATGACGTGACCTATTGATTTTGTGTAAATACCCTTTAGTATGCTAAGAAATTTATCTTCTATTCCTATTTGGATGAGAGCTTTTATCAGGAATGCATGTTGGCTTTTGTCAAATGCCTTTTCCGCATTGATTGAGGGGATCATGTGATTCTTTCCTGGTGGGTTACACAAATTGGTTTTCTAATATTGAATCATTCCTGAATAACTGGTATAAATCTCACTTGATCATGATTTATTATTTTGATATGCTTTTGAATTCTACTAGCTGGAATTTTTTTCATAACCTCTGCATCTATGTTCTTGAGGCACAGTGGTTTGTAGTTTTATTTATTTATTTTTTTTGTGGTGTCTTTGTCTGGTTTGGGTATCAGGATTATGCTGGCTGCCTAAGACAAATTTCTTTTTTTTCTTACACTTTGAAATAATTTGAGTTGCATTGGTGTGAACTCTTTCCTGAAAATTTGGTAGAATTCCCCAGTGAACGATCCAGGTCAAGGCTTCTTTTGTTATTTTTGGTGGTACTGGAAATTTTTTTTATTACCTCTTTAATCTCGTTATGGATCAGCTTAGTTTTTCCACCTCAGTTTGTGTTAGTTTAAGTAGTGTGTTTCTAGAAATTTGCCATTTCTTCCAGATTTTCAAATGTGTTGGTATACAATTTTTCTGTTATGACATTTTTTATTTTAGTTGTGTCTGTTGTTGGATCACCTGTCTCATTTCTTTTATTTGCTTACTCATTTATTTTATTTGCTTACTTTCCTGTTTTTTTTTTTTTTTTTTTTTGTCACTTTGGCCACCAGTTTGTTTAATTTGCTCATCTTTTCAAGGAACCAACTTTTAGTCTTGTTGATTCTGATTTTTTTGGTTGTCTATTCATTTGTTTCTGCTATAATTTTTTATTATTTTCTTCCCTGTGATGACCGTGTGCTTCTTTTGCAGTCTGTTTGTTTGAGTTAGCAGGTTACTATTTTATTTTGTCCCTAATTTTTTTGATTTGTGTGTTTATTGCTGTAGGACCTCTAAGCACTGCTTTTGCTGTGTCCCAAAGAGATTGGTAAAATGCGTTTTTGTTCTCATTTGATTTTATGAATACTTTATCCCGTCCTTTGATTTCTTCTATTATCCAGTAGTTTTTAAGTAAGTTTTTGCTCCTTTTCCGTGTGCTTTAGGCTGGATTCTCTGGAAATGCAAAACTAGTAAAATATATAAATATATATAAGCCCAGTGCTGTCCAGTTGATTCTGACTCATAGCGACCCTATAATACAGAGTAGGACTGCTCCATAGAGTTTCCAAAGAGTGCCTGGTGGATTCGAACTGCTGACTTTCTGGTTAACAGACACAGCACTTGACTACTACACCACCAGGATTTCCTAAATATATAGAGGGAGGTTAGTATCAAGAAAACAGCTCACACTATTGTAGAGGCTGAAACATTCTGAGCCCTGGATCAGGATAGAGGCCACTCCCAACTCACGCTGCTGCAGAAGTTGGCAAACCCAAGGCCAGTAAGGTCAGAAAGAAGTGCTCCTGCTTGCAGGCTGCAAAGTTCAGGGAATCCAAAGATGGCAGACAAGACTGCAAAGTTTCTCTGACTCATATGGAGTCACTATGAGTTGGAATCTACTTGATGGCAGTGGGCAGTGGGTATGTCGCTGTAGGGGCTGGTGAACCCAAGATTGGACAGTTGGGAAGCAGAACTGTTACTTGAAGGTGTGAAGATTGACAAATCCAAAGACTGACAGATAAACTGCTGACTCACGTCCCAAGAACCAGAGATTAGACAACAAGAGAAGCAGCTGCTTTATTCACAACTGGCCAAATACCTTGGCAAGATGAGCAGGAAGGACACTGGTGGTGGAAGGTGAAGATTTGAAGGCTTAGAGGGTGGTGAGCTTCCCCAAGCCCTGCCCCTGCCAGTACCACTCAGCAGATTCTGTCATGGGGTTGTTCC
This sequence comes from Heterohyrax brucei, assembly GCA_028571685.1. Lineage (NCBI taxonomy): Eukaryota > Metazoa > Chordata > Mammalia > Hyracoidea > Procaviidae > Heterohyrax > Heterohyrax brucei. The sequence goes on along the minus strand of CM053154.1, from coordinate 98,256,047 downwards.
CAACATTATATAACTGCCAAAACACTGAGAATCATGGCTCAGTCAAGTTGACACACAATCTTAACCATCACACCATGTATGTGATTTCTTTCCTTGCTGTTTCTGCTTTTTTGACATTAGGATCAGAGAAGATGCTTTGTACTGTTTCAGTGTTACGGATTTTGTTAAGACTCACTTTGTGGCTTAAAATGTGATCTATTCTGAAAAATTTTGCATGTGCACTGGAAAAGAATGTATACATGGGTAATGTTGGGTGGGCTGTTCTGAAATTTGTCTACAAGGTCCAGTTGGTTGAATGTGGCATTGAGATATTCACAGAATATCTTTACAGAGTTTCTTTCCAGATGTTCTATCTTTCACTGAAATTGGTGTGTAGAAGTTTCCTACTCTTACTGTGGAGCTGTGTGTTTCTGTTTTCAATGTTTTAAAGTTTGTTTTAAGTATTTTTGAGCCTGATCATTTTGTGTGTACTTTTTTTTTAATGGTTATGTCCTACAGGTGTGTTGACACTTTAGTCATTATAATGTGACCTTCCTTACTCTTTATGGTGGATTTTCCTTTAAAGTTTATTTTTTTATTGTGATTCAGTGAAAGTATAGTATCCAGATCAATTTTGCATGCCTGCCTATCTGTAGCTCCATCTGCACTCCCCACTCAGTGACAACACGTTCCTCATTTTCACTCTATACTTCTGGTATTCTTTCAACAAACACCTGTCATCTGATCTCCACTGTCTTCCCTTTCATCTAGCAAGAAACCAGTAGGATAGCTTCCTATAAATGTACAAAGCCATAAAGTGCACATACCAAATGGTCTCACTGTGTCCCCAAGTCCAGTGCATTCTTATCTGAAGAGTTGACCTCAATGCTGGTTTCCAGTCAGGGCCAGCAGCATGTCTAGGGCCCATGTTCGCAGGGGACCCTTGAGACTGTGAGACCATCAATTCTGGTCTTTTAGTAGAGTTCTTCAATGGCACACCTCTTTTTCTTGTTTATAGCCTTAGAGACTCTACGTTGTGTCCACCATCATGGCTGTCTTTGCTGGTGGCTGGGCACCATCTGGTTCTTCTGGTCTCATGTTGATACAGTCTCTGATTCATATGGATTCTTCTGTCTCCGGGTTTTTTCCTTGTGTCTTTGTTGTTCTTGGTCATCATCTGTTCCAGAAGGGTTGGGACAACTTGTTATACCTCAAATGGCAGCTTGCTAGCTTTTAAGACCCCAAGCACCACTCATCAGTACGGGGAGCAGACGAGTTTTGCCAATTGACATTGATGTCCTCTGAAAACATGGTCCCAAAATCTCTGTTCCCACTACTCTATCCTTTGAAATAGTGATTTGGGTTTAGAAAGCCTTTCTATAAAACCTAGAGGAAATGGACAAATTTCTACACTCATATCACCCACCAAGATTATCACAATGAGAAGTAGATCAACTTTATAAATCTATCAGAAAAGATGAGATTGAAAAAGTCATCAAAAATCTACCAACCAAAAAAAGTCCTGGCCCAGATGGCTTCACCAAACTTTTAGAGAAGAGTTAACTCTGATACTATTGAGGCTATTTTGCATCATAGAAAGGGATGAAATACTCCCAAATTCATTCTATGAAGCCAGCATAATCCTGATAGCAAAGCCAGGGAAAGATCCCACAAGAAAAGAAAATTATAGATCAGTACCACTCGTGAACCTAGATGCAAAAATCTTCAACGAAATTCTAGCTAATAGAATTCAACAGCATATAAAGAAAAACAATTCATCATGATCAAGTTGATTTCATCCCAGTGATGCAAGGCTGGTTCAATACCAGAAAAACAGTTAATGTAATCAACAACATTGATAACACCAAAGATAAGAATCACCTGGTTTTGTCATGCTCAAAACTCTTAGAAAAACAGGAATAGAGAGGGAATTCCTCAATGCAATCAGTATCATCTATGCAAAGCCAAATGCCTTCATCATCCTGAAACACTGAAAGAATTCCCTTTGAGAACGAGAACTAGACAAGGATGCCCACTCTCACCTCTCCTATTCAACATTGTGCCAGAAGTTCTAGACAGAGCAGTTAGACAAGATAAAGAAACAAAGGGCATCCTTATTGGCAATGAAGAAGTAAAGTCTCCCTCTTTGCAGATGATATGATTGTTTATACAGAGAATCCAAAGGAATCCATAAGTAAACTATTGGAACTAATAGAGGAGTTTAGCAAAGTAACGGGATACAAGATAAACATAAGTAAATCAGTAGGATTCCTTTATACCAACAGTGAGATTATTAAAGAAGAAATCACCAAATCAATTCTATTTACTATAGCCCCCAAGAAGATAAAATACCTGGGAATAAATCTACCTAGAGAAATAAGAGATCTTCACAAAGAGAACTACAAGACCTTACTACAAGAAACTAAGACAGACTTACATCAGTGGAGTAGTCTACCCAGCTCATGGATAGGAAGACTCAACGTTGTGAAAATGTCTATTTTACTCAAAGCAATCTACTTATATAACGCAATCCCAATACAAATGCCAGCGACATTTTTTAATGAGATGGAGAAACAGTTCATCAGCTTTGCCTGGGAAGGGAAGAAACCTCAGATAAGTAAAGCACTACTGAAAAATGAGAACATACTGGGAGGCCTCTTACTACCTGACTTTAGAACCTGTTACACTGCCACAGTTGTCAAAACAGCCTGGCACTGGTACAAAAAGAGACATATAGACCAATGGAGCAGAGTTGAGACCCCAGAGATGCCACCATCCTCCTACAAACAGTTGATATTTGACCAAAGCCCTAAGAGTTTAAACTGGGGTAAGAATGATTTCTTTAACAAATGGTGCAGGCAAAATTGGATATCTATCTGCAAAAAACTGAAACAAGATCCACGTCTCACACCTTATACAGAAATCAACTCAAAGTGGATAAAAGACCCAAATATAAAATCTAAAATGGTAAAGTTCATCCAAGAAAAAATAGGATCAACAATGGAAGTTTTAATACACAATGTAGACAGACTTCAAAATCTGACAAAGCAAGCATGATCAACAGAAAATAGATAACTGGGAACTACTAAGACTCAAACACTTTTGCTCATTCAAAGACTTCATCAAAAGAATTAAAAGACCACCTACAGAATGGGAAAAATTATTTGGCAACTCTATGTCAGACTGATGTCTGATCACCGTAATCTGTAAGGCATTACAAAATATCAACAAGAAAAGGATAAATAATCCAATTAAGTGATGGGTGAAGGAGATAGACATTTCTCTAAAGAGGATATCCAGGCAGCTGAAAGACACATGCAGAATTGTTCAACATCATTGGCAATTAAAGAAATTCAGATCAAAACTACAATGAGATACCATCTCACCCCAGCAAGGTTGGCCATGATCCAAAGAACACAAAACAACAAATGCTGGAGAGGCTGTGGAGAAATTGGAACTCTCCTACACTGCTGGTCAGATTGCAAAATGGTACAACCTTTCTGGAAAACAGTCTGGCACTTCCTCGAAAAGCTAGAAATAGATAATACCATTTGATCCTGTTATTCCACTGCTCAGAATTTATCCTTCAGAGACAAAGGTTGTCACACGAACAGACACATGTACACGAATGTTTGTTGCAGCACAGTCCACAATAGCAAAAAGTTGGAATCAACCCCGATGCCCATCAACAGATGAATGGATAAGCAAACTATGGTACCTATACTCAATGGAACACTATGCTATGATAAAAAAAACAGTGACGATCTTAGAAAACATATCATAACCTGGCCTCATTTGGAAGAAATCATGCTGAGTGATAGCAATCAGTGTCGAAAGGACAAATTTTGTATGAGACCCCTGTTATAAGGACTTAACAAGAGAATTATCCGTAAAAGGAAATGACTGTGTTGGCTACGTGAGTGAGTGGGGGGGCTGAGGGTTTATCATAGATGAGATAATTGATAGATGTTAGAAATTTTATTCTTTTACTGTAATTAATAAAATTAAACAAACTAAGAAAGAAAACCTTTTTTTCAGTTTATGGTGTAGTCCAGTTACAGTGATGTGCTCTGTACTGTGTCCTGTCACGCTCTGCACCTAACCAAATTCATATTGACTATCTAATCTATGACCAACCCTCTATCTCCCTCCCTACAGTAGCCATCGGAGTCTTTTCTTCTCTACATAAATCTATTTTTAAGTCTTTATAGCAGAGTTCTCATACCATACTTATCTTTTTGTGACTGAGTGATTTCACTCAGCATAAGGTCCTCCAGCTCAAGATGCTTCCCCAAAATCATCATTGGTCTTTGTAATTGCATAATGTTCTGCTGAGTATATGTACCACAGTCCATTTATCCGTTCATCTGTTGATGGGCATCTAGGTTGATTCTGTCTTTTTGCTATCATGCACAGTGCTGCAATAAACGTTAGTGTGTGTGTATCTGTTCGTGTGAATGCCTTTATTTCTGTAAAACATATTCCAAGCAGTGGGATTGCTGGATCATATGGTACTTCCATTTCTAGCTTTTTAAGAAAGGGCCAAATTGCTTTCCAAAGAGGTTGTACAATTTGGCATTCCCACCAACAGCATAAGAGAGTTCCAATCTCTCCGCAGCCTCACCAGCATTTGTTGTTTTGCATTTTTTGGATTATTGCCAATGTTTTGGGGGTGAGATGGTATCTCATTGTCATTTTGATTTGGATTTCTCTGATAGCTAATGACCGTGTCTTTTGGCTGCCTGGATGTCTTCTTTGATGAAGTGTCAGCTCACCTCTTTTACCCACTGCTTAACTGGGTTATTTACTTTTTTTCTTGTTGATATTTTGTAATACCTTTCAGATCAAGGATATCAGACATTGATCAGACCTGTAGATGCCAAATATTTTTTCCCATACTGTGGGATCTTTTTTAAATCTCTTGATAAAGTCTTTAGATGAACAAAAGTGTTTGATTCTTAGTAGTTCCCATTTATCAATTTTCTCTTCTGTTGTTTGTGCATTGTCAGATTTTGTAGTCTGTCTAAACCTTGTTTTAAAACTTCCATTGTTGAATCTATGTTTTCTTGCATGATCTTTTTTTGTTTTGATATTTAGGTCTTTGATCCATTTTGAGTTAGTTTTTGTGTAAGGTGTGACATATGGGTCTTGTTTCAGTTTTTTCCAGATGGATATCCAATTTTACCAACACTATTTGCTAAAGAGACTGTTTTTACCCAGTTTGGGCCTTTGTCGAATATCAGCTGTTCATAGGATGTCAATATTTCTGGGGTCTCAATTCTGTTCTGTTGGTCTGTATATCTGTTTTTTGTCCAAGTACCGGGGTGTTTTGACTACTGTGGCAGTGATGTAGTTTCTAAGGCTAGGTAGTGTGAGGCCTCCCACTATGCTCCTCTTCTTCAGTAGTGTTTTGCTTATCTGGGGCTTCTTCCCTTTCCAAACAAAATTGGTGATTTGTTTCTCCGTCTTGTTAAAAAATGACACTAGAATTTGTACAGACATTGCATTTTGTACATAGATCACTCTGGGTAGTATAGACGTTTTTCACAGTATTAAGTCTTCCTATCCATGAGCAAGGTAGTTTTCTCCATTTATTTAAGTCTCTTTTGGTTTCTTGAAGCAAGGTCTTATAATTTACTTTTTGAAGGTCTCTTATATCTCTGGTTAGATTTATTCCTAGGTATTTGATCTTGTTGAGGGCTACTGTAAATGGTATTGATTTGGTGATTTCCTCTTTGATGTTCTCTTTGTTGGTGTTAAGGAATCAATTTACTTATGTTTATCTTATATCCTGGTATTTTGCTTAACTCTTATATTGGGTACAGTAGCTTGTTTATGGACTCTATAGAGTTCTCTGTGTGTACGGTCATGTCAACTACAAATAGGGATATTTTACTTTTTCTTTGTAGGTGATCTTTATTTCTTTGTCTTGTCTGATTGCTGTTGCTATAATCTCTAGCACAGTGTTGAATAGAAGTGCCAGTAGGCATCCTTGTCTGGTTCTTATTTTCAAGGGGATTTCTTTCAGTCTCTCTGCATGTAGAATGATGTTGGCAGTTGGCTTTGCATAGATGCCCCTCATTGCATTGAGGAATTTCCCTTCTATTCCTATTTTGTTGAGAGTTTTTAACATGAACAGGTGTTTGACTTCATCAAACGCCTTTCTGAATCAATTGATAGAATCAGGTGATTCTTATCCTTTCTTTTATTTATTTGTGTGATCACATTAATTATTTTTCTGATGCTGAACCAGCCCTGAATCCCTGATCATAATGAATTATTTTTTTGATATGTTGTTGAATTTTATTGGCAAGGATTTTGCTGATAATTTTTGTGTCTGGGAGTTGTTCTACTTCCCCTTGTGATAATTTTGGCAGGTGATGTGAATCTAGAAACTTGTCCATTTCCTCTAGGTTTTCAAATCTGTTAGAGCACAATTATGATACTTTTGATTTCAGTTGGGCTGTTGTGACATGTCCCACCTCATTTCTTATTCAGGTTATTTGGTTCCTCTCCTGTTTTTCTTTTGTTAAGTGTACCCTAACTGCCCCCTTTGCCATCAAGTCAGGTCCAGTGGTTTGTCAATTTTGTTAATCTTTTTTAAAAAAGCTTTTGTTTTTGTTAATTCCTTCAATTGTTTGTCTATTCTCTAATTCATTTAGTTCTGCTCTAATCTTTATTATCTGTTTTCTTCTGGTGCCTGAGAGGTTCCTTTGTTGCTGTCCTTTTACTTGTTAAAGTTGTAGGATTCTTTGGTTGAATCTTTTCTTCATTCTGGATGTGTACATTTGTAGACATAAATAGACCTCTGAGCACTGCTTTTGCTGTATCCCGTAGATTCTGGTAGGAGGTGTTTTCATTCTCATTTGATGTCATAAATTCCTTTATTACATCTTTGATTTCTTCTATAGTCCATGAATTTTTAAGCAAGATGTTGCTCAGTTTATATTAGTTCAAATTTCTACTCATTTATTCTGCTGTTGATTTCAACTTCTTTGGCTTTGTGGTCTGAGAAGATACTTTGTAATAATTCAGTGGTTTGGATTTTGTTAAGACTTGCTTTATGACCTAACATGTGATTTATTCTGAAGAGTGTTCCATGTGCATTGGGAAAGAAGGTATACTTATCTGTTCTTGGGTTAAAAGTTCCATATATATCTGAGGCCTAGTTGACTGATTGTCACAAGAAGCTCTTCTGTATCTTTACTGAGCTTTTTTCTGGATGATCTGTCCACTTTTGAAATTGGAGTGTTGTAGTCTCCTACTATCATTGCAGAGTGATCTATCTCATTTTTCAGTGTTGTCAATGTTTGCTCGATGTATTTAGATGCTCTGGCATTGGGTACATAAATATGTAATACTGTGAAATCCTGCTTGTGTGTTGAACCTTTCAGCAATAGTGACCATCCTCCATGATGGTGGATTTTACATTAAACTCTGTTAAATCTCAGTTAGTATTGCCACTCTTGCATGTTGTTAGCTTGGTATATATTTTCTTTGCATGTTGTTAGCTTGGTATATATTTTTGCATCCTTTCATTTTCAGTTTATCCGTATCTTTGAGTTTAAGTTGTGTTTCTTGTAAGCAACATATAGATAGATTGTGTTTTTTCCTCCAAGTCCTTACTCTCCATGTCTTTATTGGAGCATTCAATCCATTTACGTTCAGTGATAGGTGTCATGGAGTGAGTTGTGTCCCCCCCCCGACATTTTTGTAGCCATGTGGTTGGGCCTTGATTTTGTGACTGTCCTCCATTTTGTGGTTTTCCTATGCTGTGTGTTAAAGGATTAGGGTGGGACTGTAAATCCCTTCAAAAGATACCTCCCTGCTCCACTGTAAACGGAGTTCCCCTAGAGTATGGCTTGCATGACCCTTAATCCTTTCATCCTACAAGAGATGAAAGGGAAACAAGATGCGAATTGGGAACCTTACACCAACAAGAAAGCAGTACTGGGAAAAGAGCACATCCTTCAGATCTGAAGTTCCTGTGTCAAGATGTTCCCTGGACAGACTGATGCAATACCAGACTTTCATCCAGAGCCAACAAGGGGGAAGCCTTCCCCTGGAGTGGACATCCTGAATTTGGACTTGCAGTCTACTAGACTGTGTAAGAATAGACTTTTGTTTGTTAAAGCCATCCACTCTATGGTATTTCTGTTAGAGCAGCCCTAGCTGACTAAAACAATAGGTATGTGTTTAGTGCTGTCATTTTTATACCTTTATTTTTGTGTAGTTGCTGTTTTCTTTGTTCCTCTTGAGACTCTGTTCTGGGTCATGTTTCTTCATGGATTTACTTTTCATAGTTTTCAGTGCTGGCTTTGTATTTGTTGAGATTCCTGTATTATGTTTCTTAGTTTAATACATAGCATTGTTAGTTTGCGCTGTGGCTACCCATTTGATGACCCGTCATGTTCTCATTTTAAACCGATATTTAACTTCTGTATATGCCCTTAATTCCTTTTTATCTGTAACTACTGTAATATATCTCTGTTTATAATGTGATGATGTCATGGTTTTCATCTTAAGAAATCTAGTTCCCTACTTTTAATATTTTAGCTTTGAGCTTTGTGAATTTCCCAACTGAGTAGGACTCCAGATGCTCTGTCCTGCAATTAATCCTTAAGTATAAAACTGATGTTATTGTTTTTCTAAACAAGGAGCTTCTTTCAGTATTTCTTGTAGTTTTGGTTTGTCACCATCATATTTCAGGGACAATTTTGCAGCATATATAATTCTTGGTTGAAAGTTTTTGTCCTTCAAGGCTTTGTATGTGTCCTCCCACTGTCTTCCTGCCAACACAGTTTCTGGCAAGAAGTCAGACAAAACCTTACAGAGCTTCCCTTTGTACATTACTTTTGCTTTAAGCCTTGCTGCTTTTAAGAGCCTCTCTTTATGTTTCATTTTATTAAGCCTGATTATAAGATTTCTTAGTGTCTTTCTTTTGGGGTCTAGTTTTTGTGGTGTTTGATAAGCATCTTGACTATGTTCTCTTCTGTCATGATGTCAGGAAAGTTTTCTGTCAGCATCTCCTAAACAATTGTCTCTGTATTTTCTAATATCCCTCCCTGTTCAGGAATTCCAATTATTCATAGATTATTCCTCTTGATAGAGTCCCACATTCTTCTTCATTTTTCTTGTTTCATTTATCTGATTTCTCCTCATAAATGCTGGTGTCAGTTGCTCTATCCTCAAGCTCAGTAATTCTGCATTCCAATTCATCCATCCTGCTCTTTTGGGTTTGCACTGAATAGTTTAATTCTGTAATTCTGTTATTGATCTGCTGGATTTCAGATCATTGATGTCTAGCAGTTCGTATACCTTACTTAATTTTTCATTTTGTTTAGTCTCTAGAAGGGCTAAATATGTAATTCTTTTGTACTCTACCTCCAATAATTTCAGAAAGGCTTATTCATCCAGAAAGTTGTTTGAATCTTTGTTTGGGGAGTTTTCCAGAGTCACAGTGGTCTGCTTCTTTAAATGGTTAGATATTGATTGTTGTCTTTGCACCAGTTGAAAGCTGTCCAGTTTCTCTGGTATTACAACAATGGGAGCTGTGGTATGTGTCTAAGAAGGGAGTAAGGGGACTGCTTGATTTAGACATCAGCCTCTGCTCCCTTCTCTAGGTGCAGCAGACTTATGTAGAGTTTCTCTTCAATGTGGACTCTGTCATGGAAATATTCTTGCATATATAAGGCAAAGAATATTTCAGCAGTGTTTACAAGAACTGAAGAAATATTAATACTTTATTGTTCAATGCTTTTTGGGGCTTATTTACATGACATTTCAAAACCTACCTAGGAATCACTAGAGCCTGCCTGACTTTGCCTAGGAGAAAATTTAGCAACTTTGATGCAAGAAGGAATGCTTAGGAACCATTTTGGTGTGCATTATACAAATAAGGAAGCACTAAAACTCTCAGAGTTAAAAAGAAATGATGGGAAAAACCGTATTCAGATTTTACCTACATACAACAAAATCTGAAGGAAACTCTTCTGCTTTCATGGGATTCTGTGTTAAAAGAAGAAACTGCCTCAATTTTGTTGTTATGCATGGTGAAGGAATCATGTATACACGCTTCAAATAGACAGATAAAACAACTTTCATTTCCTTGGATTTAAGCTACATGAATTTGACATGTTTCATAAAGTCTTACACTGCCATGGAAATATTCTTGTGTATGTAAGGCAAAGAGTGTATCAGCAGCATTTAGATGAACTGAAGAAATGTTAACACTTTCTTGTTCAGCATTCATCAGGGCCTATTCACGTATCACTTTCAAATAATACATTCTGAATACCTAGGAATGGCTAAATACTGCCTGCCTTTGCCTAGGAGAAAGCATACTTACTGTTCTGCTGAAAGCGATGCCTCGGCACCTTTTTCATGTACATTATACAAAGGACCTTAAAAGAAGCACTAAAACCTTAAGAGTGAAAGCAAAATGATAGAGAAACAATATTTGGGTTTGGCCCACATATGGTGAAATCTGAAACTCTTCTGATCTCACAAAATTGTACACTAAATGAAAAACTGTCCTGATTTCACTGTTAGACATTGTGAAGGCATCATGTATACATGTTTCAAATAGACAGCTAAATCAACTTTCCTTTTGTGTCATTGGATTTAGGCTACGTAAACTTAACATGTTTCATAAAGTCTTACACTGCCATGGAAATATCCTTGTGTATGTGAGGCAAACAGTGTTTCAGCAGTCTTTTGATGAACTTGAAGAAGTCTTCTTCAGTGTTCTTTGGAGTGTACTTTCATGTAATTTCCAAAAAACATATTCTGAATACATACGAATCCCTAGATGCTGCCTGCCTTTCGCTAGGAGGAATCTAATTTACTTTTCAGCTAGAAGGAATGCATGGGAATCATTTTGGTGTGTGTTACATAAGGGGCTTTAAAAGAAGCATTAAAACTCAGAGCTAAAGAGAAACAATGTAGAAACAGTATTTAGGTTTTAGTCCCGTACAGGGAAAAATGAAAGAACTAGTCTTTAATAGAATTGTATGTTAACTGAAGAAACTGTGTTGGTTTTGCTATTAGGCATTGTGAAGGCATTGTGTATACAGACTTCAAAAAGAAACCTCTCACAACTTTCTTGTTGTGTTCTTTGATTTAATGGAGGACAACTTGAAATACTAGCCAAAGTCTTAGAATGCCATGGAAATATTCTTGTGTATGCAAGGAAAAGAGTGTTTCAGCAGTGTCATGGATTGAATTGTGTCCCCCTCCAGAATAGGTGTAGCCATGTGGCTGGGCCATGATTCCCTGTATACTGTGATTGTCCTCCATTTTTTAATTTTCCTGTGCTGTGTGGTAAAGGATTAGGGTGGGACTATAAATCCCTTTATAAGAGCACCTCTTTGCTCTACTGTAAAGAGAGTTTCCCTGGAGTGTGGCTTGCCTCACCCTTAATCCTTTCATCCTGCAAAGGACAAAAGGAAAGAGAAGCAAGCGGAAAATTGGGAACTTCACATCATCAAGAAAGCAGCACCAAGAGAAGAGCACATCCTTCAGACCTGAGGTTCCTGCACCAAGATGCACCGTGGACAAAGACTGATACATACCAGACTTTCCACCAGAGCCGACAAGGGGGAAAGCCTTCCGTTGGAGCGGACATCCTGAATTTGGACTTGTAGCCTACTGGACTGTGTAAGAATAAGCTTTCCTTTGTTAAAGCCGTCACTCTGTGGTATTTCTGTTAGAGTAGCACCAGCTGACTAAAACAAGCAGTGTTTAGATGAACTGAAGAAACATTAACTCTCTTTTTGTTCAGTGTTCTTTGGAGTCTATTCACATTTTATTTCAAAAACATATATTCTCTATACCTAGGAATCACTGGATGCTACCCGCCTTTGCCAAGTAGAAAACTTACTTTATTACTGGAAAGAAAGCTTGGGCACCCTTTTAGTGTTCATTATGCAAAGGGACTTCAGAAAGACAGTGAAGCTGTCAGTGTTGAAGAAGCAGGATGGGAGAAACAGCATTCAGGTTTAGCCTCATACAGCGAAATCCAAAAAAAACCTCTTTTGCTCCAACAGAATTCAATGTTAATTGAAGGAACTGCCTTGCTTTTGCTATTGGGCATTTTGAAGGCATCATATAAAGAGAAAGCTAGAACAACCATCCTTCTTTCTCCTTGGACTTCAGCCACATGAACTTGACAATGTTTCCCAAAGTTTCACAGCTAGGAATTACTAGAGGCTGCCTGTCTTTCTCTAGGAGACAAGTTAGTTTCATTCCTGCTGGAAATTTTGCTTGGGCACTCTTTTCATATACATTACAAAGTGACTTTACAGAAACAGTGAAGCCCTCAGAGTTAAAGAAACTTGATGGGAAAGAGAGTATTTAGACTTTATCCACATACAGCAAAATCCGAAAGAACCTCTTCTGCTCTAAGGAATTTCAATGTAATTGAAATCACTGCCTTGTTTTGTTAGGGTCTGCGATTTTCAAGATGCGACACTGTTACTTTAACGGTTAAATTTTATTAAAAAATATGCCCAATAGGAAAAATACTGGTGCACCAGGGACGCACCCCAAGCTACACAGAGCAGGGGGTGACGGAGAGTTTCCTCAGCGCCCAGTATTTAAGTCGTGAGATTGCAAAGCAGGGAGGGTGAACTGACCTTTACATTGATTGGTTAACTCCTATTAGTTGGAAAATGTGGTCAAGGTCTAGGGGTCACATGCAGGCTGTCACTTGCAAGGTTGCCCCCAGGCTTGTCTTGTGACAGTGTTTTGTAAGACAAAGGTAAGATTATTCTATGGTATTTTCTGCTATTAAGTTGTTTCCTGGGGCTTTCTTCAATACCTCCAATTTTTACCGGGCCCTTCCTCATTTCAACATTCCCCCCTTGAGTTCTTATTCCAGAGTCAAATCTTAGACTCTGAGTGGGTGCCAAGCTGATCAAGGTCCTGGCTGGTCAGGGGGTGGTAGGTCTGGTGTTGGGGCTGATGTTTTAGGACCAGGAGCTGGCTAGTTTTTCTCTTAAGTAATTTAGAATGTAGGGACCCACAGTTTTAAAGTTAAGGTGAAGAGGACAAGTGGTCCTGTTACCGCAGTGGCAAGGGTGGTCAGCCATGGAGACCAGGAGAACAGAGACTCAACTGATCCTAATGAGGTCCCCTATTTTCCCTGATCCCGGGTGCATTGGTTTCACAGCCCCATGTATAACAGAAATAATCATTTGTTCCTCAATATGATCCATAGACATTAGCCCCGGGACAGATGTAAAATTGTTTCTTAGCCAGTTGTTGCATGAGGCAGTTAGTAGCACACCCCCACCCGTCAGCATGTATACATCCCCCAGTATTTATGAGTGTTCGTGTGGACAAACCAGGTATGGGTCTTTCTTAAGCTGTGAGCCTATAGAACCCCCCACAAGGTCACACGAATCAAGGTGAAAAACTGGTGAAATCACCTCGGGAGGGCCAGTTAGGGTCAGTTCTTGAACTTGCCGGCCGAGGTTTCTTGGAGTCGCCTCAGGGCCAGTATGTTGTCGCACCTTCCATTGAAGGTAGATGGGAGTGACAGACCCAGGGCCGGATCCTGTCAGCCTTGATGGCAGTGGGGGTTGTCAGGATTACTGTGTGGGGTCCTTTCCAATGGGGCTCCAAAGTCTCCTTTTGGTGTCTCAGGACCCAGACTAGACCCCTGGCTGAAACTGATGTGGCTTTACAGGAGGGAGATCGTGGAGGCGTCTCGACAAGGGGAAAAGCAGATCTTGAGTTTTCTGCAGGGCCTGGAGGGACTTAAGCAGGTCATGATTAGAAATTTCAGCAAGTATGTCATCCCTTGGTTTAGGGCAGAGGGGTGTGGCCTCCCGAAAACAATTTCACAGGGCATAAGGCCTTGGGGGTAGGGAGAATTACACAGATGCATTAAGGCAAAGGGAAGCAGGGCCGTCCAGTCACCGCCAGTTTCTAGGGTCAATTTGGTTAAGGTCTCCTCAAGGGTCTGGTTCATCCTCTCTACCTGTCCTGAACTCTGGGGGTGATAGGCACAATGTAGTTTCCAATTAATCCCCAAAACAGATGTTACTCACTGAGAGACTAAGGCCATAAAGGCAGGGCCATTGTCTGATCCTAGCATCAACAGAACCCCCAAAACCTAGGTATGACTTCTTCCAGGAGTTTTTTTTTTTTTTTTTTTGAAACTACTTGTGCTGTCTCTCTCCCAGAGAATGTGTCTATGAAAACTAAAAGGTACTTATTTCCGTATCTGCTGGGCTTAATTTCAGTGAAGTCCAGTTCTCAATGTACTGCAGGCATAGTGCCTCTTTCTTTCTTACCTTGATGGGCCTTACCGGAGCTGCTTGCATTAGTGGCCTGGCAGGCTTGGCAGGTGTGCGTTATTCCTTTAGCCAACCAGGGTAGCTAGGGTATATAGTACCTTGGAGATAGAAGTTCTTGGATTTTGTTGCTCCCAGATGGGTGGTCCGGTGGATCTGGCGGACGAGCTTCTCTTCCAATTTTTGAGGGAGAATGGAGAGCCCTCCCGAAGTATAGTGTCATCCTTTCTTCTCTTCTAGGTGGGCTCCTCGGGAAGGGTTGGCTCGGGGAGCTGGATACAACTGATCTCCAGGAGGCTGAGGGCAGCTTCATTAGCTGCTCGGTTGGCTAGGTTATTGCCTCGGGCTTCCATTGTTTCAGCCCGATGATGTGGTAGGCATCTCGTAGCCACTGGTCACGGGCATTGTGCGTCTGGGGCACAGTGAGGGGTGGCGAGTCAGGGGACAGGCTGGCGTCAGGAGGCTCCTCGTCATCTGAGAGGCTGGATCTGGTGGGTAGGAGCTGTCAGAGTGCAGGGACAGGGGCAGATCCTGGCACAGGCTCAGGTCTTGGCACAGGTGCTTATAGTCCTGGATTGACTCATACAGACCTCACAGCTGGCACAGCAGCAACGTGTCCAGTTCTCGTAGTCCCACCTGTAGGCAACATCTCCTTGTACAGCACCGCTAATGTAGTGTCAAGATTGACTGGGCAGCGTGGAGCGGTGGGGCCGGCGACGGGGCCCACGTTGGCAATGCCAGCGCTGTGGCGGGGTCTGTCCAGAACTCGGGCTGTGTGGCTCAGCTCGTCGTGGGTAAGGCTGTGCTGGCTGTAGACACGCTCCAGCTCCCGCCACGAGCCCCCGCTGGTGTTGAGAAGGCCGCTGAGGCCGCACAGCAGGGGCAGGCGCCTGGCCAGCGCAGCCTCCGCTGAGGGCAGCCTGTTGCACTGATGTTCCCGATCGTCGGCTACCACTGCTGCCCCTGTGTACCTGGTGCCATCCCTGATAAAACTGCTCTCATCAGTGAACAGAGTGAGATCAGGGTCCCGCAAGGGAACGTCCGTAAGATCTCGGCGAAGTCCATGCTGTTGGCTAAGCACCTCAGTGCAGTCATGCGGTTCGGCCCCCAGGTCCAGATCAGGCAGCAATGTTGCTGGGTTGAAGGCTGAGCTAGAAGCAAACACAGCTGGGGGCTGATCTAGTAATAAAGACTGGTAGTGGGTTAGCCAGGCATTGGAAATCCATTTATGAGGCGGGCTACGCAGGACTCCCTCAATGGCATGGGAGGTAGTGATGGTCAGGGGCTGTCCCATAGTCAGTTTTATCAGAGTCTTTTGCTAGTTGAGCGGTGGCTGCAACAATTCTAAGGCACCTTGGCCATCCTGAGGCCACTGGGTCTAGCTGTTTAGACAGACAGGCCACTGGCCTTTTCCATGGGCCGAGTGTCTGAGTAAGGACTCCCTGGGCTATTCTTTTATTTTAATGCCAATGCTGGTGCCTCCAGGAGCGACTTCTTTATAGTCTGGAAAACCTGTTGTTTCTTTAGTCCATATAAAATTCTTTTCCTTTCCTCGGGTCAGCTCGTATAGGGGGCGCATTATCTCTGCAAATCCTGGGATCCAGGGTTGGCAGAACCCAGCGGATCCCAGGAACTCCCTCACCTGCCGTGGTGTACACGGGGTGGGAATCCCAAGGATAATCTGTTTTCTTGCTTTGGATAGGGAGTATTGTCCCCCCTTGAATTGGAAACTCAAGTAAGTCGCCTCCTGGACATAGACCTGTGTCTTTTTAGCAGAGACTCGATATCCCAATTTCTCCAAGAGAGCTAACAGGGACTTGGTGTCCTTTAAACAAGTGCCTTCATCGGGTGCCCCGAGTAGTAAGTCATCTACATATTGTAGAAGGGAAATGTCAGGCCACTGATACCTGTACTCATGTAATTCCTGATGAAGGGCCTGAAAGATGGTGGGAGAGTTCTTGAACCCTTGTGGCAGGCAGTCCAGGTCAGCTGCCCCCTGGAGCCATCTTCTGGGTCCTGCCATTAGAAGGTGAAGAGGGGCTGACTCTGCGGGCTCAGAGGTTTACCGAAGAATGCATCCTTTAAATCCAGCACTGAATACACCCAGTGTTCTGGTGACAGAGAGCTCAGGAGAGTGTACGGGTTAGGACTGGTCTGGAGTCCAGCCCTCCTGCCTTCCTCACCGGCAGGAGAGGAGTATTCCAGGGCGACTGGCAGGACACCAGTATTCCATGTTTTCTGAGTCTGAATGTGGGCCCTGATCCCTCTCTTCACTTCTGGCACAATGGGGTACTGTGGCACCTGAATCGGGCTGGCAGATGGTTTTAAAGTCACTATAACCAGTGGTTGGTGTTTGGCCAGCCCTGGGGAGTTGTTTTCAGCCCAAACCTGAGGAATCTCTTTGATCAATTGATTCACTGATATCACGAGGATAGAGCAGGGGCCCCTGTCAGAACCATCATAAAATCTGTATTCTTCCTCTAAAGGGGCTATCACATTGACTTGGGGTGTCAGGTAAGCATGATCCCCAGCGAAGCAGATAGTCACCTGCATTTTTGATAACAAATCTCTTCCAAGTAAAGAGTACGGGCATTCAGACATTACTATAAAGGAGAGGGAAACAGTCTTAGCTCTCAGATCGTTCGTCAGTTCATGAGTAGGCATTAACCCCAGTAGCTCCTCGTGCTAGGGTTTTGGTTTCAGTTACAGGTCCTAGGGGTTCAATTAGAACTGAGTTGCTAGCCCTGGTGTTGACCATGAATTCTACTGGCTGTCCCCCTATTTTTAAGGTTACCCTGGGCTAGGGGGCGGGCCTGGTGAGCCCTGACGCCCTGAGGCCTCTAGGTTAAGAACCTTTGGAGGGGGCTTTCTTTAGGGGCACTCACCCTTCCAATGTCCAATTTCCTTGTAGTAGCACACTGGTTTCTCTGCAGGTGAGGCTTTCCTGGCTTCCTCGTCTGATCCGGTTTCTTCTCCCAAGGGCGCAGCGGCATGTGGCCCTGGGCTTCTGCCAGGAGGATTCTGCTTACCTTTTTGGCTTGTTTGTCTTCTGGTAGTTCGCAGTTCAGCTCGGATAGATTCTTTCCCTCGAATCCTTCTATTTTTTTGTATTTTTTTTCTTTTGATGTCAGGGCTGACTATCCCACGAAGGCTATGTTAATGGCCCGTTGATTTTTGGGAGACTCAGGGTCAATGGGAGTATCTGTGCGGTATGTCTCCATCAGTCATTCCAGAAAGGCTGCTGGGAATTCTGAGGGTTCCTGAATTACCTGTGTTACTTTAGACAAATTTGTGGGGCGCCCAGCGGTGGCCCGGAGACCCCCCCATAAGAATCTGGCGGTAGACAGTTAGGCGCTGCTTACCTGCAGTGGTGTTTGGGTCCCAATTTGGGCGGGTCAGGGGAAAAGCGTGGTTAATCTCATCTAAACCACGAGTAAAGTTTCCATCATCTCATGGCGCATGTTTTCTGGCTAGGGAAACAATGTTAGTCCTCTCCTCAGTGGTAAAGAGGGCTTGGAGAAGTTGCTGTATGTCTTCCCAAGTGGGGCTGGTGTGTTACAAAGATGATTTCTAAGAGATATATCAAGGTTTGAGGTTTTTCAGAAAAAGGGGGATTCAGCATTTTCCAATTGTAAAGATCAGAGGTTGTAGAAGGAGTATAGACCAAGAAGGGGGTCCGAGCCTCAGTCATGTGCCCTATAGCTCGCAAGGGGAAAATATGAGGGAGGCTTCTATAAGTGGTTTAAAAGATCGACCTGAGTGGGTATGGGCTGGGCTCTGGAGACCAGAGGAAGGTGGTGCTGCAGAAGTGGCGGGGGTCCGGGGAGCAGTCAGGACTGGAGAGTCTGCAGGGACCCTATACAGGCCACGGAGACTGGCTTTGGCTCCCTCAGGCCCAGTGGCGGCAGGAGGAGAAACGGGAACAGGGGGGTAGGGAAGTGGGAGACTCAGTCAGAGGAATCAGACGGAGGAAGGGAAGCTGGCGGGGGTTTTGAGGAGCACTGAGCCGCCAGGGTTGTAGGAGGTTGTTTAGGGGGAACATAGGGTTGCAGCCACACAGGTGGCTGCCTGAGGAGGTCTTGCCAAGCAACAATGTATGGCATTTGGTCAGGGTGACCCGGATTGCCAAAGATGACCTGAAAAACAGAGTGGGTTTGTTTTAATGTCTAGGGATCCCATGGGTGGCCATCCAGTACCAAAAGCCGGCCATTCCAGATTACAAAGTGTGCAGAGTTTTCCTGATCGCACCTTGCCGAAGTCTCGGGCTCGTTTCTGGAAATCTGAAAGTGGTTAAGGAATAGGTCTAGGGGTGTTACAGAGTGAGAAGAAGATTGCCCCATGGTGGCAAAAGTAACAATCAGGACAAACAACACAATCAAACAGACAACGGAACAGACGCAGACCGGTCACGGAAGAAACAAAACAAAAACCAGATGCGGGATTTACAGGCCGCAGAACCAAAAAGGAACCAGCGGTGCCCGCCCAGATGGAGAGCTGAGGCGTCCCCCAGCCTCCGACTCAAGAGAGCAGTTCTGCATCCAGATTCTCTCTTAGTGAGTCCCAGAACCAGAGCTCGAGCACAGACAGACAATATCCAGACTCACCGGTGAGGTCCAAACCAGATCGGCCGGCCGCGGACGTCGCTCTTGAAATCCCGGGAGAGCCCCCAAATGTTAGGGTCCGCGATTTTCAAGATGCGACACTGTTACTTTAAAGGTTAAATTTTATTAAAAAATATGCCCAATAGGAAAAATACTGGTGCACCAGGGACGCACCCCAAGCTACACAGAGCAGGGGGCGACGGAGAGTTTCCTCAGCGCCCAGTATTTAAGTCGTGAGATTGCAAAGTAGGGAGGGTGAACTGACCTTTACCTTGGTTAACTCCTATTAGTTGTAAAATGTGGTCAAGGTCTAGGGGTCACATGCAGGCTGTCACTTGCAAGGTTGCCCCCAGGCTTGTCTTGTGACAGTGTTTTGTAAGACAAAGGTAAGATTATTCTATGGTATTTTCTGCTATTAAGTTGTTTCCTGGGGCTTTCTTCAGTACCTCCAATTTTTACCGGGCCCTTCCTCATTTCAACAGTTTTTGCTGTCCAGTATTTTGAAGGCATCGTGTGTGCACTCTTCAAAGAGAAAGCAAACACAACTTTCCTTTTGTGTCCTTGGACTTAAGCTACATGAGCTGGACAATAAAATTTCATAGCTAGGAATAAAGTTAGTCACTCTTGTGATGGAAGGGTTGCTTGGGCATGCTTTTGGTGCACATTACAAAGTGACTTTAAAGAAATAGTGAAGCCCTCAGAGATAAAGAAGCAGGATGAGATAAACAGCATGTAGAGTTTACCAGCATACAGCAAAATCCAGCAGAATCACCTCTGCTGTAACAGAATTAGATGTTGTCATGGATTGAATTGTGTCCCCCCCAAATATGTGTAGCCTTGTGACTGTGCCATGATTCCCAATATTTTGTGATTGTTCTCCATTTTGTGGTTTTCCTAAACTGTATGTTAAAGGATTAGGGTGGGACTGTAAATCCCTTCAAAGGGTCACCTCCCTGCTCCAGCGTAAAGAGAGTTTCCCTGGAGTATGGCCTGTGCCATTCTTAATCTTTTCATCCTGTAAGAGATAAAAGGAAAAGGAAGCAAGCAGAGAACTGGGAACCTCACACTGTCAAGCAAGCAGCACTGGGAGAAGAGTGTGTCCTTCAGACCTAAAGTTCCTGCACCAAAATGCTCCCTGGACAGACTGATGCAATACTAGACTTTCTCCCAGAGCCAACAAGGGGGAAAGCCTTCCCCTGGAGCAGACATCCTGAATTTGGACTTGTAGCCTGCTGGACTGTGTAAGAATAACCCTTCCTTTGTTAAAGCCATCCACTCCATGGCACTTCTGCTAGAGCAGTACTAGCTGACCAAAACAGATGTTAAATGAAGAAACTGCCTTGGGGTCACTTTTAGGCCTTGTGAAGGCATCATGCATACAGACCTCAAAAGAAACCTTATGGGACTTTTCTATCATGTTCTTGGATTTAATGGACACGAACTGGAAATATTATTGAAAGTCTTAGACTGTTATGGAAATATTCTTTTGTATGAAAGGCAGAGAATATTTCAGCAGTGTTTAGATGGAGTGAAGAAACATTAACGCTCTTTGTTCAAGCATTCTTTGGTGTCTATTTGCATTCCCAAAACATACATTCTGTATAGCGAGGAATCGCTGGATGCTGCCTGCCTTTGCCTAGGAGAAAACTTCGTTACTCTTCTGCTGGAAAGAATGTTTGGGCACCCTTTTGGTGTATGTTATACAAAGGGACTTTAAAGTAGCACTAAAACCCTCAAAGTTAAAGAAAACCGATGGGAGAGACAGCATTTAGGTTTTACCCACATACAAGAGAATCCGAAGAATCTCTTCTGCTCCAACGGAATTAAATGCTAAGTGAAGGAAATGCCTTGATTTTGCTGTTGGGTATTGTGAAGGCATCATGTATACATACGTCAAAGAGACAGCTAATAAACTTTCCTTTTTTGTCCTTGGACTTAAGCTACATGACCTTGACAATGTTTCATAAAGTTTCAAGCTAGGAATCACTAGAGGCTGCCTGCCTTTTCCGAGGAGAAAAGTTAGTTACTGTTCTGCTGGAAAGTTTGCTTAGTCACTCTTCCAGTATATGTTACAAAGCGACTTTAAAGAAACAGTGAAGCCCTCAGAAATACAGAAACAGAATGGGAGAAACAGCATTTAGGGTTTACTCACATACAACAAAATCTGAAAGAACCTCTTCTGTTCTAATGGAATTCAATGTTAAGTGAAGCAAGCAACTTGCTTTCCTTGTTGAGCATAGCGAAGGCATCATGTATACACACTTTAAAGAGAAAGCTAACCTTTTGCGTCCTTGGGCTTAAGCTACATGACCTTGACATGTTTCATAAAGTCTTAGCATGCCATGGAAATATTCTTGTGTATGTAAGGCAAAGAGTATTTCAGTTGTCTTTAGATGAACTTAAAGAATCAACAATGCTTTCTTCTTCAGTGTTCTTTGGAGTCTATTTGCATGTCATTTCCCAAAAATATATTTTGAACAGCTGGTAATCGCTAGACACTGCCTGCCTTTCTCTAGGAGAAAACTCATTTATCTTTCAGCAGGAAGATATGCGTGGGCACCATTTTGGTGTACATTATACAAGGGGCTTTAGAAGAAGCACTAAAATCCTCCAAATTAAGGAAAAACAGTGGAGAGACAGTAGGTAGGTGTTACCCGCTTGCAGCGAAAAAGGAAAAAAGAACCTCTTCTGCTCTGTCAGAATTGTATATGAGAAAACTTCATTGGTTTCACTGTTAGGTGCTGTGAAGGCATCAGATATACAGACTTAAAATTGAAACCTAACACAACTGTCCTATTATGTTCTTAATTTTGAAATATTTGTCAAAGTCTTAGACTGCTATGGAAAGATCCACTTGATGTAAGGCAAAAGTGTTCCAGCAGTGTTCTTACGAACTGAAGAAACATTAATACCTTCGTATTCAGCTTTCATTGGGACTTCTTTGCATGTCATTTCCAAAATATCCATTCTGGATACCTAGGAGTCACTAACCCTGCCTGCCTTTGCCTATGAGAAAACTTAGTTACTCTTCTGCTAGAAGGAATGCTTGGACATCCCTTTGGTGTACTGTCTATAAAGGGACTTTAAAGAAGCACAATGAGAGAAACAGTATTTAGCTTTAACCGTCATACAGTCAGTTCTGAAGGAATCTCTTCTGCTCCCACAGAATTGTACCTTAAATAAAGAAAGACAGAGGAGAACTGCACCATAGTGTTTTCACTGAGTGGCTAGTGGGTTTGAACTGCCAACGTTTGGTTAGCAGTTGTAGCTTTTAACCATCACAGCACTAGGACTCCCGCAGTAGCATAGTCATCAATAATATTTTAAACATGTAGTTCTTAGTTTGTCTCGTTTTCAACTGTGATCATGGAACTGATTGATTTCTCTGGACTCATTAATATCCTCAAAGAGTTCTTAAT
Organism: Heterohyrax brucei; assembly: GCA_028571685.1. Classification (NCBI taxonomy): domain Eukaryota; kingdom Metazoa; phylum Chordata; class Mammalia; order Hyracoidea; family Procaviidae; genus Heterohyrax; species Heterohyrax brucei. Next base: position 98,233,748 of record CM053154.1, on the reverse strand, counting down.
TTCAGCTTTCTGAACTGTCTTTCATAAGCCTTATTGTGATCGTGAATTTTTTTTTATTTAATATAACTGAGTGAAAATGTACATTCCCGTATAAATTTACATGCCCACCTATATGCAGCTTCCACTGCTCTCCCTGTCCGGTGACAGCACGTTATTCCTCTCTGCTCTATACATGTTTCATCCTCCCAACAGCTTTCTTTCCCCTCCTCTCCACCCACTCTCCTTCCTCCAGCCAGAGGTCAGCAGGATGATATCCTATAGATGTATAGAACCATAAAGTGCATCCAATATATGGTCACTCTGCATTGCCAAGTCCAAGCCATTCATGTCCAAAGTGTGGACCTTCGTTATGATTAATGGGCAAGGGCAGCATCAGGGCCGGGGGCCATGCTCTCAGAGGAACCCCCAAACCGCTGGACCATCAATTGAGGTCTTTTAGTGGAGATCTCAGGATGCACCACTTTTTATTGTTGTGTTGCCAGTGAGACTCAACCTAGTGAGCTCCATCACGGCTATCACTGGTGGTGGCCAGGCACCATCTGGTTCTTCCGGTCCCAAGTCGATGTAGGCACTCACTCATGTGGGTCTCTCTATCTCCTAGGTTGTCATGAATGTTTCTTAAAAACAAAAAGAAGGTCAAGATTGCCGACTAAGCCCACGTCTCCTTCTATCCCTCTCGAAACCAAGACCTGAATGGATAATCAAACAGAGCCTTCTGAGCACCTAATCAGCCTCAGGACACGGCACAGAGCTGTTAATTGGGACTTCATACCACTCAGCGAAAAATCTCCTCTCTTTCGCTGACTCCCGCTCCTGGCTAGCCCTGGCTCTCACGGACGGAAGGTAAACGCACCATTCTGACTTTTTTTCCTCGGTCTCGGCCGGAGGGCGGAGCTGGGCCTTGCCCGGCGGCTGGACTCAGACGGGCTGCTGGGGGGATAGGCAGGCGAAATTCCCATATTCTGAGAGCCAAGCTCAGGACTCTGTTAATCTAGACGCTTTGAGCCTTTTGTTTTGTAGCTGCCTCAGTGGGGTTTGTGCGGAACTCAGTGGTCAGGGTGCGGGACGCCATGTTGGTACCGAGATTTTAGCGGGACCTCGTTCTTAGCCTGGGAGCCAGCGCCTGCAAACGGGACAGCGCTTCTCCGACAGAAAAGTGGTGATTTTGCATAGTGCTGCCTACACTGGGGGCCCTGCAACAGAAGCAGAGGAATCGCTGCCTGTGGGCACCTTTAGCCCCCCTGTCTGCTGCCTGTGTGGAGGACGCAATCTTGGGTACGGTGGCCGCAGCTGGACCTAATTCTTAGCTTGGGAGCCAGAGCCTACCCACAAGAGAGCGCTTTTCTACCACAAAACCAGTACTCGATGCAGTGTTGGATAAGGCTAGGCCCTGTCAGCAGAGGCCACCAGGGCACTAGCAGTGCTGTATTCTGAACTAGTTTGTTATCATCTGGGGTTGGATACAGTGGCGCTTACTTTGTCAGATGGGAAGAGGGACCTCTACACCTGAAAACCTAACTGACTTGTGAACTGGTCAGATACCTTTTGCTTTACATTTGAAGACAGCCTAGAGAAACATTTGCAATCCATCCTCACAGTACCTCTTCCAGCCTCTATATACTCACATGGGACCCAAAAAGCAACGGACAGTTGTGGCATACAAGCAATCACTGATGGCTTCAGAAGGCTCCCAAACAAAATAATCAAGGAGTTTTCCAGATGAAGAAACTTTTATGAAAGCATCAGGAAGTGAATACAAATTGATTATATACAGGGCCCTTCTAGACCATATACAAAATGCAGCAGAACAAAATGAAAAATTAAGCAAGTTGTTCGATTTGATGGAACACCAGTACTCTGAAATCCAACAGATCAAGAAGAAAATCAAAGACATAGAAACTTCCATGCAAACCCAAGAAAACAGAATGGAACAAATGGAAAAAAAAATTTCTGACTTGGAAGACAGAGCTACTGATGCCAGTGTCTATGAGCAGAAATCAGAAAAAAGAAACAAGAAAAATGAAGAAACATTAAGAAGCATGTGGGACTGTATTAAGAGGAACAACCTTCGATTAATTGGAGTCCCTGAACAGGGAGAGACATCTGAGAACACAGAGATTATTGTTGCTGAGCTGCTGAAAGAAAACTTCCCAGAAATCATGAAGGAAGAGAATATAGACATCTCAGATGCATATCGTACACCACCCAATATAGAGCTCAAAAGAAAGACTCCAAGACATATTATAATCAAACTTAACAAAATGAAACATAAGCAGCAACTCTTAAAGGCAGCAAGACTCAAGGCAAAGCTAACATTCAGAGGGAAACCCTGTAGGCTCTCGTCAGATTTCTCAGCAGAAACCATGCTGGCACAGAGACAGTGGCACGACACATTCAAAGTCTTGAAGGAGAAGAACTTCCAACCAAGAATTATATATCCTGCAAAACTATCTTTCAAACATGAAAATGAAATTAAGACATTTCCAGATAAACAGAAACTCAGAGACTTTGTAAAAACCAAACACAAACTACAAGAAATACTGAAAGAAGTTCTTGGCTTTGGCTTAGAAGAACGAAACCACTAACTTTATATTTTAGAACGACACACTACTCAATACTCATTTAGGGAAGGCTCCAAAGTAAATCACAGCTTTGATTTGGAAAGAAGCAATCCAGTGATCATCATGAAAACTATGGTGTGATCATAATAAAAGAGGGATGTACTACAGTCGTTACAGTCCTACCAGATGGAGAGGAAGATGACCAGACTGGTAGTAATTAAAATTGGGTTTATAAATAGTTTATTAAGGGGGTTCATAGGGGCAGCTGTAAAGCACAACAAAGATGTATCATGCCATTTCAAGAAATCTAACACACGAGTCTCAACAACTATAAAACCAGCTCTGAAAAAGGTGAAAAATCAATTCACAAAAGAGTATCTCAGAACAGATTAATAAGAACAACAGAGAAAACATCAACATAAAAATAAACGTATCACAATGGCAGCAGTGAACACATACCTATCAATAATTACATTGAATGGACTGAATGCTCCAGTAAAGAGACACTGAGTGTCATCTTGGATCAAAAGACACGACCCATCCGTATGTTGTCTACAAGAAACTCACTTGAGACCTAAAGACAGGAACAAACTGAAAATTAAAGGATGGAAGAATGTATATCAAGCTAACAATGAAGAAAGAAGAGCAGGGGTGGCAATTCTAATCTCAGACAAAATCAATTTTAATGTCCAATCCACCATCGTGGACAAAGATGGACACTATTTATTGCTGAAAGGTTCAGTACACAAGCAAGATTTAACTATATTAAACATTTATGCACCTAATGTCAGAGCACCTAAATATGTTGAAGAAACACTGACTATGCTCAAAAGAGAATTAGATGACTCCACAATAATAGTGGGAGACTTTAACACTCCACTCTCATTACTAGACAGAGCATCTAGAAAAAAGCTCAGTAAAGATACAGAAGACCTCATTGACACAATTAACCAACTAAACCTCATTGATATATACAGAACTTTCCACCCCTCAGCAGACAACTACACCTTCTTCTCCAGTGCACATGGAACGTTTTCCAGAATTGACCATGTGATAGGCCATAATGCAATGCTCAACAAAATCCATACCATTGAATTATTGCAAAGCATCTTCTCAGATCATAAAGCCATCAAAGTTGAAATCAATAGCAGAAAAAACAGAGATAGAAAGTGGAACTCTTGGAAACTGAACATCTTGCTCAAAAAAACGTGGGTTATAGAGGAAATCAGGGATCAATTAAAGAAATTCATGGATTCCAATGAGAACGAAAACACTTCCTACCAGAACCTACGGGATACAGCCAAAGCAGTGCTCAGAGGTCTGTTTATCTCCATAAATACACACATCGGGAAGGAAGAAAGAAACCAAATCAAGGAACTAACTCTACAGCTTGAAGAAGTAGAAAGAGAACAACAGAGGAACCCCTCGGGCACTGGAAGAAAGGAGATCATAAAGATTAGAGCAGAGCTAAATGAATTAGAGAATAGAAAAACAATTCAAAAAACTGAAAAGACCAAAAGCTGGTTTTTTGAAAAGATCAACAAAATTGATAAACCACTGGCTAAACTTACTAAAGAGAAGCAGGAAAGGAAACAAATAACCCAAATTAGAAATAAGAAGGGAGTTGTCACCACAGATGCAACAGAAATCAAAAACATCATAACAGAATACTATGAAAGACTGTACTCTAACAAATTTGAAAACCTAGGGGAAATGGACCAATTCCTTGACTCATACCACCTACCCAAATTATCACAACGTGAAGCAGAAAAACTTTATAAGCCCATCACAAAGGAAGAGATTGAAAAGGCCATCAAAACACTGCCAACCCAAAAAAGTCCGGGCCCAGATGGCTTCACGGCAGAATTCTACCAAGCATTTAGAGAAGAGTTATCCCCAATACTACTGAAACTATTTCACAGTATAGAAAGGGATGAAGTACTCCCAAACTCATTCTATGAAGCCAGCATAACCCTGATACCTAAGCCCGGGAAAGATCCAACAAAGACAGAGAACTACAGACCGATATCACTCATGAACTTAGATGCAAAAATCTTCAACAAAATTCTTGCCAACAGAATGCAACAACATATCAAGAAAATAATCCATCATGACCAAGTGGGATTCATACCAGGGATGCAAGGCTGGTTCAACATCAGGAAAACAATTAATGTGATTAACCACATAAATAACACAAAAGACAAAGATCACCTGATTTTGTCCATTGATGCCGAAAAGGCATTTGATAAAGTCCAACACCCATTCATGCTAAAAACTCTTAGCAAAATGGGCATAGATGGCAAATTCCTCAACACAATAAGGGCCATTTATACAAAGCCAATTGCCCACATCATCCTGAATGGAGAGAGACTGAAAGACTTTCCCTTGAGACCAGGAACTAGACAAGGATGCCCACTCTCACCTCTCCTATTCAACATTGTCCTAGAAGTTCTAGCCAGAGCAATTAGACAAGACGAACAAATAAAGGGCATCTGCATCGGCAAAGAGGAAGTTAAAATCTCCCTGTTTGCAGATGATATGATTGTATATGCAGAGAACCCCAAGGAATCTATAAGTAAGTTACTCAAACTGATAGAAGAGTTCAGCAAAGTCTCAGGATACAAGATAAACATAAGTAAATCAGTAGGATTCCTTTATACCAACAACGAGACTGTTAAGGAGAAAATTATCAAATCTATACCATTTGTGATAGCCCCTAAGAAGATAAAGTACCTAGGAATTAATCTAACCAGAGAAACAACAGACCTTTACAAAGAGAACTACAAGCCCTTACTACAAGAAACTAAGACAGACTTAGATCAATGGAAAAACCTACCCTGCTCATGGATAGGAAGACTTAACATTGTGAAAATGTCTATTTTACTCAAAGCAATTTATTTATATAATGCAATCCCAATACAAGTTCCAGCATCATTTTTTAATGAGATGGAGAAACAAATCACCAATTTTGTTTGGAAAGGGAAAAGCCTCGGATAAGTAAGGTACTACTAAAGAAGAAGAACACACTGGGAGGCCTTTCATTACCCGACCTTAGAACATACTACACTGCCACAGTGGTCAAAACAGCCTGGTACTGGTACAAGAACAGACAGATTGATCAATGGAACAGAATAGAGACCCCAGAGATGACACCATCTGCCTATGAACAGTTGATATTCGACAAAGGCCCTAAGACATTAAACTGGGGTAAAAACAGTATCTTCAACAAATGGTGCTGGCAAAATTGGTTATCCATCTGCAATAAACTGAATCAAGATCCATATCTTACACCTTATACAAAAACCAACTCCAACTGGATAAAAGACCTAAATATCAAACCTAAAACGATAAAGCTCATCCAAGAAAAGGTAGGAACAACAATGGAAGTTTTAATACACAATGAGGACAGACTCCAAAATCTGTCAAAGAAACCTCAATCAACAGAAGAGAAAGTAGATAAATGGGAACTATTAAGAATCAAACACTTTTGCTCATCCAAAGACTTTATTAATAGAATTGAAAGAACACCCACAGAACGGGAAAAAATATTTGGCAACTCTATGCCAGATCGACGCCTGATCTCCATAATCTATAAGATACTACAAAATATCAATAGGAAGAAGATAAACCATCCAATTAAGCAATAGGCAAAGGAGAAGGACAGACATTTCACTAAAGAGGAGATCCAGGCAGCCAAAAAACACATGCGGACATGTTCACGATCTTTAGTTATTAAAGAAATTCAAATCAAGACGACAATGAGATACCATCTCACCCCAACAAGATTGGCCATGATCCAGAAAACACAAAACGACAAATGCTGGAGAGGCTGTGGAGAAAATGGAACCCTCCTACACTGTTGGTGGGGTTGCAAAATGGTCCAGCCTCTTTGGAAGGCAATCTGGCGCTTCCTTAAAAAAATGGATATTGATATACCATTTGACCCAGTAATTCCACTACTTGGAATATATCCTACAGATTCAAGGCCTTTCACAGCAACAGACACATGCACCAGAATGTTTATCGCGGCACAGTCCACAATAGCAAAGAGGTGGAATCAACCCAGATGCCCAACAATAGAAGAATGGATAGGTAAACTGTGGTACATATACTCAATGGAGCACTACGCAATGATAAAGAATAACGATGATTCCAGGAAACATCTCCTAACCTGGTTTCAACTGGAAGACATTATGTTGAGTGTTTTAGTCAGCTAGGGCTGCTCTAACAGAAATACCACAGAGTGGATGGCTTTAACAAAGAAAGATTTATTCTTACACAGTCCGGTAGGTTGCAAGTCCATATTCAGGGTGTCTGCTCCAGGGAAAGACTTTCCCCTTGACGGCTCTGGAGGAAAGTCCGGTATTGCATCAGTCATTGTCCAGGGAGCGTCCTCACACAAGAACCTCTGGTCTGAAGGACGTGCTCTGCTCCCGGTGCTGCTTGCTTGATGGTAGCGAGGTTCTCAAATTGTCCTTGGTTGTTTTTCCTTTTATTCCTTGCAAGCTAAAAGCATTAAGGGTGGGGCAAGCCATACTCCAGGGAAACTTCCCCATAGCAGGAATTCACAGCCCCACCCTAATCCTTTAACCTACAGGTTAGCAAAACCACACAATGGAGGACATTTCCAAGATACTGGGAATCATATCCCAGCCACATGGCTGCACACATTTTTGGGGGGACACAATTCCAACCATGAGATTGAGTGAGAGTAGTCAGCGACAAAAGGACAAATACTGTATGAGACCTCTACGATAAGATCTGAAAAACAGACTTGTGTATAGAAGAAAAGACTCTTTGACAGCTGCAAGGGAGGGGAGAGAGGGAGGGAGGGCAAGGGGGGGAGGGTTTAGTTTATGTAGTTACTAGAAATCTATTTGGGAGAAAGCGGTGACAGCACACATTAGGAACAAGAACAACATTAAGTGGACTTCAGCATAACTTGAGTACTCCTTCCATCTTAACTCAATACTGCAAGGATAGAGTAGCTGGGGCGGGGGACGGGGGACCATGCTCTTAGGCGAATTCCAGGCCAATTGGCACAACTAGCGTTTTGCTAAGAGAGCTCTCTGCACCCCACATTGGTGAGTGGCATCTGGGGTCTTAAAAGCTGCCAAGCTGCCATCCGAGGACACAGCAAATGGTCCCAACTCAGCAGGAACGGATGCTCACCGAGGGCCAAAATGGCATGCGGTAAAGACAACCGAGAAGACAGAGAGACCCACAAGAGTGGGTGCCTACATCGACCTGGGACCGGAAGAACCGGATGGTGCCCGGCCACCACCACTGATAGCCATGACGGAGCTCACCGAGAGGACCCTCACTGGCAACACAAGAATAAAAAGGGGTGCATCATGAGATCTCCACTAAAAGACCTCAATTGATGGTCCAGCGGTTTTGGGGTTCCTCTGAGAGCATGGCCCCCGGCCCTGATGCTGCCCGTTCCCATAAATTATAACAAAGGTCCACTCTTTGGACAGGAATGAAATGGACTTGGCAATGCAGAGTAACCATATGTTGGAAGCACATTATGGTTCTATACATCTATAGGATATCATCTTGCTGACCTCTGGCTGGAGGAAGGGGAGTGGACGGAGAGGAGGGGAAAGGAGACTGTTGGGAGGATGAGACATGTATGGAGCAGAGAGGAATAGTGTGCAGTCACCGGACAGGGAGAGCAGTGGAAGCTGCATATAGGGAGGCATGTAAATTTACATGTGAATGTACATTTTCACTCAGTTACGTTAAATAAAAATAAAAATAAAAACATTACCATTGCATGTTCCAAGTTGAGGTAGTACGGCACCATGCACTACTCTTGAAACAGATTTACATGGACAAATAATGTTCATATTTTTTGTTTTAGAAACCCTGGTGGCATAGTGTTTAAGTGCTATGAGAGCTAACCAAAAGGTCAGCAGTTCCAACCTACCAGGTGCTTCTTGGAAACTGTAAGGGGCAGTGCTGCTCTGTCCTAGAAGATCACTATGAGTCAGACCACTGGACAGCAGCAGGTGTAGTTTGGGGGAGTTACTGGTATTTTACACACCTTAAAACTGTGTAAGAAACATCTTACACAGTGTAAGAAACTGAAATTTCTACAGGATTTAAGTTGCTAGAATATATGAGTGCCAAGCCAATGGGTCGCAAATTGGATGTACGCATTGAAAATACTTTTGGTGTTTCATTAAAAATTCAGGATTTGGAAACTGTGGATTTTTTTAAATTTTATTTTTATTGTGATTAAGTGAAAATTTACAATCCAAGTCATTTTGCCATATGGACACACGCCTCTACGCAGATCTATCTGCTCTACTCTGTCTGTGAAAACACCTTCTTCCTTTCCACTCTGTACTTCAGGTATTCATTCAAACAACACTTGTCCCTTTCTCTCCACCTTCCCCTCTCACCTCCCGAGAGGAACTGATCAGAGAGCCACATATATATATATATATATATATATATATATATATATATATATATATATATACCAACTCGACAGCACTTGGCTTGGCATATATATATATTTAACCCAAGAAGTACACACACCACCTACTTCACTGTGTGTCTTACAGTGCAGTCCAATTTTTGTCTGAAGAGTTGGCTTCTGTACTGGTTTCAGCATGGGGCTAGCAGCAAGTTCAGGGGCTGTGTTCTCAGGATCCTCCAGGATGTCAGACCATCACGTTCTAGATCCACAGTCCCCTTCTTCTCATCCTGCTTCAGGGTCTCTACATTGTATTCCCTGTCAGGGCAGTCTTTGGTGGTGGCCACATACCAGCTAGTTCATCTGTTCTTGAGTGAATGTAATCTCCAAATCACATGGACCGTTATGTCTCCTGGGCTTGTATTTTCCTCTAGTCTTTGATGTTCTTGGTTTACATCACTGCCAGGTGGGTTAGGACCAATTAATGCTCCTTATATGCCACCTTGCTGGCTTTTCAGACCCCAGTGGCCACTCACCAATATAGCATGGAGAATATTTTCTTAGAAAAAAACTAGTTATACCAGTTGACCTCAGTGTCCTTGGTCCTAAGGCCCCTGTCCCTGCTACTCTGTCCTTTGAAATGTTGGGTTCTAGCATTTATAATTATTAGTATTATTATACATTTATTATTTGGTGTTTTTTGAATTAATGCCAGCCTTGTTGGGGTGAGATGGTATCTCATTGTAGTTTTGATTTAGATTTCTCTAATGACTAATGGTAGGAAGCGTTACCTCATGTGTCTTGTGGCTGTCTGGATGTCCTCTTTGGTGTAGTGTCTGTCCATCTCCTTTGCCCATTGTTTAATTGGGTTATTTTTCTTGTTGATATTTTGCAGTGCCCTGTAGATTATGGCGATTTAGACCTTGATCAGCTTCGTGGTTGCCAAATAACTTTTCCCAGGGTCTAGGCCATCTTTCTGCATAAGTGTTTGATGGTTAGTAGTTCTCATTTATCAATGTCCTGTTCCATTGTTTGTGCATCATTGGTAATATTTTGTAGTCTGTTTATGCCTTGTATTAGAGCTTCCAGTGGTGTCTGTATTTTTTCTTCCATAATCTTCATTCTTTAAGATTTGATATTTACATCTTTGATCTGTTTAGAGTTAGTTATTTTGCAAGGTATGAGATATGGGTCTTTCTTCAGTTTTTTGCAGATGTATAGTCAGTTTTGTCAATGCCATTTGTTAAAGAGACTGTTTTTACCCCACTTAGTGGACTTAGGATCTTTGTCAAACATCAGCTGTTCATAGGTGTTATTTCTGGGTCCTCTATTCTTTTCCATTTGTCTATATATCTGTTTTTGTACCAGTACCAGGCTGTTTTGACTACCATAGCACCGTAAAAGATTCTAAGGTCAGGTAGTGCCTGAGGCCTCCCACTTTGTTCCTCTTATTTCTGTAATGTGCTTAAGTGTTTGATATTCAGTAGTTCCCATCTTCAGGGCTTCTTCCTTTTCCAAAGTTGGTGATTTGTTTTTCTATGTCATTAAAAACGATATTGAAATTTGTTTGGGGATAGCCTTGTATATATAGATTCCCTTGGATAGAACAGATACTTTCACAAAGTTAAATCTTCCTATCCATGAGCAAAGTAGATTTCTTCACTATGTAAGTCTCTTTTGGTTTTTTGTGGTAGGGTCTCGTAATTTTCTTTGTGCAAGTCTTTTATATCTCTGGTTAGATTAATTCTAGGTATTTTGCCTTCTTGGGGGCTAGTGTAAATTGTCTTGATTTAGTGATTTCCTCTTTGATGGTCTCTTTGCTGGGGAAAGCAATCCAACTGACTTATTTAGAAAACAGTGAATTTTATATACATATATCTTCACGTCAAAGGTGAAATCAGGATGGCAATAATGTCACATTCAAAATCTATCTATTCCCATAATAAGTGATGCACAGATCCAACGAGTCATACATTTCTTATCCGTTTTCTTGATTTTCAAGGTCAGAAATATACCCATATGTCTTGTTAAAGTTTTACGTTCCCCAAACATGCTTTCAGAGTCACTTTTACTTGGCTTGGCTTTCCTGATTTGCAGTAGTCAAGGAGCTAGGTGTTGTAACATGCTCAAGATTTTATACATAGTCAAGATTTCTCATTCCGCAGCTTTATATTAACTTCTTCCACTTGGTTCCAAATAGTGTCACATTGAGGAGCCGCATAAAGACTTTTAACCTATTTCCACAAAAGTGCTTTTCATTTCAACACAGCAGCTTTCTCCATTTCATATTTCGTGTACGTTGGTATCGGGATAATATGTGAATTTGTACGGCTGTTGCCTTGATTACCATACATGTGATTTTGGTAGCTATTTGGCATCCTCATGTATTATAAAGTAGCTTTTGGAATAAGACTTGTTAACATCCTGTCTGCTCATTTAATTTAAATAAGAGAGAGATGAGTCCTTTATTCTATATTTTATATGGCTGTAGTTGTTCTTGTTTGTCGTGAAGTTTGTTTTGACTCCCACCAACTTTACATAACCTAATGAGGTCCATTGCCGTGACTAATGTTTCAGTGCATCTTATTTGGGGTTTCACTTGTTGTGCTGACTCTCTGTCTTCTAATACAATGTTCTTTTCTAGAGATTGATACGATGACAGGTCCAAAATCAGTGAGCCCAAGTAAGTCTTGCCGTCCTCTATTCTAAGGAGTCTTCTGACTGTACTTCTTCTAAAAGTGATTTGTTTGCTCTTCTGGCACTCCAGAGTATATTGAGTATTCTTTCCAACACCCCAATTTAAATACACTTGTTCTTCTTCTACCTTCTGTTTTTATTGTTCAAGTTTTGTATGCACGTGAAGCAATTGTAAAGATCATGGCTTAGGCCAGGGACATCTTGGTCATTGAAATGATGTTCTCAATTTTTAAAATCTTCAAGAGGTCTTTAAAGTTTAGATTTATCCAGTGCAACACATGTTTTGAAGTCTTGATTGCTATTGCTGCTTGCATGGGTATTGATTGTTGATCCAAGTTCAAGTCAAATAAACTCCTTGAAAATTTCAATTTCTTTGCAAATTATCCTGATTTTGTTTATTGGTCTAATTGTGAGAATTCTTGTTTTCTACACATCCAGGAGTAATCTATACTGAAGTCTGTAGTCACTTATTTTGATCAGCAGGTGCTTCAAGTGATCTTCATCAAGTAAGGTTGTGTCAGTTGATTACTGAGTTTGCTAATGACTGATCCTCCCATCCTGTCTTCTTCACATAGTTCAGATTCTAGAGTTGTTTGCTTAGTGTGCAGATTGAGCAGATTAACTGAGTAAAGTGAAAAGATACAACCCTGTTGCACACCTTTGGCAATTTGTTCTGTTTCTACAGATGACTCTTGAACCATATACAGGTTATGCATCAGCACAGTGAAGTGTTCTGGTTCCTAGTATTTATAATGTTGTTCATGTTTGGAATACGCTTTTTGTATTAACTGGAAATTTCCTCTGTTGATTCTCTAGGACATGTCTCTTGCCTTTCTGTATGTTAGCACATGCAGGTAGGATTCACCCACAAAAATGAATCATCACATCTGTGCCCTCTCTTGACCTGTGTATCCAGCAGGCCCTACAGGACACTCCCACTTTAAGTACCTCTGACAGAGTCCAAGTCCCAGCCTCATGGCCAGAGACTCTTCTTAGAGCCACCCTGCCCCAGTCACTCTCTGGCACATCAGCACCCTGGGCACAGTTCTCTAGAGGGCACGCCATGAATTTGGAGTTAGGAAAGCACTTCCTGTTGTGACAGTGTCCATGGAACAAGACATGTTTGGACTGTATCCCTGACTGCTTCCATCCTTTGGGGCAAGGGTCTGTGTATATGTGCATGAGTGGACGTACATGCGGTTGTGGAATAAGTCTGACTATCTCCGTGTGTCTGAGTTTCTGAGTGTGTTGATTGTGTGCTATCTTCGTGTGTCTGTTTGCATATCTGTATCAGTGAAGGTGTGAGTGTATCCTTTATGGAAATGCGTGTGCCTCTGTGGCTGTGGCTGTGACTGTTGTGTTTGAATATCTGGGCATATGTGTCTCTGCTGAAGTCTGTGTTTTGGATATTTGCATCCGTGTGAAATTTGTTGCTTTGAATGTTCTTGAGAGTCGATCTGTGTGTGTGTGTGTGTGTGTGTGTGTCTATCACGTGTCAATCTGCTCTGTGTGGTCATCTGTGACTATCAGTGTGTGTCTGTGTTTGTGTGTCTCTGTCTCTTCTATGTCATTTTGGCACTGGGAAATAGTCTCGGGTGACCTTGAGAGTGTGTTTGTGTATGCATGTGCACCCCACAATGTCCCTGTCTTGGTCTGCGGTGTGGGACCACATGTGTCTACCCATGATCCCACACCTGTGTGCATGGCTGAGTCTGAGTGGTCCTTTCTCTATGTGTTTCTAGTGTCTGTACACTTTGCACTTATTGTGTGTGAATGTGTGTACATAGGCACCCCAGGAATACGCAGCCATAGAGGGGATCTCTTAGAAGACCACTGTTGGTGTCAGCACATATATCCTCCTCCATCAGTCTTGCTGGTCTCTTCAGCCCCTTTTTCCTGAGCCTCTAGTGTCCTCCTGGTGGTCCCACCTGAGTCCTCAAGGATGGAAGGTATGAAGAGTGACTTCACTTGTCTCACAGGCAGGGGTAGCTTCAGAAGGTTATAGTGAGTGAAAGGGGGTATTTGGGGAGGCCCATGGGTCCCTAGGGAGGGGCTTTGAAGGGCCCTTGATTCCTTGGGATGTGTGATTGAGTTGATGCCCCTAGGGAAGACTAGGGCTCTGCAGAGCTGTGTGTCCTGGGAGTATGGTAAGTAGCTGAGGTTTGGTGGGAGAGTTCAGAGATTCCTGGATCCCTGGGGATGGCTGGGAGGCAGGGGAGTGAGATGTCTATGGAAATCTGAAGAGGAGGGCTTCCGGTGTCCTGGTTAGGGGTGAGTGTGCAGCACTTTTGGCAAGGACTGTTGGGGGCATCCTTGGAGCTCTTCAATGCCCAGAGAGCGCTGGTCCTTTACTAACTATGGTTTCCAAGAATTGTGTACCAGCAGCAGCAGCAGCATTATTGTCAGGCCTAAAGATGACAGACCCAATGGGACAGCGACAGGTGTTGGAGTATCTGGCTATAAAGTATATCCACCGAGTAAGGTCTTTGACCTCAGATGACCCTCCTGGTCCACTTTCAGGCTCGCACTCCTGTGGGACTGAAGAGGAGTCCAGCAGGGCCAAAACCTGGACCATGTGGAGTTTCCCTGTGGCCTCAGTGTTCCTGGCCTTGGGAATGGGCACACGGAGTCGCTGAGTGGTGCTGGATCCAGGAGTGAGACTCCATCTAGAATAGCAGTTTAGGTAAAAACGCAGTGGAAATTCTGAGATGCACGTAGCACAGGCCCACACGCACAGCAAACCAGTGTTGACAGTAAGGTAGGCATTTTATTATTCCCTCCTCCAGTGTGACCACTCTCCTGGCCAATTCCAAGAGGACAATGCAGCTGGAGGAAGGGTAGTGACTAAATTTAACTTCAAAAAGAAAATACTGTAGGACTCTAGGCACTCCATAATCTCATTGAAATTAACTCTCTCAATACACCTCCCCCCACCATGCGGGCTAATTGAAGTGGCCAGCGGTGTGCACAGGTTCACTCGGTGAGCCTGACTTAGCTGTCGATTATATTACTCATTCTGCTTGTTCTGAAGTTCATTGCATTTGATGGTTTTAGGCAGCTCTGGGACAAGCTTCACCTAGACAAAGACAAAGCCAGTCTTGACTGAATCAGTCCTGCTGTCATTTCCCCCATTCTTTCTCTCCTCCTTGTCACCTGCTCAGAACCAGACAGGCTCACAGCATGTGGTTGCCTCCACAGGGGTCACCGGATAGCTCAGATCCTCACCCTGACTCCCTGAAGGTAGATACAGCCACGTGATTTGCTTTGGCCAAAGAGCTGTAAAGTGTGTCACCTCTAGGCAGAGAAGTAGAGGATCCTTCAACTGGCAGACTGGCCACCTCGTCTTCCCATCCGCAGAGCACCTGGCAGGTGTCTCTGGTACCAACCCCCCCCCCAAATGCTGTCGATTCCTACTCACAGCAGTCCTATGGAACAGAGTAGAACTGCAACATGGAGTTTCCAAGGAGCACCTGATGGATTCAAACTGCCCACCTTTTGGTTAGCAGCTGTAGCACTTAACAATGATGCTACCAGAGTTTCTGTCTCTCTGCTACCTTTGCTTTATCCTGGTCCCAGGGTGAGGGGATATGGAGACCCATGATAATAAACTTCATCACTATAGGCCACTAAGACTTTGGGGTTGTTAGTTACCTACAGCGTAGCCTAGCTCACCTGGTGCTGTGCGTTACCGTTTCTGCTCACTATAACCTAGCCCTCCTGTGCTGTGTGTCATGGTGTCCATTCTCTATAGTCTGGCCACCCAGTGCTATGCATCACGGTTTCTTTTCTCTGTGCTCTTGCCCACTTAGTACCACGCATTGTTATCTCCATTCTCTTTGACCCAGCCTACTAGTGCTGTGCGTTAGTTTCTGTCTTCTGTGTCCTTGCCTACCTAGCGCGCTGCATAAGGTACCTGCAACCCATCCCACCTATTGCTGTGCATCATGGTTTCCATTCTCTAAAAAGTGGCATTGTTGTTGCTGTTACTTAGTTACCATTGAATCACTGTTGACTCATGACAACCCCAAGGACTACAGAGTGAAATGTTGCCTGGTCTTGTGACATCTTCATGATGGCTGGTATGCTCAAGCCCATTGCTCCAGCCACTATGAATTTTGAGTATCTTCCAACCTAGGGAACTCATCTTTCAACACTGTGTCAGAAAATATTCTGTTGTGATCCATAGGATTTTCATAAGCTAATTTTTTGAGGTAAAGGTTGCCAGGCCTGTGTTCCTATTCTGTCTTAGTCTAGAAGCTCCACTGAAACCTGTCCACCGTGGGTGGTACTGTTGATGTTTTCAATATTTATTTCTCTGTCAGTTCATCATACTTTAGTGGCTTGGGTGTTGCTGTGATGCAAAAGCTGTGAGGCAGCATAGCATAGAATTAAAATCACATCTCTGTTTTGGACACTGAGGTCAGTAACTTTCAAACCTTAGACTATGGTTCATTAGTGAGTTTTAAAATCAATTCTGTGGGCTATAAACCGCATTTAAAAAATGAAGTGACATGGGGACAACAAGATTTCATCCTTTCCTGAGTGTCTCTAAATATTCCAAGTGATGACACATATGAAACATCTTAAACATAGTTTAAGTGTTTCTGTTACTGTTCTTCTTATTAGTAGTATCATCATCATGATGTTAGATCAGTTCCCTACATGGAACCTAAATCCAAACAAAACCCACAACTGTTTAGTTGATTCCCACTCATAGCGGCCCTAAAGGACAGAGTAGAACTACGCTGTGTTTCCATGGAGCTCTTGGCAGATTTGAACTGCCAATCTTTTGGTTAGCAGATATAGCACTTAACCACTACACCACCAAGAGTTTCCCACTATACTAAATAGTAACAATTGATGACAATAATTAATGATGTACCTCATTTAACTGCATTGGGCCCAGTACGTAGTAGGTTACCTCTTAAATAAAGTGGGCATTACACCTTATCTGCACAATCTCTTGCCACTTAGTGTTTTCATTGGAACTAGCTGGCATCCGTTTCATTTCAGTTGGGTAATCAGGCTGGACAAGAACCCGAGGAATTTGGTTGCAGAAGCCTGTGATCATTTAATAAAAGGAAAGGTAATGCTCAGGGCTCTGGAGAAAGAAGCTCAGGGAGTTCTATAATAGTTTCCAGCAGCCAGAAGGGTGGAGACAGTCACCACCACTGCTGTCGATGGTGAGGTTGGCCGATAACCGCCAGAGACGGGTGATGATGCTCATCTGGCCAGTCCCCTGGGACAGGTGCCCGCAGCCAGCTGGGGGAGAGGAACTACCTCAGTGTGGGAGATGGCAATCACAGCTGTTCAGGGGAGGAAGGCACCAGCCAGATAGAGTACTGGAACACCAATTGGGTGAAGAAGGTGAATGACAGCCAGGTTGAGGAGGGGGATGGTTAGGTGGAGTGAGTGAGGGGTGATCACGTAGACTCTGTAGATGGTGGTCAGTTGAAGGTGGAGGTGTCTGGCTGAGTGAGCGAGTGGTAAGCCAGCTGGCTGGAGGAGTGCAGTGCCTGCTTGGTTTTGGAGACAAAGGCCAAAAGAATGGAGGACACATGTGCCAGCCAAGAGGGGTCCAGAAGGGTGGGTAAGGTGGACCCCAGCAAGGTGGGGATGCCAGCAATGTGGGGGATGCCAGCAAGGTGGTGGATGGGGACCTGAGTCAAGAGCAGGCAGCCAGAAGGGTGGTGGAGGGGGGACCCAGTCAGGTAGGGATGGCTGGAATGGTGGGGAACAGGTACTACAGCCAGGTGGGGGATGCCAGAAGAGTGGAGGAGGGGGACACCAGTCAGGTGGGGAAACCCTGAAGGGGTGGTGGTGGATCCTAGTCAGGTGGGGTAAGTGAGGGTGTTGGGGGCTAGGGTAGGTGAGGGAGACCAGAAGGGTGGAGGTAGGGGACCCAAGTCAGTTGGGGTATTGGAGGGGGCTTCCAGTGAGGTGGAGGAGGCCAGAAGGGTGGAAGAGGAGGACCTCAGCCAGTCGGGGGATGCTGGAAGGGTGGTGGAAGGGGTTCTCAACCATGTTTAGGAGGCCAGAGGCTGGAGGAGGGGGTTTCCAGTCAGGTGGGGGAGTCTGAAAGGATAGGGATGGGGGACACTGGATGTGTAAGGAAGGTGAGCACTCTTTTGGAAGCCTGGGAGGATCACAAGGTATTTGTGGAGGTGGAGGCTCTTGACAAGCTTCAAGAGGCAAGCTGGAGAAAGAGGGAGAGGTTCTGAATGAGCATGGGAAACAGAGCTGTTAGGAGGTGTTGGAGGGTCTGGTGGAGGGTCATTCCAAGGCTGGTGAACACATCCAGTTGAAATAGATGGGCCACACATGGGTGTAGAATGGGAAAATCTCATAGAGCAGTGCTTGTCCAATGGTCCTGGGCACAGGTTCCCAGCTGCCGTCCTATGACCTTGGAAAATAGAACCAGTTAAATTTTTAAAATATTTCCATAGAACAGATGAGAGCACTACGAAATACCAAAACCCAAACCTAAGGAAGTAGATGTCAGGACCTGGCACTTCCCCTCTACTAGTGCTCTGAAGAGCAGCACCAGTGCTCTGAAACTCTATGCTTTCTAATGCTCCCAGTACAGATTAGGGGGGTTAAAGGATGCAACCAAAAAGCAAAAATCCAAGCCAAAAATCTAGATGGAATGAGTCAAAGTGCACAAGAAACTTTGAGCTCATACTTAGGAGTAAGGAAGAACAAGAGCCTGGTGTCTCCTGGGCCTGTCACCCTACAATCCAGACAAGGCTTTGAACAAAAGGAAGAGGAAGGTGCTCCCAACCCTAAACATTGGAGTGAGGATGGGATAGGGTGTTTGGAGCCCCAGAAATAGCTGTCAAGGAAGTTGATATACTTGATATAACTCCCTTTAGAAATTCCTTTTCTTCCATTCCGTGGTATTCTCATGAAGCATTTTTTCAGTCACTCCTTGTGCACACTTCACTACGCAATATAGAAATGTGTGGTTTCTGTGTTTCTCCTCCTGACCTCACATGAAAATCACTTTCTGTGTCCTGAAGTGTCTTTCCAACATACTTGTGTTAGGAGTTGCTTGCACTGAAAGGATTTCCACCTGTTACACAATCACTGTACTAGACAGGGGTCATTTAGCTTGTTGCCATGTTTTCATTGTAATCCATCCTACGCCATTAAATATGCTTTCATCCTGTCTCTGGATGCACGTGAGCTTGTTTCATTCAGGCAGATGACTAGAAGTAAGATTGTACTGAACAAAGGACACGAGCATTTTGAAAGTGTTGGGAAGACAGCATTACTTCTCATTTCAGAATATTTGTGAGAATATGCAGTCCCACTGCCAGTGTATGAAAAGGACCCAGAAGAGTTCTCATTTATTAATTCTTTTTGTGGAAAGAATGTGTCAATTGAAGCTGTCTCCTTGCAATTATATAGCTGTGTGATTGACTGACTCTTCTCTCAAAACGATGAAACTGTTTTATAAAGTTATTCTTGGTTTCAATAATCGATTTGTGTTCTCATTAGTAATCTAAAAAGAAATCTAGTAATACCTCAGTGACTCATAATTCAAAGCATACCTATAAACCAAAAATAAATAAATACATGAAACAACACTATTCTGGCAGCAGTTCAGAGCTCTGGTTAGCTGCCAACCAAAGTGCTGGAAGTTTTAATCCATCAGCTGGTCTTTGGAAACACTGTACAGCAGTCCTACTCTGTTGTTATTCATTATTCAATGCATATCAATAAGTTACCTTAAAATACTCACTGAAAGGACTATACACATAAAGGCTACTGTTAAGCTAACAATATCAACTAAAACAAAGGCCTTTGCAAGGCTCTCATCTGGCCTGGACAAAGTATTGTGGATCACCTGAAAGAACAATATCCAAAGTCATAAGAAGCCTCAAAGAAATGTACAATATAGCGGTCACACAGAGTACTGTAGAGAAACTCTAAAGCAGCCTCTCAGAATTAGTCCCACCCTTTATTCTTCTCCAGCGGATTTCCCTGCTCCCAGAAAGATTGGAAGCTGGCCACTTAGTGTTTCTGAGTAGGCTCGCAGTGATGTCAGAGGTGATAAGTGTGCAGTCTCTAACAGGACTGAATTTCTGGTCCCCAGAGGCATTCCCTGCCCTTTTGGCTAATGCTGAATCACATGTTTCTCTTCTATGCATTGATTTTTGTCATCTTAAAGACTAGTGCAAGCAAAAAAAGAAAAGCATACTAACGGCAAAGCAAAAAAAGAAGAAAAAAAATCACTCCCAAAATGTGTTTATTCAGAATTAATCAACTTTTAAGCAGAAGAAAAGCAAAATGGTGACCATGAAGGTGACACTAACAATGTCAGATTTCTCTAAGATTTTTAATTTTCATTCTATTCCTCTCTCCTGTGAATGGAGACAGACTTCCTGTGGGTAAGTTTAGACTGTCTGCTACCAGGTCTGGAAAGATTGTTTTGGATTTTAGCATTTGTTCTTGAGAACTCATAGCTTTCATTGTAAATCTTCCTTCAAGTCAGTATGTTCACTGTCATTCAGCAACAGAAATGAATGAAATGCAAATCCAGCCAACAGTGATTCATCATGAATTGAAAATTGCAAACAGCAGCTAGGACAACCCTGCAGAATTGCTGCTTTCTGGGTTTCTGTTTAAAGTGCTGTGGCCTAATGGGGGGAAAAATAAAAAGCCACAAAAGTCTTTCCAAGGTAAGGGGTGAAAACAATGAGGTATATGCCTATAGAGGACTTCTACTTAGCAGTAACAACAAAGAAGCTAGCAGTACACCAAATATCATGGATAAATCCAAAAACGGTGATATTAAGTTAAAGAACCCTGGATAAAAACCCAAAGTAAATCCCTATGTGCTTAGATTACTTAAAAATTGTGTTAAAATCACGAGAAAAAAATGGGTGCACCCTGAGAACTCTACCAGAAGACCGCAACTGATGGTCCAGGGTCCTCTGGGTTCTCCTGGGTATGTGGCCCCTGGTCCTGATGCTGGCCCTGTGCTTAAATCATTATTTAGGTCGACTCTTTGGACAGGAGTGGATTGGACTCGGCAACACAGAGTGATCATATCATGTATGCACTTTATGGTTCTGTGCATCTATAGGATGTTGTCCTGCTGGCCTCTTAGTGTAGGGAGTGAAGAGAGTAGAGAGGAGGGAACAGGAGATTGTTAAGAGGATATGACATTTATAGAACCAATAGGAAGAGTATGCTGTCACCAGACAGGGAGAGCAGAAGAAGCTGCATGAGTGGGCATCCAAATTTATACTGGATTGTACACTTTCACTCAATCACAGTAAAGGAAAAGTTTTTTGAAAAAGTGTTAAAATGCATATGAGTCATTGGAAAGTGGTGGCAGAAATGGAGAGAGGACAGGAGAATGAAAACCACAATCAGGAGGAATGGTTTGAGGGTGAGGATGTGTTAATTATCTTGATTATGGTCATGGCTTCAGCTGTATACATACGTCAAAATTCAACAAAATGGCTCATTTAATTAGGTGCTATTTTTACACATCACTTACACAGTGAAGCTGGTGGAAATAAATGGGATACCCAAACTGTTAAAATTATTTATATCCTTGACTGAAAGAATATTTCATGTATTTTTTTTTTTTTACAAAAAAGCAACTGGATAGAATTTATAAATTTATAAGCCCATTCAGAATGAAATGGGGGGAAAAATTTACATAATGTGTGAATCCAGGGAATTTATAATGGCCAAACTGGTGAAAAGTTGGGAAAAAATCAGGAAACAGTATTCTACATTGAAGATAGTCTACAGGAGATAAATATAGGTACATATTTATGGACATAAATAAGACAGAAAGACAGTTGCTATCATGATTTTATATTCCAATAAAAAGTACAGAATACTGTTACCATCAAGTTTCTAAAAGTATTGAAGTTGTCTTTCAACATTCATTTTCCTTCTGAACCAAGCCATGTAATCTCATGATTTTGAAGCCCATAAAAGACTTACATAAGAGAGGAATCTTTTGTAGGATACCATTAAGTCTATGCAAACAATTAAGTCTTAGCAAGACTATGCCAGACAGCTATTAACAAGAATTTACTTTTCCGTTTCCCAGTATTTTGGCTAAATCAGTGAGTAGAAACTTGAAAACTAATCAGTAAATGGAATATGTGAATTTTCTAGAACTTATGGCCACCACAACTAGAAGTAGACTGTTTCTTCCAAAACAAGATTGTACAAGTATGTCAGGAAAAACAAAAATTTGTAGTGTAATTCGTACTAATCCACAATGAGGTTGAGTTTCATTCAGACTGAAATCTCTCTGGAACATAAACACTGAGCTCTCTGACTCTTGCATCTCCTCCACCACAGCTGAGGTGACTATGGTGTGTGGTTTCAGGAAACACACTGTCTTTGAGTAGCCACTGTCTAAAAGGGAGCAGTAACTCTTAGCAAAATCCTTCAAGTAGATGAAATGCGTGAAAAGACCAAGGCCATCCTTCTCTGACTGATCAGACACACCAATTCTTGGCACTCTGGCTGTTATCAAGATCTCAGTGTCAGGACTGCACTACTACTTAAAGCTGTGATTCTGCTGGTCACACTGCATGGTGTCCTGAGTTCCTCGCAAGGAAAGCTGCTATTTGAAATACAGTGCAAAACAGCCCCAATGCAAAACGAGAATCCATGGCATGTCCAAGAATAACTCAGATCTTTGAATGGAGTTGTTTTTGGCCACGGTGACAGAATCCAGAAGGTCAGGCAGTGTACCTTCAAGTCCTGACCCCTTATGGAAGCTCAAGTGGCACAATGAAGGCAGGACCTAGGAGGGACAGAGGGTATGTTAGCTCCTGGGATGGGGAAGTGGGAAGGATGGGGAGAGGGTAGAGATGGCAGGGGTGGGACAAAAGAGTAAGGAGATGACACAGAAGAGAAGTTGGAGAAGGGTTCATAGTCAGTCAGTAGGTGAGTAAGTCAGCAGGTCAATAGGATGCAAGGAGCAGAAGAACTGAACTGGCAGGATTAGCAGCCTTCTCCTGTCTGGTGGATTCCTCAATAACCTGCCTGGTTTGAATACTGTCCCTGGTCCAATCCCTGCCTTCACCCTTGATGCAGTACAACTGAACCCACCCCTGACACACCACGGGATCTCATTCCTTGTACCATCCTCCATCAACTGCCATACCAAGCACAGTTCCTGTCTGAAACCACAAAGAAACTTGTATTTTATGGTCCTTTCAAAGCCATCTCATTTACTGTCTCTCATGTACTCAGTTGCTCCCTGCTTTCCTGAGCTCCCAGCATTACTCACTGAAAGTCTTGGCTAAACATCTTACAGAGCAAATGGTGACAGAAACTTCAGAAGAAACAAACCCAAGAAGGGTAGCGGAGTTCACATCATTTCTCTCTGTCTACAAGTGACATCATAAACAGACCAACATCAGTGAGGATGTGAAACATTTGAACAGTGAACCAAGGTATACATCCATGTGTTTATTTCATTTATCCTAACAAGTGTACAAGAAAAGTTATATTCTGGTATACATGGTACTTTTGCAAAAATCCACTAGATTCTGCACTTTAAGCTAGTCACCACAAATTTCACAGGAATAAAATCATAAAAAGTACATTCTCTTGTTTTCTTATCATAATTGTGCTAGAAATTGACAATCAAGTGCTGACTAAAATTTCCCTGTATTGGAACTGAAGAAAAATCCTTTTAAATGAAGCACAATCAAAGGAAAAATCTTAGGAAAATGATAAGATAAATTTGGTATTTAAATGCATCCCTTTGGCCTGGGAATTCCAATTCGAATTGGAAAGATTCTTTGATCTCTAAATGTTAGGGCTTAAAGAAATGTAGAAATATCAGCTAACTGTGCCACCCCAGTCTTCATTAGTTTGGGCTCTAAATCATACACAGAAATGGGGAGAATACCAAGCTTGCTCTCACACTTGAACTGGCTGATATCTCCAAAAAATGTGTACACTTTAAGAGAGAAAATACTGGTCCTCAGCATCTCCCCTGGTGGACTTTTGGAGGAGACACAGAGAGCATAGCAGTACCAGGAATACTGGGCGGTAAGTGTCAAGCAGGGACGTAAGCTCCAGAGATCCCAGTGACTGGGAAAATCACGTACAGGAGATCTTTCCAGGCCCTGTCCTGCACTGAGCTGCCCGTATGTGTTTATCTGCACGGTTGAACATAGATTCTCACACTTATTCAGGCCCATGGCAGCTTCAAAAATGTTACTTTAAACTCAAATGAGAAGAATGAAAAATGAAAATGGTGATATTAGTCCCAGCCTTACAGAAATCAAAAGGAATTACAAGAGAATACATTGAACTACTGAAAGCCAACCGAATAGATAAGGTCTATGGTGTAAGCAAATTTCCAGAAATACACTAGCTGCAAAACAAATGATAAATAAATAGAAGTTTTGTATAGGTATCTGACAAGTAGAAGTTGAATTAAGAGTCCAAATGCTCCCAACACAAAAACCCATGAACAGTTGGTTTTCTGGTTAATTCTACCAAGCATTTAAAGAAGAATTATCAGCAATTCTTCCCAAGTTCTTCAAAAACAAAAGCATAATGAACAGGAAGAAAATTCACCATGAGAGTAGGAAACACTTCCAAACTCATTGTGTGAAGCCACCATTACTCTGATAGCAATGCCAGACATAGAAAGACTTCATAAGCAAAGAAAAATGTAGAAGACTGCCAGTATTGAATTGTCTCCCCCCAAAATCATGGGTAGCCATTTGCCTAGGCAGTGAATCCCAGTATTTTGTGATGTTCCCATATGCTGTAAACCCTGCCTCAGTGGTGTCAATGAGGCAGGGTAGGAAATGGGTGGTGCTTGTGTTGGTGGGGCAGGACTCAATGTTTATCATTATTATTGTACTTCAAGGCAATCTTTTGGGATATAAATGAAAGGGAAGCAAGCAGAGAGTGGAGCGAACCTCATACCAGCAAGAAGCAGGGCCTAGAGCAGAGCACATCCTTGGGAAAGGGTCCACAGTAGCTGAAGATGGATGACAAGAATCTTCCTCCAGACATAAAAGAGAAAGCCTTCCCCTGGAATTGACACTCTGAATTTGTATTTGTGGGCTAGGACTGTGACAGAATAAAATTTCTGTTTTGAAAGTGACCCACACTTGGGCTATTTCTGTTAGAGTGACACTAGATGATTAAAACAGAACCCCTTAAAGATACATATTTAAAAGCTGTCAATGCAAATCCAGTAGCATATCCAAAGGATTACACCTTATGAGAAGGAGGGGTTTCTTCCAGAAGTGCAAGGGTGATTTACTATAAAAATCAGTTGATATATTGTACTATAAAGCCCAAAACCCTGCACATAATGATGTTAACTGATGCACAGAAAGCATTTTAGAATAACCAGTACATGTTCATGGAATAAAAGTTCAGAAAATTGGAACC
Source organism: Heterohyrax brucei (assembly GCA_028571685.1). Lineage (NCBI taxonomy): Eukaryota > Metazoa > Chordata > Mammalia > Hyracoidea > Procaviidae > Heterohyrax > Heterohyrax brucei. The sequence continues at coordinate 98,208,653 of CM053154.1, read as the reverse complement.
AACGTGAAACATCCTGAACATAAGGACAATATACAAAAAAGCCCACAGCTCACATTATACTCACTTGTGAAAGACTAAAAGCTCTGCTCCCAACATCTGGAACAGGAAAAGGATCCTTGCTGTTTGTACTTCTACTCAACGTGTAATGGAAGTTGAGACAAGCTGAATTGGATTTGAAGAAGTCAAGCTATCTCTACCCAGTGGATGTCACCTTATAAAGATTAAATCCTTCAATATTAACAAAAATCAATTTGATGGGGCACAGTCAAGATGGTAGACTAAACACGTGTTTCCCTAAATCCCTCTAGAAACCAAGACCTGAAAATGATAATTAAACAGAGCCTTCTGGACACCTAGTGAGCCCTGGGATGCAGCATAGGGCTGTTAATTTGGACTTCATACCACTGAATGCAAAACCTCCTCTCTTTCACTGACCCCACTCTCGGCAAGCACAGGCTTGCACAGACCGAAGGTAACTGACCATTTCAATTTTTTTTCCTCTGTCCTGACTGGTGGGCAAAATTGGAACTTGACTAGCTTCTGGTCTTGGATGCACTGCTGGTGGGACTGGCAAGCATAATTGCCAGGTTCTGAGTGCCTGGCTTTGGACTCCATACACCTCGGCTCCTCTGGGCTATCTTTCTCCCTCTGCCATGTGGTAGCCACACAGATGCACTTGTGTGGGATGCTATCTTGATCCACTGGGTAACGGAGAAGCCTAGGCAGAGGCCCCAGCTGGACTTGGTTCTTAGGCTGGGAGGTGGCACCCAGCCTAAGAGAAAGAGAGCTTTTCTAGCAGAGAGGTGGTGTTTTCCACAGTGTCACCTGGGACTGGGGCCCAGTGGAGGGGGCTGTGGACTCTGGGCATTTCAGTACTCTTGGCCTCTCCTTCTGCCTGGAGCTTGGTCCTGGCCAGCTGGAAAGCTTGTGCGGGACACCATCTTGTTTGCTAAGAGGCAGGGTCATCCACAAGGAAGCCTCAGCTGGACCTAATTCGTGGGCTGGGAGGCAGTGTCTACCCAGAAGAGACTGCTTTTCCAGCAGAAAAGCAGAATTCTACACAGTGCCACCTACAGCTGGGGCCTGAAAGCAGAGGCGAGCAGGCCAGTAGCCTTTCAGTATTTTGAGCTAGTTTATAACATCTGGGGTTCAATACAGAGGTGCTTACTTTGACAGCTGGGAAGAGGGATGTATAAACGTGAAGACCTGATTGACTTTGGAAGTTGTCAGATGCTTTTTACTTCTCATTTTAAGACCGCCTAGAGAGGCAACTGTGGTCCATCTTCAGAGCATCTCTCCCACCCTTTATTGATCTACATGAAGCCCCAAAAGCAATAAACATTGGAGAAGACAGTAACCCAGAAGTCACCCATGGCATCAGAAGGCCCCCAAAAGAAACCACCTCAGAACGTCCCAGACAAAGAAGCTTTTCTGAAACTCTCAGAAGATGAATATAAAAGGATTATATAGAGAGCCCTCCTAGACCTTACACAAAATGCAGCAGAACAAAATGAAAAATTAAGCAAACCGTTCAATCTGATGGAACATCAGCACTCAGAAGTCCAACAGATCAAGAACAAAATCAAAGACATAGAAACCTCATGTGGGACTCCATTAAGAAGAACAATTTATGACTAATTGGAGTTCCTGAACAGGGCGAGACACCAGAGAACCTGAGTATTGTTGCTGAGCTGCTGACAGAAAACTTCCCAGAAATTATGAAAGAAGAGAATACAGATATCCAAGATACATATTGAACACCACTCAATATAGATCTCAATAGAAAGACTCCAAAGTGTATTATAATCAAGGTGAACAAAATGAAACATAAGCAGAAACTCTTAAAGGCAGCAAGACTCAAAGCAAAGCTAACATTGAGAGGGAAGCCACAGCTGTAGGTTTTCATCAGATTTCTCAGCAGAAATGATGTTGGCATGGAGACAGTGGCATGATACATTCAAAGCTTTGAAGGAGAAAACCTTCCAACCAAGAATTATATAGCCTGTGAAACTATTTTTCAAAAGTGAAAATGAAATGAAGACATTCACAGATAAACAGAAACTTTGTAAAAACCAAACCAAGGCTACAAGAAATACTGGAAGAATTTCTTGGCTTGGAAGAACAAAACCACTAACTTTACATTTTGGAAGGACACACTATCCAAAATCCTACTCAGTTAGGGAAGGCTCCAAACACAATCAAAGCTATAACAGTGAAAGAAACGATCTAGTGATCATATCATGTGAACTATGCTAACATCATATTAAACAGAGGGATGCACTACAGTCGTTATAGTCTTTCCAGATGGAGAGGACGTTGACAAGACTGGTAGCAATCAAAATTGGATTTATATATAGTTTATTAAGCGGGATCATAGGGGCAGCTGTAAAGCACAATAAAGAAGCAACATACCATATCAAGGAATGTAATACAGGAGTCTCAACAACTGGAAAAACAACCCTGAAAAAGGTGAAAAACTCACTCACAAAGAAGAATGTCCCAGAACAAATTAATAAGAACAACAGAGAAAACATCAACACAAAATATACATATCACAATGGCAGCACTGAACACATACCTTTCAATAATTACATTGAATGTCAATGGACTGAATGCTCCAGTAAAGAGACATCCAGTGACATCTTGGATCAAAAGACATGGCCCAGCTATATGTTGCCTACAAGAAACTCACCTTAGACTTAAAGATAGGAACATACTAAAAATTAAAGGATGGAAGAATATATATCAAGCTAAATGAACAAAGGACAGGTGTGGCAATTACAACCTCAGATAAAATAGATTTTAAAGGACAAATATTGTATGAGACCCCTGAGATAAGGACTTAAAAGCAGACTCATGCGTAACAGAAAAGACTCTTTGATAGCTGCAAAGGTGGGGAAGGTCGGAGGGCAAGGAGGGAAGGTTTAGATTAGATAGTTGTTAGAAATTTGGTTGGGTAAAATTGGTGACCGCATACATTAGTAAAAAGATCAGTATTAATGGGACTTCAATACAACTTGTGTACTCTTCCTATCTTAACGCAATATTGCAAGGACAGAGTAGCTGGGGTGGGGGGCCGGGGACCGTGCTCTCAGGGGAAATCAAGGCCAATTGGCACAACTAGCATTTTGCTAATGAAGACTCTCCACACCCAGCATTGGTGAGTGGTATCTGGGGGTCTTAAAAGCTGTCAAGCTACCATCTGAGGGTACAGCAAATGACCCCAACTTAGCAGGAATGGATGATCACTGAGGTCCATAACGACATGGAGGAAAGAGAATCCCGAAGACAGGGAGACCCATGTGAGTAGGTGTTTATATAGACTTGTGACCGGAAGAAGGTCACAGATGGTGTCCAGCCACCACCAGTGATAGCCACAATGGAGCTCACAAAGTTGAGTCTCACTGGCAACACAAGAATACATTGGGGTGCACCCTGAGATCTCCACTAAAAGACCATTATTGATGGTCCAGGGCCTTTGGGGTTCCCCTGGGAGCATGGCCCCTAGCCCTGATGCTGCCCCTGTCCATAAATCATAATGAAGGTTAACTTTTCAGACAGCAATGGATTGGACTTGGCGATGCAGAGTGACCATATTTGGTGGGCACTTTATGGCTCTAGGGGTCTATAGGAGGTCATCCTGTTGACCTCATACTGGAGGAAGGAGAATGAGTGGAGAGGAGAAGATAAGAGACTGTTTGGAGGATAGGACATGTATGGAACAGAGAGGAAGAGTGTGCTGTCACTGTGCAGGGAGAGCAGTGGAAGCTGCATATAGGTCAGCATGCAAATTTATATGGAAGTGTACATTTTCGTTCAATCATGATAAAAGAAAAAAGGAAAAAAAGATCAATTTGACAGCTAAGAAATAAATTTGGCAAGGTTGCAGGATAGAAGAACAGCAGAAAAAAATCAGTTGAATATCTCTGCAGTAGCGCTGAAGAGATCAAGAAACAGAAAAAACAATTCCATGAACAATAGCATCCAAATGAATATAATACCAAGGGATAAATTTAACCAATGGATAGAAAGATTCTGTTTTAGTCAGTTACGGCTGCTGTAACAGAAATACCACAGAGTGGGTGGCTTGAACAAAGGAAAGTTTATTTTTACACAGTCAAATAGGCTACAAGTCCACATTCAGGGTATCCAATCCAGGGGAAGGCTTTCCCCTTGTCGGTTCTGGGGAAAGTCCAGTATTGCATCAGTCTTTGTCAGGGAGCATCTTGGCACAGGAACTTCAGATCTGAAGGATGCACTCTTCTTCAGGTGCTGCTTTCTTGATGGTGTCAGGTTCCCTATTCTCAGCCTGCTTCCTTGTCTCTCATAGGATGAAAGGACTAAGGGTGGGGCAAGCCATACTCCATGGAAACTCCCTTCACAGTGGAGCAGGGAGGTGATCCTATGAAGAGATTTACAGTCCCACTCTAATCCTTTAACATACAGCATAGGAAGACCACAAAATGGAGGACAGTCACAAGATACTGGGAATCATGGCCCAGCCATGTGGCTATACCTATTTTGGTGGGGGATACAATTCAACCCATGACAGATTGGTACCCTGAAAACCACAAAATATTTTGGCAGGAGCTTCAAGAAGACATACATAAATGGAAAGATCCTATGTCGGTGAATGGAAAGATTTATTGTTGTTAAAATGACAGTATTCCCTAAAGGTAATCCACATGCACAATGGGCTACCTGTCAAAATCCCAATGTGTTTTTGTACATAAATGTTAAAAAGCAGCCCTAAAATTGGTAGAGAATTGCAAGGAACCCCAAATAGTCAAAATAATTTGAAAAAGAAGATCTAGTGGAAAAATTCTCATTTCCCAATGGCATTACTTACTGCAAAGTAATCAAAGTCATCTAAACAGTATGGTACTGGCATAGCAATACACATGTGGATCAGGGGAAGAGAACTCAGAACCAAACCCTCACATACGGATCCAGTTGCTTTTCAACAAGAGTGTCAAGTCCATTCAATGGAGAAAGAAGAGTCTTTTCAATAAACGATGCCAGGGACCTGGATAAGACATAATTAAAAAGTGAAGTTAGACTTTTACCTAGCCTCATATATAAAAATTAATTTGAAATAATTAATGATGTAAGTATAGGTACTAAAACTATGAAAGCCTTAGAAGAATATTTAGGTGTAATTTTCATAACCTTGAATTTGGCAGTGGTTCCTAGAAATGGCACCTGAAACACAAGCAACTACCAAAGAAACAGAAGAACTGGATTTCATTCATCTTGGATTATCTACCGTCTCTTTCTTCATGATTTCTGGGAAGTTCTCTGCCAGCAGCTCAGCAACAATATTCTCTGTGTTCTCAGGTGTCTAGCCCTGTTCAGGGACTCCAATTAATCGTAGGTTGTTCAGCTTAATAGAGTCCCACATGCTTCTTAATGCTTCTTCACTTTTCTTGTTTCTTTTTTCTGATTTCTCCTCATAGATGCTAGAGTCAGTAGCTCTGTCTTCTAAGTCAGAAAGTCTCTTTTCCATTTGTTCCATTCTGTTTTCTTGGCTTTGAATTGAAGTTTCTATGTTTTTAGTTTTGTTCTTGATCTGTTAGATTTCCAAGTACTGATGTTCCATCAGATCGAACAGCTTGCTTAATTTTTCATCTTGCGCTGCTGCATTTTGTGTAATATTTCGTATATATAATCATTTTGTATTCATCTTCCGATAATTTCAGATAAGTTTCTTCGTCCAGAAAGCTCTTTGGTTGTTTCATTTGGGGCCTTCTGAAGCCATGGGTGATTTCCTGGATATGGATTTCTCCAGAGTCTGTTGCTTTTAGGGCTTCAAGTGAATAAAGGCTGGGAGAGATGCTGTGAGGATGGACCACAGTTGTTTCTCTAGGCCGTCTTAAAATGAGAGGTAAAAGGTATCTGACCACTTCCCAAGTCAGGCAGGCCTTTAGGTGTACAGGTCGCTCCTCTCAACTGGCAAAGCAAGCACCTCTATAATGAACCCCAGATGTTATGAATTAGTTCAAAATACAGCAAGGCTACTGTGCTGTTGGCCTCCGCTGACGGGCCCCAGACAGAGGAGACTCTGTGCAAAATACTGCTTTTCTGTTGGCAAAGCATTTTCCTGTGGGCAGGTGCTGTCTCCCAGCCTAGGAATTAGGACTCACTGAGGCTTCCATATACAGGATGGCATCCCACACATGCCTGCTCCTGCTTCTGCACAAACTACACTATGGCAGAGGTGGAGAGAAAGGCCAAAGGTGTTGAAAAACACAGTCCAAGGCCTCTGTTGCCGGGCCCCGGCCACAGGTGACTCTGTGCAAGCTACTGCTTTTCTGACAGAGAAGTACTCTCCTGCAGGGCAGTGTTGCCTTCCCAGCTAAGAATTAGGTCCAGCTGAGGGCTCTGCATCCAAGATGGTGTCCCACATAAGCTTGCTGCCACTTCTGTACAAACTACAGTATGGCAGAAGTAGAAAGAGAGGCCAAAGATGGCGAGATGCACAGAGTCCTAAGGCAGGCTCTCAAAATATGGCAATTTCGCCTGCCGATCCTACCAGCAGTGTGTCTGAGACTAGCCGTTAGTCAAGACTCAGCTCTGCCAGCCAGCCAAGACAGAGAAAAAAAAAATCAAAAAGGTGAGTTACCTTCAGTCCTTGCAAGCACATGCTCACTGAGAGTGGGGTCAGTGAAAGAGAGGAGGTTTTGCGTTCAGTGGTATGAAGTCCAAATTAACAGACCTATGCTCTGTCCTAGGGCTCATTAGGTGACCAGAAAGCTCCTTATAATTATCAACTCAGGTCTTGGTTTCCAGAGGGGCTTAGAGAGATGAGCCTAGTCTGTCATCTTGACTCCCCCTGGATTTCATTCAAAGCAAAAACTTTTGTGCTTTGAAGAACACTAATCAGAAAGTGGGAAACAAACCACAGAATGTGAGAAAAAACTCGCAAATCATATATTTTCTAAAGGTATGGTATCCAGAAGTTACAAAGAACACTAGGAACAAAATCATAAACCATCCAATTCAAAACTGAACAGAGTTTTTCCAAAGAAGATTACACAGCCAACAAGCACATAATAAGATGGTCAGCATTATTAGTCACAAACCCTATTGCACAAAGTTCTCAATCAGTGTCATGGAATGAATTATGACTCCCGTCCCCCAATACATGTGCATCAATCTTGCTGGACCATGATTGCCAGTATTGTGTTGTTCTCTCACCATTTTGTCATTTGATGGAATTTTCCTGTGTGTTGCCAATTCTATCACTGTGTTTGAGTAAGATGGATTAGCAGCAGTTATATTGATGAGGTGTACAAGATTGCGTAGTGTCTTAAGCCAATCTCTTTTGAGGTATAAAAGAGGGAAGCGAGCAGAGACACTGCCATAGGAGAGTGAGTCCACTGAACCTGAGGTTCCTGCGCTGAGATGCTCCAGACTGAGAGAAGACTGATGACAAGGACATACCTCAAGAGCAGACAGCCAGTAGCCTCAATTCAGTCTTGTAGCCAACCGCACTGTGAGAGAATAAGTTTCTCTTTGTTGAAGCCATTCACTTGTTGCATTTCTGTTACCATAGCACTAGGTGACTAAGAAAACCAGTAACCCAGTATGTTTACTGGGACAGCCGATTAAGTTTTTGAACTCATCCTAGAAAAAGTGCTACATATCTCATTGCTGAATATCACTATGGTCACCTGCAAAGTACTGCCTTGGGAAGCTATGAACTGATGCCAGTGACTCATCCACCCTTCAAAGCAATTTTGGTAGTTTTTTTCTGGACTGGCAATCAGAGTTGTCCTGCTATTACCCTTGATATCCTAAATGTCATCAAAATGTCTTCCTTTCAGTTATTTCCTTAACCTTTGGGTAAAGAAAAGTCTTTGGGGACCAGATCAGGTGAGTAGGGAGGTTATTGCAATACAGTTATCTAGTGGATAAAAACTTCCTCACGGTCAGCTTCACAATTAAGTTTGCCAACTTGCCACCCTGCCACCATGTGCAGTGGCTATTCCAGAAAGAGTTTCAAAATTGCTTTGAAATGTGAACTAGGTGCTGGTGCTAGTGCATAGTTTCCCAAGGGGAGTACTTCAAAGGAGACCCTAGTGTTATTCAATAACGAGGTATGTAGCACTTAAAACAATTAAGTTGACAGACTTAATTGTCAGATCTCATTCACTTACTGATGCCTGCATGTTCTCTGACCACTTAAACCTACAAAGCCTAAATCCTTGTCTCCAACTACTCAAGAATTTGGGCTCTTCTAGGTTCTTATCATAAGTAGCTCTAATTGCACTGAACCCTCTGTTCTTTCCTCCTTTTTCCTACCATCTTGGATAACCTTTGGGCATTTCATGGACAAACTGGGTCTTCAGGCAAGATGACTGCTGAATAGTTGGGCAAGAGTTCAATGCAGCTGCTCACTGACACTCTCTAGACACATCATAAACACACAGAGACAAACATATTCACACTGACTACACAACTTCTGACCAGATAAAAATGAATGCAACACACACATAGATATTGTACATGATTGTATAGCTCTCAACAATGCATCAACAGTGAGAACTCATGCATATTCTGACTACACTTACACCCTGAATTCACACACTGATCACACAGTTTCACATGTTAGCCACCTTAAGGCATACAGAACACTAACAACAACAAACTCATTGCACATTTTCCAAGCTCTCACATATGTCTACAATCACCAACCATAGTAAACATCAATAAAATAAACACAGAAAGAGACTCTGAGATGACTGTCTACTTTCTGATCATATGCAAATATGCAAATTATGTGTACACACTCTTAACACAATGACTCATGCCACAGTAACCATTCACTCTGTAAATACACGCATAGATTACACACACACAAAATCAACTGGGCACCTAGCAATGTATGTGTGGGCTTTGATCATGGGGCATCTCCCACCTCAGCATCAACATAGAAACCCAGAGACTGTATGATGAGGCACAGGAACAACGTGCAAAGAGATGGAAATGTTGGACCTGCATGAAGTGCATCTGAGTCTTTAGAGCTGGTTGTCACAGTAGCATGTGCAACAGAGACAGAAGAGCCAAGAAGGTCAGAAGTGATGCCTAAGAGGTTCCTGAAAAAATACCCACTTCCAAATAAAGAATATAGATATTTTACTCAAGCTCTGAAGAGACTTCGTCAAGGAATTAGTTTTCACTTTAGTGTGATGATGGAGGATTCTTCCCACAGATGAGTCAATATTGGTGATGAAATTTGTATTTAAGTGTTTCTCTGTGTAAAAGTGAAATTAACCTTTTTTTGATTTAAAATATCTCTTACAATTGAGAATATCCCTCATTCCCACAGGTGCACAGCCATGGCTCAGAACTGTGCACAAAGTGACAGCCACTTCATGCCAACAGCCAGCAGAAGGTACACGTTGCCATTTCTGTTTTCCTGGCCCCAAAGAACTGGTAGAACCAAGCTTCAACCAGGTGGGTAACCTGGCCACTAGGGTGGTATGAAGAGCTCTGTCTCCACAAGACTTAGTGCCCAGGAGGCTCCCTGGGACTTTAGGATCTGAAAGTCAACACTGAGTGCAAAGCTTCCTTTTGGAGCCCTGAGTGCTAAGGAGAAGGGCTTTTGCTGTGGCTTGTCTGGGCCAGGCATGGTGGAGGCTGAGGAAAAAGCTAAGGTGTGTGGACAAGCTGTTAAGATTTTTATGTTTGTTTTTACCTATAGAAGGAACCCTGGTGGCACAGTGGTGAAGCACTTGATTGGGCTTGGAAACAACCATCAGTTAAGAGAGAAGTTGTAGCAATCTGCTTCCATGAATATGGCAGCCTCTGAAACCCTGAAGGACAGCTCTGTTCTGTAGTGTGACTATGGGTTGCAATGCACTTGATGACAGTGGGGTTTTGTTTTTATGTATAGCTGTGAAGTAGCTGAGAAATAGTAAAAAATGAAAAGTAAGTGTATTTAAAAACTCACTATTCCTTTATGTTTATTTTCCTTTATTAAGATATTAGAAACAACTCTGATTTTACTGTTCTTGTTTTCATGAAAATGTTAATTGCCGTGCAGTGGATTGGACTCTAACTCAGGATGACCTGATGTGTGCACAGCAGAACTACTCACAAGGCTTTGAAGACAGTGACATTATCGGAAGGAGACTGTCATGGTAGTCTTACAAAGCAACTCCGGGTGGTTTCCAATCTTTGGTCTTGTAGTCAGCGCTTAACCATCTGTCTTAGGCTGGGTTTTCTAGGGAAGCAAAACCAGTAACACGTGTAGGTACAAGGGAAGATTTATAATATATAGATAGATAGATACAAATATAGGAAACAGCTCATGTAATCACAGAAGCTGAATGTCCCAAGCTCTGGCACAAGTTTCACGTGGCCACGGAAGCTGAGGAACCCAAGGTCAGCAAGTCAGAGACCAGAGTTCTAGATTGCCGGTTGTGTAGGTCAGTGGATCCCAAGCCGGTGGCGAGACAAAGCGACAGAGGCTGGCAAAACCAGGATCAGCAGGCCAGGGAGCAGGAGCGGGCAGGGGCTGGCAAACCCAGGATTGGCAGGTGAGGGAGCAGGACTCTCAAGTGCCGACTGTAAGAACTGATGAGCCCAACAGCTGCTAACTCAAATCCCGGAACCAGATGCTGGAAGCAGACAGCAGGAGCTCCTGGCCACGTGAGCGATCAGCAGCCATAGTCCAAGGTCTCGAGATGAGAGCCAAGGGGCAGGGAGCCACCACAAACCCCGCCCTGTCACTTAATACAGCAACCAAATATGTAGTAGCCAAGTTGACATAATCCTGACCACCACACCATCTGCATCACCCAGGGAATCCTTGTGGAAGCACTGAACACCACCACCAACCAAAAAACGTTGCTGTGACATCCAAATTGTAGCAACCCTCTGGGACAGAGTAAAACTGAACCATAGTGTTTCCACTGAGTGGCTAGTGGATTTGAACTGCCAACCTTTTGGTTAGCAGCTGTAGATCTTAACCACTAAGCCACCAAGATTCCCAAGGTAGTGTAGTTATCAATACTATTTTAAACATATAGTTCTTAGTTTGTCTAATTTTCAACGGTGATCATGGCAGTCATTGATTTTCAGGACACAATGATGACCTCAAAAAAATTTTTTTTATGTGAAAGTATACAATCCTAATTAATTTTGCATACCTGTTCGTCTGCAACTCCATCTGCTCTCCTCACTCTGTGACAGCACATTCCTCCTTTTCGCTCTTCTAGTATCCTCTTAATGAACACCTGTCCCCTGCTCTTGAACCTCTCCTCTCCCATCTGGAAAGAAATCAGTAGGACAGCTTCCTATAAATGTGTAACACCATAAAGTCCACACACCATATGCTCACATTGTGCCTCCAAGTACAGGCCATTCTTGTCTGAAAAGTTGACCTCAGTACTGGTTTCAGGTCAGGGCCAGCAGCAAGTCTAAGGGGCCAAGATACCAACAGACTCTCCAGGCTATTGGATAATCAATTCTGGTCTTTCAGTAGACTTCTTGAACTGCACTCCTATTTTTCTCTACATTGTGTTCCCCATCACGGCTGCCTTTCATGGAGGCTGGGCACTGTCTGGTTATTCTGGTCTCATGCTGATGCAGTGTCCCATTCATATAGGTCCTTCTGGCTTCTGGGCTCATTTTTCCTTGTGTCTCTGATGTTCTCAGTCATCATCTGTTCCAGATGGGTTGGGACCGTTTGGTGTTCCACAGACAGCAGCTTGCTAGTTTTTAAGACCCCAGACACCGTTCACCAATATGGGGTGCAAAAGACTGTGTTACCAAAAGGCCAGTTTTGCCAGTTGACCACAATGTCCACTGAAAACATGGTCCCCAGGCCCCTGTCCCTTCTACTCTATGCATTTAGTAGTCCAGTTATGCTGATCTACCCTCTGCTGCATGCTGTCACTTTCTTCACCTAACCAAATTCCTATTGACTATCTAATCTATGAACATCCTGCTCCTTTCCTTCTCACCCTTATAGCCATCAAAGAGCCTTTTATTCTGCCTATAAGTCCATTTTTTAGTCCTTACAGCAGAGGTCTCATACAATACTTGTCCTTCTGCAGCTGACTGAATTCAGTCAGCCTAATGTCTTCCAGCTGATACCAGGTTTAGAAATGCTTCCTGAAATCGTCATTGTTCTTTATCGTTGCATAGTGTTCCATTCTGTATATGTACTACAGTTTGTTTATCCATTCATCTGTTGATGGGCACCTAGATTAATTCCATCTTTTTGCTATTTGCTGCAGTAAACATTCATGTGCATGTATCTGGTCGTGTGACCATCTTTATTTCTGTAGGATATGTTCCAAGTGGTGGGATTGCTGGATCCTATCGTATTTCTATTTCTAGCTTTTTAAGAAAGTGCCTAATTTCTTTCCAAAGAGGTTGCACCATTTGCATTCCCACCAGCAGTGCAAGAGAGTTTCAATCTCTCCCCAGCCTCTCCAGCATTTGTTGTTTTGTGTTTTTTGGATTATTGACAACCTCAGTGTGACATCATATCTCACTGTAGTTTTCATTTGAATTTCTCTAATGGCTAATCAGAGTGAGCATTTCCTCATGGATGTCTTCTTTGGTGAGGTATCTGTCCATCTCCGTTGCCCACTGTTTATTTGCTTTATTTACCTTTTTCTTGTTGATATTTTGCATTACCTCGTAGGTTAGGGAAATCAGATGTCACTCTGGTACATAGTTGCCAAATATCTTTTCCCATTTTGTAGGTAGTCTTTTAACGGTCTAAATAAAGTCCTTTGATGAGCATAAGTGTTTGATTTCTAGTAGTTCCCATTTATCTATTTTCTCTTCCAGTTTTTGTGCATTTTTGGTCAGATTTTGTAGTCAGTCTAAGCTGTGTATTAGAACTTCCATTGTTGTCCCTATTTTTCTTGCATAATCTTTAATGTTTTAGATTTGATATTTAGGTCTTTGATCCATTTTGAGTTAGTTTTTGTGCAAGGTGTGAGAGATATGGTTCTTGTTTCAGTTTTTTGCAGTTGGATAATTAATTTGACAACACAACTTGTTAAAGGAACGGTGTTTACCCCAGTTTACAACCTTTCAGGCTTTGTTGAATATCAACTGTTCGTAGCAAGTTGGTGGTATTTCTGGATTCTCTATTCTGTTCCATTGGTCTATATGTCTGTTTTTGTACCAGTATCAAGCTGTTTTGACATTGTGTCAGTGTCATATGTTTTAAGGTCGGGTAGTGTGAAATCCACCACTGTGCTTCTCTTCTTCAGTAGTGCTTTATTTATTTGGGGTTTCTTCCTTTTCAAACAAAGTTGGTGATTTGTTCCCCCATCTCATTAAAAAATGACACTGGAATTTGTATTGGTATTGCTTTGTGTATTCAAATCACTTTGGGTAAAACAGACATTTTCACAATGTTAAATCTTCCTAGTTGTGAGAAGGTAGTTTTCTCTACTTACATAAGTGTCTTTTGGTTTCTTGCAGTAGAGTTTTATAATTTTCTCAGTGTTAGTGTCTTATCTGGTTAGATTTATTCCTAGGTATTTTATCTTCTTGGGGGCTATAGTAAATGATATTGATTTGGTGATCTTCTCTTTGCTGATCTCTTGTTGGTGTAAAGTAATCCTACTGATTTGCTTTAAGTTTGTCTCATTTCCTGATACTTTGGTGAGCTCTTTCATCAGTTCTAGGAGTTTATCTATGGATTCTTTAGGGGTCTCTGTATACGATTATATCACCTGCAAATAGGGATATTTTTATTTCTTCTTTACTGATGTGGCCATCCTTTATTTCTTTGTCTTGTCTAATTGCTCTGGCCATAACCTTTAGTACAATGTCGAATAGAAGTGGTGAGAGTGGGCATCCTTGTCTAGTTCCTGTTCTCAGTGGAGTTCTTTCAGTTTCTCTCCATTTAGGATGATGTTGGTGGTTGGCTTTGTGTAGATGCCCCTTATCACACTGAGGAATTTTCTTTCTGTTACTATTTTGCTGAGAGTGTTTGACATGAATGGGTGTTGGACTTTGTCCAACACCTTTTCAGTGTACATTGATAAAATAAGGAGATTCTAATCCTTTGTATTATTTCTATGGTTGATCACATTAATTGTTTTTCTGATGTTGAACCAGCACTTTATCCCTGGTATACATCCAAATTGGTCATGATGAATTATATTTTTGATACATTGTTGAACTCTATTGGCTAGGATTTTGTCAAAGATTTTTACATCTAGGTACATAAGTGATATTGGTCTGTAATTTTCTTTTTCTGTGGAATCTTTCCTTGGCTTTGGTATCAGGGTTATGCTGGCTTCATAGAATGAATTTAGGAACATTCTGCCATTTTCTACGTTGTGAAATAGCCTCAGTAGTATCAGAATGAACTCCTCTCTGAACATTTGGTAGAATTCTCCAGTGAAGCTGTCTGGGTCAGGACTTTTTGATTAGTGGTTTTTTGTATACTTTTTCAATCTGTTCTTTCGTGATTGGTTTATGAAGTTGTTCTAATTCTCCTTGTGATAATTTTGTAGGTGATGTGAATCTATAAATTTGTCCATTTCCTCTAGGTCTTCAAATCTGTTAGAGTACAATTTTTTGTAGTATTCTTGTTATTATACTTTTAACTTTGGTTGGGTCCATTGTGACATCTCCCATCTCATTTGTTCTTTGGGTTATTTGTCCCCCCCCCCATTTTTCTTTTGTAAGTTTAGCCAATGGTTTATCAATTTTGTTGATCTTTTCAAAGAAATGGAGCTCCAGACCCAGCAAGTGATAGAGAGCAGAGCTAGAACTCTGTCAAAAGACAACACCTGATGGTCCTTCTGAATGGAGGGGTCCCTGGGAGTGTGGTCCCTGGATTCTGTAACCCCAAACTGCATCCACCACCAGGGCCAGCTTCCCAGACAACGACTGATCTGAACCATACAAAACATAGAGTGATACTGGAGGTGAACCAACCTTTAAATATGTACACAGGGTTGTGTGAGGAATACTTTGCTGGAGCAGAGTTAACTGGGTGAGGAGGGCTAGACCTTGGTCAAAAGGTCACGGGAAGTTCCAAACAAATGGGAAGCATGCTGTCATGTGCTGGGGGGAGGAGGACATCTAGAATAGAACAGAACAGAATGGAACGGAACGGAACAGAACAAAATAAAATAGAATAGAATAGAAGTGAAAGTTCTGGGTGTTATATGGCAATGTGATCTAGGCTGTAAAAACAAAAACCAGCTTTTGGTTTTCTTAATTCTTCCAGTTGTTTCTCTATTCTCTAATTCGTTTAGTTCTGCTCTAATTTTTATTATAAGTTGTCTTCTGGTGCCCAAGGAGTTCTTCATTGTTCCCTTTCTGCTTGTTCAAATTATAGGGTTAATTCTTTGGTCTGAGCCCTTTCTTCATTCCAGATGTGTGCACTTACAGAGAAAAACTGACCTCTGAGCACTGCTTTTATTTTATCCCATGGGTTCTGGTAGGATGTGTTTTCATTTTCATTTGATTTCATAAATTCTTCTATTGTATCTTTGATTTCTTCTACAACCCATGAATTTTTGAATAAGGTATTGTTCAGTCTCCATAAGATTGAACTTCTACTCGTTTTTTCTTTTATTGATTTCAACTTTTATGGCTTTAGGGTTTGAGAAGATGCTTTGCACTAATTCAATGGCTTGGATTTTGTTGAGACTTGCTTTATGGCCTAATATGTGGTCTATTCTGGAGAATTGTCCATGTGCATTGGAAAAGAAGGTGCACTTATCAGTCTTCGGGTAAAAAGCTCTGTATATGTCAATGAGGTTGAGTTGGCTGATTGTCTCAGTAAGATCATCCGTATCTTTACCAAGCTTTTTTCTGGATGATCTGTCCATTACTGAAAACAGTGTTGAAAGCTCCTGCTATTATTGTGGAGTGATCTAGCCCATTTTTTAATGATGTCAGCATTTGTTTGATGTATTTAGATGCTCTAGTATTGGGTGCATAAATATTTACTGTTGTTGTGTCTTACTTATGTATTGAACCTTTAAGCAGTAAATAGTGACCATCCTAGTGTACAATGGTGGGTTTTATTTATTTTTTGGTATCTATTTTCTTATTGTGGTTAAGTGACAGTATACAATCCAAATTAATTTTGCATGCCCACCTATCTGCAGCCTGCTGCTCTGCTAGCCTGGTGACAGCACACTCCTCCTTTTGATTCTATACTTGTAGTATCCTCTTAACAAACTCCTTTCCCCTTGTCTCTACTCTCTTCTCTTCCATCTAGAAAGAGTCTAGTAGGACAGCATCCTATAAATGCATAGAACCATAAAGTATACACACTGTATGGACACATTGGGTCTCTGAGTTCAGTCCATTTTTGTCCAAAGAGTTGACCTCAGTAGTTTTTTCTGGTCAAGGGCAGTAGCAAATCTAGGGGCCATGCTCCCAGGGGAATCCCCCAGGCCATCAGACCATCAGCTGTGGTCTCTTCATAGAGTTCTTGAGCTGCATCCTTCTTTTTCTTGTGCTGGCTCAAAGACTCAATGTTGTGTGCACCATCACGGCTGTCTTTGGTGGTGGCCGGACACCATCTGGCTCATCTGGTCACATGCTCATACAGTTTTTCAATTCACATGGGTGCTTCTGTCTCTTGAGCTCCTTTTCCCTCTTGTCCTTGTTGTTATTGGTCATCATCGGTTCTGGATGAATTGGGACAATTTGATGTACCTCTCATGGCAGCTTGTTACGTTTTAGGACCCCAGACACCACTCACCAATATGGGGTGCAGAAGACTCCCTTAGCAATAAGCTAGTTATGCCAATCACCCTCACTGTCCCTGAGAGCATGGTCCCCAGACTCTTGCCACAGCAACTGTATCCTTACTATACAATGGTGGATTTTATTTTAATATCTATTTTATCTGAGATTAATATTGCCACTCCTGCTCTTCTTTGTATGTTGTTGACTTGGTGTCTTAGGCTGAGTTTTCTAGGGAAGCAAAACCAGTAACACGGGTATTTACAAGGGAAGATTTATATAGAGTACAAGGAAAATATACACAGAGAGGAAACAGCTCACACAACTGCAGAAGCTGAACATCCCAAGTCCTGGCACAAGCCTCTTGTCACCACGAGAGCTGGTGAACCCAAGGCTAGTAGGTCAGCAGATCCCAAGCTGGCAACAAGAAGGAGCTGCAGAGGCTGGCGAACCCAGGATTGGCAGATCAGGGAACAGTACTCTCAAGGGCCAGCTATAAGGGTTGATGAATCCAACAGCTGCTAGTTCAAGTCCAAGAACCAGATGCCAGAAGTAAACAAGAGCTGCTGGCTACATGAGCAGACAGCAGTAGGAGGTAGAAGGCGGAGAGATGAGAGATGAGGGGTGGAAAGCCACCACAGACTTCACCATGCCACTTAATACAGCAGCCACAGAATAGCCAAGTGGACATAATCCTGACCACCACACTCCACCCCTTGTCAACTTGACATCTGTACACATCTCATCCACAGTCTCTGAAGGAATATGGGATACGAAGTCTTACTTTTGTCTAACATGACAGTTAACTAACGCATGTACAACTGAAAATGCATTAGCCCATTTACATTTTACATTTCATAAGTAAACAAAAATATCTGATACACACATACAAAGCAGGAATACTCATAACAATTACAGTCCTCACTTCTGCAACTAGTCACATGGCCATAACTGATATTTAGAACTACCTTCTTCTACAACCCATTCTGCATTCCCTTTCCACTCAGCAAGCACCTCAGCTGGCCGTTGTTCCTTGCCTGGTGAGGTGACCCAAACCTTCATTCCTGAAAGGTCTGGGCTATTAGCAGTCATCTTGAAATTGGGTTGCTGTAGTTTTCCATTGACTAATCACAGGACACAGTAGTACTAGGAGGCATCCTAAGGGATATCCTGCATTCCAAACCTACTCTTCTTTACCTCCATCATGTAATGGTAATCCAATTTCATTTTCATAGTCAGGGTCAATCACACCAGCCAGCATTTTAACTCCCTTCTTTGTCTGTTGATCCAGAGGCACAAAGAGCCCAAAAAGGCCTGGTAGCAATTTTAGCTTCCAGTTCAGTGGAATCGTTGATATGTCTCGAGGTGGCAGCAGTTCCCCTTGGAACCAAAATATTTAAACCTTCAGAGAGTAAGCTCATGCAGACAGGAAGCAAAAATCTTGCAAGTGAGTCACTAGGGGTAACAGTGGTGTCACTCCCATTTCCACCCCTTGGTTCCTGGACCCATGAATCCTGGCTATAGGAGAAATAGCATCATATATCGGACACTGGTTTAGAGCATATACAGCCTCCTGGGTAACATTTACCCAACCTTGCAAGGTATTGCCACCTAGCTGGCAGTGTAATTGTGTCTTCAGGAGGCCATTCCATAGTTCTATCAAGCCAGCTGCTTCAGGATGATGGGGAACATGGTAAGACCAGTGAATTCATGAGCATGGGCCCACTGCAACACTTCATTTGCTATGAAGTGAGTCCCTTGATCAGAGGCAATGCTGTGTGGGATACCATGACAGTAGATAAGGCATTCTATAAGTCCACAGATGGTAGTTTTGGCAGAAGTATGTCATGCCAGAAAGGCAAATCCATATCCAGAGTAAGTATCTATTCCAGTAAGGACAATACGCTTTCTTTTCCATGATGGAAGCAGTCCAATGTAATCAACTTGCCACCAGCTTGCCCGCTGATCACCTCAAGGAATAGTGCTGTATCGAGGACTCAGTGTTGGTCTCTGCTGCTGGCAGATTAGGCACTCAGCAGTGGCTGTAGCCAAGTCAGCTTTGGTGAGCGGGAGTCCATGTTGCTGGGCCCATGCATAACCATTCTCCCTGCCACCACAACCACTTTGTTCATGAGCCCATTGAGCAAAGACAGGAGTGGCTGGGGAAAGAGGATGATTGGTTCCCACAGAATGTGTCATCTTACCCACTTGATTGTCAAACTCATCTTCTACTGAGGTCACTCTTTGATGAGCAGTCACATGAGAAACAAATATCTTCACTTCTTTCGACCATTCAGAGAGGTCTATCCACATACCTCTCTCTCGTAAATCCTTGTCTCCAATCTTCCAATCATGTTCCCTCCAAGTCCCTGACCAACTGGCCAAACCATTGGCCACAACCCATGAATTGGTATACAGCTGCACATCTGGCCCTCTCTCCTTCCAAGCAAAGTGAACAACCATATGCACTGCTTGAAGTTCTGCCCATTGGGAGGATTTGCTTTCACTACTGTCCTTTGTGGAGGTCCCAGAAAAGGGCTGTAGTGCTGCTGCTGTCCACTTCCGAGTGGCACCAGCATATCACACAGAACTATTTGTAAACCAGGCACAAGTTGTCTCTTCCTTGATCAGCTGGTCATAAGGAACTCCTCACGAGGCCATAGGTGCAAACTGGGAGATGGAAGGTAATGTTACAGGAGTGGAGACCATGCACATTTAGGCCACTTCTTCATGCAACTTACTTGTGCCTTCAGGTCCTGCATGGGCCCAGTCTCATATATATCACTTCCATTTAATGATGGAATGCTGCTGTACTCTTCTAACTTTATGACTCTGTGGGTCAGACAACACCCAGTTCATGATAGGCAGCTCAGGATACATGGTGACTTGGTGTCCCATGGTTAAGCTTTCAGTCTCTACTAATGCCCAGTAACAAGCCAGAAGTTGTTTTTCAAAAGGAGAGTAGTTATCTGCAGAGGATGGCAGAGCTTTGCTCCAAAATCCTGAAGGTCTGTTCTGTGATTCACCAGTAGGGGCCTGCCGAAGACTCCAAACAGCATCTCTATCTGCCACTGACACTTCAAGCACCGTTGGATTGCTGGATCATATGGCCCAAGTGGCAGAGCAGCTTGCACAGCAGCCTGAACCTGTTGCAGAGCCTTTTCTTGTTCTGGGCCACACTCAAAAGTAGCAGCCTTTCAAGTCACATGATAAATAGGCCAAAGTAGCACACCCAAATGAGGAATATGTTGCCTTCAAAATCAAAGGGACCCACTAGGTTCCCTTTGGGACCTCTTTTTTGGTTGTCAGAGCAGCCAGGTGCAGTTACTTATCCTTCACTTTAGAAGGAATATCGTGACATGCCCCACACCACTGGACCTCTAGGAATTTCACTGAGTTGGAAGGTGCCTGGATTTTGGGGGGGATTAATTTCTCATCCTCTAGCAGGCAAATGTTTAACTAATAAGTCCAGAGTCACAGATACTTCTTCCTTACTAGGTCCAATCAGCATAATGTCATCTATATAATGGACCAGTGTCACGTCTCGTGTGGAAGAGAGACCCAGTCAAGACCCCTGCAGACTAAATCATGACATAGGGCTGGAGAGTTAATGTAGCTCTGAGGCAGACAAGTGAAAGTATATTGCTGGCCTTGTCAGCTGAATGCAAACCACTTTTGATGGTCCTTGGAAACAGGTATGGAGAAGAAAGCATTAGCCAGATCAATAGCTGCATACCAAGTACCTGGAGATGTATTCATTTGCTCAAGCAATAAAACTACACCTGGAACGGCAGCTGCAATGGGGGTTACCACCTTGTTAAGTTTGTGATAATCTACTGTCATTCTCCAAGATCCATCTGCTTTTCGCACAGGTCAAATAGGCAAGCTGAATGGCAATGTAGTGGGAATCACCACCCCTGCATCCTTCAAGTCCTTAATGGTGGCAGTAATTTCCGCAATCCCTTCAGGAACGTGGTATACCTTTTGGTTCACTATTTTCCTAAGCAGTGGCCGTTCTAGTGGCTTCCATTTGGCTCTTCCCACCACAATAGCCCTTACGCCATTTGTCAGGGATCTAATGTGGGAGTTCTGCCAATTGCTGAGTATATCTATTCCAATCATGCATTCTAGAACTGGGGAAACCACTCAGGATGGGTTTGGGGACCCACTGGACCTACTGTGAGATGGACATGAGCCAAGACTCCATTAATAACCTGACCTCCATATGCACCCACTCTGACAGGTGGGCCACAGTGATGTTTTGCATCTCCTGGAATTGGTGTCAGTTCAGAGCTAGTTTCCAGTAGTCCACCAAAAGTCTGATTATTTCCTTTTCTTCAGTGAAAAGTCACTCTTGTAAAAGGCTGTAGATCCCTTTGCAGAAGGGCAAGAGAAAGATTAATAGTATAAATTTTTGGCAAGGTACTAGAATTCTTCCTCAAAGGGACCTGGCCTCCCCTTCATTCAGGAGGTTGTGGATCATTAAACTCACTCAAGTCTGGTAATTGACTGAGGGACCATGAATCTATTCCAGTGATTTGAGTTAGACTGCTGTTCACCTGACCTAAAATTCATCCTTTCATACAGGTCAAGTAAGTATTTAGTGGGCTGATTATCTATTTCACTCCTAGGGACACCACGACTAAGCAGCCAATTCCATATGCCTGTATGAGTCAGACTATTACAATTACTATTTTGCCTCCGCTGTCCATTACTGTAAGCACGCCCACCTTGTCTTTGTCGATTGATAGCAGTCACTTGACCCCTACCACCACGGTGTCCAGTCAACCCCATTGTAGTTAGGTGTCTTAATTCAGTCAGAGCAGCTCCCACTGTCATATCTCATTTACATAAAATAGCAATCACAGCAGTCTTCAAGGATCCTGGGAGCTCCCTTCACAAGTTTGTTTCTCACAGTTATGGTTAAAGTTGTGACCTCTGGACATTCTATGTGTGGATTTGAAGGTCTAACTGAAAAAATCCACCCTAGCATGCCACTTTCCCTAAGCCTTTGGATACCGTCTTCTACAGTACACCATGACAGGTCTGGCAATTCAGCTTGATTTAGTGTAGGCCACCGCATCATCTGTGCTTCAGCAATCCAGCCAAACAATTAAGTCCTTTCCTAACTTCTCAAGCTGAAACACTGAATGAGAAAACTACTCAGTGGACCTATGTCAAGAAATTCAGACTGATCCAACTTTACGTTCCTTGCACCATTATCCCACACCCTTAGCAGCCATTCCCATGCATATTCCCAGGTTTCTGTTTGTACGTATTAGAAAAGTCAAGTAGTTCCTTTGCAGTATAGTTTATCTCCTCCTGGGTCACCCTTTGAACTTCACCTTTTGGGGTTTGTTTGGATTTAAATCTAGTTACAGGACTAGAAGCCAATATCAGTAGTGTGGAAGTGTTTTTAGACCCTTCAGCATGTTCTCAACAGTATCTGTCTTAGGCTGTGTCCCAGGCAATGACTCAGGCAGGAGCTCTTTAGAGTAGCTGGGCTACAGCTAATCTCATTACATTGGAGTTGAGAGTTTAACGGCCTTCCTGGGCAGGGCTCTTTAGCAGACAAACACAAGTAATCTCTTTACATGGGTGTGGTTCTCCTGGCAGAAGTGAGTGACTGGACTTTAGGTGCTCAGGGTCCCCAGCTTCCTTATCATCTGCCCGTATGTCTCCATTCCAAGTTTCAGGGTCTCATTTTTTCCCAATCAATGCCCTCACTTTAATTTCAGATACTTCTCAAGATTGGCAATTGAGCTGGTGTTGCAATTCTGCCACTCTAATAATAAGAATCTGGGTTTGGCTCTTGGCAGTATCTGCTCTGTTATTACAGGTAATGAGGTTTTCTTTTAAAGCACAAGTGGAAGCTTTGAGGTCTGTTACACAGCATGAGAGCTTTGATTCCAAAGCCCTGAGCTCATCTCTTTCTTTCACCAGTTCTTCTAATGCAAGTAGGACCAGCCAATCAACTTCCTTATACTTCTCATCCTCACATAGTTTTGAAAAGTTATCACACATGTTTTCACCCTAAGCGTCACCTTTCACCAATATCTGATCTATTGGTGGTACTGTTTTGCAGATGTGTACTGCCACCTCAGCATGGATTAGCACCACTCTCTTTACTGGTAGGAGCAGGGTTAGCAACAGGGTTACTATTAGCCAGACTTGAGAACCACTTGAAAGGATTCATTTTTACAACTTTGTTTCCCTAGAACCTCTCCCAATACCAGATTGTCTTAGGCTGGGTTTTCTAGGGAAGCAAAACCATTAACACACGTATGTACAAGGGAAGACAAGAAAACTGTGGGCCTCAGGCCTCTGTCTCTGCTGCTCTGTCTTTTGAAAGACGGAGTAGTTGGGTTGTATTTAGAAAATCTTTTAGCTTATGTTGCATTCCAGTTTGCTGACCTCCCTTCGACTGCATGCTGTCACTCCATTCATCTAACCAAATTCTTATCGACTACCTGGTCTGTGAATTCCTCTCTCCCTCTTACCCCTCCTTACAACTGTCCAAGATTATTTACTTCTGTGAGTAAACCTTTCCTTAAGTCCTTATAATAATGGTCTTATATAATATTTGTCCTTTTGCAGCTGCCTGTTTTCACTCAGTATAATAATTCCAGGTTATGAGATGTTTCCTAAAATATCATTGTTGTTTATCATTGTACAGTCTTCCATTGTGTAAATGTAGCATAGTTCATCTATCCATTCATCTGTTGATGGGCCCATAGGTTGATTCCATCTTTTTGCGATTGTAGACAGTGGTGCAATAAACATTGCTGCACATGTTTCTGTTCATGTGACAGCTGCTATTTCCCTAGTATACATTTCAAGCAGTGGGATTCCTGAATCAAATAGTATTTCTATTTCTATCTTTATAAGAAAGCACCAAATTGGTTTTCAAAGAGGCTGTACCAATTTACATTCCTATCAGCAGTGTAGAAGTGTACTAATCTCTCCATATCCTCTCCAACATTTATTATTTGGTTTTTTTGGATTAATGTCAGCCTTGCTGGGGTGAGATTGTGTCTTGTTGTAGTTCTGATTTGGATTTATCTAATGGCTAAAGATCAGGAGCATTTCTTCATGTCTCTTGTGGCTCCCTGATAACTCCTCTTATTAGTGGAATGTCTATATCCATTGCCCATTGCTTAATTGGGTTATTTTCTTTTTTGTTTCTTGATATTTTGTGGTACCTTGTAGATTATGGAGATTAAGACACTGATCAGCTTCATGGCTGCCACGTATTTTTGGCCAGTTTGTAGGCCATCTTTTTACTCTGTTGATAAAGTCTTTGGATGAGCCTAAGTGTTTGATATTTTGAGGTTCCCATTAATCTATTTTCTCTTCTGTTGTTTGTGTATTGTTAGTAACCTTTTGTAGTCTGTTTATGCCTTGTATTGGGTTTCTACAGTTGTCACTATTTTTTTCTTCCATAATCTTTATCATTTTAGATTTGATATTTAGGTCTTTGATCCATTTTGAGTTAGTTTTTGTGCAAAGTGTGAGATATGGGTATGTTTCAGTTTTTTGTAAATGATCATCCAGTTTTGCCAACGACCTTTGTTAAAGAGACTTTTTTTCCCCAGGTAACAGACTTAGGACCTTTGTCAAATATCAGCTGCTCCTAGGTAGATAACGTTATTTCTGGATCCTCTGTTTTGTTCTATTGTCCTATATATCTGTTTTTGTACTAGTTCCAGTCTGTTTTGACTACTGTGGCAGTGTAATAGGTTTTAAGGTTGGGTAGTGTGAGGCCTCCCGCTTAGTTACTCTTCTTCAATGATTTACTTCTTTGGGGCTTCTTCCCTTTCCAAATGAAGTTGGTGATTTGTTTCTCTGTCTCATTAAAAAATGACATTAAAATTTGTTTTGGGATTGCATTGTATATATAAATAGCTTTGAAAAGAATAGGTATTTTCACAAAGTTAAGTTTTCTTATCCATGAACAAGGTAGATTTTCCTCTTGTGTAAGTCTCTTTTTTTCTTGCAGTAGGACCTTGTAATTTTCTTTCTGTAGGTCTCTTATATATCTAGTTAGAGTCATTCTTAGGTATTTTATCTTCTTGGGAGCCAGTGTAAATGGTATTCATTTAGTGATTCCATTTTTGATGGTCTCTTTTTTGGTGAAAGGAATCCAACTGATTTATTTATGCAACAGTGAATTTTTAAATACATATATCTTCACTTTAAAGGTGAAATCACCATGTCAATAATGTCCTGTTCAAAATCTATCTGTTCCCAAAATAACTGATGCCTAGTTCCAGTGAGTCATACATTTCCCATCATTTTTCTTGATTTTCAAGTTCAGAAATACACTCATACATTTTGTGATTTTTACATTTACCAAATGTGCTTTCCAAGTTATTTTTTCTCATTTGTGGTAATCAAGGAGCTGGGCATTGTAACATGATTCAGGGTTTTACATAGTCCGGACTTCTCATTACACACCTTTATTAACTTTTCCCACTTGGTTACAAATATCATCCCACATTGAGGACTTCCATAAAGTGTTGTAATCTATTTGCACAAAAGTGCTTTTCATTTCAACATGGCAGCTCTCTCCATTTTATATTTAATGTATATTGGTATTGGGATAATATATGAATACATGCGGATGTTTCCTTGATTACCATGAATCTTATCTTGGCGTGTATTTGGTGTTCTTATTTGTTTATAATGTAGTTTTTTAATAAGATACGTGGATATCTTCTCTGCTCATTTAATTTAAAAAAGAAAGTGACGAGTCCTTTAGTCTGTATTTTAAGTAGTTGTAGTTGTTGTTTGTCATGGAGTCTGTTCCAACTCCCATCAACTTTATATAATCTAATGAGGTCCCTTGTTGTGGTTATTGTTTCAGTGCATGTTGTTTTGGATTTCCCTTGTTCGTGCTGACTCTCTGTTTTTCCAAACACAATGTTCTTCTCTAGGAACATCTAGATCTTCCCTGATGGCAGGTCCAAAATTAGGGAGCCCAGGTAGGTCTTGCCATCCTCTCTTCTAAGGAGCCATCTGACTGTACTTCTTCTGAAAGTGATTTGTTTGTTCTTCTGTCACTCCAGTATATTTTCAGTATTCATTACCAATGCTACAATTTAACTGCTCCAATTCTTCTTCTACCTTCCATTTCCAACATCCATGTTTTGTATGCACATGAAGCAATTTGAAAACCATGGCTTAGGCCAGAGGTATCTTGATCATTGAAATGACATTTTCAGTTTTTAAACTCTTTTTAAACTTTTTAAACTCTTCAAGAAGTCTTTAAGGTTTGCCTTTGCCCAGTACAACACATGTTTTGATATCTTGACTGCTGCTTGCATGGCTATTGATTATTGATCTAAGTAGAATGAAATTCTAGTAGAATGAATCCAATTTCAATTTCTTTGCCATTTGTCATGATTTTGTTTATTGCTCTAATTGCGACAATTCTTGCTTTCTTCACATTCAGGAGTAATCTATACCAAAGGCTGTAGTCATTGATTATGATCAGTAGGTGCTCCCAGCATCCTGCATCATAAGTCTTGGCTACAAAACTCTTACAGTGAATGGTGGTAGAACTGGTAGAAGAAACAAAACAGGTGGAGTAGCAGAGTTCAGATCCCTCTACTCTCTGTACAACTGAGGTCATAAACAGATCAAAACCAATGAAGATGTGGAACATTTGATCAGCAGACCAATTTATACGTACGAGTTCTGACAATTATGTTCATGAACTCACCACCGTGTGCTTATGTTGGTGGCTCTGTACAAATAACTCAGTAAGGTTTTGTAACCTTGTTATATTAGTGTCCCACAGATGTGTTCATGTTGACATGAGGCAGTGCCTTGCTGAGAGGCACTGATTCTTGTTATTGCATGTTTTTGTGTGCCATTGCATAAATGTCAGAGCTTGAATCAGAGCAATGAGCTAACACTGAAATTCTCTCTGAACCTGGTTAGAGTGGAAGTGAAATCCGGGACATGTTATTTCAAGTCTATGGGAATAATGCTATGGAGAAAGTGGCAGTGTACAATGGATTAAATGTTTTTCTGATGGGAGAGAGAGCATCGCTGATGAAGAGAGGTCAGGGTGGCCAGTAACAAGCAGAACTGACAAAAACATTGCAATGATTCATCAAATTGTTGGCTGACTGTGAGAAGCATAGCTGACCAAGTAAAGATCAATGGAGAAAAAGTTAGGAAAATCTTAATTGAAAATCTTGGCATGAGAAAGGTATGTGCATAAATGGTCCTGAAGGAGCTCACCAATGAACAAAAGTAAGGGAGAATCAAAGTTTGCCAAGGCCTTTTGGAGAGGCAAGACGATGTTCTGGGCCATGTTATCACTTGTGATGAAACATGTGTGTACCAATATGACCCTGAAACAAAGCATCAAAGTACACAATGGAAGTCAACCAATTTCCCGTGACCAAAAAAGTTCCGTCACTCCGAATCAAGAGTCAAAATAATGTTACTAAGGTTTTTGGTATCAGAGGGATTGTTCATTATAAATTTATAACAACTGTACAGTTAACCAAGTTTACTATTTGGAATTGCTGAAAAGGCTGCATGAAAAAGTTAGATGAAAACAATCTGAACTTCTGGCCAACAACTCATGGCTCTTGCATCATGACAAGGCACCAGCTTATACAGCACTGTCTGTGATGGAGTTTTTACCCAGTAGACAAATAACTGTATCGGCACACCCTACCTACTAGTGATCTGGCCCCCAGTGACATTTTTCTTTACCTGAACATAAAGGAAATACTGAAAGGAAGACATTTGGATGGGTATTATGACTACAGCTCTGATGGCCATTCCAGAAAAAGAGTTCCAAAATTGCTTTGAAGGATACACTAGGCACTGGCATCGGTGCATAGCTTCTTAAAGGGAAGGTGACCATAGTGATATTCAGCAATGAAGTATGTAGCACTTTTTCTAAGATGAGTTCACAAACCTAACTGTAGGAGCCTCATACATGTGTTTATCTCATTATTCCTATCAAATGTATAAGAAAAGTTATTTTCTAGCATTCATGGTATATTTACAAAAATCACCTAAATTCTGGACTTTAAGCTAAATGCCATCAATTTCACAGAAATTAAGTCACAAGGAACATATTCTCTTGTATTCCTAACATAATTGTGCTAGAAATTAATGATAAAGTGCTGACTAAAAATTTCCCGTATTGGAGCTGTAGAAGTACCCTTTTTAATGAAACACAAATCAAAGGAGAAGTCTCGGGAAAAAAGTATATGGACTCAGTGATGATAATAACATAACTAATACATTAAAATGCATGTCCTCTTGGTGTGGGAATTCCAATTTGGGTTGGCAAGATTCTCAAATATCAAAATGTCAGGTCTTAAACTGCTGTAGAAATGTCAGTTAACTATGGCACCCCACTCTTCATTAGTGTGGGCTCTAAGTGGTACACAGAAATAGACAGAACACCAAGCTGACTCTGACACTTGAACCGGCTGATAATCTCCAAAGAAAGTGCACATTTTAAGAGAGAAAGTACTGGTCCTTAGCATCTCTCCTGGTGGCCTCATGGTCAAGATCCAAAGAGCATGGTAGCATCACGTATATTGGATGGTGTCAAGCAAGGACATATGCTCCAAGGATCCCAGTGACTAGGACAATCCTATATAGGAGATCTTTCCAGGCCCTGTCTTGTGGTGAGCTGCCCATATATGTTTATCTGCATGGCTGAACATAAATTCTCACACTTAGGCCCATGGCAACTTCAAGATTGTTACTTAACTCCAATGAGAAGAATGAAAAATGAAAACAGTGATATTAATCCAGCCTTACAGAAATGAAAAGGGATTAGAAGATGTTTTAGTCAACTAGGGCTGCTCTAAACAGAAATGCCACAAAGTGGATGGCTTTAACAAAGGAAGGTTTATTCTTACACAGTCCAGAAGGCTACAAGTCCAAATTCAGGATGTCCACTCCAGGGGAAGTCGGCTCTGGAGGAAAGTCAAGTATTGTATCAGTATTTGTCCAGGGAGTATCTTGGCACAGGAACCTCAGGTCTCAATGACATGCTCTTCTCCCGGTGCTGCTTGCTTGATGATGGTGTGAGGTTCCCAAATCTCTGCTTGCTTCCTTTTTCTCTTGTAGTATGAAAAGATTAAGGGTGGGGCAAGCCATACTCCAGGGAAACTCCGTTTACAGTGGAGCAGAGAGGTGATCTTATACAGGGATTTACAGTCCCACCCTAATTCTTTAACATACAGCATAGGAAAACCATGAAACAGAGGACAGTCACAAAACACTGGGAATCATGGCCCAGCCACATGCTTACAGCTGTTTTTGGGGGGACACAATTCAATCCATGACAGAAGAGAATACACTGAACTACTGAAAGCCAACCAAATATTTGGAGTCTATCGAGTAAGAAAATTACCAGAAATACACTAGCTACAAAACAACTGAAAAATAAATAGAAAATCTATATAGACTTATGAAAGTAAAGAGATTGAATTAGTAGTCCAAACTCTCCCAACACAGAAACCTGGGAATAGATGGTTTCTTGGTTAATTCTACCAAGTATTTAAAGAAGAATTATCACCAATTCTTCCCAAATTATTCAAAAACAGACAAACAAAAATGAACTGGGCTAAAAAAAAGAAAAGAAAAGAAAAAACACGATCAGAGCAGGAAACAGTTCCTAACTCATTGTGTGAGGCTTCTATTACTCTGATAGCAAAGCCAGACATATAAAGACTTCATAAGCAAAGTGTAAAACACTGTCTGTCATGTATTCATTTTGTTAGGGTCTGCGATTTTCAAGATGTGACACTGTTACTTTAAAGGTTAAATTTTATTAAAAAAATATCCCCAATAGGAAAAATACTGGTGCACCAGGTACGCACCCAAAGCTACACAGAGCAGGGGGCGACGATGAGTTTCCTCAGCGCCCAGTATTTAAGTCGTGAGATTGCAAAGCAGGGAGGGTGAACTGACCTTTACATTGATTGGTTAACTCCTATTAGTTGTAAAATGTGGTCAAGGTCTAGGGGTCACTTGCAGGCTGTCACTTGCAAGGTTGCCCCCAGGCTTGTCTTGTGACAGTGTTTTGTAAGACAACGGTGAGATTATTCTATGGTATTTTCTGTTATTAAGTTGTTTCCTGGGGCTTTCTTTAATACCTCGAATTTTTACCGTGCCCTTCCTCATTTCAACAAATTGTGTCCCTCCTTTGAAGTCACCCTATTGGGAAGCTATGCATCAGCATTGAAGAAATCAAGAAGCAAACAGAGAAAACAATACCATGTTCAGTAGCAAGCGAATGAAGGCAATACTGAGGGATAAATTTAACAAATGAGGTGAAAGGCTGTGTCATGGATTGAACTGTGCCCCCCCCCCAGATATGTGTAGCCATGTGCCTGGGCCATGATTCCCAATATTTTATAGTTGTCCTCCACTTTGTGATTTTCCTATGCTGTATGTTACAGGATTAGGGTGGGACTATAAATCCCTTCGCAAGATCTTTCCCTGCTCCACTGTAAAGGAGTTTCCCTGGAGTATGGCTTATACTACCCTTAATCCTTTCATCCTACAAGACAGAAAAGGAAAGGGAAGGAAGCAGAGAGTTGGGAACCTCATACCATCAAGAAAGCATCACTGGCAGAAGAGGGCATTCTTCAAATCTGAGGTTCGTGTGCCAAGATGCTCCCTGAACAAAGACAGATGCAATACTGCACTTTTCTCCAGAGCTGACAAGGAAGAAAGCCTTCCCTTGAAGTGGACATCCCGAATTTGGACTTGTAGCCTACCAGACTGTGTAAGGATAAACTTTCCTTTGTTAAAGCCATCCACTCTGTGGTATTTCTGTTAGAGCAGCACTAGCTGACTAAAACAAGCTGGTACCCTGGAAACTGCAAAATATTTCTGCAGGAGCTTCAAGAAGACTTACATAAATGGAAATATCCCATGTTGGTGAATGGAATGATTTACTGTTGTTAAAATGTCAGTATTCCCTAAGGTAATTCACATGTGTGATGGGCTGCCTATCAAACTCCAAAAATGTTTTTGTATGTAAAAGCAGTCCTCAGATTGGTAGAGAATTGCAAGGAACCCCAAATAGTCAAAATAATTTTGAAAAAGAAGACTAAACGGCAGAACTTTCGTTTTCTGATTTCAGTACTTACTACAGAGTAATCAAAGTCATCAAAACAGTGTAGTACTGGCATAATGATACATATACAGATCATTGGAACAGGACTGAGAATCCAGAACTGAACCCTTGCATATGTGGCCAGTTGCTTTTTAACAAGGGTGTCAAGACCATTCAGTGGAAAAGAAGAGTCTTTTCAATTAATGATGCTTGGGGAACTGAAAATAATGTAACAGAAACTGAAGTTAAACTTTTACCTAACCTCACGTACAAAAATTAATTCAAAATAATTGATGATGTAAGTTTAGGTATAAAAGCTATGAAAGTCTTAGATGAAAACACAGGTGTCATTTTCATAACCTTGGATTTGGCAGTGGTTTCTTCAACACAGCACCTAAACCACAAGCAACCATCAAAGAAACAGAGACACGGGATATCATCCAAAGGACAAATTTTTGTGCTTCGAAGGATGTAAGTCAGACAGTGGGAAACAAACCACTGAATGGGATAAAATGCTTGCAAATCATATATTTGATAAAAGTCTATTATCCAGAAGTAACAGAGAACACTAAGAACAAAATCACAAACCATGCAGCAGACAACTAAACAGACATTTTTCCAAAGAAGATTGCAAGTGGCCAACAAGCTCATGAAAAGACGTTCAACATTATTAGTCACAAACCATATTGCACGAAGCACTCAGTCAGTGTCATGGATTGAATTATGTCCCCCGAAATATGCATGCATTAATTTTACTGGGCCATGACTGCCAATATTGTGTTACTGTCCCACCATTTTGTCATTTGATGGGATTTTCCTATGTATTGTCAATTCTATCACTATGTTTGAGCAAAATGGATTAGCAGCAGTTGTATCAATGAGGTCTACAAGATTTGTGTCATGGGTTGAATTGTGTCCCCCCAAAAATATGTGCAGCCGTGTGGCTGGGACATGATTCCCAGTATCTTGGGACTGTCCTCCATTCCGTGGTTTCACTAAACTGTATGCTAAAAGAGCTGTAAATTCCTGCATAGAATTCCTTCCTTGCTCTGTTGTGGGGGGAGTTTCCCTGGAGAATGGCTTGCCCTACCCTTAAGCTTTTCAGTCTGCAAGAGATAAAAGGAAACAGAAACAAAGAGAATTGGGAGCCTCGCACCGTCAAGAAACGTGCACCGGCAGAAGAGCCCGTCTTTGAGACCTGAGGTTCCTGCGCCAAGACGCTCCCTGGACAAAGACTGATGCAATACCGGACTTTCCTCCAGAGCCGACAAGGGGAAAGCCTTCCCCTGGAGCAGACACCCTGAATACTGAATATGGACTTGCAACCTACCGGACTGTGTAAGAATAAACCTTCCTTTGTTGAAGCCATCCACTCTGTGATATTTCTGTTAGAGCGGCACTAGCTGACTAAAACAATTGGATAGTGCCTTAAGCCCGTCTCTCTTGAGATCTAAAAGACAGAAGCAATCAGAGAGATATGGGGACCTCATTCCACCAAGAAATCTGTCATTTGTGCCAGAGAGTGTGTCCATCGGACTTGAGGTTCCTGCACTGAGATGCTCCTAGACTAAGAGAAGACTGATGACAAGGACCTGCAACCCCAACAGAGAGAGAAAGATGTCCCTGAAGCTGATTCCCTGAATTTGGTCTTGTAGCCAACTAGACTGTGAGAGAATAAATTTCTCTTTGTTGAAGCCGTTAACTTGTGGTATTTCTGTTAGAGTAGCATTAGACGACTAAGAAAACCAGTAACCCAGCATGTATAAGAGGACAACCAATGAAGTTCATGAACTCATACTAGAAAAATGCTACATATTTCAATGCTGAATATCACTATTGTCACCTCTGGAATCCTCCCCTTGGGAAACTACACACCAACGCCAGAGCCTACTCCACACTTCAAAGCAGTTTTGGAAGTCTTTTTCTGGAATGGCCCTAGGTACTGTCATCTTAATACCCTGATGACTAGAACGTCATCAAAATGTCTTCCTTTCAGTATTTCCTTCATCTTCAGGTAAAGAATAAGTCATTGGGGCCATATCAGGCAAATTGGAAGAGTGCTCCAAAACCATTATTTGCTTACTGGCTGAAAACTGCCTCACAGACAGCTATACAATTAAGTTTATGAACTGCCACCATGCCACTGTGTGCAATGGCCATTCCAGAGAGAGTTCTAAAATTGCTATGAAG
Organism: Heterohyrax brucei; assembly: GCA_028571685.1. Classification (NCBI taxonomy): domain Eukaryota; kingdom Metazoa; phylum Chordata; class Mammalia; order Hyracoidea; family Procaviidae; genus Heterohyrax; species Heterohyrax brucei. Next base: position 98,175,655 of record CM053154.1, on the reverse strand, counting down.
GGTAGACAGACACTGGCATCCGTATATAGCTTTCCAAGGGGAGTACTTTGAAAGTGACCCTAGTGACACACAGCAATGGGGTATGTAACACTGAGAAAAATTAAGTTCGTGGACTTGTCAGGTCTCATACAGTTACTGATGCCTGCGTGTTCTCTGACCACTTAAATCTACACAGCCTAAATCCTTGTGTCCAACTGGTCAAGAATATGGGCACTTCTTGGTCCTTATCATCAGTAGCTGTGATTGCCCTGAACCTTCTGCTCTTTCCTTCTTTTTCCTCGCACCTTGGATAACCTTTAGGCATTTCCTGGACAAACTGGGGCCCCAGGGATGCTGACTGCTAAACAGTTGGTCAAGTGTTCAACGCAGCTTCTCACTGACACTCTAAACACATCATAAACACACAGAGACAAACACATTCACACTGACCACACAAAAACGAATGCAACTCACACAAAGATATTGTAAATGTTTGTATATCTTCCAACAACCCACCAAGAATGAGAACTCATGCATAATCTGACCACTCTTACCTCATGGATTTACACACCAATCACAGCCTCACAGAATGCTAAGAACTAACACAAACTCATTGTACATTCTCAAGATCCCACATATGCCTACACTCACCAACCATAGCAAACATCCATAAAGTAAACATGTAATGAGACCCTGAGATGACTGTCTACCTTCTGATCATATGCAAATGTGAAAATCATATGTACACTCTCTAAACAACATAATGACCCCCGCCACAGTGACCATCCATGATTTGAATAGGCACACAGATTATGCACTCACAGAATCGACAAGACATCCGGCTGTGCCTGTGTGGGCTTTGATCATGAATCATTTCCCGTGTCAGCATCAACACAGAAACCCAGAGACGGGAGAGGCGTTACATGGCATGGGGACAAAGCGCAGCAAAATGTGATGTTGGTCCTGCGTGAAATGTGCCTGAGCCTTCAGAGCTGGTTGTCTCAGTCACATGTGCAACGGCGAGATAGGAGAGCCAAGAAGATCAGACATAATTCATAAGAGGTTTCTTATAGACCACCCATTTCCAAATAAAGAATATAGATGTTCTACTCAAGCTCTGAGGAGAATTGGTCTAGGAACTAACTTGCTTTAATTTTAGCGTAATGTTGGAGAATTCTGCTTGAAGACAAGTCACAATTGGCGGACAAACTTGAAATGTTTCTCCACATAGAATTGGAAATAGCCTAAATTTTGGTTTAAAATGTGTCTCACACGAAAATGTCCCTCATTCCCGGGGCGCTGCCGCCGTCCCGCAGTGCGGGCGGAGCGGCTGTCGCTTCGCGCCGAGAGCCAGCAGAGGGCGCGCGTGGCCGCTCCCGACCCGCGGCGCGGGGCGGAGCCGGGGGAGCCGGTCACCCCGGGGGGACGCCGGCCTCCGGAGCAGCAGGAGGAGCTTCGCCTCTGCAGGACCCCACTCGGGGGAGGATCCGGCTTGTCGGGAAACTGAGAGTCCGCAGCGAGCACAGAGCTGCCTTTCGGGCCCCTGAGTGCTCGGGAGGAGGGCCGGACATCAGGGAGAAAGGGAAGATCCCTGTACCGGCTGTTGCGGAGGTTTTCATGGTTCCTTTTAGCTATAAAAGGAGCCCTAGTAGTTCAGTCGGGAAGCACTCGGCTGCGTTTGAAACTTGCTAATGGAAAAGTGGCAGACTGTGGCAGTCTGCTTCCAAGAGGATGACAGCCTCTGAAATCTGAGGGGCCGTTCTACCCTGTCCTGTAGAGTCACTACTAGTTGCAGTGAACTTAACGGTACTGGGTTTTTTGTTTGTTTTTACATAGTACTTCAGTGTAGCTGACGAATAGTAAACAATTGAAAAGTAGGTGTATTTAAAAACTCATCATTATTTTAAATTTGTTTTTCTTTATTGACGTATTACAAATGACACTAATTATATTATTATAATTTTCCTGAAAATATTGTTAATTGGAGTGCAGCAGATTGGATTCTGACTCAGGGTAACCCCATGTGTGCAGAGCACAACTGCTCCGTAAGGCTTTGAATACAGCGATCTTGTCAGAAGCAGATTGCCAGGCTTTTCTTACCAGGCAACTCTGGGTGGGTTTCAACATCCAGACTTGTAGTCCAGTGCTTAACCATCTGCACTACCCAGGGGGTCCCTGTGGAAGCAGTAAAAACCACCACCAACAAAAAAGGTTGCTGTGTCGTCCAACTTGTAGCAACCCTATAGGACACTGCAGAACTGCACCATAGTGTTTTCACTGAGGGGCTACTGGATTTGCACTGCTGAACTTTTGGTTAGCAGCTGTAGCTCTTAACCATTTCACTGTTTCTTGCATGGCTGCTGATTGTTGATCCAAGTAGAATGAAATCCTTCACCATTTCAATTTCTTTGCCATTTGTCATGACCTTATTTATTGGTTTAATTGTGAGAATTTTTGTTTTCTTCATATCTAGGAATAATCTGTACCGAAGGCTGTAGTTTTTGACTTTGATCAGTAAGTGCTTCACATCGTCTTTATTTTCATCAAGTAAGGCTGTATCAGTTGATTATTGAGTTTGTTAATAAGTAATCCTCCCATCCTGATGCTGTCTTCTTCACATAGTCCACCTTCTAGGATAGTTTGTTTAGTGTGAAGATTGACTAAGTAACATGGATGGATACAACCCTGCTGCAAACCTTCAGCAATTTCTTCTGTTTCAACAGTTGACTCTTAAGCCATGTACAGGTTACACCTGAGCACAGTGAAGTGTTCTGGAGTTCCTAGTATTTGTTGTGTTACTCAAGTCTGGAGTATTCTTTCTCTATTAACTGGGCATTTCCTCTGTTGATCTGCTAAGACACACTCCTTGCCTTTCCATACATTTGCACGCACAGGTAGGATTGACCCACAAAATAAATCATTACGATATCTGTGCCCTCTCTTGACCTGTGCATCCATTAGGACGCTCCCATCTCAGGGCCCCTGACAGGGTCCAAGTCACAGCCTTGTGGCCAGAGTCTCTTCCTAGAGCCAGCCTACCCTAGCCACTCTTTGACACCTCAGCACCTTGGACGCAGCTCTCTAGGGTGCCTAGCATGAGTTTGGAGTCAGGAAAGCACTTCCTCTTGTGACAGCATCCGTGGAGTGGGGTATGTTGGGAGTGTAGCCTCGATTTCTTGCATTTTGTGGGGCCAAAGATCTGTATATGTGTGTGTGAGTGGATGTCTATGCAGTTTTATAACCTGTCTGACTGTCTCTGTGTGTCTGAATTTCTGAGTGCATTGATTGTGTGCTGTGTTTTATTGTGTGTCTGTCTCCCTGTTCTTTTTCTGTATGTGTATGTGTATATCTGTGTCAGTGAAGGTGTGAGTGTATCATTTGTGGAAATGGATGTGTCTCTGTGGCTGTGACTGTGTGTTTGAATATCTGGGCATGTGTGTCCCTGCTGAAGTGTGTGTGTTCTGGATATGTATGTTTGTGAGAATTAGCTCCTTTGGGTATCCTCTAGTGTGGATGTGTCATTGTGAACCACGGGGCTGCCTCTGCTGACTGTGTGTGTCTGTGTTTGTATGTCCTTTATGTGTCATTGTGGCACTGAGTTGTCCTCTCAGGTGACCCTGAGTGTGTGTCTGTGTATGCTTATGCTCCCTGCAGTGTCTCTGCCCGGGTCTGCAATGTGGAGACCTGTGACCCTGTCTATGCGTCCACGCTTGTGTGCCTGGCTAAGTCTGGGTGGTCCTTGTCTGTGTGTCTCTATGCTTGCTGTGTTTGTACACTTTCTACTTAGCGTATGTGTGTGCATTTGTGTGTTTAAGTATGTGCCCCATGAAAACACAGCCAGAGAGGGGACCTCTTAGAGGGCATACCTCTTTGTGGGGATGAGTTGAGACAGCATGTCTGTCCTCCCCCTCAGACATGCTGGTCTCTTCTGCCCCTGCTGCCTCCACCTCTGGAGTTCCCCTGGTGGCCCACCTCAGCCCTGAAAAATGGAGGGTGTGAAGGGTGACTTCAGTGGTTCCCAGGCAGAGGGTAGCTGCAGTGGGTTATAGTGAGTGAGAGGGGTGTCTGGGAAGGTACCTGGAGTCCTAAGGAAGGGCTGAGGGGACCTTGATTCCCTGGGAGGATGATGCAGTGGTTGTTCCTCGGGAGGCCTAGGGATCTGCAGGGCTCTGTGTCCCTAGAGAGTGATAGGTAGCTGAGAACTGGAGGGAAGACTGAGGACTCCTGGATCCCCAGAAGTCTGGGGTGAGTGGGCAGTGTATCCATAAAGACTGGGGTCGGGGCAGTTCTTGGGACTCTTGGATTGCCAGAGAGACCTGGTCCCACACTCACTGTGGTGTTCAGGAACTGAGTCACTGTCAGCAGCAGCATTACTCTCACGCATAAAGGTAACAGACCCACTGAGATGGTGACTGATGGACTGATGGCTGTGGAGTGCAGCCACCAAGCATGGGCCTAGCCCCCAGACCACCCTCCGAGGCCACCTTGGGGCTCACCCCCTTGTGGGGCCCAGGAGGACTCCAGCAGGGCCATAACCTGTGCCATGTGGTATTTCCCTGTGGTCTCAGTGTTCCTCACCATGGGAGTGGGCACAGATGTTCACAAAGTGGTGCCAGATCCGGGAGTGGAGCTTCATCTGGCTTGGCTTGTCTTGAACTGGGATTTGGGGAGAATCACAGTGGAAGTACTGAGAAGCATGTGGCACAAAGTCAGGCACAGAGCAAGCTAGCCAAAAAAAGATGCTGTTGAGGTTGAGATAGGCAACTCATTTTCCTCAAACCCAGTGCCAACACTATCCTGGCCAATCCCAAGGCAAAAGAGCAGTTGGAGGAGTAGTGACTGAATTTAACTTCAGAAAGAAAAAAATGTAGGAATCTATGCACTTCTGATCCTTATTGAAGTCAATTCTCTCACTCACCTCCCCCAGCCATCAAAGGGGAAATTTAGGTGGCCGGGAGTGTGCCCAGGTTCACCCAGTGAGCCTGACTGAGCTGTTTGATTACATCGTTCATACTGCTTTTTCTGAAATTTACTCCATTTGATGGTTTGGGGCAGCTGTAGGACAAGCATCAGCTGGACAAAGACAAAGCAAGTCTCATCTGATTCAGGCCTGTTGGCATTTCCTTCCATTTCTCCCTTCTGTTACTGTCACCTACACAGACCAGACAAGCTTATACCATGTGGTTGTCAACACAGGGCTCAGCAGGTATTTCAGGTTTTCCTGCTGACTCCCTCAGGGTAGCTATAGTCATGTGACTTGATTTTGTCAAAGTACTGTGAAGTGTGTCACTTCTAGGACAAAAAAGTATAGGGTCCTTCCCCTGGAGACTGGCCACACTGTCTTCCCATCAGCATAGTACCCGTCAAGTGACTCTCTGACACCAAAAAAAAAAAAACTAAAACCTTGGAGTCAATTGTGACTCACAGTGACCCTGCAGAGCAGAGTAGAACGGCACTGTATAGTTTCCAAGGAATGCCTGGTGGATTTGAACCGCTCACCTTTTGATTAGCATCTATAGCACTTAACCACTATGCAACCAGGGGTTCCTACTCTCTGGTAGATTTGCTTTATCCTGGTCCCAGGGTTAGGCGATGTGGAGCAGAGTTCCCAGAAGACCCATGATAATGAACTTCATCAGTACAGGACACTAAGACTTTGGGGCTGCTGGTTATCCACAGTATAATCTAGCTCACACAGTGCTGTGCATTATTGTTTCTATTCAGCATAACTTAGCCCACCTAGTCCTATGCATCGTACTTTTTATTCTATATAACCTAGCTCACCTAGTGTTATATGTCATAATTTCTACTCTCTGTAACCTAGCCCATCTAGTGCTATGCATCATAATTTCTGTTCTCTGTACCTTTGCTCACCTAGTACTATGCATTATTTTCATTTTCTGTAACCTAGCCTATCTAGTGCTGCACATCATTTTCTATTCTCTGTGTCCTTGCCTACCTAGTGTAGTGCATAAGTTACTGGTAACCTAGCCCACCTAGTCCCGTGCGTCATTGTTTCCATTCTCTAAAAAGCAGCACTATTGTTGCTGTTAGTTACCACTGAATCACCTTTGATCATGATGACCCCAAGGACTACAGAATGAAATGTTGCCTCATCTTGTGACATCTTCTTGCTGGTTAGTATATGAAGTTCATTTTTAAGCCCCTGTATATCTGAGTACCTAGGGAACTCATCTTTCAACAATGTGTCAGAAAATATTCTATTGTGACCCCTAGGATTTTCAAGAGCTAATTTTTAGAAGTAGCTTGTCAGGCTTTTCCTCCTATTCTGTCTTAGTCTGCAAGCTCCACTGAAACCTGTCCACCAGGGGTGGTACCCCTGATGTTTCCAATATTCCTCTGTCAGTTTGTCATACTTTGGTGGCTTCAGTGTTGCTATGATAGGAAAGCTATGAGGCAGCATAGCCTGGAATGAAAAACAAGAACTTGTTTGTCAGACACATCTGGGTTTGAGTTCCAGCTGTGTCTTTCATACATCAGCTGTAATTTCAGGCCATTTACTTTGTGTCTTCGTTTCCTCTACGGAGGATGGGATAGTTATACCACAGCAGGAAGTGGTCAATAAACGTTAGCTACATAAATGTGTATTGATTATAAAAATTCAAACAATGTCATAAAGTATTACAAAATCTTTGGCATCTGTATCCTTTCAAACTTTTTTGTTTTAAGCAGATAGGATCATAAGACTTACACTAGTCTATATTCTGCATTTTTCTCTTTCTATTTAGGTCAGAAATAAAATATGTACATCATAGTTTTTAACTATGAAAGAAATCAAATCCTTCACCATCATTGTCAGTTCTGACTCATAGTGACCCTTCACACCAAGTAGAACTGCCCCACAGTGTTTCCAAAGCTATAATCTTTACAGAAGCAGACTGCTACTTCTTTCTCTCAGAAGGAAGCTGCTAGGTTGGAAATCTTTTTGTTACTGTCTGAGCACTTAAGCGTTGGGTCATCAAGAGGAGTCTATGTGTCATAGATTGACTTGTGTCCCCCTAAAATATGTGTAGCCATGTGGCTGGGCCACGATTCCCAGTATCTTGTGACTGTCCTCCATTTTGTGGTTTTCCTTTGCTGGATGTTAAAGGATTAAAGTGGGACTGTAAATCCCTTTATAATATCACCTCCCTGCTCCACTGTAAAGGGAGCTTCCCTGGAGTATGGCTTGCCCCACCCTTTAATCCTTTCATCCTATGAGAGATAAAAGGACAGAGAAGCAGGCAGAGAACTGGGAACCTCGTACCATCAAGAAAGCATCATCGGGAGAAGAGCATGTCCTTCAGTCCTGAGGTTCCTGCGCCAAGTTGCTCCCTGGACAAAGACTGATGCAATATTGGACTTTCTCCTGAGCCAACAAGGGGAAAGCCTTCCTCTGGAGCGGACACCCTGAATATGGACTTGTAGCCTATCAGACCGTGTAAGAGTAAACCTTCCTTTGTTAAACACAACCACTCTTTGGTATTTCTGTTAGAGCAGCCCTGGCTGACTAAAACACTATGTTAATTCCATGAATAATCTAATCACTTCTCTGTTTTGGACACTGAGGTCAGTGATTTTCAAACCTTATACTGTGGCTCATTAGTCAGTTGTAGAATGAATTTCATAGCCCACAAGAAGCATTTAGAATATGAAGTAAAATAGAAAATATTGAATGTTTTCAGAGTTGTCATGATAATTATTTTATCAAGTTTTTTTTTTAATTTCTTTTTATTTGATGACTGAGTGAAAATGTACATTCGCATATAAATTTACATGCCCACCTATATGCAGCTTCCACTGCTCTCCCTGCCCGGTGAAAGCACACTATTCCTCTCTTCTCCATACATGTCTCATCCTCCCAACAGTCTCCTTTCCCCTCCTCTCCACCTACTCCCCTTACTCCAGCCAGAAGTCAGCAGATGATATCCTATAGATGCAGGGAACCATAAAGTACATCCAATATGTGGTCACTCTGTGTCACCAACTCTAATCCACTCATGTCCGAAGAGTGGACCTTCATTATGATTTATGGCAAGGGCAGCATCAGGGCCAGAGGCCATGCTCCCAGGGGAACCCTGTAGCCACTGGACCATCAACTGTGGTCTTTTAGTGGAGATCTCAGAGTGCACCCCTTTTTATTCTTGTGTTGCCAGTGAGACTCAACTTAGTGAGCTCCATCGTGGCTATCACTGGTGGTGGCCGGGCACCATCTGTTTCTTCCAGTCCCAAGTCTGCATAGGCACCCACTCATGTGAGTCTCTCTATCTTCCGGGTTGTCTTTAACCCATGTCATTTTGGTACTCTATGAGCATCCGTTCCTGCTGAGTTGGGACCATTTGCTGTGCCCTCGGATGGCAGCTTGGCAGCTTTTAAGACCCCAGACTCCACTCACCAATGTGGGGTGCAGAGAGTCCTCTTAGCAAAATGCTAGTTGTGCCCATTGGCCTCAATTTTGCCTAAGAGCATGGTCCCCTGCCCCCTGCCCCCTGCCCCAGCTACTCTGTCCTTGCAATATTGGGTTAAGATGGAAAGAGTATTCAAGTTATGTTGAAGTCCACTTAATAGTGTTCTTTCTAATGTGTGCTATCACTGATTTCACCCAACCAAATTTCTACCAACTATCTAATCTAAACCCTCCCCCCCGCCTGCTTCCCTCCTGTCGCTTGCAGCTGTCAAACAGTCTTTTCTTCTATACACAAGTCTGTTTTTCAGATCTTATCGTAGGGGTCTCATACAGTCACTGACTACTTTCACTCAACTTCCAGTTATGAGATGTTTCCTGGAATCATCATTATTCTGTATCATCGCATAGTGCTCCACTGAGTATATATACCACAGTTTACCTATCCATTCCTCTGTTGTTGGGCATCTGGGTTGATTCCATCTTTTTGCTGTCATGGACTGTGCTGCGATAAACATTCTTGTGCATGTGTCCATTGGTGTGAATGGCCTTGATTCTGTAGGGTATATTCCAAGTAGTGAAATTACTGGGTCAAATGGTATATCTATATTCATTTTTTTAAGGAAACACCAGACTACTTTCTAAAGAGGCTGGACCATTTTGCAACCTCACCAACAGTATAGGGGAGTTCCTCTTTCTCCACAGCCTCTCCAGCATTTGTTGTTTTGCATCTTTTGGATCATGGCCAACCTTGTTGGGGTGAGATGGTATGTCATTGTAGTTTTGATTTGAATTTCTATAATAACTAGAAATCGTGAACATGTCTGCATGTGTTTTTTGGCTGCCTGGATCTTCTATTTAGAGAAATGTCTGTCCATCTCCTTTGCCCATTGCTTAATTGGATGATTTATCTTCTTATTGATATTTTGTAGTACCTTATTGGCATAGATTATGGAGATCAGGTGTCGATCTGACATAGAGTTGCCAAATATTTTTTCCCATTCTGTAGGTGGCCTTTTAACTCTTGTGATAAAGTCTTTGGATGAACAAAAGTATTTGATTCTTAATAGTTCCCATTTATCTATTTTCTTTTCTGTTGATTGTGGTTTGACAGATTTTGAAGTCTGTCTATGTTGTGTATTAAAACTTCCATTGTTGTTCCTACCTCTTGTTGGATGAGCTTTATCGTTTTAGATTTTATATTTAGGTCTTTTATCCAGTTTGAGTTGGTTTTGTTATAAGGTGAAAGACATAGATCTTGTTTCAGTTTATTGCAGATGGATATCCAATTTTGCCAGCACCATTTGTTGAAGATAATGTTTTTACCCCAGTTTAATGTCTTAGGGCCTTTGTCAAATATCAACTGTTCATAGGCAGATGGTGTCATCTCTGGGGTCTCAGTTCTGTTCCATTGATCGATCTGTCTGTTCTTGTACCAGTACCAGGCTATTTTGACCACTGTGGCAGTGTAATATGTTCTAAGGTCAGATAATGAGAAGCCTCCCAGAGCGTTCTTCTTATTTAGTGGTACCTTAATTATCCGAGGCTTCTTCCCTTTCCAAACAAAATTGGTGATTTGTTTCTCCATGTCATTAAAAAACGATGCTGGAACTTGTATTGGGATTACATTATATAACTAGATTGCTTTGGGTAAAATAGAGATTTTTACAATGTTAAGTCTTTCTATCCATGAGCAAGGTAGGCATTTCCATTTATCTAAGTCTCTTATAGTTTCCTATAATAAGGGCTTGTAGTTCTCTTTGTAAAGATCTGTTATTGCTCTGGTTAGATTAATTTCTAGGTACTTTATCTTCTTAGGGGCTATAGTAAATGGCATTGATTTGATGATTTCTTCATTAACAGTCTCATTGTTGGTATAAAGGAATCCTACTGATTTACTTATGTTTATCTTGTATCCTGAGACTTTGCTGAACTCTTCTTTCAGTTTGAGTAGTTTACTTATAGATTCTTTGGGATTCTCTGCATATACAATCATATCATCTGCATACAGGAAGATTATGACTTCTTCTTTGCCGATGCAGATGCCCTTTATTTCTTGGTCTTGTCTAATTGCTCTGGCTAGAACTTCTAATACAATGTTGAATAGGAGAGGTGAGAGTGGGCATCCTTGTTTAGTTCCTGTTGTCAAGGGAAACTCTTTCAGTCTTTCTGCATTCAGGATGACATAGGCAGTTGGCTTTGCATAAATGGCCCTTATTGCATTGAGGAATTTTCCACCTGTGCCTATTTTGCTAAGAGTTTTTAGCATGAATGGGTGTTGGACTTTGTCAAATGCCTTTTCTGCATCCCTGGACAAAGTCAGGTGATTCTTGTCTTTTGTGATATTTATGTGGTTAATTACATTAATTGTTTTTCTGATGTTGAACCAACTTTGCATCCCCGATATGAATCCCACTTGGTCATGATGGATTACTTTTTGGATATGTGGTTGTATTCCATTGGAAAGAATTTTGTTGATGACTTTTGCATCTAGATTCATGAGTGATATTGGTCTATACTCCTTTTTTGTTGGGTCTTTCCCTGGTTTGGGTATCAGGAATATGCTGGCTTCATAGAATGAGTTTGGGAGTGCTCCATCCTTTTCTATACTGTGAAATAGTCTCAGTAGTATTGAAAATATCTCTTCTCTAAAAGCTTGGTAGAATTCTGCAGTGAAGCCATCTAGGCCTGGGCTTTTTTTGGTTGGCAGTTTTTGGATGACTTTTTCAATCTCTTCCTTTGTGATGGGTTTATTAAGTTGTTCTGCTTCATGTTGCGATAATTTGGGCAGGTGGTATGAAGCAAGGAATTTGTCCATAGGTTTTCAAATTTGTTAGAGTACTGTCTTTCATAGGATTCTGTTATGATATTATTGATTTCTGTTGGATCTGTTGTGACAACTCCCCTCTCATTTCTAATTTGGGTTATTTGTTTCCCTTCCTTATTTGCTTTAGTAAGTTTAGCCAGTGGTTTGTCAATTTGGTTGATCTTTTTGAAAAACCAGCTTTTGGTCTTTTCAATTTTTTCAGTTGTTTTTCTGTTCTCTTATTTAGCTCTGCTCTAATCTTTATGATCTTGTTTCTTCTGGTGCTGAGGGGTTCCTCTGTTCTCACTCTACTTGATCAAGTTGTAGGATTTGTTCCTTGATTTGATTTCTTTCTTCCTTCCAAATGTGTGCATTTATGGAGATAAACAGGCCTCTGAGCACTGCTTTGGCTGTATCCCATAGGTTCTGGTGGTTAAGTGTTTTCATTCTCATTGGAATCCATGAATTTCTTTATTTCATCCTTGATTTCTTCTATAACCCGTGGTTTTTTGAGCAAGATGTTGTTCAGTTTCCAAGAGTTCCACTTTCTATCTATGTTTCTTCTGCTGTTGGTGTAGACTTTTATGGCTTTATGATCTGAGAAAATGCTTTGCAGTAATTCAATGGTATGGATTTTGTTGAGAATTGCATTATGTCCTAACACATAGTCAATTCTGGAGAATGTTTCATGTGCACTGGAGAAGAAGGTGTAGTTGTCTGCTGATGGGTAGAAAGTTCTGTATGTATCGATGAGGTTTAATTGGCTAATTGTGGCAAGAAGATCTTCTGTATCTTTACTGAACTTTTTTCTAGATGATCTGTCCAGTATTGACAGTGGAATGTTGAAGTCTCCCAATATTATTGTGGAGTAATCTAACTCTTTTTTGAGTGTAGTCAGTGTTTCTTTGATGTATTTAGGTGCTCTAATATTAGATGCATAAATATTTAATATAGTTAAGTCTTGCTTGTGTACTGAACCTTTCAGCAATACTGTGCATCTTTGTCCACAATGGTGGATTTTACATTAAAATTTATTTTGTCTGAGATTAGAATTGCCACATCTGCTCTTCTTTGTTCTTTGTTGGATTGATATATATTCTTCCATTCTTTAATTTTCAGTTTATTCCTATCTTTAAGTCTCAAGTGAGTTTCTTGTAGACAACATACAGATGGGTCATGTCTTATGATCCAAGATGTCACTCGATGTCTCTTTACTGGAGCATTCAGTCCATTCACAGGCAATGTAATTATTGATAGGTATGTGTTCAGTGCTGCCATTGTGATATGTTTATGTTTGTGTTAATGTTTTCTCTGTTCTTATTAGTCTTTTGTGGGATATTCTTTTTTGTGAGTTGATTTTTCACCTTTTTCAGAGTTGCTTTTGTAGTTGTTGAGACTCCTGTGTTACATTTCTTGATATGGTATGTTACATCTTTGTTGTGCTTTACAGCTGCCCCTATGATCCCCCCCACTAAATTATATATAAACCCAGCTTTCATTACTACCAGTCTTGTCATCTTCCTCTCCATCTGTAAGGACTGTAACAATTGTAGTACATCCCTCTTTTTAATATGATGGCACCATAGTTTTCATGATAATCACTGGATTGTTTCCTTCAATATTAAAGCTGTGATTGAATTTGAAGCCTTCCCTAACTGAGTAGAGTTCTGAATAACGTGTCATTCTAAAATACAAAGTTAGTGGTTTTGTTCTTCTAAGCCAAAGCCAAGAACTTCTTTCAGTATTTCTTGTGGTTTTGGTTTGGTTTTTACGTCTCTGAGTTTTTTATCTCAGAATGTCTTAATTTCATTTTCGTATTTGAAAGATAGTTTTGCAGGGTATATAATTCTTGGTTGGAAGTTCTTCTCCTTCAAGGCTTTGAATGTGTCATGCCACTGTCTCCGTGCCAGCATGGTTTCTGCTGAGAAATCTGATGAACTTCTACAGGGTTTCCCTCTGAATGTTAGCTTTGCTTTGAGTCTTGCTGCCTGTAAGAGTTGCTGCTTATGTTTCATTTTGTTAAGCTTGATTATAATATGTCTTGGAGTCTCTCTTTTGACATCTATATTGGATGGTGTACACTATGCATCTAGGATATCTATATTCTATTCCTTCATGGGAGGTTTTCTGTCAGCAGCTCAACTAGGATACTCTCTGTGTTCTCAGGTGTCTCATCCTGTTCAGGGACTCCAATTAATCGAAGGCTGTTCCTCTTAATAGAGTGCCACATGCTTCTTAATGCTTCGTCATTTTTCTTGTTTCTTTTTTCTAGTTTATGCTCACAGACTCTGGAGTCTGTAGGCCTGTCTTCCAAGTCAGAAATTCTTTTTTCCATTTGTTCCATTCTGTTTTCTTGGCTTTCAGTGGATGTTCTTATGTCTTTGATTTTGTTCTTTATCTGTTGGATTTCATAGTACTGGTGTTCCATGAGATCAAACAGCTTGTTTAATTTTTCCTTTTGTTCTACCGCATTTTGTATAAAGTCTAGAAGGGCTCTGTATATAATCATTTTGTATTCACCTCCTGATGATTTCAGAAAAGTTTCTTCATCTGGAAAACTCCTTGGTTGTTTTGTTTGGGAGCCTTCTGAAGCCATGAGTGATTTCTTGTATGCTACAAGCATCTGTTGCTTTTTGGGTGTCATGAGAGATACTGTGAGGATGGATTGCAGATGTTTCTCTGGGCTGTCTTAAAACATAAAACAAAAGGTATCTGACCACTTCCCAAGTCAGTCAGGTTTTCAGGTGTAGAGGTCCCTCTTCTCAACTGACAAAGTAAGCACCACTATATCCAACCCCAGATGATACAAACTAATTCAGAATACAGCAATGCTACTGCCCTCTTGTCCTCTCCTGACAGTGTCCAGCCTTAGGTGACACTGTAAACTACTGCTTTTCTGGTAGAAAAGTGCTCTCTTGTGGGCAGGCTCTGGCTCTCAAGCTAAGAAACAGGTCGAGCTGTGGCCACCATATCTAAGATAGCACCCTCCACATGGTCAGCAGATAGAGGGGCTAAAGTTGCTGAGAGGTAGTGAGTCTTCTGCCTCTGTTGCTGGGCCCGCATCTTAGGTGACACTGTAAACTACTGCTTTTCTGTTGGAGAAGTGCTGTGCTGTTTGCAGGCACTGGCTCCCAGGCTGAGAATTGCCAAGCCAGCCAAGCTTAGGTCCCACTGAAATGTTCATATCCAACATGGCATCCCGCACACAGACACTATGGTTCCGTACAAACTACGCTGTGGCAGTGATAAAAAGACAGGCTCAAAGTGGCTAGATGAACTGAGTCCTAAGCCTGGCTCTCAAAATATGACAATTTTGCCTGCCTATTCCACCAGCAGTGCATCTGAGTCTAGCCCCTAGGCAAGACCCAGCTCCACCCACTGGTCAAGACAGAGAATAAAGAAGTCAAAATGATGCGTTTTACCTTCAGTCCATGAGATCCAGGGCTAGCCTGGAGCAGGAGTCAGTGAAAGAGAGGAGGTTTTTCGTTCAGTGATATGAAGTCAAAATGAACAGCCCTGTGCTGTGTCCTGGGGGCTCACGAGGTGACCAGAAGGCTCCATTTGATTATCAGTACAGGTGTTGGTTTCCAGAGGGATATAAGGAGACATGTGCTTAGTCCACCATCTAGACTCTGCCCCTATTGTATCTAGTTTTATATGTTATATTAATAGATGTATGTGTTGTGTTGCAACCTAAAGGGATTTCTTACTATGAATCATGTTACAGAAAGTTTGGAAACTGCTGATTTGCACTTCTTTTTCAAATTTTCCCAGATTATTAATAACCTTCTTCCATATATGTCTTTGAAGACTTGTCTGATGTTTTTCTTTAGGTTAACTTCCTTGGTTTCTGATACAAGATAGAGGTTCCCATCCAGTGAATTCTTCTTCACCCCATCCTGGAGCTGAATTGCTTCTTCTGCAGTGGAAAATGCTAGTCCTAAGCTGAGCCCTCACTGTCTTGGAGGACTTGGGAGAGCCGAACAGTGGAACCAGCTAGGAGGGGCAGATCCCTGTCATCTGCATGTTCACCTTCTTGGATATTTGTACAGGCTGGATGAGCTGCTCCTTGTCATGGGATGGGAACTGTAGGGCCAGAATGATGAATGTCTTCACCCCCAGCATCCCGGGAGCCATGTCATGATGAGTGCCACCTAATTATTCCCCTCACCATGGCCTCAACTAGATTACCACCCATAGCAATCCCATAGGACAGAGTAGAATGCCCCAGAGAGTTTCCAAGGCTTTAAGGAAGCTGACTGCCACACCTGTCCCCCACAGAAGGGCTGATACATTCAAATTGCCACATTTCAGTTAACAGTCTAGCGGTTAACTACCACAAGACCAAAAATGTAATGTTCATTAAATGAGTGAAAAGCAAGGTGATACCCGAGCTGTGTACATTTGTTAAGAGCCTGATGACTTTGGAAAGGAAAGGACCAGGTTCAAATGGTAGTGATTCCAATTCCATGTATTTCTTTGGAGAATCATATAATTGTCTTAACTTCAGATGCCTTCTCTATGAAATGGGGACAATAAGATTTCATCCTTTCCTAAGTGTCTGTAAATGTTACAAGTGGTGATACTTGTGAGACATCTGGCTACTTTAAATGTTTCTGTTACAGTTGTTGTTATTAGTGGTAGTATCATCATCATCGTCATATTATTGTTCAATCAGTTCCCTACATGGAACCTAAATGCAAACAAAACCCACAGCTGTATAGTTGATTCCCACTCACAGCAGTTCTAAAGGACAGAGTACAACTGCCCCATAGAGTTTCCAAGGAGCTTCTGGAGGATTTAAAATGACAGTGTTTTGGTTAGCAGATGTAGCACTTAACCACTATACCACCAGGGTTTCCCGGTATACTAAATAGTGTCAGTTGATGACAATAATTAATGATGTCCCCCATTTAATGGCACTGGGTTCCGTATATAGTAAGCTATCTGTAAATATGTATTGAATAAAGTGGATTTTGTGCCACTTTCTGTTTCCCTTGGAGCTGGTTAATGTCCAGCTCACTTCAGTCAGGTAATAGGACTGGACAATAACCTGAGGAATTTGGTTGCAGAAGACTGGGATCATTTAACAAAAGGAAGGGTAATGCTCAGGGCTCTGGAGAAAGAGGCTCAGGGAGTTCTGTAACAGTCTCCAGTGGCTGGAAGGGTGGAGACAGTTGCCACCACTGCTGTTGATGAAGCTGGCCAATAAGTGCTGGAGGCAGGTGGTGATGTCCATATGGCTGGTCCTCTGGGACAGGTGGCCCACAGCCAGTTAGGGGAGGGAAACTACGTTGATGCGAGGATTGGTATCACAGCTGTTTGGGGGAGGAAGACACCAGCCAGGTAAAGTACTGGGACACCAACTGGGTGCAGGAAGTATGAATGACAGCCAGGTTTCGGAGAGAGATGGCTAGGTGGAGTGAGTGGGGGTGACCAAGTAGGCTGTGTGGATGCCAGTCATTTGAGGGTGGGGGTCTCTGGCTGAATGGGTGAATGGTAAGCCAGCTGGCTGGAGGAGTGGAGTGCCTGCTTGGTTTTGGAGAGGAAGCCAAAAGGATGGAGGAGGCCTAAGAGAAGTCCAGAAGAGTGGACAAGGTGGATGCCAGCAAAGTGAGGGACACTGGAAAGGTGGGGGATGTGAACCCGATCCAGGAGGGGAAGGCCAGAGAGGTGGTGGTGGGAGTGTCTCTGTCAGATGGTGGAAGCTGGAAGAGTGGGGGATAAGAACTATAGCCAGGTGGGTAAACATAGAAGGGTGTAGGATCAGGACCCCAGTCAGACGGGGGAGCGAGTCAGGTGGGGTAGCTGAAAACGGTGGGAACGGGGACTACAGCCAGGTATGGGTGGCCAGAAGGGTAGAGGAGAGAGTCCCCAGGCAGGTGTAAGAGGCTGAACGGGTGGGGGTGGGGCCCACTGGAAGTGTGAGGGAGGTGAGCACTCTGTTGGAGGCCTAGAAGGATCACAGGGTATTTGTGGAGGTGGAGGCTCTGGACAAACTTTGGGAGACAAGCTGTAGAGAGGGGTGAGAGGTTCTAGACGAGCCTGGAAAACAGAGCTGGTAGAAAGTGGCAGAGGGTCTGGTGGAGGATCCTGCCAAGGCTGGTAAACACATCCAGTTGGAACAGATGGGCCACAAATAGATGGGGGAGATCTGATAGGGCAGTGCTTGTCTGATGGTCCTGGGCACAGGGGTCCCTCCTGCCGTTGTGTGACCCTGCAGAATAGAATCAATTAAATTTTGAAAATATTTCTATACAACAGGCAAAATCACTACAAAATACCAAAATATCAAAACCCAAACCTAAGGAAGTAGGTGTCAGCCCCTAGCACTTCCTCTCTACCAGGTCTCTGAAGAGCAGCATCAGTGCCCTGAAACTATGCTTTCTGATGCTCCCACTACAGATTAGTGGGGTTAAAGGATACAACTGAAAAGCAAAAATTCAAGTCAAAAATCTAGGTCAAATGAGTCAAAGTGCACAAGAAACTTTGAGCTCATACTTAGGAGTATGAGGAAGGACAAGAGGAAGCCTGGCATCTCCTGGGCCTGTCACCCTACAGTTCAGCCAAGGCTTTAATCAAAAGGAGGAGGAAGGAGCCCTTACCCTCAAAACTGGAGTGCATACAGGGTTGGGTGTTTGGAGCCCCAGAAATAGCTGTCAAAGAAGTTGATGTGTCTGATACAACACACTTTAGAAATTCCTGTTCTTCCATTCTATGGTATTTTCATGAAGCAGTTTTTCAATCACTCCCTGTGCACTCTTTGCTACTCAACATAGAAATGTGTGATTTCTGTACCTCTCCACCTGACCTTACATGAAGAGCCCTTTATGTGTTCTGAAATGTGTTTGAAACATACTGGTGTTAGGAGCTGCTTGCACTGTAAGAATTCGCACTTGTTACACATCCCTCTACTAGATAAGGAGTATTTAGTGTGTTGCCACGTTTTCACTGTGATCCATCCTCTTCCACTAAATGTGTGCTCACCCAGTCTGTGGATGCATGTGTGGTCTTTTTATTCAGGTAGAGGACTAGAAGTGGGGTTGTGCTGAATCAAAAAAGGTCATGAGCATTATGAAGGCTTCGGGAAGACAGTGTTACACTGCTTTTAAGGATGTTTGTGAGAGTTCACAGTTCCCCTGCCAGTGTGTGAAAGGGCCCAGAAGAGTTCATATTTATTAATTTGTTTTATGGAAAGAACATGTAATGGAAGTTTTCTCGTTGAGATTATACAGTTGTCTTGTTGACTGATAGTTCGCCCAAAAAGACAAGAATGTCTTTACAAAGTTACTTTTGATTTCACTAATCAATTTGTGTTCTTATTAGTAATCTGAAAAGGAATCCAATAATAGATCAGTGACTGTAAGTATTCCAGACTATTCGTGATTCAAAGCTTAACTAGAAATGAAAAGAATAAAAAGAAATAAAACAACACTGTTGGGACAGTGGTTAGGAGCTACTGCGGACTGTCAGTCAAAGGGTTGGCAGTTTGAATCCACCAGCTGCTTCTACGGTGTCTGTTATGGCACTTGGCTTTTACTCTGTCTGTTTAGTCACGATTGAAGTGTATCTATAAAAACCCCAGTGCTGTTGAGTCATGTCTGACAAGGTACCTTAAAATACTCACTGAGTGGGCAGTACACATAAAGGCTATTGTTAAATTTACAATGCCTTTGCAAGGTTTTCATTCCAGTCTATGGAAACAGTTATAGATCACCTGAAAGAACAAAACTAAAGTCACAAGAAGCTTCAAGGAAATGTACAATATAGCAGTCACGTGGAATCCTGGAGAGAAACCCTAATGGAGCCTCTGAGAACTAGCCCCACCCCTGAGACTTCTCCAGTGGAATTCACTGCTTTCAGGAAAACTGGAAGCTGGCCAGCTAGTGTTTCTGACTAAGCTGGCAGTGTTGTCAGAGGTGGTAAGTGTGCTGTCACTAACAGGGCTGAATTTTTGGTACCCAGAGGCCTGCCTTGCCCATTTGTCTAATGCTGAATCACACTTTTCTCTTTTATACTTTGATTTTTACCCTCTTAAAGACCAGTGTAAGACAAAAAAGACAAAAAAAAAAAAAAAAAACTCCAGAAAACAGAAAAGAGAAAGCAGAGCAAAACAAAGAAAAAACTCTACCAAGATGCTTTTGTTTATGATTAATCAACTTTAAGCAGAATAAAAGCAAAGTGGTGACCATGAAGATAACACTAACAATGTGAGATTTCTCTACGATCCTTGATTTTGTTTCTATTCCACTCCTCTGTAAATAGAAACAGACTTCCTGTGGATAAGTTTGGACTGTCCTAATAACTGGTCTGCAGAGATCACCTTGGATTTTACTGTTTGTTCTTGAATATTTGTTGCTTTCTTTCCAAACACTTCCTTCAAGACAGTGTGTTCAGTGTCATTCAGCGATAGAAATGAATCAATTGCATATCCAGGCAACAGTGATTCATCATGAACTTGAAAATTGCAAATATTAGCTGGGATAACACTGCAAAAGTGCTGCTTTCTGAGTTTCTCTTTAAAGGGCCTGAAAGGAAGGGAAAACAATTCCTAATAGTCTTTCCAAGATAAAGGATAAACAGATGCAGTATATGCCTCTGTAGGATTTCTATTCAGCAATGACAACAAAGAAACTGGCAGTACACCAAACATATGGGTAAATCTAAAAATGATGATATCAACTTAAAGAACCCTGAATAAAAACCAAATTAAATCCTGTTGGCTTAGATTACTTAAAAATTGTGTTAAAAATGCACATGAGTTAACTTGGTTTCAATTGGAAGACATTATGTTGAGGGAAATTAGTCAGAGGCACAAGGACAAATACTGTATGAGACCCCAGACTTATGTACAGAAGAAAAAGCTCTTTGATGGCTGCAAGGGAGGGGACGGAAGGAGTGAGGGAGAGGGCTGGTTATAGATTAGATCAGAAAAACCCAGTGCCATTGAGTCAATTCCAACTCATAGCAACCCTAGAGGTCAGAGTAGAACTGCCCCATAGAGTTTCCAAGGAGTGCCTAGCAGATTTGAACTGCCAACCTGTTGGTTGGCAGATGTAGCACTTAATCCACTGTGCCACCAGGGTTTATAGATTAGATAGTTGATAGAAATCTGGTTGGATAAAATCAGTGACTGTACACGTTAGAAAGAAGATCAATTCAACTAGATTTCAACATAACTTGAAAACTCTTCCAGTCTTAACCCAATATTGCAAGGACAGAGTAGCAGGAGCAGGGGCCTGGGGACCATGCTCTCAGGGGATGTCAAGGCCAATTGGTGTAACTAGCATATTGCTAAGAGAGTTTTCTCCATCTCACATTGGTGAGTGGTGTCTGAAGTCATAAAAGCTAGCAAGCTGCCATCTGAGGTACACCAAATGGACCCAAACTCAGCTGGAACAGATGATCAACAAAGACAAAAGTGACATGGGGGAAAGAGAATCCAGAAGACAGAAGGACCCACGTGAGTGGGTGACTACATCAGCATGGGACCAGAGGAACCATATGGTGCCTGGCCACCAACAGTGAGAGCCATGACGAGGCTCACAAAGTTGAGTCCCAGTGGCAATACAAGAATAAAAAGGGGTGCACCCTGAGAACTCCACTAAAAGACCACAACTGATGGTCCAAAGGCCTGGGGGTTCCCTGGGAGCATGGACCCTAGACCTGATGCTGCCCCTGTTCATGAATCATTACTGAGGGCAACTCCTCGGACAGGAATGGATTGGACTCGGCAATACAGGATGACAGTATCGTGTCATGATTCTATGTATCTACAGGATGTCATCCTACTGACCTCTTACTAGAGGGGAGTGGAGAGGGTGCAGAAGAGGCCACAGGAGATTGTTAAGAGAGTACTACATGTGTAGAACAGAAAGGAGGAGTGTGCTGTCACCAGGCAAGGAGAGCAGTAGGAGCTGCACATACGTGGGCATGGGAATTTAAACTGGATTGTAAACTTTCATTCAATCACAATAAATAAATAAAATATTTTAGAAATGCACATGAGTGCTTGACAGAGAGGTAGCAGAAATGAAGGAAGAGGACAGATGAGTGAAAACAGAATCAGGAGGAATGTTTTGGGGATGAGGGATGTGTTGTCAAGGTTAGCCAGGGAACCTGATCTCTGCCATCACATACTAACATATTTTACCCCAGAATCTAACATTTTCTAGGAATAACAAAGGTCATGGTTTGCATTATTGATAAGGTTACCAACGGAACCTGATCTGCCACAAATCTACAGTTCTCCCTGCCAGTTTGTGATGCAGATATGGGTTCTTCCTGTCAGTTGTGATGCAGATAGAACAGTTCCTCCTGGTAGTTGTAAGGCGGCTACGGTGGCCTCAGGCCCATACAGAAGCCAAGTTACTACCTTCCCCTCCCATCTATGACAACTCTTGCTTTTGCCAATAGAAAGCACCCCGAAAATGTATACTGGGTCTTTTTACACTCCTAAAGACTGATCCAATTCTCTTTGGAACGTACTTTTCCTACATGAACTTTTCTGTCATTTGCCACTAAAAAAGATGCATCCTTGTGTGCTTTGGGGGAGGAGGGTCCCAGTTTGCCACCCACCGGAGACTGAACTTGCTAGTTTGATCTCTGGAACCCAAATCAGGTCACTCGGAGTCTAATCAGCTGTATGACCCCAACAGTGTTAATTATCTTGATTATGGTCATGGCCTCATGTTGTATACATAGGTCAAAATTCAACACACTGGATCATTAGGTGCTATTTTTATACCTCTCTTACACAGTGAAGCCAGAGGAAATAAATTGAATACACAAATTGTTCCAATTATTTATATCTTTGGGTGAATATTGCATGTATTTTTTTTAAAGGCAACTGGATAAATTTTATGAATTTATAAGCACATTTAGAATGTAGGGATAAAAAAACACATAAAATGGGAGTCCTAGCCCTTTATAATGGTGAACCTGCATGAAAGACTGGGAAAAAATAGGAATCAAAATGCTGCATTAAAGACAGTCTATAGGAGATAAATATAGGTATGTGCTCACAGACATAACTAAGACAGAGAGGCAGTTACTATCATTATTTTATATTCCAATAAAAAGCACAGAATACTGTTACCATCAAGTTTCCAAAATCATTGAAGTTTTCTTTCAACATTCATTTTCCATCCGAACCAAGCCACGCAATCTCACAATTTTGAAGCCCATGAAAGACTTGCATAAGCGAGGATTCTTTTGTATGACATCATTAAACCTATACAAATAGAAGCTAGTTAGCAAAACAATGCCAGATAGCTACCAACAAGAACTTACTTTTCTGTACCCTTGCATTTCACCTAAGCCAGTGGATAGAAACATGCAAACTAATATACAAAGGGAATACAAGAATTTTCTGGAATGTATGGCCACTACAACTAACGGCAAAAACTATTTCTTCAAAAACAAGATTGCACAAATATGTCAGGAAAATAAAAAGTTTTTAATATAATTCATACTAATCCACGTCAAGGTTGAGTTTCATGCAGACTGAAATCTCTCTGGAATATAAACACAGAGCTGTCTGACACTTGCATCTCTGCCACCACAGCTGAGGTGACTGTGGTGTATGCTTTCAGGAAATACACACTTTGAGTAGCCACTGTCTAAAAGGGAGCAGTAACTCTCAGCAAAATCATTCAAGAAGCAGATGAAATGCACAAAAAGACCAAGACCACCCTTTCCTGACTGGTCAGACATCCCAGTTCTGGGCACTCTGGTTATGATCAGGATGTCAGTGTCAGGAGTGTACTACTACCTAAGTTAGATCAGAGAGGGGTCACTAAATGCTGCAGTTCTGCTGGTCACTCTGCATGGTGTCCTGAGTCTCCCTCAGTCATGACAAGAAAAGCTGCTGTTTGAAGTACAGCACAAAACAGACCCAGTACAAAAAGAGAATCCATGGCATGTCCAAGTAGTAACTCACATCTTTGAGCGGAGGAGTTGTTGGTCATAGTGACAGGATCCAGAAAATCAAGCAGTGTACCTTCATTTCCTGTCCCCTTGAGGAAGTTCAAGTGGCAAGGTTGCCAGGAGCCAGCCCTGACAACTTTTGGGAGCCCCACAGAAGGAGGGAACGGCGTCGGCGAAGAAATGAATTGAGAGAGACAGGAAAGAGTTTTGGAGAAAGGCAGCCCAACAATGGTCTGTCTGTCTTTATTTTTTATAGATGAGGTGACGTGATTTTCACCCTATTTTTTCCATCATATAAGCTATTGGCTAACAATAAACTAACCCATCATTATTGGCTAATAAGAAACTGACCCCTCGTGGTCTTCTTTTTCTAGGTAATTGCCAAGGCTTTTTGGATAATGGCCTGAGGCAGGTGTTCGTGGTGATAAATGTCAGTGAAAACAAAGTTAACAGTGAAAACAAAGTTATGATTTGAACTTAATGATTCTATTTGTACCTCAAGGGGACAGGCACAGAAGGGTAGACTCCTCAAAGCTTCATTATTTGACTGTCTCTATTTGTTTCTATAAGTTTTTATTTTATCTCTTCCTGTGCAGATAGTGTCTACCATCCCCCAACCCAACCCAGCTGCTCTAAGAAAGATGTTTCTTTATTGATTATTCATTTGTCATACCAATTATAATGAACTTGGAAGTTTATCTATCTTTCTGCTGTAGGGATAGGGAGTGAGATGCTTGTACAGCTTTAAGGGCTATGTGGAGAATTGTCCTTGGGAAGCCTTTCAGGGGTTTTTCTGCAAACTTATATTTCATATGTGGAAAAGGGAGGGGGGAGACACAGTTGGGGGAAGCCAGTCGATCTGGGCAGGCCTCGATGCTTTCAGGCATGCTGTATTGAAGTTCATTCCTCCAAGCTCTTTTCCCTAGAAGTTCCTGGTTAGATTTTCCCAATATAATTTCGTAAGCCGAGGGGATTGTAAAGCCCCTCTTAGAAGGCATCTTCCTTGATCCTCGTGCCAGGAGAGGAGAGGGCATTTTTGAGGAAGAATTAATCAGGAAGCAAAATACTATCAGGGGCAGTAGGCTAAAACACATGTCACGGGTGAGATGTCTCCGCCTGTCATTTACAGAAATTTGTGACTTTGTCTACAGGGGCTTTTGTGGATGGCAGACCTCGACACACAGTGAAGGAGGCAGGGCAGGGCCTGGGAGGGACAGAGGGTGCTTGAGCTCCTGAGATGGGGAAAAGGGGAGAGGGGGAGAGGGGAGGAATGGGGAAAGGACAAAGATGGCAGGGGTGGGTCAAAAGGGTGAAGAGATGACGCAGGAGAGAAAGGTTCAAAGTCAGTCAGTAGGTGAGTATGTCAGCAGTAAAATGCAAGGAGGAGAAGAGATGAACTGGCAGGACTAGCAGCCTTCAGTCTGGGGGATTCCTTAGGAACCTGCCTGGTTTGAACACTGTCCCTGGTCCAATTCCTGCCTCTGTCTGTGATGCAGAACAATGGAACCTACCCATGACGCACCACAGGGGATCCCTCCATGTAGCATCCCCCACCAAGTGCCACACCAAGTACATTTCATGTCTGGAATCATCAAGAAACTTGAGTTTTATGGTCTTTCCAAAGCCATCTTCAGTGTCCCCTGTGTACTGGGTTGCTCCCTGCTTTCCTGAGTTCCCAGCATTCTGCACAGAAAGTCTTGGGTACAAAACTTACAGAGCAAATGGCAACAGAACTGTTAAAAGAAACAAACCCAAGCAGAGTAGCAGAGTTCACATCCCTCCTCTCTTTCTACAAGTGACATCATAAACAAACCAAGATCAAGGAGGATGTGGAACATCTGAGCAGCAAACCAGTGTATACATTGTGTTTATTTCATTTTTCTTAACTGGTGTACAAGAAAAGTTATTTTCTTGCACCCTGAGTGTGTATCTCTGTGTGTGTCTGTGGTTTTGTCATTTGGCACTGGGGGTCATCTTGGATGGGTCTGAGTGTGTGTCTGTGTGTTTGTGTGCTCCCCACAGTGTCTTTGCCTGGGTCTGCAGTGTGGAGCCATGTGAGCCTATCCATGAGCATACACCCATATGCCCAGCTGAGTCTGGGTGGTCCTTGTCTCTACATTTTCATCCCGTGTCTCTACGTTTCTCATTTACTCTCTGTGTGAATGAGTACACGTGTGTGTGTTTGTGTATGTGTACCCAGGAACTCACAGCCATAGAGGGGACTTCTTGGAGGGCCACCCCTAGTGTGGGTGAGTTGAGACAGAATGTCCATCCTCCTCCCTCAGGCTGGGCACTCCTGCTTTTGCTCCCTGAGCCTCTGGTGACCTCCTGGTAGTCTCACCTCAGTCCTCAAGGATGGGGGATGTGAAGAGTGACTTCACTGTCCCCCAGGCAAGGGGTAGCTGCAGAGGGTTATAGTGAGTTGGAGGGGGTCCTGGGTCTTGGTGGGGTGTGATTGAGTGAGTCTCCCAATAGAGAGGTGGTGGCCTGCAGGACTCTGTTCCCTGCTGTGGAGTGAGTAGCTGGGTGCTGGTGGCAGGGAAGGGGGGAATCCTGGCTCTCATAGAGGTGTTGGGTGTAGGAAATCAGAGAGAGAAGGCTCCTGTGACTCTCACTTGGCTCCCCAAAGAGCCCTGGACTCTTACTCACTGTGGTGGCCAGCAACTTGGTAGCAGCAGCCACAGCATTGCTGTCAGGCATGAGACAGATCCACTGGGTGGTAGTGGGTGCTGGACTATCTAGGCAATGAGTGCAGCTACTATGCAAGGTCCAAGACTCCAGGTACCCGTCCCAGGGCACCTCCAGGCTCACCTTCCTGTGGGACTCAGGAGACCAGCAGGGCCGAAGCCTGGGGCCAGGTGGGGCTTCTTTCTAACCCTCGGGGTCCCTGGCTATGTCAGTATGTTCATGGGGCCACCAGCTGGTGCTGAATCCTGACAGGAGAATCTGTCTGCCTTGGGGGGTCTCAGATTGGAATTTGGAGAAAATCATAGATGTTCTAAAGAATCCTTAGCACAGGCCCAGGCACAGAGCAAGCTCACAAAACAGGAGCACTGTTAATGTGATACTGGTACTTCATTATCATCCAACTCCAGTCCCAACACTCAGCTGGCCAACCCCCAGGGGAAGGAGCAGCTGGAGAAGGGTAGTGACTGAATTTAATACCAAAGAGGAAAAAAATGCAGGAATCTAGACACTCCTGGTTCCCTTTGAAGTGAATGTCTCAAGACACCTCCCCTCACTGTACTGGGGACACTGAGGTCACAAGAAGTGTGTCCAGGTTCACTCAGTGAACCGGAGCTTACAGTCCTATACATCCTCCCACAATCTCCTTTTCCTGGAGTTCACTCTGGTTTGGGACAGCTCTTGAACAAACTCCACCTGGACAAGGAGAAAGCAAACCATCCTGACTGAGTTCTGGTGTCATTTCCTTCACCTCCCACTTCCCCTCCTTGTCAGCTGCATAGTCCCTAGACAGGCCCTCCTGGTTTCCTGAGGGTGGATAACCATCTTATTTGCTTTGGTCAGAGAACTGTGAAGTGTGTGACCTCTATTCAGAAGAGTTCAGGACCTTTCAGCCGGGAGGCTGGCCACCCTGTATTCCCATCAGCACAGCACCAGGCAGGTACATAACTATGTTAGCTGTTTTATCCTGGCCCGAGGGTGCAGGAATGTGGAGCAGAGTTCCTGAAAAACCCACGGTACTAAACTTTCATCACTGTAGGCCACTACGACTTTGTGGCTGCTAGTGACACCCATATAACCTAGTGCAATGCTGCCACTTAAAGAACAGAAACCATGATGCACAGTACTAGGTCGGCTGGGTTATAGAATGAAATATTGTCTGGTTCTGTGACATCTTCACTTCAACCCCCTTGCTTCAGCTACTATGTGTTTTGAGTGCTTTGGAACCTAGGGGTCTCATCTTCCAATACTATCAGAAAATATTATTTTGTGATCCATAGGATTTTCGTGAGCTGAGTTTTAGAGTTAGATTTCTAGGCCTTTGCTACTATTCTGTCTTAGTCTAGAAGCTCCACTGAAACCTAGCCACCGTGTGTGTTCCTGCTGATGTTTGAAGTACCTGTCTGCCAGTTTGTGGTACTGTGGTAGCTGGGGTAACAGTGATGAGGCAGCATAGCCTAAAATGAAAAGCATGAACTTCTTGACAAGACACACTTAGGCTTGTGTTCCAACTCTGCCTTTTATTACATGTCCTATCAGGCCATTTACATTGTCTCTCTCTTAGTTTCCTCTATGCAGAATGGGATAGTTATACCGTAGCAGATTCTGATAAAGTGTTAAAGGAAACAACAATGCATGCAATGCATTTACTACAAGGCCTGGCAGATAGAGGGAGTGATCTGTAAATGCTAATCATAGCTACATAATGTGAATTGACTGTAAACATTCAAACAATGAGGCAAACTATTTAAAAAGAGGGAAATATGAAATCTTTGGCATCTGTATCCTTTCAAACTTTATTTTTAAGCAAATAGGGACATATGACATATGCCATATTTTGTTTTTTCTCTTAATGTACTTTTGAGATCTATGTCAAAAATAAAATACATGCATCATTATTTTTAACTATAAAAAATGAAATTCTTTGCTATGCAGTTGATTCTGACTCATGGTGACCCTTTAAGACAGGGTAGAACTGCTCTACAGGGTTTCCAAGTCTACAGTCTTTACAGAAGCAGACTACCACATCTTACTCCCAGGGAGTGGCTGTTGGGTTCAAACTGCCAACTCTTCAGTTAGCAACCAAGCACTGTGTCACCAGGAGCAGCCTAAGCTAATTCCAGGAATAATTGAATCATTTCTCTAGTTTAGATCTTCAGATCAGTGATTCTCAAACCTTAGGCTGTAACTCGTCAGTGAGTTGTAAAAATGAATTTTGTAGGTTGCTAGCAGCATTTTAAAAATGGAAGTAACGTGGAAAATCCTGACTGCATTGCAAGATATAAGGATAAACATTTTATTAACTTTGTTTTGTTATATTAACGTATATCTGTATTGAGTCTCAATGCAAAATGCATCTGTTACTATAATTCTTGTTATGGGAAGTTTGAAAGCTGCTGATTTTTTTTTTAATTTTTATTTAACATGACTGAGTGAAAATGTACATTCACGTATAAATTTACATGCCCACCTATATGCAGCTTCCACTGCTCTCCCTGTCCGGCGACTGCACAGCATTCCTCTCTGCTCCATACATGTCTCATCCTCCCAACAACCTCCCCTCCCCTCCTCTCCATCCACGCCCCTTCCTCCAGCCAGAGGACAGCAAGACGATATCCTATAGATGTATAGAACCATAAAGTGCCTCCAATATATGGTCACTCTGCATTGCCAAGTCCAACCCATTCCTGTCCAGAGTGGACCTTTGTTATAATTTATGGGAAAGGGCAGCATCAGGGCCAGGGGCAATGCTCTCAGAGGAACCCCAAAACCGCTGGACCATCAATTGAGGTCTTTTAGTGGAGATCTCATGATGCACCCCTTTTTATTCTTGTGTTGCCAGTGAGACTCCTCTCTGTGAGCTCCATCACGGCTATTGTTGGTGGTGGCTGGGCACCATCTTGTTCTTTCGGTCCCAAGTTGATGTAGGCACCCACTCTGTGGGTCTCTCTATCTTCTCGGTTGTCTTTACCGCATGCCATTTTGGTCCTCGGTGAGCATCCGTTCCTGCTGAGTTGGGACCATTTGCTGTGTCCTCGGATGGCAGCTTGGCAGCTTTTAAGACCCCAGACGCCACTCAGCAATGTGGGGTGCAGAGAGCTCTCTTAGCAAAACGCTAGTTGTGCCAATTGGCCTGGAATTCGCCTGAGAGCATGGTCCCCCGCCCCCCGCCCCAGCTACTCTATCCTTGCAGTATTGAGTTAAGATGGAAGGAGTGCTCAAGTTATGCTGAAGTCCACTTAATGTTGTTCTTGTTTCTAACATGTGCTATCACCGCTTTCTCCCAACTAGATTTCTAGTAACTATCTAAACTAAACCCTCCCCCCTCGCCCTCCCTCCCTCTCCTGACTTGCAGCTGTCAAAGAGTCTTTTCTTCTATACACAAGTCTGTTTTTGAGATCTTATCGTAGAGGTCTCATACAGTATTTGTCCTTTTGTTGCTGACTACTTTCATTCAACATAATGTCTTCCAGTTGAAACCAGGTTAGGAGATATTTCCTGGAATCATCGTTATTCTTTATCATTGCGTAGTGCTCCATTGAGTATATGTACCATAGTTTACCTATCCATTCTTCTATTGTTGGGCATCTGGGTTGATTCCATCTTTTTGCTATCGTGGACTGTGCCGCGGTAAACATTCTGGTGCATGTGTCCTTGGTGTGAAAGGCCCTGATTCTGCAGGGTATATTCCAAGTAGTGGAATGACTGGGTCAAATGGTATATCGATATCCATTTTTCTAAGGAAGCGCCAGATTGCCTTCCAAAGAGGCTGGACCATTTTGCAACCCCACCAACAGTGTAGGAAGGTTCCACTTTCTCCACAGCCTCTCCAGCATTTGTTATTTTGTGTTTTCTGGATCATGGCCAATCTTGTTGGGGTGAGATGGTATCTCATTGTTGTCTTGATTTGAATTTCTTTAATAACTAAAGATCGTGAACATGTCTGCATGTGTTTTTTGGCTGCCTGGATCTCCTCTTTAGTGAAGTGTCTGTCCATCTCCTTTGCCCATCGCTTAATTGGATGGTTTATCTTCTTCTTATTGATATACTGTAGGATCTTATAGATTATGGAGATCAGGCATCGGTCTGACATAGAGTTGCCAAATATTTTTTCCCATTCTGTGGGTGTTCTTTCAATTCTATTAATAAAGTCTTTGGATGAGCAAAAGTGTTTGATTCTTAATAGTTCCCATTTATCTATTTTCTCTTCTGTTGATTGAGGTTTCTTTGACAGATTTTGGAGTCTGTCCTCATTGTGTATTAAAACTTCCATTGTTGTTCCTACCTTTTCTTGGATGAGCTTTATCGTTTTAGGTTTGATATTTAGATCTTTTATCCAGTTGGAGTTGGTTTTTGTATAAGGTGTAAGATATGGATCTTGATTCAGTTTATTGCAGATGGATAACCAATTTTGCCAGCACCATTTGTTGAATGATTTTTTTTTATTATGATTGAATGAAAATGTACATTCCCATATAAATTTGCATGCTGACCTACATGCAGCTTCCACTGCTCTCCCTGCACGGTGACAGCACACTCTTCTTCTCTGCTCCATATGTGTCTTATCTTCCCAACAGTCTCCCATCTTCTCCTCTCCACCAAATCCCTTTCTTCCAGTATGAGGTCAATAGGACGACCTCCTATCGATGCCTAGAACCATAAAGTGTCCACACAATATGGTCACTCTGTGTCACCAAGTCCAATCCATTGCTGTCTGAAAAGACCTTCATTATGATTTATGGACAGGGACAGCATCAGGGCCAGGGGCCCTGTTCCCAGGAGAACTCTGAGGCCCCTGGACCATCAACTGTGATCTTTTAGTGGAGAGCTCAGGGTGTACCCATATTTATACTTATGTTGCCAGTGAGACTCAACTTTATGAGCTCCATTGTAGCTATCACTGGTGGTAGCTGGGCACCATCTGGTTCTTCCAGTCACAAGTCGATGTAGACATCCACTCACGTGGTTCTCTCTGTCTTCTGGATTCTCTCTCCCCCTTGTCATTATGGACCTTGGTGATTATCCGTTCCTGCTGAGTTGGGACTATTTGCTGTACCCTCAGATGGCAGCTTGGCAGGAAAGCTGCTCATCCTCACTTACCTTTTTCAAATTTTGCAGGATTGTAAACAAACTTCAGAGACTTGCCTGACTTTTTCCCTTAGGTTAAATTGTCAGCAGTGAGCACCTTTTTGTTTTCTGACACAGGCTGGAGGCTCCTGTCCACTTGAGTGGGCTGTACTCCATCCTTGAGTTGAATTGTTTTTTCTGCAGTGGAGAAAGCTAGTCCTAAGCTGAGCCCTCACCACCATGGAGCATGTGGGACAGCTGAGCACTGGAACCAGCTAAGAGGAGCAGATCCCTGTCTATTTGTGTGCTTCCCTTCCTTGGGTTCTTGTATGGGCCTGTTATTCCCTTCACATTTTACTGCAGCTCCTAGGTGAGCTGGTCTGGATCATGGGACAGGAACTCTGCGGCCAAGATCACAAACGCATTTATTCACCACCTACAGCAAATCACGATGAGTGCTAACAAAGTAAGACCCCACCTGTTTTCACTGAGTCAGTTCTCACCCATTGCCATCAAGTTGATTCTCACCCATAGCGACCCTGTAGAATACAACAGAGCTGCCCCGTAGGATTTCTAAGGCTTTATGGAAGCAGACTGCCACATCTTTTTCCTACCGAGTGGCTGGTGGGTTCAAACCACAGATTTTCAGCTAACGAGCAAGTGCTTAACCATGGTGACAGCAAATATATACAATGTTTATTGAATGAATGGAAAAGCAAGGTGATGCTTGAGCCATATACTTGATAAGAGTATGGCAACTTTGGAAAAGGAAAGCATTGGATTCAAATCTCACTAATTCCAATTATTTCTATCTGTGTTCTTGGAAAATCATTTAATTCTCTTAATTTCAGTTTCCTTGTCTATAAGACAGGAACAATAAAAGTTCATCTCTTACTAGGTATTTGTAAGTATTCCAAGTGATGATATGTGTGAACCATCTGGCTAGTTTCAATTTATTGTTACTACTGTTGTTAGTAATACCATCATAATTATTACTGTTACTGGGTGCTCAGTTTCCTGCTTGGAACCTTCTTGTGAAAAGTATTAGCAACTAATGATAATGATGGTTACTGTTATCACCAGTTTAATTGCATAATGCCTGGTACACAGCAGGGTTTCAATAAATGATTGTTGAATCAAGGGATATATGCTGTGGAGCCAGATTAATTAGTTCTCCTTCTGGCTCCCTCACTTATTAGCTGTGTGATCCAGGCAAATTACTTAATTTCTTTATGCCTGTTTCCTTATCTATAAAAAACAAACCAAACACACGGCCTTCTAGTCAACTCTGACTCATGGTGGCCCTATGTGTTACAGGGTAGAACTGCTCCATACTGTCTTCTTGGCTGTAATCATTATGGAAGCAGATTGCCAGGTTTTTCTTCTGCAATGCAGCTGCATGGGTTCTAACTGCCAACCTTTAGGTTAATAGCTGTTTGCCTACCCAGAGTTGGGTCCTTATCTATAAAAGTATCTAATAAGTGTCTTTAACTCATTGGTGTGCAGGTGGCACAGTGGTTAAAGAGCTTGGCTGCTAACTAAAAAGTCAGCAGTTTGAATCCACCAACTGCTCCTTAGAAACTCTCAGAGATAGTTTTACTGAGTCCTGTAGGGTCTCTAAAAATTATAATTGACCTGACAGCAATCAGGTTTTTAATTCATTGGGTTGGTGTGAGTGTTAAATGAATTGACATACAGTAAGCACTCATCCACCATCATCAGCATTCATAATCATTATGTATACTGCCTCAGATGAGGCCCAATACTACCTGCTGAACCTGCAGTATAAGTGCACACACACATCAATTAGGCCTTCCGCGTCAGAGGACCAAAGCTGGCTAGATAGTGCCTTGAAGTTTCCCCTGCTTCTGGCTTCCCAGTGACCACACGCAGACATGATCATGTCCATGTCTTCTACTCACCTCCCCTCAGGTGGGATCTGGACTGTTCACCACTACCATATCAACCACTGCTAAGTGCTTTGCCAGGGCATTCTCTATCTCCACTGGACCAATTTGGCACCTGTGAGATCAGCTCAATCTAAATGGATTCCAGAACAACAGGTTTTTGTTTTGGTTTGGGTGGTACAGAAGGTTCAGAGCAGTACTACTAGGCAAGCTCTCTAGGAAGACAAACCTAATGATCTGTTTCCAAAAGGCTGCAGTCTTTAAAACTCTGTCATGGATTGAGTGTATGTATGTCCCCCTAAAAATGTATGTAGCAATTTGGCTAGGCTGTGATTCCTTGTATTATGTGACACTCCTCCATGCTGTAAACCCTGTCTCTATGAATTTAATGACAGAGGACTGGCAGCAATTGTGTTGGTGGGAAAGGACTCAATTTGTACTGTTCCTTGAGAAAGTCTCTTGACATATATAGGAGAGAAACCAGCAGAGAGATTGGGAACCTCATACCATCAAGAAAGAACGTAGTGCCAGTGTGTCCCTTGGAAAGGACCAGGGTCCCTGTGCCTCAGAAGCTCCCACTCCAGGGGAAGATTGATGACAAGGACCTTCCTCCAGAGCCAACAGAGAAAGATTTCACCTAAAGCTGATGCCCTGAATTCAGACTTTTAGTTTACTGGACTTTGATGAATAAGTTTTCTCTTTTTAAAGCCGTCGATTTGTGACATTTCTGTTATAGCAGCACTAGAAGACTAAGACAAACCCCATGAATCAGTTTCTATTCTCCTGCACACATAGAGTCTCTTCGAGTTAGAATGGATTGGACAGCAACCAACAACAGGTCTGTTTCATCTAAATTTTCAAAATTTATTGCCATATTTCCCAGTATGCTTTTAACTTCTTCACTCCTACAGCACATGTTCTAATGCACTATTTTGCATGTTTTATATTTGTGCTTTCTACTTTATTCTTGATTTATTTTGCCACAGGTTTGCCTTCATTGAGAATCAGCATTTGTGGAAAGATTCAAATAGCATGGAGGCCTTAAACTTCTTATTGATGGTATTTCTGCAGGCCTTGGGCTGTGCTCAGAGTTGGAGTCATTTTGGGTGGAGTCCCTGAATGGTAGGCTTGGCCACAGGAGCCTCTGAACCCAGGCATCATCCTCTTCCCGAGGGCTCCAGGGAACAGCTAATCTGCGCACTCTTGGGAAGACACAGCTACTGCAGAAGCTGCCTTAACTGGTATGGGACCCATCCTGCCCAAACTGTCTTCTGCCCTGATGGACTCCAGCAGCCGGTGCAGTGGGAATCAGAGACCAGTCTGGGCTTCAGATCCTCCCAATTCCTCCTTAAAGACGTCCTACGTAATGGGGATGCCCTGGGACCCCAAACAAGCCCCATCTTTCTCTGACTTCCCACGCCTGAGAACTGGGGACCAGTGTCTCATTTCAGGTCCCAGTAATGTTTGTTCTCGGGCCCCATGGTATGATCACTTTCAGGGTAAAGAAGTTATAGGCATGAGAAGGAGAAACTTTGCCTTTGGAACCAAAATTAGGGCTAGCCCCAGGAGAGGGATTAGAAATTTTGTAGATAGTGGTCTAAGTAGAATTTTAGGCTCTGGAAGCATAAGATCCATTATTGGTTTTTTTGGTTTGTTTGTTTTGTTTTTTTAAATTATGTTTGAGTGAAAATGTACATTCCTATATAAATTTGCATGATCCAGCATTGTTTTTGAGACTCATTTCCTGGCAGGGGAAGTTGGAACTTAGTGCCTGGACAAAGGCCTGGAGACTTGGAGGCCAGAATTCTCCAAATTTCTTTGGCCACAAGGGAAAGACTTTGCACCAGCTACACAGTCTCAGCAGGGGCTTGTGGTGCTTACCGGCTGCTTCCCAACCAGCCCCAGCAGAGAACAGAGCACTGTAGGCCCTTGGTTAGCTGCAGAGGGAGCTCTTGCTACGATTGATCCTCAGATCATCCTTGGTCACTGCAGGACTCCTCAACCCTACCTCCATCCTCAGTTCCCAAAAGGCCACTGAACTCCACTGGACGCTCCTGAATGGTCAGATGGCTACCTTGTTAAGAGGGGGAACAAGTGGAGCCCAGGTGGCTGTATGGAAGTTTTCAAGTGGAAAAAAAAAACAACTTTAAAATTGTGTTACGACCTGTCTCTGATAAGATGTGGTCAAAATGATTTGCATAGGAAATTTCAGTACTATTTCTGTCAACTCACAAGTGCTCCATCTGGACCGCAAACTTTCATTCACATCACGGCCTTGGTAGCCAATCACAGCAGTGGTTGAAATAGCAGCCACGGATCTGCTGTTCATTTCTTCTGGAAGAGAGGACGTCAGTATTCACTAGGAAAAGTCCTATAAAGAGTATCTGTTTATTTGCAGAATCACCCTACAATTTAAAAAAACTTATACTGAGTTTTAGAAATGAACAGACAAATAATAAAACAGAAAACAACTGTTTAGACAGTAAGCTACAGGCCGCTGCCAGGGCCCTACCATTGAAGTCAGTCCCCTAGGGCAGTGTTGTTTTATTTTGTGGGCAACAAATTTGAAACTTCTGGAGGTGTCTGGGGAGGCCAAGGGCTGGGGCAGTGGTGAGGGCTTGTTTTACAGTCTCAAAGGCTTCTTCTTGCTCTTTTTGCCATTCAGAAGATGTGTCCTTAGGCCCTTTGAGTAGGTTGTAAAGGGGTCTGGCCATCTCTGCATATCCTGGTAACCAGATGCAGCAGTATCTTGCTGCTCCTAAGAACTCCTGCAATTGTCTTCGAGTCTAGGGTACCGGTAGGGTGGTTATGACCCTCTTCCTTTCCGTGGCCCCTGGAAATAACAAACCCCGAGTACTTTACTTGTTGGAGGCAGATCTGGGCTTTGTCCCAGGAGATTCATATCCTCTTGCCTCTAGGCGGCCCAGCAGAGCTCAGGTTTCTAGATGGCACTGGGCTTCAGTCTCACAGGCCAATAGCAAGTCATCTACATATTGTAACAAGGTCACTTGTTGGTGCATGCCTGAGGTAGGTTGATAGATCGGTGGCCAGAGCCTCCCCAAATATAGTGGGCAAGTTTTTGAATCCTTGTGGGAGGTAAGTCCAGGTGAGTTGAGTTTCGGTTCCAGGGTTCAGGTTTTCCCATTTTTCCCAAGCAAACAGCAGCTGGCTCACCAGGGCGAGTTGGATACAGACAAAAGCATCCAAGCAAGTGAACCACTCTGCCTCTGCGGGAATTCGTCCCAGTAGAGTGTATGGATTTGGGACCACTGGATGCAGAGTTTGTTCTGATAGACTGTACGCAGGTCCTCTACTAGGCAGTAGCTCTTTCCCGAGGTTTCTTTACTGCCAGTAGAGGGTTCTTCCAGGGGACTGGCACTTGACAAGGATGTTGTGCTGTAGAAGTCTATTAATATGGGGGGCAGTGCCCACGCATGCCTCCTGTGAAAGAGGGTACTGGGGAACTCTTACTGGTAGGGCCCTGCGTTTTAGATTTCTATGACTGGGGGCTGGTGATTTGCCAGTCCCGGCAGGTTAGTTTCAGCCCATACTCCTGAGAAGTCCCATCTGGGATGGAGGGGATCCCTCTTAGTATCTGGTGGCAATGGGTTTTTGTGTAGTCTCCATTCTTCTTCACGGTTTTCAGTTATAGTTAGAATTATGGTCCCTGGTGGGTGCAGAGTCAGCGCAGTGGTTTGTCCTGGTCTGAAGCTTATTTCTGCTCCCAATTTCATGAGAAGGTCTCTTCCCAGTAGGGGAACGGGACACTCAGGGATACACAGGAATTCATGCTGTACTTGATGGCCCTCCAGGGTGCAGGTCTGGGCTTCGCTTCAGGAAGACCTTATTTCTCCATGATCCCGTGGCACCCAGTACTGTGACTGTCCTGGAACTGAAGGGTCCAGTGGGGGTAGTTACCACAGAGTGTTTGGCCTCGGTATCAGTGAGCAAGTTTGTGGGTTGGCCCCCCACATTCATCCTGACCATGGGCTCCCGGGGACCAAGAAGGAGCCCTGTCTGGCCTAGTCGGAATCTTTATTTGCCAGGGCGAGGAAGTGCCCCTGTGCTTCAGGTGTGTACTGTGAGCCCCCAGGTGTCCAGTGCTCATCTTTTTTCTTCATGCTGTCTGTTTTTGGAGTCTGGATGGGGCAGTCCCAAATCCAGTGTCCCTCTTGTTTACAGTAGGCACATTGGTTAGGCCCAAGTGGTGGTCTGGAGGATTTTGGGCTCTTTCTGGCTTGGGCCTGTGGTGGAGGGGCCCTCCCAGCGATTGTGGCTGCACTCAATGCAGCTTTCTGCCAGGTCCTCCTGTCAGCCTCTCTGGGGGCCTCCCTGTCTTGATTCATGTATACTCTGTTGACCACTTCTATTAACTAAGTGATATTCATCGCTGCAAAGCCATCTAGCTTTTGGAGCTTTTTGGGGGGATATCCTCTATGGCCTGAGCCACAAAGGAGGCAATTACCACAGTCTGCTATTCTGGGGCTTCTGGATTAAAGGGGGTCCACATGCAGTAGGCTTCACAGAGTCTCTCATAGAATTCTGAAGGTGGCTCGTTTGGCCCTTATATGACAGTTTGAACCTTGGTGATGTTGGTTACTTTCTTGGTTCCTGCTTGGATCCCCTGTATGATGGCCTCCTGGTAGGTTTGAAGCTGTCTTCTTCCCTCAGTGGTGTTAAAATCCCATGTAGGCCTAGTCTCAGGCAGACTTCTCCGGACATAGCTGTCTAAATCTACTACTCCTACCGGAGGGTTGTCCTGAAACCATCTACAGGCCCCTTCTAGCACTCGTCTCCTTTCATCTGTGGTAAGGAGACTAAGCAGTAGCTGATGGACATTGTCCCAAGTGGGCTGGTGAGTGCTAAAGACAGTCTCAAATAAGTCTATTGTGGCCTAAGGGTTTTCAGAGTATGAGAGTGTATGATGTTTCCATTTTAAGAGATCTGCTGTGGTAAAAGGTTAGTAATAAAACACCAGTTGTCTGGGAGTTGGGCACCCATTGGCTCTGACTGAGGGCAGACTCTGAGTCTCCTTGAGGGAGAGTTGCAGTGCTCCCCAGGTGTTCCTTGTCATTAGCCGAGGTGGCGGCTCAGGGGACTGTGGAGTTGATTTTAGTGTCTCAGTCAGGGACTCCTGCAGTGATGGGAGACTCCCAGGCAGGGCTGAAGGTGACACAAACGGGGGGGGAGAGGGGGAGTTTCCTGCAACATTGGGCCTGTTGAGGGGACCACTGCTGCGGGGACACATGGTGGGGGCTCATCTTCAGGGGCTCCTTGGTGAACAATGGGCTTTCGTCTGGATTTGCAGCTTGTGGACAAGAGGACCTTGCCACTCCCTGCTCATGGGGTCAGGGTCTGTGCTATAGTGAGCCATTGGTCTATATAAGGAAATTGATCAGGGTGTGCTGGTTCTCCAGTTATTACCTTCCAGACAGCCCTAACCTTAGACTGCTCCAGGGTTCTCTTTGGAGGCCATTCTACTCCAAATGAGGGCCATTCTATTTCACACAGTTTTCAATTTCCTGGGGTGAAGTTTGACTCTGTAGTCATCTATAAATCTCTTCTTAAAGTTTTTGAGCATGCTTTCTAAAGCTGTCAGCTTTGATGGCATCCCACCCATCGTAATGGTGTCACAAAGACAAAGTAGACTTGGACAAGTTTTCTTTCAGGTGCTTGACTGGCCGTTCCTCTCGCGGGGACTTAGAGTTCTGGCTTGACCAAGGAGCTCCTGTATAAGCCCCAGGTGGGAGGGGTTGTTCACCCAGCACCATTTTGCCTTATGCCAGATCTACGGAACTGCAGTTGCAAGCCCACTCAGGACCCGTGGCTGAAACCTTGGGCCAGCTGTCACAAAACATTCACTGTCACACACACACATGCACCTGACTGAAGACTCCCTACCGCTTGTGAGAGGTAGTCCCATTCTTGTGTCATAAGACACAGGAGGTGATCAGTCTCCTCTTCTTCCCCCTGGGGCAGGCCTGACTGGGACGGGGCCCCGGGTAGCCTACCTGAAACCATCCAGACTTGACTCAGTGGATGCTGGAAACTGGTTCTTGTTACCCTCCTGTTGGGTCCCATCCACAACGAGTTTGGGAAGCCCCGGTCTGGAATCGGAAAGCTAGGGACCCCAGCAATGCAGTGGGTGACGCTGTCCTCTGGTTCCTCCACTGGACCAGGGTACCTTCAAGCCAATCAGACAGGTGGCTCAAGGGGCCGGTGCGGTCATTCTCCCAGTTAGGGAAACAACTGATGTGTAAAACGAACCGGCACCACCAGGTTAGAGAAGCAGTAGCAGTTTATTACACTAGCGGGCCAGCGGGTGTTAACGCTCTCCAAAGCGCTGGCCCCGTGTGTCAGCGGTCTGGGTGTTTTATGAGGTTGGTTGCAGGTGGGGATGTAGCATCTCGGGGATGTGGAGTGTAGGGGTCGGGGGTGGAGTTAACTAGTTTCCTCTTCACTAGTGCTCACCAGATGTCCGGGAGGCTCTGTTTAATTATCAGTTCAGGCCTTGGTTTCCGAAGGGATTTAGGAAGCCTTGTGTTTAGTCTGCTGTCTTGACTCTGCCCCAGATTCTTTCTTTTACATATCTCAAGAGATTGCCTCAAGACACGTAACAGCCTCACACATTAAGTACTGCCCCAGCAGCACGACAGCATCCCTCTAGCCTCGTTAACTCCGCAGAGGCAGGAATTTCAGCATGGAGGGACGTCACATAATTCCAGGAATTATGGCCTAGCCAAATAGCTACAGATTTGGGGGGGAACACAGTTCAACCCGTGACAGGTACCATACACTTTGTCTGCATAGTCCCACTCTTACAAGGGTGCCCTGCACCTTATTAGTATTATTAGAAAGCTAACCATTCTCTCGCTGGTTCTACAAGTGTCTTATCTACATAGCACCACGCAGTCATTTGACGGGAGTTATAAGATTACAGCAAGAAAGGCCATATAAAATTAATCCATTGCACTTCACTGACAGCAGTACCCTGAGAGGACAATGGCCTTAATGTTTTGAAGAAGAGAAAGTCAATACAACTGGACATAGGAAATGAGATCAAAGGGGGAGGCAGGACAGACACTGAAAGGAATCATTCTTCTGTGAGACACTAAAACAACAAAACAAAATGAGAAACTAAGTCTCTCACTGTCTAGGCTCACAGTAATCCTATAGGACAGAGTAGAGCTGCTCCACATAGAGTTTGCAAGGAACAGGTGGTAGATTCTAACTGTTGGCCTTTTAGTTAGCAGTTGAGCTCTTAGCCACTGTGCTACCAGGGCTCCAGAGGGTTTTTGTTTGTTTGTTTCTGATCAGGATTATTATAGGAAGTGCGACTAAGCCTGCATGAGAGATCTGATTGAGTCCTCTGCAGGTGGAGAAAGGGCTGAACTAGGCATCTATTGCTAAACAGACCAGAGCAATAAGAGTAGCTTCCAAACTTGCTTTCTTCCCCCAGGGAGCAGAGCGGAAAGTCCTCCTTCTTTGGATAGGAGAGGACTCATGTGTGAGTAGACTGTATTTGAGACAGTGAAAAGTAGTTTTGCCAAATAAAGTAAGTTCCTTGGGTGGTGCAATTGGTTTGCACTAGACTGCCAGCCTTAAGGTTAGTGATTCTCATATGTCCAGCAACACCATGAAAGAAAGGTCTAGTGATGTGCTTCTTTAAAGATCACAGCCAAGAAAATCTATGAAGCTTCATTTATATAACAAGACAGCCAAGCCAAGCCAATTGCCGTTGAGTAAAAAGACAAGAAAAGGCAAATGTATGCAGAACAAAGTTTATTGGTGGTTGTGAGCAGTGGTATCACTAGGGTTAGTGTCACCCAGTGTGGTAATTCATGGTGCTGTACCCGTGAGAGCCTCACGGTGTCAACCACTCCCTGCCAACAGATATAGGTTCACAAATACTAATTACCACAATGTTATAGCTTAAATTTGAGAAAATTTGACAATTTCAGTCACTACGAAAAACAGTGTGCGCATGTAGCATGTGCAGATGAAATCATGTGATTCAAAGTGTCATTGTGATTGGGCAATAATAACAGCTCTGACTGAAACAAAGAAACAAAAAACCAAACTCAATGCCATCAAACTCAATGTCAGTGAGTGGATTCCAACTCATAGTGACTCTGTAGGACAGAGTATAACTGCCCCATGGAGTTTCCAAGGAGCACTGGGGGGTTCAAACTGCCAATGTTTTAGTTAGTGGACATAACACATAACCACTAGACCACCAGGGTTTCCATTCTGACTAAAGCACACATTAAAACCTGTTTCTGCAGAGTAGATTCCAACTCATAGCAACCCGATAGGACAGAGTAAAATTGCCATTTGAAATTTCCAAAGAGAAGCTAATAGATTCAAACTGCAGACATTTTGGTTAGCACCAAAGCTCCTAAACACTATGCAGTAAGAGCTGGAGAGCACATTTGAAGGTTCAAAAGGTAAATTAGCATAGTTTTAGGTATATTAATAAGTGTAAGCTGGACTTATGAAAATATTTTTGTTGTAACTAACCACAGGGATATTTGTATGTAAGAATAAATACATGAATCTCTGCTGAATACTGTGCAAAAATTTTACAGATGGTCCTTTTGGTGTCACCCACTTTGACAGTGTCACCTTGTGCAGTCCATATCCCCCATACTCTAATGATGCCATTGGTTACCAGAGGGAGGAGGGGACAAGGGAGGGTTTACCAATGACAGAAATAGCACATTAAGAGTAGGGTTGCACAGCCAATTATTGTGATTGATGTCAATAAGTTGTTCACCTGCAAGAAGTTGAATTTGCAAAAGTTGTGTGATATCTTTACAGCAATGATGGACACACACAGAAAAGAATAGCTACTGAGATGGCTCAAGTACAACCAAAACCTTCATGGCATTTGCTTCCTTGGTTTGGAGGCTTAGGATCATGCATTCACAGGACATCTCAGTTAAAGGACCTAAAGTCTCTGATCTACCTCCTATTTTGATATGTAGTGCTGGGGGTCTTAAAAGTTTTCAAGGGCCTTCCAAGGCACAACAATTGATCTCCATTTGCTTGGAATAGCAGCAGAAGACAGAGAGTCAGGAATAGGGAGAAGATATAGAACGTGTGGCTATTTGCCTCCATCAGCGATTGTCTCTTTTACCAAGAGATCAGAAGAAATGGATGGTACCTGGCTACCATTACTGAACATTTTATTTATTTTTCTTACTGTGACTAAGTGAAAGTATATAATCCAAATTAATTTTGCACACCTGCCTATCTGCAGCTCCTTCTGCTCTCCTTGCCCAGTGACAGCACAGTCCTTTTCATTCTATACTTCTAGTATCCTCCTGGAAAGTTCATGTCCCCTCCTCTCCAGCCTCTCCTCTCCCATCTAGAAAGAGACCAGTAGGACAGCCTCCTATAAATGCATAGAATCATAAAATACACACACCTTATAGTCACACTGTGTCCCTGAGTCCAGTCCATTCTTGTCTGAAAGTGTTGATCTCAGTAGTGTTTTCTGCTCAGGGGCAGCAGCAGGTCTAGGAGCCATGCTCCCTGGAGATCCTCCATACCATCGGACCATCAGTTCTGGTCTCTTGGTAGAATTCTTGAGCTGGACCCATCTTTTTCTCTTGTTACCATGGGGACCCTACATTTAGTGCCCAATCACAGCTGTCTGTGGTGGTGGCCGGGCACCACCATCTGATTCTTTTGGTCATATGTTGATGCAGTCTCCTGTTCATAGAGGTCCTTCTGACTCCTGGGCTCTTTTTTTCCTCA
This sequence comes from Heterohyrax brucei, assembly GCA_028571685.1. Taxonomy (NCBI): domain Eukaryota; kingdom Metazoa; phylum Chordata; class Mammalia; order Hyracoidea; family Procaviidae; genus Heterohyrax; species Heterohyrax brucei. The sequence goes on along the minus strand of CM053154.1, from coordinate 98,133,117 downwards.
TATCTTTAATGTTCTTGGTCATCTGTTCTAGATGAGTTAGGACCATTTGGTGCACCTCAGATGACAGCTTGCTAGCTTTTAAGACACCAGATGCCACTCACCAATATGGGGTGCAAAAGACTCTCTTACTGAAAGGCTAGTTATGCAATTGGTCCCTAGATCCTGCCCTCGCTACTGTATCCTTGAAATATTAGGTTGAGATTAGAGAGCTTTCAGTTTATGGTGAAGTCCAGTTAAGTTGATCTACTTTCTAATGTGCGCTGCCACTGCTTTCACCTAACCAAATTTCTGTTAATTGTCTAATCTATGACCAAACCTCTCCCTCCCTCCCCATGCCTGTAGCCATCAAACAGTATTGTCTTCTGTACGTACGTCTATTTTTGAGTCCTTATAGCCGGAGTCTTATACAATATTTGTCCTTTTACTGCTGACTGATTTCACTCTGCATGTCTTGCAAATGAAACCAGGTTATGAGATGCTTCCTAAAAACCATCATTGTTCTTCATCATAGCATAGCGTTCCATTGAGTGTATGTACCATAGTTTATCCACTCATCTGCTGATGGACACCTAGGTTGATTCCATCTTTTTGCTGTTGTGGACTGTGCTGCAGTAAGCATTCATGTGCATTTATCTGTTCATGTGACAGTCTTTATTTCTGTAGGATATATTCCAAGTGGTGGGATTACTGGATCAAATGGTATATAGATTATTAACGAACATTTTGATCAAAAGTTTCATAAAAGAGTCTTGCTCAAAACGGGGCAAATACAGAGCAGGATTTCAAATTCTCATAGATTCAAAACTTCTGGAGCCATGAAGGTTGGTTGAATCCCTGAAACTAGTCCCCTAAGATAATCTTTAAATCTTAAACCAAAAATATTCCCTGAAATCTTAAAATCAAACAACAGTATAGTTTACCTAGCAAAACAAAAAATCTGCCTTGAGCAGTTCTTTTAAGTTCTGTATGGCATCAAATTAACAATAGCAACTCAAAAGAACTTTAATGGGAAAAGGAACAACTCAAAAAAGGAGAATGGAAATGATTACACAACTCACTGTAATCAATATTACTAAATGGCACATGTAGAAACTTGAATTGGTATATATTTTTTGTGTACATTCTCAACAACAAAATAAATACAATTATATATATATATATATATATACTTAAAAACCCTATGAGCTGTTCATGGGATCACTGTGAATCAGAATCCACTCCAAGCCAACAAGTTTTCTGTTTTAAGAAAGCAAAATCAGTTGGTTACTCACTAAGCGGGAATAACAATCCAGATGCAGAGGTAACAGGAAGCAACATTTCTCTCAAAGACATCCTCTGACTATAACGTTTTGTAACAACAGCCTTCACTGAATGACTACTACTTTCTTACTCACGGAGAAAATATGCTGTCTAAAATCACAGACCTTCAGAAACTTGAGATGGTATCAGTAAGAACGAAGTCCCCCTCCTGCTTGGGGATCTGCTTTACTCTGGCAACCCATGTGCACAGCCTCAGATAAGAGGTTTTGGTTCATGATAGCCCCCATCTATCTTAACTTTTTAGTTTCCCACATGTGCTTCCCTGTTGAGACCCTGTGTCTATCTCTTTCCACACAATCCTGCTGTGTTTTGAGACTATCAAAACACTGCTTCAGTTAAATTTCACCTGAAATCTACAGTTCCCCCAAATCCAGTAACAACTCTACTTTTCTTCTTTAGTAAAAGGCCCATGGTCCCCTGGTGTGTGGTCTCCCTTATTGCAATGAGTCAATAAATCAGACTTTGTTGAATTATAAGCTGTCTCTGGCAATTTTAGGCTGATTAGGCTAAGACACATTCTATGTATCCAAGGCCGTGACAATGGGAGAGAGATCCTATGGAGAACCTCTGGGAGCCTGGGTTAAACACAGGCCTGAAGGAATCAGGGGACTGCTGTGCAGTGGGGGCAGAATCTGCGTGGCAAGAGGACAATGCAGGATAGAGTTACTGTTAGTCTGTGATGGAGGCAACTAGGGCCCCAGAGTGGGTATGATCCATTGTCAGAAATAGCCTAGCTTTAGGGGGATGAGAATCACCAGGATCAGCACAAAGCTGGTCCCTATGAGAGAAGTGAGACACATCTCAACTCTCCAACTTTGTCACCATTTCTGACACTAGCCATCCTCCCCACAGCACTGTCTAATTCTCTGCTGGGTTAAATAATTCATTGCAATGGCCACACAAAATGCACAGACCAGGCTTAAGTCCTAAGGTTTATTAGGGAAGTAACAGACTGCATCTCAGGAGAAAGAATCAGCTTTGTCAATCAGGACAGCTTCCAGCCAGGACAGCTGTCAGCTCCTTCACTGTGCCAGGCGTCAGCCATTCTCTAGGTCTGTGTGGTCACACCCCTCATAGTCCTCTGTCCTACTTGGGCAAGTGTTACAACACTTCAGTGTTGCTGACCAGCTCCACTAGCAAGCCTCCTGCCCAAAGGTGCTCAGCAATCTGTCACTTTGTGCCTACTGCAGCCACATACTGGTCCTGTGTGTGCCTGCTGCTCCTAACGCTGCCACTAAGCTCTGTTGGCTCTGCTGGGCTTGTGGCCATCTTGCATGGTCTTCAGTGCTAACAGCCCTGTCAGGTTTCCTTTCTCTCACTGTCTCTCTCTCTACCTATGTTGGCTCGGTCACTTACAGATGCAAGCTGCTGATCAATTTCAAGGCAATACCCTCCAAACTGGGCCACAAACCAAACAATCCCCACAAGGTCATTTAATCTTTATGTATAACCATTCTCACTCTCCTTAAATTGCCAGTAGGCCTAATTAAGGAGATTTCAGAACAAAACTTAAGAACTCCATTTGAACTTAAAGTGAGGATTTTCCTTCCACACTAGTGATAAACATTAAGCTTCTGTTGAAGCTGCTCGCTGAAAAATGAAGTTTAGACATGTTTGTTAACAGTATTCCTACAACTGGCCTTTGAAAATGCTTCACTGAGTTGTTAAAGTGGTTAAGTGCCATGGCTACTAACCAAAAGGTTGGCGGTTCATATCCAAGTGCTCCTTGGAAACTCTGGAGCAGTTCTACTGTCAGAATTGACTCAACAGCAATGTGTTTTTTAATTGATCAACATGTTGTTTTAATCACCTTAAAGAAGTTCCCCAGCGAGCACCTAGGTATTATCTCTTTTCTCTCAAATAAGTAAGCAGAAGTTTATTTACTCTTTCCTAACTGTCAGTTCTGTATCCAAAGATTCTAATTAAGTTGGCCCAGTTACAATTATATCACTTATTTCTCTATTAATGAACTTTCATGTCAAAATTTATATTTTTCATTTAAGAAATGTTGCCTTAGTTAAAATGCATCAGTATGAGAGATTTGTGTTAGGCTAGAAACTCATGAAAGAAAGTTTCACAGTTAATTGCCTCCCTTGTAAGTGGACACATCTGTGCCTTGGCAACACCCACATAAACAGGAAGCAAAAGAAAGGATAACTTCTACTTTTCAAGAATTTCTTTCAAAAGAATCACTTGTCTCTTGCACAAGTGCTTGCAATACCCCCATCCTAACAGTTCAAAAACCTCAAGAAAAGGACTTTTGTGCAATAAACTGCATTGTTATTCCTAGGTACCCCATTGTTCCTAGTCCACAACTTGCTGCCTTCTACAGTTCCCTCAGAAGCAGGGTGCCTCACTGTTATAGACAATTAGAGTGCAATTTCAGTATTTTTGTTGACCCCGGAAGGTAGGTATCTGTTTGCTTTTACTCAGGAAAGTCAACAACTAACTTGGAATGTCACACCCAGGGGCACACAGAGGCTCCCAGTTATTTTTCTCAAATTTTGCATGCAGATTTGCAGCCTTTGCAATTGCCAAATGAATCTAGACTCTGACAGTATGTGGCCCATGCCCTGGTCTGTTAGGTAACTTAGCAGGCTTGTTTAGAAGATAGTACTGAACTGTTAAAATATTTAGCCCTTACCGGACATGCAGTTTCAAAGGAAAAATTAGTTAGCTCCGGCTTCTGTCAAATGCCTGGATCACTACTGACCCCAAAAGAAAAGAAGCTGTCACTACTTTTCCCACGCCTGAAACAAACAAGGGCATTTCTAGGTCGTTTTGGTGGTTGTCGAGCTTAGATTCTTATTTGTTCTTTATGTAAATATTTAAAAGCCTCTGAGCCTGATCCTTTTATCTCACCCCAGAACATTAAGAGACAATAACTAAATTTAAGACCAGCAACAAAACCCTTTGATTAAAATGCCTACTTTAGGATTCCCAGAAACCCTGGTGGCATAGTGGGTTAAGTGCTGTCTGCTAACCAAAAGGTCAGCAGTTCAAATCTGTCAGGCGCTCCTTGGAAACTATGGGGCAGTTCTACCCTGACCTCTAGGGTTGTTATGAGTAGGACCTGACTCCACCACAGTGGGGTTTTTGGATTCCCTGTCATTTAGATTTCACATTCTTTGTCATGAAGTTTGCATTAGGTGATCTTACCGAGAAACACGTGGACAAAATAGACTTGTGAATTATTATAGCCTGCAGTTAGATCCATAGCAGAGCCTATCCCCTCGTCTTAGGTCAATGGCTGCTAAAGTAAAGCAGTAGAAAACACTGTGGATAAAGTCATAAGAAACCTTTTAAATGTCTATGTACCCCACATAGGGTGATCTGTTGCCTCCTGGCGGTGGCTAGATCAAACGTGGGAGGTGTATGAGGAGCTTGTAAATACTGAGATGCAGGAAGGTTTATGTGGAGAGATTTTAGAATTAAAATTAAGCACTCCATTTGAAATTAAACTGAGGATTTTACTTCCACATCACTGACAATCATTAAGCTTCTGTTAAAGTTGTTGCTTGAAAAGCAAAACTTAGTTATGTTTGTTAAAACTGTTCCTACAATTGACCTTAGAAAAAAATTGTAGCCTACAACTTATCCTGGTAGCATAATGGTTAAATGTTATGGCTACTAACCAAACGGTGCACAGCTGGAATGCACCAGGTGCTCTTTGAAAACTCTGGGGGAAATTTCTACTCTGTCCTATGGAGTCACTGAGTTCAACTCAGCAGCAATGCAGTGGGTTTGTTATTTTTGTTTAACCCGTAGTTAGAAACTCTGGTGGCACAGTGGTTCAGTGCTACGGCTGCTAACCAAAAGGCAGGCAGTCCAAGTCCACCATGTGCTTCTTGGAAATTATGAGGCAATAAGGTCACCATGAAACAGAATTGACTCAACGGTAGTGGGTTTATAACCCTATGTTCAGTCATTTGAGTAGCTGCCAGACTGTTTTCCAAAGCGTCTGCACCATTTTACATTCCAACCAGCAATATATGAACATTCTAATTTCTCCACATCCTTCTTAATACTTGTTATTATTATAGAAAGCCGTTCGAATGCATTTGAATTCACTAGCTGCTCCTTGGAAACCTATAAAGCAGCTCTACTCTGTCCTATAGGGTTGCAATGAGAATCCACTAGACAGCAATGATTTTTTTTTTTTGGTTTGCTTTTTAGTATGTTTGAGGGATCTGTTGGTGGTACAAACATCTAACTAAAAGTTTGGAGTCTACTCACAGGCATCTCAGAAGAAAGACCTGCTGAAAACATTACGGATCAGTTCTACTCTGTAACAAATTGGGTTGCCCTAAGCTAGGATGGACTCCATCGAAATGGGCTTAGTTTTTGTTTGTCATATAGTAAGTATTCCATTCAGTGGGAGTTATCCTTTGTTATCTCTGGTTCGTTCGTCGATGGCCCCTCACCTGGGGAACCGTAATGAGCCAAGGATGGAATATCACAGAGGGGAGGAATTGTGGGTGAAGTCCTATCACCTCCTTCCCAGGTAAAACAGGCCCAGGGAGGGGGTCTTTCTTTCTAGGGCAGCCTGCAGAAAGACTCCTCTCAACCTGTGGCCACCGTTCCTCCCTATGACAAGGCGAGGAAAAAGGATTGCTATGTTCTCCTTGAGGATCAGCAGCCTCTCTGCAGTACAGTGAGTTTCTCTCACATATGGCCTTTCTGATTTGCTTGCACTGTGGTCTATTTTACACACCTTGGCTATTGGCCAGTTTACTGTGCAACCAGCGTGAGCAAATCCACCCAATAGGGGTGTTTTTGAGAAGTCACTGGACCAAAACCCTAATTTGACATGTAAACAAAATTTATTGAAGAAATGAACCTCGGGACAGTATGGTTCAGTTTGGCTCTAACAGTTATGTTGTGCCTTACAGACAAAATGAAGACATATATAACATCAAAGCCATGACAAGAAAGAAGGTAAAGTTTACAAGTGTGGCAATAAGCTATGAAACTTTCTTTAGTTTCTAGTCTAAAAAGAAATCTCTCATAGTTGATACATAGTAACTAAGGCAACATTTCTCAAATCACCCAACTGCCACCCCTTTGGTTAGCAGTTGTAACACTCACTATGCCCCAGAGTTGTCATATGACCTAGCAATTCCACTCCTGGTCACATACTCAAAAGAAATGGAAACACAAGTCTATGCAAAACAGCATTATTCATAACCAAAAGGTGGGAAAAAACCCAAATGTCCATCCCTTGATGAGTGAATGAACAAAATGTGATGTATTCTTACAATGAACAATTATTCAACCATAAAAAGAATGAAGGAATGATACATGATATAACATGTAAGAACTCTGACAATTGTTAAATGAAAGAGGCCAATGACAAAAAAATCACATGTTATGTAATTCCATTCATATGAAATGCCTGAAACAGCAGCATCTCTATACTATAGAGATAGAAAGTAGATTATGGCTCAAGTGTAGGAGAGGGGGAAGAAAGGATAATAATAAAGGGTACAGTGTTTCTTTCTGAGATGAAAATGTTCTAAAAATTGACTACAGATTTCATAGCTGCACATATCTCTGATGATACTAAAAACTATTGACTTTTATATTTAAATGAATTAATTGTATGTCTATGTAAACTACATCTCAGTAAAACTGTTCTGAAAATAATTCTATATCCAGGGAAAATATTCTTCAAAACTGAAGCTAAATAAAGATTTTTATTTAAAGAATTAAAGTACACACCAAAGTAACTTTGGAAATGAATGGCAGAAGGTACTAAAACCAAGACAGCAGAGTAAGAAGCTTCATGCTCTCGTCTTCCCAGAGAAAAAATTAAAAAAAAGGGCAGGAAATGACAGTAGTAGCTGTGTTGCAGTTCTGGTGAACAGTCAGGGAATCAAGACAGCTAGTGCAGGCCTGCAGAAAGGTAGGAAGACTCAGAGAATTTTGATACTGGCTTAATCACCAGTCGTCAGAAACAGCAGCTGCAATTCCAGCTGAGAGGTCCATCCAGGTTCTGGAGTAGGTAGAGAGGACTTTTCAAAAAATGCCTGATTGGCGCCAGTTCAAATTAGTCAAAGCATGCCTGAAGGACCAAAGCAAGGAGCATCTGTGTTTCCTCTGTCTTAGAAGTCACTCAGGGCAGAGGAGCAACAGGAACCACCTGAGGCCCCCTATTGTCTGTGCACTGGAGTAGCTGAAGCAATGAAATATACTCCAAGTCAGAAAGCGTGAGAAGGTCTATTACGAGATACGATACCAATGGACATTCAACAGCAAAACAGGCTGTTCTCCACAGAATCTCAAAAGACAATGTGTACACCAGAGTTTATATATCATTTTGGCAAGAATTACCTAACGTTTTCAAGCATGTAAGCTGCAGATAATTGTACACATCACAAAGAACCACAAGGAAGTCTTTATGAAACTATAGATATGCATGTCAGATTCCTGGACTCTAGTCTGTATGTTTATAACAGGCAAACATTAAAAAATGCCTCAGCTGGAAATGCTCACAATCATTAGCCACATCCAAATCAAAACTACAGTGAGATACCATCTCACCCCAACAAGGTTGGCACTAATTCAAAAAACACAAAACAAATGTTGGAGAGGCTGTACAGAGACGGGAACTCTTCTACATTGTAGGTGGGAATGTAAAATGGTGCAACCTCTTTGGAAATCAATTTGATGCTTTCTTAAAATGTTATGAATAGAAACGCCATATAATCCAGCAGCTCCACTGCTTAGAATGTATCCTTGCAGAAATAAGAGCTATCACACGAACAGATATAGGCATACAAATGTTTATTGCAACACTTTCCACAATAGCAAAAACGTGGAATCAACCTAGGTAGCCATCAACAGATGAATGGGTAAGCACACCGAGGTACATATACCCAATGAAACACTATGCAGGGATTAAAACAACAACAGCAACAAAAAATGACTTTAGGAAGTATCTCATAACCTGGTTTCAACTAGAAGACATTATGCCGAGTAAAATCAATCAGCTGCAAAAGGACAAATATTGCATGAAACTGCTGTTCCAAGGACTTAAGAAAAGACTTACGCATGGAAGAAAATACTCTGATGGCTACAAGGCTGGGGAGGGCGGGAGAGGGTTATTCACAGATTAGTTAGTCAATAGGAATTTTGTCAGACAAAGGGAGTGACAGCACACATTACAAGGCAGGACAGCATGACTGGACTGTATCACCATCTAAAAGATTTTCTAAATTTAACCCAGTATTTCAAAGGACAGGGTAGCAGGGACGGGAGTTTGTGGACCATGTTTTCAGGGATCACTGAGGACAATTGGGGTAACTAGCCTTTCGTTAAGAGAGTTTTCTTCACCCTATATTGGTGAATGGTGTCTGGAATCTCAAAAGCCATAAGCTGCCATCTAAGGAACATCAATTGGTCCCAATCCATCTGGAACAGATGACAACTGAGAACATCACATCAAAGACACAAGGAGAAATGAGACCAGGAGACAGAAGGACCCATATGACTGAAAGACTACATCAGCTTGGGATCACAAGAACTAGACGCTGCCCAGCCACCACCAAACACAGTCCTGAAGGTGGACACAATATAGCATTTCTGATGTAGCATGAGAAGAAGAGGTGTGCACATCAAGATCTCCATTAAAATATCAGATATGATGGTCTGACAACCTGGAGGGTCCCCTGAGAACATGGCCTCTAGACTGGATTCCAGCCCGGAGCTGAAACTACTACTGAGGTCAACACTTCAGAAAAAGAATGGACTGCATTGGGGACACAGAATGATGCATGTGGTATGTATACTTTATAGTTTAATATATGTATGAAGCTGTCCTACTGGTTTCTTTTTAGAGGGGACAGGAGAGGATGGAGAGGAGGGGACAGTTTTGATTGAGTGGATACTGAAAGTAAAGAGTGAAAAAGAAGAATGTGCTGTCACAGGGTAAAAAGAGCAGATAGAGTTGCAGAGTGCAGGTATTTGGGATTTTATATGCAAAACTGATTTGGGTTGTAATTTTTTAAATTCCTCAGCTAGTGAAACTGACCCGCCAAGTTCACACTGACATTAAGAGGAAGAAAGCTGTAGATTTAAAAGAAAAAAAATTGCCAAGCAGCCTCCCTGTCTGCTTCTTGTAAGACTGAGGCCATTTCTCAAAAAATCAAGGCTACAGGATCCAAGAGGCTCTGCACTCCTTTGAAAAAAAACCAGAACAGAAGCCAGTGATGCCGATGCCATAAAAAAGGTTTTTAAAAATGCTTATAATTAATTGGGGTATCATCATGGTATTAGCTATGTCAAGTCTTCAACAATCCATGTTCAATAAAAGAAAGCATGTTGCAAAATATTAGGGTCACAGCACTTTGTTGTGAACTGAGAAGCCTTCGACCACCAGGGACAAAGATGGGTGCCCAATATACTGAGGTGGAGCATTTAGAGGTAGCCGTGTGTGTGGTAAAAGACAATGGAAAAGCTCAATATGATTAGCCAGAACAAGGCCAGGGTGCTGACTGTGGCACAAACCATCAATTGCTCATATGCAAGTTCAAATTGAAACTTAAGAAAATCAGAACAAATCCACAAGAGCAAAAGCATGACCTTGAGTATATCCCACCTGAATTTAGGGACCACCTCAAGAACAGATTTGATAAGTTGAACAATAATGACTGAAAACCGGATGAGTTATAGAATGAGGTTAAAGGCATCATGCATGAAGCAAGTAAGAGGTCATTAACAAAACAGGAAAGAAAGACCAAACTGAATATCAGAAAAGACTCTGAAACTTGCTCTTGAACATGGAGTAGCTAAAGCAAAAAGAAGGAAATGATACAAGAACTGAACACATAGTTTCAAAAGGCAGCTGGAGAAGATAAAGTATTACAATGACGTGCACAAAGACCTGAAGATAGAAAAACAAGGGAAGAACACACTCTGCATTTCCCAGACTTAAAGAATTGAAGAAAATATTCAACCCCCAAGTCGCAATAATGAAAGATTCTACAGGAAACATAAACAACGCAGGAAGCATCAAAAGACAATAGAAGGAATACACAGTCATTATACCAAAAAGAACTTGTTGATGTTCAGCCATTTCCAGAGGTAGCATACAATGGGGAACAAATGCAATGAAAGAAGTCAAAACTGCATTGAAGGCATTGTCAAAAAACAAGGCTCTGGGAACTGACCAAACATCAACTGAAATGTTTCAACAAACAGATGCAGCACTGGAAGTGCTCACTCATCATGCAAAGAAATTTGGAGGGCAGCAACCTGGCCAACTGACTGGAAGAGATCCATATTTATGCCTATTCACAAGAAAGGTAATCTAACCAAATTCGGAAATTATTGGACAGTATCATTAATATCACACGCAAGTAAAATTTCACTGAAGATCATTTAAAAGCAGCTGTAGCAGTATACTGACAGGAAACGGACAGAAATTCAGGAGAGATTCGGAAGAGGACATGTTACCAGGGATATCATTGCTGATGTCAGATGGATCTTGGCTGAAAACAGAAAATATCAGAAAGATGTTTACCTGTCTTTTTGACTGTGTGGATCATAATAAATTATGAATAACATTGTAAAGAGAGGGAATTTCAGGACACTTAATTGTGCTGCTGAGGAATCTGCACCTGGATCAAGAGGTAATCTTTTGAACAGGACAAGGGGACACTGTATGGTTTAAAGTCAAGAAAGAGTTGTATCCTTTTACCATGCCTATTCAGTCTGTATGCTGAGCAAATAATCCAAGAAGCTGGACTATATGAAGAAGAACAGTTCATTAGCATTGGAGGAAGACTCACTAACAACCTGTTACACAGATCACACAACTTTGCTTGCTAAAAGAGAAGAGGACTTGAAATACTTACTGATGAAGATCAAAGCCCACAGCCTTCAGCACGGATTGCACCTCAACATCAAGAAAACAAAAATTCTTACAACTGCAGCAATAAGCAACATCATAATAAAAAGAGAAATGATTAAGGTTGTCAAGGATTTCATTTTACTTGGATATAAAATCAACACCTCTGGAAGCAGCAGTCAAGAAATCAAAAGATGCACTGTACTGGGAAAGTGTGCTGCAAAAGACGTCTTTACGTGATGAAAAGCAAAGATGTCACCTTGAAGACTAAGGTGCACCTGACCCAAGCCATGGTATTTTCAGTCACATAACATGCATGCAAAAGTTGGAAAACAGAAGAAAAATTGATACATTTGAATTGTGGTGTTGAAGAAGAATATTAAATATACCATGGACTGCCAAAAGAATGAACAGGTCGATCTCGGAAGAAGTACAACCAGAGTGCTCCTTACAAGTAAGGATGGGGACACTGTGTCTTTCATACTCTGGACATGTTATCAGAAGGGATCCCCTGGAGAAGCCATCACGCTTGGTAAAGTAGAGAGTCAGTGAAAAAGAAGACGACCCTCTCAAAATGGATTGACACAGTGGCTGCAAAAATGGGCTCAAGAATTATAACAGTTGTGGGCATGGTGCAAGACTGTGCAGTGTCTCGTTTTGTTGTACATCAGGTCACTGAGTTGGAGCCAACTCAACTGCACCTAACAAAATGTGTGTTGTATATGCAGCAACAACATGTGTATATATATTCAGAGAGTCACAGACAAACTCAGGCAAGACACATGACCAGAAAGAACTGAAGTTATCCTAAACTTTCTTCTCTAGTGGATCTATTGCTTCAGTGTAAACCTAGTTAAGGATTGCCCCATCATAGAGTCATTCTGCAGAGACTGCAAGAGGTGTCTTTTTTTCCCTTCCCCTACCCAGATGAATTTTCTTCAGTTCATTTTTGCAAAAGTTTAGGACAGTCACTAAGCTAACAGACCACTGCAGCATATGATTACTACTAATACTGCCGTTTTCAAAAACAGAAAAAGAGAAGAAAGAAGAAGGAAATTCTGAGAATGGGGGAGAACCTGAGTTCTAGAACTACAATGTTAATCAAATGCCTCATTTTCATCAACACCAACAACAAAAAACACAAGACTTACAGAGAAACTGGAAAGGACAGACAACACAAAAGAACAAAATGAACTGAGATAACACATCCTTGAGGAGGACACTAGGTACACACCTTAAAACAACTTTTTTAAATATGCTTAAAGAACTATAGGAAAATGCACACATAGAACCAAAGCTTTGGGATTTTCTATGTATAGAATCCCATCATCTGCAAAAAGGGATAGCTGTACTTTCTCTTTCCTGATGTGAATATGTTTTTCCCCTATCCTATTTGCTGTCTAGAACTTCTGAAATGACGTTGGATAACAGTGCTGAGAATGAGCATCCCTGTCTCGATTCTGATCTTGAGGGAGAAACTGCAGTCCTTTTCTGTTAAGTTTGATATTTCAAACCCCGAACCCACTGTTGCAGAGTCAATTCCAATTCATACTAACCCTGTAGGAACAGAGTAGATCTGCGCCATTGGGTTTCCAAAGCTGTAATCCTTAAGGAAGCAGACCACTACATCCTCCCCGGAGTGTCTAGTGGGTTCGAACCGCTGACCTTTGGTTAGCAGCCAACCACTTAACCACTGAACCACCAGGCTTTCTGAGTATGATATTAACTACAGGATTTTCGTAAGTAACCTTCATTATATTGAGGAATTCCTCTTCTATTCCTACCTTTTTGAGTATTTTTATCATGAAAGGGTATAGAATTTTGTCAGATGTCTGCTGCATCGATTGAAATGATCATGTGGTTCTTTTCCTTTGTGCTGTTAATGTGGTATATTACATTGATTTTCTAATACTGAACCACCGTTGCATTCCTGAGATAACTCCTACTTCACAATGCTGTACAATCCTTTTAAAATGCTTTTTGATTCAGTTTACTAATGTTTTACTGAGTATTTTTGCATCTGTATTCATTAGAGGTCTCCTTCTGCAGTTTTACTGTGGTGCCTTTGTCTTGCTTTGTTATCAAGGTAATACTCACCTTACAGAATGTATTAGAAAGTGTTCCCTCCTCTATTTTTTGGAAAAGTCTTAAGTAAGATTGATGTCACCTCTATAAATGTTTTGTAGAATTTCCCAGTAAAGCCATCTGGCCCATGACTTTTCTTAGGAAGTACATAAAAGTTTTTAATATTTTTAACATGATTAAGTGAAAATATATAAGACAAATCAATTTTGGATGTCCACCTATCTGCAATTCCATCTGCTCTCCTCACCCTGTGACAGCATACTCCTCCTTTTTGCTCTTCTAGTATCCTCTTAATGAACGCCAATCCCCCCCTTTCCACACTGTCCTCTCCCCGCTAGAAAGAAACCAGTAGGGTAGTACCTATAAATGTATAACACACACTCCACATGCTCACACTGTGTCCCCAAGTCCAGTCCATTTTTGTCTGAAGAGTTGACCTTAGTAACGGTTTCAGATCAGGGCCAACAGCAAGTCTAGAGGCCATCTTCCCAGAAGATCCTCCGGGCTGTCAGATCATCACTTCTCTCTTTTATTAGAGTGCTTGAACTGAACACCTTTTTCACTCATGCTACATTAGGGGCTCTCCATTGTGTCCACCACAACAGCTGCCTTTAGTGGTGGCCGGCTACCACCTAATTCTTCTGGTCTCTTGCTGGTTCAGTCTCCCATGCATATCCTTATAGTGGCGGTCTCGTACAATACTTGTCCTTTTGCAAATGATTGATGTCACTCAGCATAATGTCTTCTAGTTGAAACCAGGTTATGAGATGCTTCCTAAAATCTTTATTGTTCTTTATCATTGCATAGTGTTCCATCATGTATATATGCTGTAGTTTTTCCATGCGTCTCTTGATGGGCACTGTTTCAGTCAGCTAGTGCTGCTCTAATAGAAATACTATGAGTGTCTTTAACAAAGGAAAGTTTATTCTTACACAGTCTGGTAGGCTACAAGTGCAAATTCAGGATGTCCACTCCAGGGGAAGTCTTTTCCCCTTTTCAGCTCTGGAGGAAATTATGGTATTGTATTAGTCTTCACCCAGGGAGCATCTTGGTGCCAGAACCTGAGGTCTGAAGGCCGTGTTCTTCTCCCGGTGCTGTTGGCTTGATGGTGTGAGATTCCCAATTCTCTGCTTGCTTCCCTTTTCTTTTATCTCTTGCAGGATGAAAGGATTAAGGGTGGTGCAGGCCATACTCCAGGGCAACTCCCTTTACAGTGGAGAAGGGAGGTGGTCTTATGAAGGGATTTACAGTCCCACCCTAATGCTTTAACATATCGCATAGGAAAATCACAAAATGGAGGACAATCATAAAATATTGAGCATCATGGCTCAGGCACACGGCTACATGCATTTTTGGAGGGACACAATTCAATCCATGACAAGCACATATGTAGATTCCATGGTTTTGCTTTTGTGAACAGTGCTCCAATAAACACTCATGTGCAGGTATCTGTTTGTGTGACTGCACTTATTTCTGTAGGATATAATCCAAGCAGTGTGGTTGCTGGATCATATAGTATTTCTATTTCTATTTTTTAAAGAAAGAGCCAAGTTGCTTTCCAAACGAGTTCCAATCTCCCCACAACCTCTCCAGGATTTGTTGTTTTGTGTTTTTTGGATCACAGCCAACCTCATTGAGGTGAGATGGTATCTCGTTGTAGTTTTGATTTGGATTTCTCTGACAGATAATGATCGTGAGCATTTCCTCGTGTGTCTTTTGGCTGCCTGGATGTCCTCTTTGGTGAAGTGTGTGTGTGTCTCCTTTGACCATCACTTAATTGGATTATTTACCTTTTTCCTGTTGATATTTTGCTTTACCTTGTAGATTTTGGAGATCAGACATCGATCTAACATGTAGTTGCCAAACATCTTTTCCCATTCTGTAGATGGTCTTTTAATTCTTTTGATGAAGTCATTAGATGAGCAAAAGTGTTTGATTCTTACCAGTTCCCATTTATCTATGTTCTCTTCTGTTGATTGTGCTTTATTTGTCATATTTTGAAGTTTGTCTAAGTTGTGTATTAAAACTTCCATTGTTGATCTTATTTTTCCTTGCATGACCTTTAGCATTTTAAGTTTGATATTTAGGTCTTTGATCCATTTTGAGTTAGTTTGTGTAAGGTGTGAGATATGGGTCTTGTTTCAATTTTGTGCAGATGGATATCCAATTATGCCAACACCATTTGTTAAAGAGACTGTTTTTACCCCAGTTTAAAATCTTAGGGCCTTGGTTGAATATCAACTGTTCATAAGAGAATGGTGGCACCACTGGTGTCTCTACTCTGTTCCGTTGGTCTATATATCTCCTTTTGTACCAGTACCAGACTGTTTTGAGTACTGTGGTAGTGTAATAGGTTCTAAAGTCAGGTAGTGTGAGGCCTCCCATGGTGTTCCTCTTCTTCAGTAGTACTTTCCACATCTGGGGTTTCTTCCATTTCCAAACAAAGTTGCTAATCTGTTTCCCCATTTCGTTAAAAAATGACACTGGAATTTTTATTGGGATTGCATTGTAGGTGTAGATCACTTTGGGTGGAATAGACATTTTCACAATGTTAAATCTTCCTTCCATGAGCAGTGTAGATGCCCATGTGCTTGTCATGGATTGAATTGTGTCCCTCCAAAAATGCATGTAGCTGTGTGCCTGAGCCATGATGCCTGATATTTTATGATTGTCCTCCATTTTGTCATTTTCCTATGTGAGACTGTAAATCCCTTCATAAGATCATCTCCCTTCTCCACTGTAAAGGGAGTTGCCCTGGAGTATGGCCTGCACCACCCTTAGGTTTCTCCATTTATGTAAGTCTTTCTTGGTTTCTTGCAGTAAGGTCCTGTAGTTTTCTCCGTATGGGTCTCTTACTTCTCTGGTTAGATTTATTCCTAGGTATTTTATCTTCTTAGGGGTTATAGTAAATGGTATTGATTTGGTGATTTCTTCATTGATGATCTCTTTGTTTGTATAAAGGAATCCTACTGATTTACTTATGTTTATCATATCCTAATACTTTGCTGAACTCTTTTATTGGTTCCGGTAGTTTACTTATGGATTCTTTAGGATTCTCTGCATAGACAATCATATCATCTGCAAACAGGGAGATTTTTACTTCTTTGTCAGTGCGGATGCCTTTTATTCTTTGTCTTGTGTAATTGCTCTGGCTAGAACCTCTAGTAGAATGTTGAATAGAAGTGGTAAGAGTGGGCATCCTTGTCTAATTCCCCTTCTCAATGGAATTTTTTCAATCTCTCTCCATTTAGGATGATGTAGGCAGTTGGCTTTGTGTAGATGCCCCTTATTGCATTAACAAATTTCCCCTCTATTCCTGTTTTGCTGAGAGTTTTTAGCACAAATGGATGTTGGACTTTGTGAATGCCTTTTCTGCATCAATTGACAAAATCAGGTGATTCTTATCCTTCATAGTATTTATGTGATTAATCACATTAATTGTTTTTCTGATGTTAAACCAGCCTTGTATCCCTGGAATGAAGCCAACTTGATTATGATGAATTATTTTTCGATACATTGTTGAACTCTTGAATACGATTTTGTTGAAGATTTTTGCATCTAGGTTCATAAGTGATAGTGGTCTATTGTTCTCCTTTTTTGTGAGATCTTTCCCTGGCTTAACTGTGATATTAATTTCAGATAAAATACACTTTAATGTAAAATCCACCGTTGTGGACAAGGATGCTCACTATTTCTTGCTGAAAGCTTCAACACATAAGCAGGACATGACAATATTAAATATTTATGTACCCAATACCAGACCATCACAGTTATGCTGCCTTCATAGATTGAATTTGGGAGTATTCCATCCTTTTCTACTCTGTGAAATAGTTTGAGTAGTATTAGAATTAAGTCCTCTCTAAAAGTCTGGTAGAATTCTCTAGTGAAGTCATCTGGGCCAGGACTTTTTTTAGTTGGTAGTTTTTTTTACTATTTTTTCAAGCTCTTTAATTCAATGGTTTGGATTATGTTGAGACTTGCTTTGTGTCCTAACACATGGTCTATTCTGGAAAATGTTCCATGGCGTTGGAGAAGAAAGTATACTTATCTGCTGATGGGTAGAACATTCTGTATATGTTGATGAGGTGGTTAACTGTTGCAATAAGATTTTATGTCTCTTGACTGAGTTTTTTTCTGGATGACCTGTCCATTACTGAAAGTGGAATGTTGAAGTAAGTCTGCAACTATTATTATTCAGTAACCTATCTCATTTTTCAATGTTTTCAATGTTTGTTATATGTATTTAGATGGTCCGGTATTGGGTACATGCCAAGCCAAGCCAAGTTAAAATATTTAATATTGTTATGTCCTGCTTATGTGTTGAAGGTTTCAGCAAGAAATAGTTAGCATCTTGTCCTCGATGGTGGATTTTAAATTAAAGTGTATTTTATCTGCCTTTCTTTCTATGTTGTTGGCTTAATACATATTTTTCAATCCTTTAATTTTCAGTTTGTTCATATCTTTGAATCTAAGATGTGTTTCTTGTAAGCATGTCTTTTGATCCAGGATGTCACTGGCTGTCTGTTTATTGGAGCATTCGTTCTGTTTACATTCAGTGTAATAATTGACAGGTGTGTGTTTAGTGCTTTCACTCTGATGCATTTATTTTTGCATTGATGTTTTCTCTATTGCTGTTAATATTCTAATCTGGGTCATTCTTCTCTCTGGGTTAACTTTTCATCTTTTTCAGTATCAGTTTTGTGTTTGTTGAGACTCCTGCATTATGTTGCTTTGATATGTCATAATTGTTATTTTGTTTTGCTGCAACCCTCCCTGCATAGGAACTCCAATTACTCATAGATTATTCCTCTTAGTAGAGTCCTTCCATCCTTTGGTTGGAAGTTTTTCTCCTTCCAGGTTTTGAACACGTGATCCCACTGCATCCTTGCCAACATTGTTTCTGCCAAGAAGTCTGATGAAAGTCTACAGGACTTTCCTCTGAATGCTAGCTTTGCTTTAAGCCTTGCTTCCTTTAAGAACATCTGTTTATGTTTCATTTTATTAAGCTTGATTATAATATGCCTTGGAATCTTTCTTTTGTGGTCTATTTTTTTGTGGTGTTTGATGCACATCTTGGAAATCTATGTTCTCTTTCATAATTTCAGTTAAGTTTTCCATCAGCAACTCTGCAACAATACTGTCTGTATTTTGAGCTATTCCTCCCTGCTCGGGAACTTCAATTATTCATAGATTATTCCTCATAGTAGAGTCCCAGGTGTTTCTTCACGCTTCTTCATTTTTTCTTATTTCATTTCTGTAATGTTTCCTCATAAATGCTGATGTCGGTTGCCCTATCCCCGAGCTCACTGACTTTGGCTTCCAACTCCTCAATTCTGCTCTTTTGGCTTTGGATTGAATTGTGTAATTCTGTAACTATATTACTGATCTGCTAGATTTCAGATCATTGATTCCATCAGTTCAAATAGCTTGCTTATTTTTTCATTTTGTTTAATCTCTATGAGGGCTCTACGTAGACGTCTTTTGTAGAGACAGAGTCAAGATGGTGGAGTAAGCACACGTCTCCTTAGATCCCTCTAGAAACCAAGACCTGAACTGATAATCAAACGGAGCCTTCTGGTCACCTAGTGAGCCCCCCAGGACACAGCACAGGGCTGTTAATTTTGACTTCATACCACTAAATGAAAAATCTCCTGTCTTTCACTGACTCCCTCTCCTGGTTAGCCCTGGCTGTCACAGACTGAAAGTAAATGTACCATTTTGACTTTCTTTTTCTCTGTCTTGGCCGGTGGGCAGAGCTGGGTGTTGCCTAGCAGCTAGACTCAGATGCACTACTGGTGGGATAGGCAGGCAAAATTGACATATTTTCAGAGCCAGGCTTAGGTCTCTGTTCATCTAGCCACTTTAGGCCTGTCTTTTTATCACTGCCACAGCGTGATTTGTACAGAACTGCAGTGCCTGTGTGCGGGATGCCATGTTGGATACGGAGATTTTAGCGGACGCAATTCTTAGCCTGGGAGTCAGCACCTGCAAACAGGACAGTGCTTCTCCGACAGAAAAGCAGTAGTTTACACAGTGTCGCCTACAGGGGAGGCCCAGCAACAGAGGCAGAGCAATCACTGCCTCTCAGCACCTTTAGATCCTCTATCTGCTGACCCCGTGGAGGGCGCCATCTTAGATGTGGTGGCCACAGCTGCACCTAATTCTTAGCTTGAGAGCCAGAGCCTGCCCACAGGAGAGCACTTTTCTACCAGAAAAGCAGTAGTTTACACAGTGTCACCTAAGGCTGGGCCCTGTCAGCAGAGGCCAACAGTGCAGTAGCATTGTTGTATTTTGAAATAGTTTGTATCATCTGGCATTGGATATAGAGGTGCTTACTTTGCCAGTTGGGAAGAGGGACCTCTACACCTGAAAACCTGACTGACTTGGAAAGTGGTCAGATACCTTTTGTTTTACATTTTAAGACAGCCTAGAGAAACATCTGCAGTCCACCCTCACAGTATCTCCCCCAGCCTTTACTTACTCACATGTGACCCAAAAAGCAACAGATGCTTGTGGCATACAAGAAATCACCCATGGCTTCAGAAGGCTCATAAACAAAACATCCAAGGCGTTTTCTGGATGAAGAAACTTTTCTGAAATCATCAGAAGGTGAATACAAAAGGATTATATACAGAGCCCTTCTAGACCTTATACAAAATGCAGCAGAACAAAAGAAATAACTAAGCAAGCTGTTTGATCTGAGGGAACACCAGTACTCTGAAATCCAACAGATCAAGAACAAAATCAAAGACATAGAAACGTCCATTCAAAGCCAAGAAAACAGAATAGAACAAATGGAAAAAAGAATTTCTGACTTGGAAGACAGAGTTACTGATGCCAGCATCTATGAGCAGAAACTATAAAAAAGAAACAAGAAAAATGAAGAAGCATTAAGAAGCATGTGGCACTCTGTTAAGAGGAACAACCTTTGATTAAGTGGAGTCCCTGAACTGGATGAGACACCTGAGAACACAGAGAGTATCATTGCTGAGCTGCTGACAGAAAACTTCCCAGAAATCATGAAGGAAGAGAATATAGATATCCCAGATGCATATCATATGCCACCCAATATAGATCTCAAAAGAAAGACTCCAAGACATATTATAATCAAGCTTAACAAAATGAAACATAAGCAGCAACTCTTAAAGGCAGCAAGACTCAAAGCAAAGCTGACTTTCAGAGGGAAACCCTGTAGGCTTTCATCAGATTTCTCAGCAGAAATGATGCTGGCACAGAGACAGTGGCATGACACATTCAAAGCCTTGAAGGAGAAGAACTTCCAACCAAGAATTATATACCCTGCAAAACTATCTTTCAAATACGAAAATGAAATTAAGACATTCCCAGATAAAGAGAAACTCAGAGACGTTGTAAAAACCAAACCAAAACCACAAGAAATACTGAAAGAAGTTCTTGGCTTTGGCTTAAAAGAACAAAACCACTAACTATATTATAGAATGACACATCATCCAAAATTCTTCTCCTAAGTCAATCACAGCTTTAGTACTGAAAGAAACAATCCAGTGATATCATGAAAACTATGGTGCCATCATATTAAAAAGAGGGATGTACTACAGTCGTTATAGTCCTTCCAGATGGAAAGGAAGATGACAAGACTGGTAGTAATTAAAATTGGGTTTATATATAGTTTATTAAGAGGGATCATAGGGGCAGCCATAAAGCATAACAAAGATGTAACATACCATATCAAGAAATGTAACACAGGAGTCTCAACAACTACAAAAACAGCTCTGAAAAAGATGAAAAATCAACTCACAAAAAAGAATGTCCCAGAACAGACTAATAAGAAGGCTTTTGTACCTCCGATAGTTTCCGAAAGTCTCTTCATCTGGGAAGTTTTTTTATTCTTTATTTTGGGAGTTTTCCAGAGCCATGGTGGACTGTTTCTTTAAATTTTTAGCAATGGACTGTTGCCTTCACGCTACCCAGAAGCTGTTCGCTTTGTCTGGTGTTTCCTTAGCAGGAGCCAAAATGCAGTTCTAAAAGGGGAGTTGGTCAGCAGCTGCCTGTGGTGCCTGGCCCCAAGTGAACTCTCTGGGGTGGCAGGCTCTGCCTCCTGGCTGGCAAAAAAATGTGCCCAAGTTATGGAGTCACTGGGGGCTGTCCAGTGCTATGATATGGATCAGTGAAGAGTGGAGGAGAGCCTGCCGGGTGCTCAGCAGTCAGTTCTCCAGGTGGTCTTATTTTAAAAAGGTACTTTACTGCTAAGTGACAAGTTGTCTGGCAGATGCCAAAATCAGTCAGGCCCTCATGTGTGTCAGGCTCCACCATTCGGCTGACAACAAAAGCACCTCATAGGCTGGCCTCAGATGCTATGATGTGGTTCAAAGTAGGGTGGGGTTATGGCCTCGCTGCCGTCCTCTGCCAGGCCCCACTCATGCCTCCCAGCACCACCATCCTAAACAGCTTTTCAGCTGGAGAAGCACTTGTGACTCTGCCTCCCAGCTAACCAAGATGGCATCCTGCCCAAGCTGCCCTTCCTGCCATGAAACAGCAGAATCTATGGTACAGCTCACGAAAGAGAAGGTGAGGGGGCAGTGGTGCCCTCTATCAGCAGCTATGCTCTCAATATGTGTCTGTCTCAAGTGCAGTCTCTCCGCTGTGCTATACGCTGTTTACTTAAGTACTGTTGCTCAGTGCATTAACTGGCTCACACCCAGTTCTCACCTCCCAGATAACAAAGAAGGCATCAGTGCCTGCAGTCTTCCCAAACTGTGAGTCAGCAGAAGCTGAACAGACCATGCCACTGCCTGGTCCCTTTACTGGCAGTTGGTCCAATCTGACAACTCTATGCAAGATCCTAGGGCTCCCAGGACAACCATACTGCTCCATTTGATTATCATTCCAGGTCTTAATTTTCAGAGTTAATAGAGGAGACAAGTCTAGTACACCTTCTTGGCCCCACATCCTAATTCCATGAATTTCTTTAGTGCCTCTTTGATTTCTTCTATAACTCATTTATTTTTGAGCAAGGTGTTTTTCAGTTTGCATGAGTTCAAATCTCTCCCCATGTTTTTTATGCTATTGATTTCAACTTTTATGGCTTTATGGTCTCAGAAGATGCTTTGTAATAGTTCATTGGTTTGAGTTTTGTTGAGACTTACTTTAAGTAAGTCTATTCTGGAGAATGTTCCATCTACACTGGAAAAGAAGGTGTACTTTTCTGTTGTTGGGTAAAAAGTTTTGTATATTTCAATAAGGTCTTGATTACTGTAATAAGATCTTTGATATCTTTATTGAGCTTTTTTCTGGATAATCTGTCCGTTACTGACAGTGGAATGTTGAAGTCTCCTACTATTATTGTGGAGTAATCTATCTCATTTTTCAGCATTCTTAGCATTTGTTCAATGTATTTAGAAGGTCTGTGTATTAGCCAAGCCAAGTGCTGTCGAGTCGGATCCAACTTACGGTGACCCTAGGGCCAGGGTAGAACTGACCCCCGGAGTATTCAAGGAGCGCCTGGTGGATTTGAACTGCCGACCTTGTGGTTAGCAGTGGTAGCACTTAACCCATGGTCTGTGTATTGGGTGCATAAATATTTAACATTGTTATATCCTCCTTAGGTATTGAACTTTTAAGCAATAAGTAGTGATCATTCTTGTCCATAGTGGTGGATTTTACTTTAAAATGTGTTTTATCTGAGATTAGTATTGCCACTCCTGCACTTCTTTGCATGTTGTTACCTTGGTATATATTTTTCCATCCTTTGATTTTTCAGTTAGTCTGTATCTTTGAGTCTAAGTTGTGTTTCTTGTAAGCAGCAATATAGACAGAACATCTCTTTTGATCCAAGCTGTTACTCTGTCTCTTCATTGGAGCATTCAATCCATTTACATTCAGTTTAATTATTGATAGATAGGTACTTAGTGCTGTCATTCTGGTGTCTTTATTTTTGTGTTGTTGACATTTTCTTTGTTCCACTTAGTATGCTCTTCTGGGTCATTTTAGTTTATAGGTTTTCTTTTCACCCTTTTCAATGTTGGTTCTGTGTCTGTTGAGACTCCTGTATTATTCCTTGTTTTGATTGTAGTATTGTTAGTTTGCTTTGTGGCTACCCCTTTGTCCTCTCTGCATGTTCTAAGTTGAAACCAATCTTTAACTTCTGTATACTTCTTTAACTTCATCTGAAAGGACTGTAACTGTTATATATCTCTCTTGATATTGCAATAATGTCGTAGTTTACATGTTAAGATCTTTGTCTGCCTTATTTTTATACTTTAGCTTTGACTGAGCTTTGTGACTTCCATAACTGAGTAGGACTCTGGATGCTGCATTGCACCCTTGAGTATACGTCTGATGTTATTGATTTTCAATCAGAGAGCTTCTTTCAGTATTTCCTGTAATTTTAGTTTATTTGCAAATTCACTAAGCTTCTGTTTATCTAAGAATGTCTTAATTTGACTATGATATTTGAGAGACAATTTTTCAAAATATATAATTCTTTGTTGTACATTTTTATCCTTCAGTGCTTTGTGTGTGCCATTGCACTGCCTTCTTGCCAACATGATTCCTGCTGTGAAGTCAGAGAACAGCCTACATGTCTTACCTTCGTATGTTAGTTTTTATCTAAGCCTAGCTGCCTTTAAGTGCCTCTCCTTACGTTTCACTTTATTAAGTTTGATTACATGTCTTGGTGTCTTTCTTTTGGACTCTACTTTTTGTGGAGTTTGATAAGCATCTGGAACAGCTATCCTCTCGTCTTTCATGACGTCAGGGAAATTTTCTGTCAGCAACTCTTCAACAATTCTTTCTGTATTTTCTGCTATCTCTCTCTGTTCAGGAACTCCAGTTATTCATAGATTATTTCTCTTGAACGAGTCTCACATGCTTCTTAATGCTTCTTAATTTTTCTTGATTCTTTTATCTGATTTCTCCTCATAAATGCTGGTGTCAGTTGCTTTACCTGCAGTCTCACTAATTCTGCATTCCATTTCCTCAGTCCTGCTCTTTTGACTTTGGATTGCATTGTCTAACTCTGTAATTTTATTGTCGATCTGCTAAATAGCAGATCATTGATGTTCTAGTAGTTCATATACTTTGTTTAATTTTTTATTTTGTTCTGCTGCACTTGTTTAATCTCTAGAAGGGCTCAGTACATAGTTCTTTTGTATTCTACCTCTGATAATTGCAGGAAGCCATCTGAGAAGTTTTTTGATTATTTTGGGAGTTTTCCAGAGCCATGGTGGTCTGCTTCTTGAAATGGTTAGATATTGATTGTCATGTTTGTGCCATCAAAAAGCTGTTCAGCTTCTCCAGTGTTGCACCAACAGAAGCTGTGGCATAGCTCTAAGAAGAGATTAAGCAAAGGTACTGCTAGATTTTGCCACCTGTCACCACTGCATTCTCTAGGTGTGGCTGACTTAAGCACAGCTTCTCTAGTGAGAGAGTTGCTGTCCAGCCCTGGGATGCTGCTTATCTTGGAAACTGGTCCAAGCTGGGCCCTCAGGTGGTGACCTACTTGTGTTGACTCTATGGAATCACGTCAGTCAACACTATGGTGTAGCTCAGAGACAGAGGAAAGAAGGGTACCACCACACTTGGCTTCCAGCCACCACTACATACTCTAGATGTGATTGTCTTAAAAACTGCTTTTCTGCTGAGTGAGGCATGGCCCAGTGGCAGCCAATAGCAACTAGGCCTTCAGAGGTGGCAGGCCCTACCTCCTGGCTGACAAAGATGGCACCCTGCTTATAAAGTCTCTTAGATGCCCATCAGCAGATGCTATGGCATGACTCAGTGGCGGGAGGTAGGAATGGTGCCACCACTCTCAGTTGCCAGCCACCACTGCATTCTTTAGACACAAATTTCTCAAGAACTGCTTTTCTACTGAGAGAGGCCCTGTCCAACAGCAGCCAGTACAAGCCACGCCCTTGGAGGTGACAGGCCCTGCTTCCTAACTGACAAAGATGGTGACCTACTTGTGGAGTCTCTCAGGGGCTGCATCCACAGCTGCTGTGTCATGGTTCAAAGACGGGAGGGGTAAGGGCACCACCACATTCAACTACTAGCTGCAAATACCTTCTCTGGGTACTGTTTTGAAAAACCAGCTTCTCTCCTGGGAGAGGCACTGGTCCAGACAGACACTGTTGCTCAGCATAGCAAAACAGCCCTGCTGGGCCCTCAGGCATGGCCAATTCCACCTTTCAGGTGACTAAGATGGCATCCTGCCTGAGCTAACTCTGCTGTATTGAGCCAGCAGTATCTATCATGAAGCTAATAGAAGGCGGGGAGGGGCACTGGCATGCTCAGTTGCCAGCTTCTGGGTTCTCTCAATGTGGCTGTCCCAAGCACAACCTCTGCTGCAAAAGATGCTGTTTACTTAGGCACTGAAGCTCAGCATGGCAGCCAGCCCCTGTGAGGCTCTCAGGCTCAGCAGTCCCAATCCTGGTCTTCCAGTTAACAAAGATGGCATCCTTACCTGTACTCATTTCAGCTGCTGAACCAGCAGAAGTGGAACTCTTTGCACTGCTGTCTCACCTCTGACAAAGGTAGTTTTCCCCTTTCTGTAGCCCAATCTGATCTTACAACACTACATCTGATCTTGGGGCTCTCAGAATGTCCACACTGCTCCGTTCAATTGTTTTTCTAGGACTTCATTCTCAGAAAGAATCAAAGAGATGTGTAACCAGCCCTCTATCTTGGTCCTCAAAAGTTTTAATGTCAATGAAGTCTAATTTAGCTATTTGTTGCTAATGCTTTGGGTATCATATCTGAGACTCCATTATTTAAAAACTAGGTCCTGAAGCACTCAGCCTATATTTTTTCTAAGAGTTTCATGACTTTTCTTCTTATGTTTAGGTCCTTGATCCATTTTGAGTTAATTTTCTTATATAGTATGTGGTATGGATCCAGGTTCATTCTTTCGTATACGAAAATCCAGTTGTCCAACCATTAGTACTGATTTTAAGAAAGAAAGAGGAAGTGACAGGGAGCAATAGAGAGAGACAGAGGCCTGAGCTCTGAACCACATTTAGTTGTAGGATGGCAGAGATCAGCAGAGGGATGGTAGCCCTGGCCAGGGGCGGGGCTCAAGGTGCTGAGACCATTTGGCAACCAAATGTCACTACATTGGGGTGTCTCTGGGGAGACTCTGCTTAGATGCTGTAGTGCTACTCTTAACAGTAGTACCATGAGTGGATGGCTTTAACACAGGGAAGTTTATTCTTACACAGTCCAGTAGGCTACAAATGCAAATTCAGGATGTCTTGGCTCCAGGGAAAGGCTGACCTCCTTGTTGGCTCTGAAGGAAAGTCCTTGTGTTGCAGGGAGCACCTTGTTCAGGGAGCATCTTGGCACAGGAACCTCAGGTCTGAAGGACTCGTTCTTCTCCCAGTGTTGCTTTCTTGACAGTGTGAGGTTCACAGTTCTCTGCTTGCTTCCCTTTCCTTTTATTACTTATAGGATGAAAGGATTAAGGGTGGTGCAGTCCATACTCCAAGGAAACTCCCTTCACGGTGGAGCAAGGAGGTGATCTTATGAAGGAATTTATAGTCCCACCCTAATCCTTTAACACACAGCATAAGAAAATCACAAAATGGAGGACAATCATAGAATACAGTGAATCCTGGCTGAGGCCAATTACTACACATATTTTGGGGAGGAGACAATTCAGTCCATGACAGATGTCACTTTACATAATATTTACCCATTATCCTAGCATATAGAGGGCAGTGGAGTTCAGTGGTAGAATTCCCGTTTTCCTTGTTAAAGACTCAGGTTCAATTCCTGGCTAATACACCTCATGGGCATTTATCACCCATCTGTTAGTAGAGGTTTGTGTGTTGCTGTGATGCTGAATAGGTTTTAGCAAAGCTACTGGAGCAGGAAAAAGATAAGTTCAGCCTATAGAGCAGAAAACACCTCGAACACGACTTCGTCTTTAAGAGGAAGAGGGTTTATTGCCGGTGGTGCTGTGGTCAGACTCAAGTCCAAAAAATAGCTGCGCACCCCATTCCATTATCAGACATATCTATTTACACATTTCCTTAAGAAAGTAGACAAAGGAATTTCCATACATCTTTCTAGTTGGCAGCTACGAGTATACAGATTTCCAAACTGTATTTTTATTGGAGTAGCATACTTAAAGAGGCACTAGATAAGCAGTTAGACGTAAGTTACGTAAGAAGGTGTTTTGTTTTATTTTATTTATTTTTTATTTTTATGAACTATGCTTATCAGGGATTTCTATAGGGGGAGGAGGGAGCGCCCTGGGCTGGCACCAGAGAGAGGCATCTGGACTTTTACCTTTTTCTTAGAAACTGAGCTTATCTCAGGATTTCTATGGTGGAGACAGGAGGGAAGCAGGTACCTTTGATGTCCCAACTCTAATTTAGGAATCAGTCCATTTTCATTTAACGAACAGAACAGGTATACATGTGGTAAAGCAAGGCATCAATTTGAGTAGGGTTTGTGAAGCTCCTCCCAAAGCAAACTGGTGCCTTCTTATTTAAACAGTATAACAAAGGTTACTTCCTCAGGTGAATTCACCTCTCAAGGAGGAAAGTATGTAGGCCTGGATGTGGGTGCAGAAGTCACATTCAGCAGATCAGACTCGTCATTTCTGAGGGTCTGATGTCATGCATTCCAGCCGTTTGTGGCTGTTTATAACCATTCATTTGCAGGCTCACAAGCCCCACACCAAAGCCTTCTGGAATTTAATTGGTATCTTCTTAAAAGCTTTCTCTCCTTCTCTCACTACCAGACTAAGACAGACTAGAAAAAAAGGCCTGATGACCTACTTTCAAAAATCAGCCAGAACAACTCTATAGGGGGCCAGGGGCAGAAGATGAGAAACCCTGTGTATCACAGTGGTCTGATCCAACATTGATCATGGGGATGACACAGAACCAGACAGCATTTTGTTCACTGTGCACAAAACCTCCGTGAGTCCTGTCCACCGTCATGGCAACAACTACACCCTAGAGCAGGGAAGGCACCGGTAGTGTCGTCAGGGACGCTGAGATGGGAAGTGACTTTAAGATTCCCAGGTTCGTTTGTGGTTTAGTCAAGAATAGAACTAAGGCTGGGGAAGTCCTGCTCTGGGACTCTGCTTTCCAACTCTTTTTCTTCTTAGGCATCATTTACGATCATTTGCACCTACAAATATCTGCTGAGATATTTAAACAGACAACCACTTACTGAGTGCCTAGCACGTATAAGGAGACCCGGCAGTGCAGTAGTTAGGTGTTCTGCTGCTAACCCAAAAGTGGGCAGTCCAAATCCACTAGTTGCTCCCTGAAAACCACCCCATAGGGTGGTTCTACTATGTTCTGTATAGTCCTGAGTCACAACCAACTTGACAGCTTTGGGCTTGGGTTTCGGAGCATGTGTATGCATAAAGCCCTGTGCTGGGTGGGGTGTGTGTAACAGGTGGCACCATAAGAGTGGCAGAGGTGGGAGGCAGAGATGCTTGTTGGTCAAAGTAGAAAGGAGAAGGATTGTGTTCAAGTCTAAGCTCACGGTTCTCAAAGCCCTTGGAGGCTTCTTACTGGTTTAAAAGGCATGACCTAAATATAGGAAAAATAATTACCAACAAAGATAAGAGTTCAATGCAGTAGAGGCTGTGCTGTCATAATATAATGTACCATAATGCAGTAACCAAATGAATGATTAGTGTTTTAGTTAGCTAGGGTTACTCTAACAGAAATACCACAGAGTGGATGGCTTTAATAAAGCAAAGTTTATTCTTACACAGTCCGGTAGGCTACAAGTCCGTATTCAAGGTGTCCATTCCAGGGGAAGGCTTTCCCCTTGCCAGCTCAGAAGAAAAGTCCAGTATTGTATCACTCTTTGTTCAGGGAGTGTCTTGGTGCAGGAACCTCAGGTTTGAAGGACGTGCTCTTCTCCCGGTGCTGCTTGCTTGATGGTACGAGGTTCATTCCCAATTCTCTGCTTGCTTCTCTTTCCTTTTATCTCTTGCAGGCTGAAAGGGATACTCCAGGGAAACTCCCTTTACAGAGGAGTAGGGAGGTGATCTTATAAAGGAATTTACAGTCCCACACTAATCCTTTAACATACAGCATAGGAAACCCACAAAATGAAGGACAATCACAAGATACTGGGAATCATTGCCCAGCCACATGTCTATACATATTTTTGGGGAGACACAATTTGATCCATGACATCCTACCCTTTGGCAATGCCAAAATCACGTCACAGAAACATGTAACACATTCATCTCACCATAGCAAAATCATGTCCATCCCATATGACAGAAGCCTTAAATCAGTTCCAAGTCCAAAATACAAAAACTCTTCTCCATCTGTGAAACCTAGAAGATAAGCTACCTGCTTCTAAAGCTACAATGGCAGAACAGGCACAAGTTAGACATTCCATTACAAATGGGAGAAATTGCAGGAAAAGAAGACATTAACAGGCAACAAGTCAGTCAACAGAACACATTACATTAGACCTCAAAGCTTTGGAAATACTCTTACATTTTCTGAGACATTCTACTCAATGGCCCTACTCTCCAGACTCTAGGTATTGGCCACACTCTGGATTCTCAGTGGACACCCCAGCCCTGTGCTACAACTCTGCTTTCAAGACCTACTTGGACAGAAACTCTGCCCCATCGGCTTTAGAAGCACCCTAAGCCCAACTGAGTGGCAATTCCACCCTTACGAACACAGGACGCCCTGGTTCTACCCTTTCAAACCCCTGAGGTCACGGCCATACCTTTTGAGACTGAGGCAGCTCAGCTTCTCATACTGTTTGTCTCTTCATCTTCAGCTTCCTATGGCCACATGGCCTGGGCCTCAGGCCCAAATCTCCCCTGCCAGGCAAGTGTTCCAAAGCTCTGTAGCTCCACTGATTTAAGTGCCTGGAGGCACCCCACTCTTGCTAGAAAGCTTCCTGCCCAAAGACACTCAGCTGTCTCACTCTGTGGGTCAGCAAGGCCAGCTCGACCAATTTAAGTGCCTGGAGGCACCCCGTTCCTTGAGGAAAACTTTGCACAGGCACTGAGCTCTCTCGCTGCATGGGTTGGCTCAAGTGCTGCCCCTGGTTCTGCTGCTGATGCTGCCATGGGTCCTCTGTCGTTTCTCATCATCTGTGCCTTCTTCGCTCCTTCTGAATCTTCTATCCATTCGCAGTTTCAAAATGGCCCCCACATTTTAGGTGTTTGCTAGAGCAGCACCCTACTCCTGGTACCAAATTCTGTTTTAGTCAGCTAGGGCTGCTCTAACAGAAATACCACAGAGTGGATGGCTTTAATAAAGGAAAGTTTATTCTTACACAGTCCAGTAGGCTACAAGTTCATATTTAGGATGTCCGCTCCAGGGGAAGGCTTTACCCTTGTTGGCTCAGGAGGAAAGTCCAGTATTGCATCAGTCTTTGTCCAGGGAGCGTCTTGGCGCAGGAACTTCAGGTCTGAAGGATGCACTCTTCTCCCAGTGCTGCTTGCTTGATGGTAAGAGGTTCCCAATTCTCTGCTTGCTTCTCTTTCCTTTTATCTCTTGCAGGCTGAAAGAATTAAGGGTGGGGCAAGCCATGCTCCAGGGAAACTCCCTTTACAGAGGAGTAGGGAGGTGATCTTATAAAGGGATTTAGAGTCCCACCCTAATCCTTTAACATACAGCATAGGAAACCCACAAAATGGAGGACAATCACAAGACACTGGGAATCATGGCCCAGCCACATGGCTACACATATTTTTGGGGGGACACAATTTGATCCAGGACAATTAGCAATTGCCAAAAAAATTCTAAGGAAATTTTATGTACATCACCTTTGTTTAGCACTGGACTGTCTTCAGTGCTTTCTCTCATTTGTGATGCTCAAGAAAGCCCTACACATGAGAAGAGGAGCAGTCAGAGTTCTGACTTTAGGTGCTGACAGAAGTGGCATGTGCAAACATCACCCTGGAAAAAACAAGAAGTCCCTGCCCTTGAGGAGCATCTCCTCATTGAAGAGTGCAGACAGCAAGTGATGGCTGTGTGAATAGAGAATCAGAACCAAGAGATGCTGAAGTTTAGAGGGAGAGCAACATCTGGGTCTGCATGGAGTCTGTAAGTGTTCCAAAAGCGTGCTTTCTGAACAAATTCCCCTACCTATGAATAGGCACACGGATGTAGTGAAGGAGAGACTAACCCACTATGTGGCTTCATGCAACTTACATAGTTTCTCTGGGCCTCAGTTTGCTCCTCCATAAAATTAAAGGAACAATCTGTCTCACTCTTCTAACGGAAAATTCTGTGATTCTAAACATCCTACAATTGTTTTGAAAAATCAGATTTTCAGTAATTTGTCAGTTTGCATTTTTATTTTGGGTCTTCTTTACCGGATTTGGAAACCTGGGTAGTGTAGTGGGTTAAGTTCTATGTCTGTTCACTAAAAAGTCGGCAGTTCAAATCTGCCAGGCGCTCCTTGGAAACCATGGGGCAGCTCTACCCTGACTTCTAGGGTCGCTATGAGTTGAACTCGACTCTACGGCAGTAGATTTGTTGTTTTTTTTTTTAACCTGATTTGGAAAATCCGGCGGCTTAGTCGTTAAAGAGTGTGGCTGCTAACCAAAAGGCTGGCAGCTGGAATTCACCAGTCACTCCTTGCAAACCCTATGAGACAGTTCTGTTCTGTCCTATAAGGTCACTAAGAGGCAGAAACCACTCAACAGCAACAGGTTTGGGTTTGGTTTCCATATATGACAAGTCTCTTGGCGGCACTATGATTTGGAATTGTCCCATGGCAGCGCGATTTTTGGTTTGGTGGCAGAAAGCTACGACCCAAAAGGTTGGTGATTCCATCCTACCCAGAGGCACCTCAGAGAAGGGCCTGGCGATCTGTTCTCATAAAGCCAAAGCCAAGTGCCGAAGAGTCGAATCCAACTCCTGGCGACCCTAAAGGTTAACCAAAACCAAACTAATTGTCATGGGGTTGATACTCACCCATAGCAGCCTCACAGGACTGCCCCTTAGGGTTTCCAAGGATGTAAATCTTTACATCTTTCTCCTTAGAGTGGTTGGAAGGTTCAAACAGCTAACCTTTAGGTTTGTAGCTGAGAACTTTAACTGGTGTCACCAGGGCTCGTTTCCATAAAGTCCACAGCCTTGAAAATCCTATGTAGTGCAGTTTTACTCTGGGGGGGCAGTTCTGTGATTATCTTTTGTCATTTGAACTTCCACAATGTTCTTGAGAGCGTGAAAGAGGATTGGAGCTCTCCCCATTTCCCGTTTGCCTAGCCTTTTCCTGCACTAGCTCCCTAGGGGCTTCTCAGTCTTAGTTACTGCTTCCAGAACGTTGCCTCCACCGGCGCTGAGCTTGCACTAGCCAGGGCGCGGAAAAACCCAGGCGACAGCCTCTCGCCCGAGCACCGAAGCCCTGCTCCTGCCACCGGCTTGCAGAACACACCCGCACCCCCTCCTCAGGCTCCGCCAGCTTCAGCCGGACCCTCCAGCTGAGGACTGAACGGGTGGCTAGCCGCTAGCCGGGGAGACGGGAGCTGCCCTGGGTAGCGTGGGTCCGCCCCGAGCTGCACCCCAGGCGACGAGGGCCCCGGCAGGTGCTCGCCCCTGGGGTTGTGAAGGGGTCCGGAGTCCCTGGGAAGCGGCGGAGCCGGAGTCCAGCCGGGGTGAGAAGGTAAGGCCACCGGGATTTCCGCTCGGTTTGTGGGGGAAAAGGCTCGCCTGCTGCGTGCGGGATGTCACCATCATGGGCTTGGAGAAGCAGAGGAACCCCTACAACCCTTCTGGAAGTACTGACCCCACTTCACCGCTGCGGAGGACCGGCTGGGCTCCGGGGAGGGGGCCCTGCTGGCCTCTCACGCCTTCCGCTGCTGAAGTGCTGGGTCTAAGTGCACGTGCAAGTTCCTCCCCGGCGGTATATACCCTTCAGGGAGGCCTCTGTCCTTACTCCGTTCCCCCTTTCTTCTTTTTCTTTTTGGCATTGGAATTAGCAAATTGTTAGAAAGGTGAAGTCCTCTGTGCAACACCCGCCTCTCTAGGGTGACTGAGCATTCGTCAAGCCCCCACTGAGCTCCTGCTTTGGGAAGAGCACCTTCCGGGCCCTCACTGGGAGTCAGATCCCTCACGCTGGCACAGAAGGTGCTAATTTCAGAGGCTTGCCAAAGGAAAACCTCGTTCCATTCTTTCTAGGTTTGCCGAGGTCTCTGCCTTTCTGGGCCTGAGTCTCAAGGGCAAGCGGGAAGCCGCCGCCGCTCTGCCCGGTCTCAATCTTCGTCTTCAGCACAGAGCTTGGATTTCCTTCTGTCTTGGAGGATTTTAGCTTAGGAATAAATTTTAAAACTGCTCAGATTTGCTATGAATGAGCTTGTTTAGTTTCTTTTAGGGTCGACATAGCAAGGCATACAAGTAAGGCATGACAGCGCTGGAGAATCAGAATTAACAATTACGATGTCAGTGTAAATGTTAAGAGTCCGGATCCTTAGACTTAAGCCTTTTACATTCAGCCAGTGGTCTCAAGAAGGAGACTTGAATACCATCGGAACTCAGAAGAGGTCCTGACCTCCCTGTCTGAGGTCGGTTGTGGTGAACAGTGACTGCAGGCTTCTTGGTCTCTGCTTGTCTTCTATGAAAACGCGTAGAAATCAGGGTTTATCTGACCCATGTGCTGTTGTGCTCAACTATAATTGGTTTGTTTTATTTCCACTTAGAGAATTATTGTATGGCATATTTATGTTTTGTTAATTTGTGTGTTTTGTTCCCCATTAGAGAAGTGTTGTATTTACTTACATTCTTGTTTGTTTACTACGTGTTTCAGGGCTGAGCTAATTAATTAAAAATTATGGGACTCGCTTAATGACATATATTTTGGTTTTCACATTCTTTTATTATCTGTTTCCAAGGTTAGAACAACTTCTTAATGACTTACAGTTTAATGCATAAGTTAAAGTGTTATAGAAATACATGTTTCTGTTTTTAAGTCCAGAAATTATGTTTCTAGTTTCACATTATAAGTGACGTATGCATAGATGTTTAAAAGCATAATAAAAACATAATAATGTAAAAAGTATTGTAGAAGTATACATTATAGGAACTTATGTGTGTGAGTTTTAAGAACATTGAGACTTACATGTGATTTGAGTGCATATAGAAAGCGTACATAATACCTTCTTAAGGTCATTGTGTCCATTAACTTGAAGAGAGTTGGGGCTTTTCCTTTTATCCCAACAGTGGATGTGACCCTTACCTGGTTTGTTTCTTCTTAAGTGATGATGCTCCATCTCCAGACAAGAAGAGGCTGATATTTACTGTGATCTCTGAGGAATGGTTGGCTGCCCTTTCCTTTTCTTCTCAAAACTTAACGAATCTAAGGAGATCTTGGGTGGCGAAACTGCGCTTGACTACTGTCTTAGTCATCTAGTGTTGCTATAACAGAAACACCACAAGTGGATAGCTTTTACAGAGGAAAATTCATTCTCTCACAGTCTAGTAGGCTACAAGTCCAAATTCAGGGCATTGGCTCCAGAAGGAAGCATTCTGTGTCAGCTTTAGAGGAAGGTCCTTGTGTCGGTCTTCGCTTGGTCTGGGAGCATCTCAGGAGAGGAACCTCTAGTCCAAAGGACAGTCTCTGCTTTCTGTGTTGCTTTCTCGGTATTATGAGGTTCACAACTCTCTGCTCAATTCCCTTTCCTTTTTTATCTCTTGCTGCTGCTCTCTAGAAGATGTTAAGTGTATCTTGCATTCTGGAACGCTAAATTGCAACCCTGCTCCTGTCTTCCATATCAAATTGTGTGTGCATGCATTTTTTACCTTTTGTTTTCTTGGGGTGGCACAGACTGCTAATTGTGTGGGTCAGGGAATATCAACCCATAAACTTGGCTTAAGGTGTTTTGAGATTCTTCATGGCCCAATGTCATAGTCAGCAGGTGCTGCTTTAACAGAAATAACCCCAAATGGATGGCTTTAACAAAGAGAAGTTTATTCTCACATAGTCTGGTAGGCTAGAAGTCCAAATTCAGGGTTCATTTCCAGGGTAAAGCACTCTCTCTGTCAGCTCTGGAGGAAGGTCCTTGTGTTGCATTAGTCTTTCTTTGATCTGAGCAGATGTTGGTTCAGGAACCTTAGGTCTGAAGGACACAATCTGATTTCAGTGCTACTTTCTTGATGGTATGAGGTCCTCAACTCTTTGCTTCCTTTTCCTTTTTCCTCTTGTAGGATGAACGGGACAGTACAGGCTGTGTGTACTCACAGATCAAGAATATGGCTTTAGTAAGGGTGCTATAGTCCCACTCTAATCCTCTTGAATGTAATCCAGTCTTGCCCCATTGATCACAAGCAAATATTAGGACTTAAAACCTATACAAAAATTTCAGTCACAAAATAGAAGACAACCACACAATGGTGGGAATCATAGCCCAGACAAACTACTATACACACATTTTTGGGAGAACATAATTCAGTCCATGACAACTACTTATTGAAAGGTTGGCTGTTTGAACACACCCAGTGGTGCCTCAGAAGAAAGCCCAAGCACTCTGGTTCTGAAAGTTCACAGCCTTCAAAACCATATGAAATGCAGTTCTACTTTGCACACATAGGATAGCCATGTGTCAGAATCAACTAGTGGGCATCTCATTTTTTTGTTTGTTTTTTTAGGTTGACTGACTAAGCTCTCTAAAAGGTGCCTTTTATCCTTGCCAGTGTTGTCTTCCCATCCAGGTTTTTGCTCCTGGACTTCAGATACAAGAAACAGAGATTGTGCTGGATATCAGTCAAAGTAGAGAACTTTGGGGTAGCAGGGCTACCCCAATTTACTTGTAAATTAGGCATATGAAGGAGAATTAGAATGCTCCAAGCATTAATTTCTACTGTAAAACAGGCTGGAAAGCCTGGTACTATAGTGGGTTAGGTGGTACATCTGCTAAACAAAAGGTCGGCAGTTCAAATCCGCTAGGCACTCCTTGGAAACAATGAGGCAGTTCTACCCGTATTTCTAGGGTGGCTGTGAGTTGGACCCAACTTGATGGCAATGTAATTTTTTTTTTAAAAAAAAAACAGTCTGTTGGTTGCTATCCTAGACTGCACATTAATTTCC
Organism: Heterohyrax brucei; assembly: GCA_028571685.1. Taxonomy (NCBI): domain Eukaryota; kingdom Metazoa; phylum Chordata; class Mammalia; order Hyracoidea; family Procaviidae; genus Heterohyrax; species Heterohyrax brucei. Next base: position 98,096,849 of record CM053154.1, on the reverse strand, counting down.
TACATTCATTTTATTTGCCTGTAGGAAGGATACTAGAGTTTGCGTGAATATCAATCTCAGGCTACTTTTTCTGCCTTTTCATCAATAAGGCTGATTTTTGGGTTTCTTTACAGTTGGGTCAGTGGGGCTGGGCTCAGGTTTGGCTCCAGGTGAACCTAGAGGCTGTTTCTTACCATTAGAAAGAGCTAGATGTCCCTGGGGTATGTTGCCTGGCATGGTCAGGAAGTTCCCCCTTTTGTTCAGCAAACAGTAGGTTTAGGTTTCAAGATAGTTTCTCTCGGAAGGCTTTGAGTAACTGGGTGGTGGCCTTGCTCCTGGGATTGGTGTCCTGGACTTGTGTCTTCATTCCAGGACTTATTATCACATCAGTTTTCCTAATTTCTTTTCTCGTGTGTTTTAGTCTGCTTTAGGTTCTCCTTTTTAGTCGTTAGGAACCTTGGTGGCACAGTGGTTAAGAGCTCAGCTGCTAACCAAAATGTCAGTAGTTCTGATCCACCACCTGCTCCTTGGAAATCCTGGAGCAGTTCCCTTTGGTCCTGTAGGGTCACTGTGACTCAGAATCAACTAAAGAGCAACAGGCTTTGGTTTTTGTTGTGTAGTACTTGGTTAAGGTTAACACTACTTTCAACAAATGCCTATCTGCTCTGAGACCTAAACAGGCACTTTTCAAGCTCTGGATTTTAGGTAAAACATCAAATTTTAGCTCTGACCAGTGATATCTATGATTACAGGTACAACAATCCAGGAGTGTTCCAAAAGTGAACAACACTCAGTGCAGGCAGTATTGAGAGATGGTGAAGTATTGAGGCTCTGGATTTAGATGGTATTTTTCAGAGCCTGGCTCTGCCAGTTAATGCCCTTTAAACCAAAAAGCCAAACCCATTGCTGTCGATTTGATTCCTACTCATGACAGCCACATGTGTTACAGAGTACAACTGCTCCATACAGTTTTCTTGGTTGTAATCGTCACAAAACTTAATCGCCGGGCCTTCCTTCCATTTAACTGCAGGGTAGGTTCAAACCACCAACCTTTGGGTTAGTTGATCAGTAAGTCATTTGTGCCATCTAGAGACCTTAATGCCATTAAAACTAAAAACCATGCCTGTTGTCATTGAGTAGATTCTGACTCAGAGTGACCCTATGGGCAGAGTAGAACTGCACCACAGGTTTCTGAAGAGTGCCTAGTGGATTCAAACTGCTGACCTTTTTGGTTAGCAGCTGTAGCTCACTATAACCCTTAACCACTTCGCCACAAGGGCTGTGTTTAAATCCATTTGCCTACTCTCTCAAACTTACTTTCTTGGAGAAGAGCCCCTCAGAACATTGTTTAAGTGTTGCTGACCTAGAATGGGGATAGCTGTGAAGGGTTAGTGGGAGATGAGACTGGACAAGAAGGTCTTGGCTAGGCCATGAGATATTAGGTTTGAAGTGTTAAGGAACTTGAACTTAATTTTGCAGACTATATAAAGGCATTGAAATATTTTAGACAAGGGAGTAGTAACATTTTCACATTTGCATTTCATGAAGAACATCTAGACAACAGTATAGATGATGAATTATAGTCTAGACTAGAGGCTGAGGGACTACTTGGAAGGTCGTGGCAGGAATCTAGGCAGTAAATGATGAAAGCCTGGACTAAGGCTGTGGCAACAGGAATGGGGGGGGGAACCTAAACTATGAAAACATGTTTACGAAGTAGAATTAATGGGTCTTCTTGATTAATGGCATCTTAAGAGTGAGACAGAGAGGTGTCAAGGAACCCTTTCTATTTTCTGGCTTGTACAATTCATGATATTCATTCTGACAGAAGAGTGGGGTAAAACTGTGCAGGAAACAATTTTATTAGAGGTACCCTGAGAGTCAGGAGAGTGTTCTGGGCCAGATATGAAGCGTTGGGAGGCACTTGCATATTGAGTCAGTCGAAGTCATAGATCTCCATGAGGTCACTCAGAAAGACTATGTAGAGTGAGAAGGGAAATGGGTGAGAGATTGATCCTTTGGGAGCATGTAAGGGATAAACAGAGGAAGAAGACAGAGAAAGAAGAAACAGAAAGTCTGGCGGGGGGGGTGTCTTAGTTATCTGTTGCTGCTATGATAGAGATATCACAAGTGGATGGCTTTAAAACGAACTTCTATTTTATCACAGTCCAGTAAACTAAAAGTCCAAATTCAGTGTGTCAGCTCCAGGGAAATACTTTGTCTGTTGGTTCTGGAGGAAAGTCCTTGTTGTCAGTCTTTCTCTGGATGGGGATCTTCTGAGGTTCAGGGACCTTGAGTCCTTCTCAAAGGACGAGCTCTGCTCCTCACACTGCTTCCTGGTAGTATGAGGTCCCCAGATCTCTCTGGTAGCTTCTCTCCTTTGTATCTCAAGAGATTGCTACAAGGCACAATACAGTGTTACTCTTACATTGAGTCCTGACCCAGCAACACAACCATCACCCATCCTCCCTCATTAACATCATAGAGGCAGAGTTTACAGCATGGAGGAACGTCATACAACACCTAGAATCGTAGACTGGCCAAGTTGCTACACACAGTTTTTGGGAGACACAGTTCAGTCCTTGGCATTCTACTCTTTGTCCCTACAAAAATCACATCCTTGCAACATGCAAAACTTAGTTACTCAATCGTAGCAAAAGTCTTAGAGTCCTGTGCCAAACTCAGCAATTCCTCTTCAACTGTGAAATTTAGAAAACAAGTGATCTCCTTCCAAAATGCAGTGGTTGAACAGGTAGGCACAAGCTAGACATTTCCATTACAAATGACAGAATTGCAAGGAAAAACGTAACAGGTACCAAGCAAAAAAACAGAACACATTATGTTAGCCCTCATGGCCTTGAAAATAATACTCCATTCTGTGAGCCATTTTACACAATTGCCCTGCCCTCCAAACTTCAGGTATTGGCCACAGGCTCCAGATTCTTAGTGGAGGCTCCTTTGCCCTGGGCTGCTGCTCTGCCTTCCAGGCCCCCTGGTTCAGCAACTGTGCTCCCATGGATTTAGGCACACCATTTTCTAGTCCATCGGAGTGGCCAGCTCCATCTTAGAAACACCAGAGGCCATAGCTCTACCCTTAGAAACCCCGGGGGTCATGGCCATACATTTTAAGACCGAGGCAGCTTGATTTGTTATGTTCCTTGTCTCCTCACCTTCTGCTTTCTGTGACCTCATGACCCATAGGCCTCATGGCTGTATCTGCCCTGCTGGGGCAAGTGTTCCAAAGCTCTGTAGCTCCACTGATTTAAGTGCCTGGAGATACTCCACTCCTCCAGGAAGCCTCTTGCACACAGGCACTGAGCTCTTCAGTGGGTCAGCAAGCCTATTTTCACCAATTTAAGTGCCCAGAGACACCATATTCTGCTAGGAAGCCTTCTTGCACACAGACACTCTGCTCTCTTGCTCTGTGGATTGGCTCCAGCGCTGTGTTGTGTTGGTCTCCTGTTTCTGCTACTACCCATCTGCTGTTGCTTCTTACTGTCTGTACCTTCTCCATTGTTAACAGTTCTCCTCAGTTCCTTCCAAGTCTTCTATCCATTCACTGTCTCCAAACCACTTCCATGTTTTGGGTACCTGTTAGAGCAACACCGTACTGTCTTGATACCAAATTCTGTCTGAGTCATCTAGTGCTGCTGTAACAAAGGTACCACAAGTAGACGAATTTAAAAAGAGAAATTTTATTTTGCCACAATCCAGTAGGCCAAGAGTCCAAATTCAGGGTGTCAGCTCCAAGGAAAGGCTTTCTCTGTTGGCTCTGGAAGAATGTCCCTGTCAGCCTTCCCCTGAACTGGGAATTTCTGAGGTGCAGTTACCTAGAGTCCTTTCTAAAGGATGTGCTGTGCTCCCAGCACTGCTTCTTGATGGTATGAGGTCCCAAATCTCTCTGCTAGCTTCTCTCCTTTATATCTCAAGAGATCACTTCAAGGCACAATCAATCTTACATATTGAGTTCTGACACAGCTACCACCCATCTTCCCTTGTTGACATCATAGAGGCAGTGTTTACAGCATGGAGGAACTTCACACAATACTGGGAATCATGGCCTAGCCAAATTGCTACACAATTTTGGGGGAACACAATTCAGTCAATGGTGGGGAAACCAAAAAGTGTTGGGGGAGAATATGACCAAATCAACATCAATGCTGGAAAACCATTAAAAAAAGATCAAGAACGGTAAGGAAAGGAAAATAACTATTGCATTTGAATGTGAATATAATTGGTATAATATAGATACTGAAAAATTTTCCTCCCCCCCGTCCTTGCCAGTCCTAAACCCACCTAGCTTCCCCTTCATTTCACAGCAGCTCTCGCCAGACAAAGACGCTCTCCCTTGATAAGCCCAGCTCCCAGGCTGGCCGGATACCCCCTGTTTCCTTTTCCCAGCTCAACTCCCCAGCTGGCCGGAGACTCCCCTTTTCCTTTCCCAGACCGGCACCCCAGCTGGCAAGATGTGATAACCCCATTCCCCTTTTCCTTTCCCAGCCCGGCCCCCCTTCCCTTGCCGGATGGGATAGTTCCCTTTGACGAATCTCACGCCTATGCTCTGCTTATCAAAGCCTCCCACCCACCTAGCAGGATGCCCCCCTCCTCAGAACTCCGTCTGCTTACCCCATTTGTCTCAACCACGACTACACTATAAGTAGAGACTCAAAACTTGACTCGGGGCCATTTTGTTGGAACCTGCAGAGGTCCCATTTGGCCCGTCGACGTAATAAACTTGTCCCTTGCCTCCTCCTGGGTGTCGCTCGCTTCATTTTCCTATAACAATTGGTTCCCTGACCGGGAAGCGAAGGGACTGAAGCGAACGAAGTGACCCCTTGAGTCACCGGCCTCTCGGGACCTCGGCCGTCGGCCCGGGGCGGACAGGCCAGGAGGGACAGGCGCCACTCGTTTTCCGGTTAACGAGGTTCCTCCACCTCTCTGCCCCTGCCCGCCGGAGAGGCTTCCAGAGATGCAGGACCCTGAAAGGACCAGGTAACAGGCATCCGGTACCAGGCGCCAGAAAATTTCAGTTCAGGTAAGGCCCCGGGGCCGCCCCAGCTCAGTCAGGACCGTCCTCTACAGGGCGAAGGGGAGACTGATCACCTCCCGGCCTTTGGGCCCCAGTTCAGGATTCCCCCTCGGGTGGAAGTCTCAGTCTGTGTGAGTGAATTCTGTGTTGTGTGAATGTATTTGTGCCTCCCTGTTTGGGCCTTTTTCTGCGGCTCCGTGTGGACTCATAAGGCAGAACGGGGTGAGCAGAGCCCACCTAAGTCCCCGCGAGGGGAACGGCCAGAGGGGCATCTGAGTGGTCCTCATGGCAAGTCTGTTGTCTCACTTGGACGCCGTCAACATGGGTGGGACACACAGCAAACCTGCTTTTAAAAGGTTTATGAGCCATAAAGAGTTCTAAAAATAAGGGAGAACTCTTTATAGTTATTTAAGAGCGAAGAACTGTGCCGTAGGGAGTCTAGAGAAGACTCCTTATAGAAACCTCCTTTTCCTGAGTCTTTTTTTTTTCCTCCTCTTCCTAAATAGCTGCGGCTCCCTTAAGAAGCCAGCAGCCAGCAGCGGCTGCTCTGCCGCGCCTCCGCCACTTCAGCTGCTTTGGGTGGCAGGCACAGAAGATTTGGAGGAGCAGACCACCCGTTTTCTCTCTGCGCTCAGCCTCCCCCGCCCCCTGGGGCTTCTGTGCATGGTGCGTTAGTGGCCCAGGGGCAATCAGTGCAACAGTGGAATTCATAAAAGTTTTACTACCTGAGTTCCCTCCCTTTTCACTTTGTTTTGCTTTTAATCTGCCATCAGAGAATTTCGAACGGCCTTTCCAGCGTTATCAGTGAAATGCCCTCCCCCCCGGGGGATGAGAAACAGTCTCACTCTTGGTCGGAAGTTTGTTGATGCTGTGATGGAAAGTGTTAAAAAAAACAAGTTCACTCTGTTTCTGTTGGCTCACCCTAATCATTCTTTTTTCTACAGGAGTGCTGAATAACTCTCACCTCTGTCCTAAAAGCTAGAGACTTGGTAATTACTCCAGATAAAATCCAAACTCAGCCTCCAATTTCTTACTTGGGCTGTGTTTAAATAATACCACAGTACCTTGTGTTCCCTTTGTCTTAAGAAAACCACACACTTAAAAACTTTAAATGACTTTCAAAAGCTGCTCGGTGCTATCATTTAACTGTTATTAAAATCAACTCCTGCAAAGTTGGTCCGAGTACAGCACAGGGCTTACGACTAATTAATCACGGCCAGTTACAGGTTCCTTTGTTCCTTCTTTGATCTTTAAGAGGTTAACCTTCAAACTGGAGAACAAAAACTACATTTTATATATTCACAGTGCAGTCTCTTGTGAGAATGTATAGCTGAAAAATGTTCTCTTGGGTTTTGGGCTTCACCTGATGTAAACAGTCTGGCTGGAGTTTCCTGTGACTGTGATGTGCACAATGGTCTGTGAAATCCCAGGTGTGACAAATATGAAGGGAATATAAAGAGGATATGAGCAAGTGAAAAAGGCTGGGTAGTTAAAGGAGAAGAAAATATTGGAAAAGGCTGGATAGCTAAAAGGGAAGGAAGCCTGGAGGAGAGAGAAATAGAAAGAAAGAAAAGAAAGTGTCACACAGATAAAAACTGAAAAAGGAAAAGGACAAGGAAGTCAGAACATGAGACTGTGGGGAATCTTTAAATTGGGTTTGATAAATACAATTTTCGACAGTCTTGATTTTACAGACCACCGAGACTGAATTTGTCTCAAAAACTCTTGCCTGGCTAAGATGATTGTATATATCATAAAAGTACATACTTTTAACTAAGGGCAGTCCTCCTTACCAATAATAAAAATTACCCCACGGGGTTTAAAGGCTGGACAATTATGACAAATGAATATTACTAAAAACTCTGTTATGTCCAGGTATACGGCTTCAGCTCACAGGAGAGAAACTTACAAGGATGTAATTCGACACCTCCTTTGTCGCTTTACAAGCCGCTAGATTCCCTCACATCTCAAAACAGACAGTGCTCCGGCTTATACTTTTAAGAGTTTTCAGGAATCTTACCATACCTTTAAAATTATAAACACGGCTTACCATATCATTTAATAAGATACCCTTTTATTATCAATCACTTGCTATTAGCCAGGCCGTAGAAATAGAAATTGTGTTTTCACAGGATACTGACTTTCCTATCTAAATTCTTGAGAGGCTAATTCGAGTCATAGGCATAACCTGACACCATTCCTTCTGGGAGATCTCCCCAGCAACAGTGAAGTCAATGCCAAGATACCGTGTGATTGGTGCCTGCCAACTCCTCCGTCCCTTCTCTTCTATAGCCAGCTCATCACAGTGCGATTGCTGACAAGCCCCCCCACCAACTTAAGATCACACAGGGGGCTATGCTGCCAATGGCTGAGAGGGAGAGAACTCTGGACTCGGACATAAACTAACCCAATCTCTCCTGAATAAAACAGTCACTACTTGTGTAACAGGGACCAATGACTTGAAAAAAGGGTGACTGCCACACAGGACAATGAAACCTGCCAATGTAACCTGTTTTGACATCACATGCTTTAACTGTAATCTTGCTAATTGTGTGGGCCCCCTTGGGGAAGGGAAACTTATGATTGTTCTACATCAGCCTCCCTTTGTGGTACTGCCTGTAAACTTGTCAGAACCCTGGTATCGGGACAAAGGGCTACAAGTGATAGAAAAATTGTAAGAGTTGATTAGGCCTAAGCGGGCTGCGGGATTAGTTATTATGGGAATAACTGCACTTGTATCTGCTATAATCGCCGTGGTCATTACTCAGAATGTACAAACTGCTTAATTTACAGATAATGTGGTTCATAGTATGTTACAGCTTATGAGTACTCAGAAATGATTAATCTAAAAGTAAAACAAAGCTAGAACTACTATTTAAAACTACATGACAACATTAGCTTGTCAACAGAGTCAGGAGTCCCAGCTCATCATCTCTGTGAATCTCTGAACCTGTTTTCTCTTGTAAAATAGAGGGGCTGGGCAAGACACTTACCAAGATTACTTTACCTCGGACTTCTCTAGTTCTTATAAGAAGGAGGATGGATGGTTTTTCAAAGGGGGGGGGGTGAGCAGAGAAAAGTCTGAGACAAGAGGTATGCGAGGTGTGTTTGCCTCTGACCCAGAGTCAGTTCTGGTCCTTTCCCAGAGACTAGCCCCTCCTTTCTCTGCCTCCAAAACAAACATGCTGATTTTTTGTTTATTTAAGTATCACCTAAAAATCAATCCCTCATTAGATTTGGATTTCAAGGAAATCTTCCTTGCTTCTGAAGAGCCCTTGGCTTCAGACTACTAACTTGTACCCTTAAATCGGCTGCCCTAAGAATATCAAACAAAAGTTGCAGGGCCTTTTACTCCGTGGGTGACTTTCTCCTGGATACATGACAATTAAGTCAGAACTCTGCTCCGGAGTACACCCAGTCCCTGAAATTCAGAATCTGGGAGTTTACCCTGAAGAGTAGATTCAGACTCTTTCTTATAGTAATAGGAAATCTGGTTCAAACTTTACAACACCAAGCCAGGCTGACTTGTCATGCTGAATTTATCTAGATTTGTGTGACTAACAAAACTCACGATATAAACACAGATACATGGGAAAGAGTTAAACAACATCTAGAAAATATGTGGGAACACACTAATGAAACTCTACACCTAGCACAGTTACATTCAGAAATTCTGACACTAAGTCATACTCCTTTACCCTTTAATACTGCTGTGACAGCTGAAAAATTTTCTGAATAACCTTAAGAACATGTTTTCTGGGCCTCTTAACCAAATCTGTATCAGGAAAACTGTCCTCTCGATAGTACTCTACACACCCTGGTCTGCTTAAACTAATTTGCAGAAGTCTACAACAGCTACTGATAAATGGCCACTAATAGATGTTCATCACCTGAAGCTGCAAACACAGCGTGGCCGCCGCTCCTCCCATGTTTACTATATAACCCACTGCGGTAGTCAGGGACAGGTGAGATGCTTCTTGATCTGTGTTCGCCTAAGACAGGACTCTATCGCTAGAGGATAGGGTTCCGATGACGGGAAAGACACAGAAATAAAGAAGCACAACCTAACAGACACGCAGGTGGGACAGCTGGGAGCCCCCTGATTTTTATAATAAAGGGGAGATGTCGGGAGCCCCCCCCCTCCAACATGAGGATCAAGGAAATGCCTTCTAAGAGGGACTTCACAACCCCTCGATTTATGAGAATATATCAGGACAATCTGACCAGGATCTTCTGGGGAACAGAGATCAGAGGAACAGATTTCAATACAACATGCCTAGTAACACTGAGGCCTGCCCAGTCTCACTGACTTCCCCCTAATTACGTCCCCCCCTTCCCTTTTCTTCACAAACACAGGTTTACACAGTAACTTTTGACAGACTTTCCAAGGAATTCTCCACACAGCCATTAAAGCTATAAAGGGCTGGATTAGGAGATGACAGACACTTACTCTCTACTCAGGGAGAAATAAATAAAAAGCTATCAGAGACATTCAGTACAGACATGGACCAAGTTACTGACACACTTCTTATACTTCAGAATCAAATTAACTCCCTGGCAGCAGTTACTTTACAAAACAGACAAGCGTGAGACTTATTACTGGCAGAGAAGGGTGGGACTTATATGACCCTGGGCAAAGAATGGTGATATGTTATAAATGCTTCTAACATTGTCACATCTAAGATTACAGAGCTCAAAAGCCGAATCGAACAGAGACGATGTGAACTTACCCAGTCTGGATGGGGACTCATGTCAAATTGGGCCACCTGGTTGGCCACCCCCCCCGTGGGGACAACTCATCTTCAGATTCATAGTCCTGACCTTCGGACCCTGCCTCCTGCACCACCTGCGAGACCAGCTGGAACAGAACTTACTCAACAAAACCATCTCCAGGGTCCTGACTCTCCGAACTTATCAACAACTTCCCCAAGCCGACGTTGAAGAATTGTGATACCCACCCTTATCAAAGGGGGGTATCAAAGGGGGGAATAATATAGATACTGAAAAATTTTCCTCCCCCCCGTCCTTGCCAGTCCTAAACCCACCTAGCTTCCCCTTCATTTCACAGCAGCTCTCGCCAGACAAAGACGCTCTCCCTTGATAAGCCCAGCTCCCAGGCTGGCCGGATACCCCCTGTTTCCTTTTCCCAGCTCAACTCCCCAGCTGGCCGGAGACTCCCCTTTTCCTTTCCCAGACCGGCACCCCAGCTGGCAAGATGTGATAACCCCATTCCCCTTTTCCTTTCCCAGCCCGGCCCCCCTTCCCTTGCCGGATGGGATAGTTCCCTTTGACGAATCTCACGCCTATGCTCTGCTTATCAAAGCCTCCCACCCACCTAGCAGGATGCCCCCCTCCTCAGAACTCCGTCTGCTTACCCCATTTGTCTCAACCACGACTACACTATAAGTAGAGACTCAAAACTTGACTCGGGGCCATTTTGTTGGAACCTGCAGAGGTCCCATTTGGCCCGTCGACGTAATAAACTTGTCCCTTGCCTCCTCCTGGGTGTCGCTCGCTTCATTTTCCTATAACAGGTAGACTTCGAAGAACAGTTTCAGAAGAGTGGTGGGCTGGGTTGGAGTTCATTAAAGATTATGGGGAGCCAGAAATTAATGGAATACCAACCGAGATGTTTTAACACATGGTTTCAACAGTGGAAGTGCTCACTCATGTATACCAGGAAATTTGGAAGACAGCTTTCTGGCAAACTGGAAGAGATCCATATTTATTGAACAATGCCATTAGTATCACACCCAAGTAAAATTCTGCTGAAGATCATTCTGAAATCATTTGTAGCACTGTGTCAACAGGGAACTGCCAGAAACTCAAGCCAGATTCAGAAGAGGACATGGAACTAAGGATACCATTGCTTGTATCAGATGGATCCTGGCTGAAAGCAGAGAATACCAGAAAGATGTTTACCTGTGTTTTACTAACTATGGAAAGGCCTTCAGTTATATGGATCATAACAAATTATGGATAACAATGCAAAGAATGAGAATTCCAGGACACTTAATTGTGCTCATGAGGAAGCTGTGCATGGAGGCAGTCATTCTGAAAGAACAAGGGGATACAGTGCACTTTAAAGTCAGGAAAGGTGTGCTTCAGGGTTGTATCCTTTCACCATACTCATTCAATCTGTATGATGAGCAAATATGCCAACAAGATGAACTCTGTGAAGAACCAGGGTGTCAGGATTGGAGGAAAACTCATTAACAACCACTGTTAGGCAGATAGCACAACCCTGCTTGCTGAAAGTGAAGACTTGACGTCCTAACTGATGAAGATTAAAGACTACAGCCTTCAGTATGGATTATGCCTCAACATAAAGAGAATAGAAATCCTTACACCAAACCAATAAGCAACATCATGATAAACAGAAAAAACTGAAGTCAAAGATTTTGTTTTACTTGGATACACAACCAACACCCATGGAAGCAGCAGCCAAGAAATCAAATGAAGCACCATATCAGGCAAACCTACTGCAGAGAACCTCTTTTTTTTTTTAATTGTGCTTTAAGTGGAAGTTTACAATTCAATTCAGTTTCTCATACAAAAACTTATACATACATTGTTAAGTGACCTGAGTTGCTATCTCTAGAATACGAGAGCTCGCTCCTCCTCTTCTCCCTGTCCATTCAACCTCCTCCAGTCCCCTTCTGCCTTCTCTTTTCTCCTCTGGACAGGAGCTTCCCGTTTAGGCTCATGTATCTACTTAAGCTAAGAAGCACACTCTTCAACAGTATCATTTTATGTCTTATAGTCCAGTTTGAAGAATTGGCTTCTGGAATAGTTTTAGTTTGGGGCTAACAGGCAGTTAAGGGGCCATGTCTTCTGTGATCCCTTGTCTTGATCAGACTGTCAAGTCTGTTTTTTTTACTAGAATTTGAGCTCTGCATCCCACTTTTCTGTCACTCCACTGGGGACTCTCTGTTGTGTTCCCTGTCTTGGTGGCAAAAGATCTCTTTACAGTTATGAAAACAAAGACATCACTTTAAAGAATAAGGTGCACTTGACAAAGCCATGGTGTTTTCAGTTACCTGATATGCATACTTGTACAATAACTAGGCAACAAATAAAGAAGACTGAAGAAGAATTGTTGCCTTTGAATTATGGTGCTGGCAAAGAATATTGAGTATATAGTGGACTACCAGAAGAATGAATATATCTGTCTTGGAAGAGGTACAGCCAGAATGCTCCTTAGAAGCAAGGATGATGAGACTATTTCACATACTTTGTATGTGTTGTCAGGAAGGATCAATCCCTGGAGAAGAGCATCATGCTTGTTAAAGAGGTCAGTGAAAAAGAAGGCGCTCAACAAGATGGATTGACACAGTGGCTGCAACAATGGGCTTAAGCATAACAATAATTGTAAAACAGGACTGGGCAGTGTTTCATTCTGTCGTATATAAGGTCATTATGAGTTGAAATTGACAGCGCCTAAGAAAAACAAAATTGTGTATTGAATTAGAGACTGGAGAGTGGGGACAGAGAATGCATATGATTCTTTCAAGAAGCATAGCTTTGAAAGGAAAGTGAGCAAAAAGGCAGGAGTTTATAGGGGTGGGGGCTTCAAAGAGGCTGTTTTCTTAAAGTTGGATGACACATAAAGAGAGGGGGAAAGCATGCCTGTGTGCCAAAGGGAAGCCAGAGAGGAGAGGGTGACATCACAGGGGTCTGAGCAAGTCTGTTGAGGAGGCAGACAAAGAAGTGACTATCTCTTCTCCAATGAATATGCCTAAAACAGATTTAGGATAGATCCAGCAAATAAGGTAGACATCACTTCTTACAGTGTTTTATATTCCCTGCCATAGTACATTAGACATAGCAGGTGATTCCCAGTTTTTTCCCTCCTTACCTCCTTTCCTTATCCCCTGATGAAACAGGAGGGAAGCTTTAGACATCCTGATTTTAAAAAGGAAAGTTAAAAGACAGCAAAGATTTAATTCTCTTTGTAAAATTGACTTATCTTTTCAACTATCTTAAATTAAAATTCCTGACCCTGGTAGGAAGTCACAAATTAACTAACAGGGGCTACAGAAATAATATCTTTGCAGTTTTCACAGCTTTTTTAGATGAGAGATGGCCAGGTGCCAGTTGAGACACCCCTGCTTCAGATGGCAACTGAAAACAGTCCAAATCCCTGCTCCTGATGCGTATCTTCGAAGGAACCCCTAGTGCCCCCAAACAGATATGCCTCTTCACTCCCAATCAATACCTTGTTTCCCTGGTGCCAGCACCAATACGTTTCCATGTAATCTCATTCCCTTATGTACTGCCAACCCCACCTGATGATTTTTGAGCAGGATCTTGATGGAGAGAATCCTCCCTGCTCCTTGTGCCTGCTAGCACCCCGTAATACACTTTCTTTTGATCACTCACCCTGATACCTGTCTCAGAAATTGTTTTTGGGGGGTAGATAATGAGAATCTGGCATTTTGTCCAGTAACAAGTTTGGCGAGCCAACCAGGAAGCAGTGCTGCCCGAGCTCGACGATCCCCCAAGGGGAAACAGGGCCTGCCGGATCTTCTAAGTCTGCAAAAACGCAAGATTCCTGCTGGCCCTTCTCCTTCCTGCTGGGACATTGTCAACTTCTAAACAGCACCATCTAGGGGCAAGTGGTTAAAACTTCTTCCTTTCTTTCCTTTTTTTTTTCTTTTCTTGAGGAATGGTTCTTTCTTATTTTTCTATTTTTGGTTAGCGGTCTTGTGAAAACAGGACCTCCTCTGCTTACAGGTTACCACACATTACCCTTCCCTGGGATGTCAAGCGGGCAGAACCTGGGTTACCTCTCCTGGACAGTTCTGGAGCTATTCGCCTACTGTGCGTCTCTGCAGAGACTCTGGCAGAGAAGGTAACTGCCACTGGACAGGTTACTGGGTTCCCCCAGGGTTTGGTTCTAACAGTTGGAATGTGTTGGTGGGACCCCAACTGAAAAGTTCCATGGCTAGGAAAGCCACAAGTATTCCCGGTAAAGGGTCTGAGTGTGCAAGTGGAAGTCGGGCTTAGAAAGGTATACGTGCTAACCTGTGTGTGGTGGTGTGTACAGTGTTCCACATGTTATCCCCACCCTCTGAGGTCACGGGCATGGAGTATACCAATGCCAGGTGAGTTTCTGCCATGCAGGGACCTATGGGAAGAGTCCTTGATCTGGAAGATTCTGGGAGAAAAAAAATCCCATGGGTGCCTGGCAAGACAGGTCTTTGATTTCCCAAAATGTGCCTCCATGAGTGGGACATGTTGGTGTGGCCTCTGATAGAAAGTTCTGTGGCCAAAAATGACTGCAGGTATTACCACAGAGGGCCTTGATAAAAAAGCAGGCTTGGAGAGTGTGTGCCTGCAGGTGTGTAAATGTATATGTATATATGTATGTTTGTGTGTGTTTGATGAGATGGACATGTTACCTTTGTGGGGTTTAGAGTCGTAAAAATGTTTGTCTGTGTATTTTTGTGTCTTGTCCTGTTAATTGTCAGTATATCTTTGTTTCAAACAGATGGCAGAGATGAAGGCCCTGTGCCTCTAGGCCTCTGAATCTAAACATGTGTAAATAACTTTCCTGGGTTGCCGACAGGGAAGCTTCAGGGAAAACTCTTTGAAACAGCCAACTGATAACACTTAGGAGCTGAAAGGGTAGTTTTGTCTTAAAGGGAAAGTAACAATTCCAGATTTTGAAAAACCCTTCATGATTGGGTGGAGACTTTCTTAAGACTGAGAACAGATAAGAATTGCTGCTTTGCTTTAATTATCAAAAACTGGGTAGATCCAAGTCTTTGAATAGGTTCTCTCATTTCAGAACTTCAGGAATTTCTTTGGTGAGTTGTGCCCAAGAGAAAGCCGATTTCTCTCTTGCTATACTTCTAAAAGTCCTCAGTGAACAGGCAGATGACTGACAGGCAGTTGAAGAACTCTGATCAGGGCACTCCCCTATGAGCTCAGAAGGCCTGGCTGCTCATGTTGCCCTGATAACTCTGGCCCAGTGGGTGAGGATACCAATCTGTTCCATTCCAAAGCTGAGGATAAGGTCCATAAAATATTTGCAGGCACAGGTCAGACATTTAAGAGCCAATAGGGTGTCTGCCACTAGAAGATTCCCATGACAGGGTAACGGGGACATGGAGGAGCCGTGGAAAGTGCCCCCCAGCCAGACAAACTTCATACAATGCAAAGAACACTGATCCAAGCAAAACACAACCCCATCCCCCCAGTGGACCTCCATCTCCCTAATAGGATAGAAGGCAGATGCCTTGGCCTTCTCTCCTCTCCTCCTTTCTTCTTCAGTTTGGCCCAGGCCAGAGGGCATGTGTTTTGGAGGAGTCCTTTTAGTCTGGACAGGATGTGGTGGAGGTGCAACTTCCAGATGCTCCCAGCAGCTGCCAAGATTATTGAGCTTCCAAGGGCCACTTACCTGCACCTGCCGTGGTTTCACAAATCTAAAAGAGTTCAAGCGCTTTATTCTAGTTGTGCTCAAAAGACTCAGATTCTCATCAGGGTTTGAACTTCTTTCTCAATGTAAAAAGGAGCTTCTGTCTCAGCTGTTAAAATCAAAGGCTGTCTGGTTCTTATTGGATCAAATGTATATGCTTTATTCTTAACATTATCTGACAAATGCATAATATTAAGTCATAATTTTTATTGTTGTTTCTTTATTACTAATTGGAAAAATCCCAGCTTACATAGCAATAAATACTATCTAGTCAAAACATTTACACTTTAAATCTACCAGTTACTTCTTGGAGGCATGACAGGACAGCTCTCGCCTACCCTGCCGTGTGGGGCTGCTGTGAATTGAAATTAGCCCCACAGCAATAAGTTTTATTCAGTTTTAAATTGCAAATTTAACCTGGCTAGGAACAACAGGAAGCTAACAACACTATCAGGTGGCAAAAACCAGGCCAGCTTTGAAACAACTCTGGGACCACCCCACAGTTAGGGGAGCTGCAGGTCTGTCCCACAGAAGCCTTTTGACAAGAGTGGGGTGCCCCCACCAGGGAACATTAAACCAGAATGGACTTGCTGACCCACAGAACCAGAGGAACTGGTAGAGTGAAATTTGTTAAGACCTTTAAATCAGGTAGGCTACAAAGCATTGTAGCACTCACCCCCAGCGGGAGGACAGGTACAAGTTGGAGGCTTGTGCCCCCAAAACTGTAGGAGAAAAAAGGTGAGCTGTGCCTCTTCTAGGATTTAAAAAGATGAAGCTACACTCCCTGATGTTTCTAAGAGGGGAGTTGCCACTTCTGTGGACTTGATAAATTGTGTACCTGAAGCCCAGGGAGCAAGAGGTGCCATCCCAATGGGCCTGGAAGACAGAGCTATAGGATAGGGCCAAGGGAGAGTGACTTTCACAGAAGAACTGAGAATCTAAAGGACAGAGCCACTGTATAAAATGCTTCAGGGAGAAGAATCCTTTAAAAAACTTTTGAGGGCTACTATCTGATGGACTGTTGTGTCTTTTTCCTTCCATGGAATTGGCTAACATGCATACCTGTTCTGTATTTTGGAAACAGACGACTTGTGTTCTAAATTTCACAGCTAAAAAAAACTTCTAGACTTTTTTTTAATTGAACTTTAAGACTTGTTATAATGAAGTGAATGTTTTAAATGATACGGGGTTCTAATTTTTTTTAAAAAACAAAGGTAGGATGTATATATTTTAATTAATCTGACATCATCAAAGCCAGTGTTTTGATTGAGACATTCAGATTAATTGCTTATAAGTTTATTTTATACACCCATTGCTATTGATTTGGGTCAGGCTCGTGGGAACCCTAGAGGTCAGAGCAGAACTGCCCCCTAGAGTTTCCAAGGAATGTCTGGTGGATTTGAACTGCTGACCTTTTGGTTAGTAGTGGTAGCACTTAACCCACTACACCACTAGAGTTTCCATTATTTTACATATACATATAATATTGATATTTAGAGACAATAATTTTGATATACCTAAGATTATTATGCATGGTGTTTTAATGTTCTTTAAAAATACGGACAGTAACTGTGTTTAAAGATGTTATTGCCTAAGGTTTTTTCTGTGGATTGAGTTTTAATGTTGCTATTTGTATGGTGCCTGAGATGTTAAAAACTTGATGGTGTTTGTTATGGATTGAATTGTGTCCCCCCAAAATAGGTGTAGCCATGTATCAGGGCCATGATTCCCAATATTTTGTGATTGTCCTCCATTTTGTGATTTTCCTGTGCTGTATGTTAGAGGATTAGAGTGGGGCTATAAATCCCTTCATAGGATTACCTCCCTGCTCCACTGTAAAGGGAGTTTCCTTGGAGTATGGCTTGCCTGCCGAAGCCCGTCACCCACAAAGACCTCTATGAGCAGAGCTACAAGCCTTTGTGATGTCGGGTGGACGCATCTCACCCCTGACATATTTCTGGCTGTATATTTTTCATCCTAATTAAACTCTCCTCAAAAATACCCCCCCATCTCCCTGCACAAGGACAAATGCTGAGCCTAGGAACGCCCAGCCCGGGAATGCCCAGCCCGGGAATGCCAAGGCTGGCCCAGCTCTGCTGACTTCCCCCAGCTGCACATCCCCACCCAGGTGAAAAGAATTACCCTTTTTAGAACAGTTTAAGAGAGGCATAGGGTGTGGGATGGTAGGTGTTTACTGTCCCCACAGGAGGAGATAAAATAAAGAGCAAAGTAGGAACAAATAGAGATTATAACCTTTAGAACCCTCCTCCTGTACCTTTTAACCCTGAGGTATCAGTAGGGCTGACTGAGCCCGGGGCATGACTTTGTCTTCACTGTCAGTTACCACCACAACACACCTGCCTCGGGCCATTATCTAGAAAGCATTGACAGTTAACAAGATCACGAGGTTTCGGTTTCAAGTTAGCTAATAGCTTATGTGGTCAGGGGGCAGGGTAAAAGTCACGTCACCTCAAGATTACGAGGTTTTGGTTTCAAATTAGCCAACAGCTTGTGTGCTCATGGGGCAGGGTGAAAATCACGTCACTTTGACTATAAAAATAAAGAAAGACAGTCTTTTTCGGGTCGCCATTCTCCAAAACTCTTTCCTGTCTCAGTCTCGTCATTTTCTTCCTTCGCTGACGCCCAACCCCCAAGCCCTTCATGTTTCTGAAACCCCAAACCTTTACAGGGCTGCCATTTTTCTCCAAACTCTTTTCTGTCTCCTTTCTCATTTTGTCCGCCGACGCCATTTCCCTCCCTCCAAGCGGACCCAAAAAAGTTGTCGGGGCTGGCTCCTGGCACTTGCCCCACCCTTAATCCTTTTTTCCTACAAGAGGTAAAAGGAAAAAGAAGAAAGCAGGTGGGTATCTCACACCATCAAGAAAGCAGCACTGTTTTCACTCAGTTATATTAAATAGAAAATTTAAAAAAAAAAAAAAGAAAGAAAGAAAGCAGAACTGGGAGAAGAGCATGATAAAATAGATGGCAAAGATTTAATTCTCTTTGTAAAATTGACTTGTCTTTACAACCATCTTAAAAATTCCAGACCCTGGCAGGAAGTCACACACATTCTGGCAGGGGCTACAGAAATAATGTTGTTGCAGTTTTCACAGCTTTTTTAGAAACACCAAAACTGATGAGACTTGGCCAGGTGCCAGTTGGGACACCCCTGTTTAAGATGGGAACTGGCTCTCTGCTCCTGATGCATATCTGCAAAGGATCCCTGATGCCCCAAAACAGATACCCCCGTTCATCCCTAGTGAAGTGCATTGTTTCCCTGGCTCCAGCACCAATGTGTATATTTACATTTCCATGTAACCTCACTCTTTTATATACCCCCAACCCCACCTGATGATTTTTTAGCAGGATCTTGATGGAGAGAATCCTCCCTGCTCCCTGTGTCTGCTAATGCACAGTAATAAACTTCTTTTTGATTACTCACCCTGATACCTGCCTCAGAGGTTAGCTTTTTGGGGCAAGTAATGAAAATCTGGAGTTTTGACAGGTAACACTGGCAAGTACTCTTTGTTTCAGTGAATTTACCAATTCTAGGTATTTCATACAGGTAGAACTGTACAGTATTTGACCTCTTATTTCTGATACATTTCACTCAGCATAGTGTTTTCAAGGTTCATCCATGTTAGAACTTTATGGGTAGAAAATTGCATTGTATGTGTATACCACATTTTGTTTACCCATTCATTGTTTGATGGATATTTGGGTTGTGTAATGGTTAGAATTGTGTGTCAGCTTGGATGGGCCCTGATTCTCAGTGTTTATGTGTGATCATTCCCATGATTGTATCTGCTTTGAGTAGCCAGGCACTTTGAAGGGAGTTTCCTTCGAGGTATAGCCTGTATCTGTGTATAAGCAGATATTCTGGCTTTTTGCTTGCTCTAGATCCTGTGTCTGCTTCCTGTTGATCTGACCTCAAGCTTTTGGGACTTGTGCTATTAACTTATCTACAGATCTTGGAATTTGTCTGTTTTACCGCCAGAGAATGGGAGCTCAGCCCTCCAACCTACCAATCTTGGCTATGTCAATCAAGAGAAGCCTCCATCCTGATTCATGAACATGGGATGTTTCAGCCTCTACAACTGTGTGATCTGTTTCCTTCATGTAAACCTCTGTATGTACATTTATACACTTTATCTCTTGCTTTCTGTGGAATCCAGTCTAAGATGTTTGGTACTGAGAGTAGTTCCAGAGAAACAAAATCATAAGGAACAGTATTCTAAATTGGCTCTAAAGTCTGACGTCATGGATTGAATTGTGTCCCACCCAAAATGTGTGTAGCCCATGTGGCTGGGCCATGATTCCCAATATTTTGTGATTGTCCTCTTTTTGTGATTTTCTTGTGCTGTATGATAAAGGATTAGGGTAGGACTGTAAATCCCTTCATAGGATTACCTCGCTGCTTCACTGTAAAGGGAGTTTCCCTAGAGTACGGCTCCCTACCCTTAATCCTTTCAACCTACAAGAGATAAAAGGAAAGAGAAGCAAGCAGAGAATTGGGAACCTCATACCATCAAGAAAGCAGCACCTAGAGAAGAGCTAATCTTTCAGACCTCAGGTTCCTGCACCAAGATACTCCCTGGACAAAGACTGATGCAATACCAGACTTTCCTTCAGAGCCAACAAGGAGGAAAGCCTTCCTCTGGAGCGGACATCCTGAATTTGGGCTTGTAGCCTACCGGACTGTGTAAGAATAAGTCTTCCTTTGTTAAAGCCATCCACTCTGTGGTATTTCTGTTGGAGTAGCACTAGCTGGTTAGTCTTAAAAATGTTGATGGCTGTATCCAGCAATGAAGAGTGCACTGGTAATCCAGGGTGTGAGGTGTTGATGCAAATATGCTAAACATTGCCACCATGGATCAGGTGTTGGTGAAAGGTCAGGCTCTGGGTAAACACATGTGTGATGTCTTTCTACAGTTTTGTCAGAATGAGAGTAGAAGGAAGCTGGTTGCTTGGTCCTACTTTCAATAGACAAACTGGTGAAAGAAAGAGATGCACTCAGGGCTTAAGAGTCAAAGCTCAAGTGCTGCATAAATGACTGTAAGGCTTCCACTTGTGCTTTGAAAGACAACCTTATTTCTTGCAGTAACAGCTGAAATTGCCAAAAACCAAACCCAGAGTCATATATTATAAGAGTCGAGAATTACGCCATCTCAATTGTCAAACTTGAGAGGTGTCTCAAACTAAAGGCATTGATTGGGAAGAAACAGGATCCTAAAACTTGAAATGGGGACATATGGGTGGGTAATCAGGAAGCTGATGACACTGACCCCAAAATCTGGTGAATTACTCCTGCCAGCAGAACCATGTCCATCTGAAGAGATTATTTCATGTTTGTTTGCTAAACTACCTGCCCAGAAAAACCATTAGCCCCTCCATTCTCATTAAAAGAGATCAGGCCCCAGAACAGCTTCCTCTAAAGAGCCCTGGCATGAGTCATTGCCCGAAGTAGATGATTTACAAGATAGTGCTGAATGTTGTCAAAACAGTTTCACACTACCAATTCGGGCATCTAGACCTGGTCCCAGCAAACCCCAAAAGGTGAAGTACAGAGTGTGACCCAGGAGGTGGTATGCTACGTTCCAAAATAACTGCTTGAGTTTTCTAGTCTGTACAAATAGAAATTTGGAGAATGTGGGAATGGCTATTAAGGGTGTGAGGCAATGGAACAAATAGCATAAAGATGGATCAGTCTGAGTTTATTCATATGAGCCAACTAAGCACAGATCCTCATTCAGTGTTTCAGCTTGAGAAATCATGAAAGGATCTAATAATTTGGTTGGACTGCACTAAATCAAGATGAAGTATCAGACCTGACTTGATATTGTGTAGAAGAAGGTATCTAAAGGCTTAAAGAAATTGCCATGCTAGAGTGATTTATCATATTGGACCCACAGACACAGACATGGTGTGTCCAGAGGGCACACGTTTCACCACAACTTTCAGGAACAAATTTGTGAAGGGTGCTCCATTGTGCTTGAAGACTGCTGTGACTGCTATTTTTATGTAAATCAGATTTGACAGTAGGAACTACCCTAACTGAATTAAAACACTTAACTAGAGTGGGGCTGACTGGACCCCTTGGTAGTAGGGGCCAAGTTGCTGCACTCAATTGACAAAGCAAGATGGGTGTGGTCACAGTAATGGACAGTGGAGTCAAAGCAGACTCATATGGACTTGCAGTGTTGGCTACTTAGTCATGGTGCCCTAGGAGTGAAATAGATAGGAAATCTCCTAAATATTTACTTGATTTGTACAAACACATGAATTCTGGGTCAGGTGAAGAGCAGTCTAACTCGAATCATCAGAATAGAGAGTCATGGTCCCTCAATCAGTTCCCAGAGTTGAGCAAGTTTAAAGATCTACAACCCCTTGAATAAAGGGGAGGCCAGGTCCTCTTGAAAAGGACTTCAGTACACTGCTAAAAATCTTTACTGTTAATCTTTCTGCCAGCCTTCCCCAAAGAGATCTCCAGTCTTTTTATAAGAATGACTGTTTACTGGGGAAGGAAAATAATCAGACTTTTTGGGGATTACTAGATACTGGCTCTGAAGTGACACTCGTTCCAGGAGACCCAAAATGTCACTGTAACCCACCAGTTCAAGGAGGGGCATATGGAGGTCAAGTTATTCATGGGGTCTAGGTTCATGTCTGTCTAAGAAGGTCCTATGTGTCCCCAAACCCATCCTATAGTGATTTCCCCAGAATGCATAATTGGAATAGACTTACTCAGCAGTAGGCAGAACCACAACATTAGATCCCTAATAGAGTAAGTGCTATTATGATAGGAAAAGCCAATTAGAAGCCATTACACGAGTGCATACCTAGGAGAACAGTAAACCAAAAGCGATACTGCATTCCTGGAAGGATTGCAGCAATTACTGCTGCCATCAAAGTCTTGAAGGCTGCACAGTTGGTGATTCCAATCACGTGCTCATTCAACTTGTACATTTACCTTGTGCAAAAAACAGATGGATCTTGAAGAATGACAGTAGACTATACAAAACTTAACCATGTGGTAACTACAATTTTAGCCACTGTTCCAAATGTAGTTTCATTGCTTAAGCAAATTAATACATCTCCTGGTACTTGACATTCAGCTATCAATCTGGCTAATGCATTTCTTTCCCATACCTGTTTTGAAGGATCATCAGAAGCAGTTTGCCTTTAGCTGGCAAGGCCAGCAATACACCTTCATTTGCCTTCCTCAGGGCTACATCAACTCTCCAGCCTATGTCATAATATAGTCTGCAGCAGAGACCTCGATCAACTTTCTCTTCCACAGGACATCTCACTGGTCCATTACATTGATGACGTTATGCTGGTTGGACCCAGTAAGGAAGAAGTGTCAGTGACTCTGCACTTACTGGTAAAACATTTGTATGCTAGTGCAAAATTCATCTGACAAAACTGCAGGTACCCTTCACCTCAGTGAAATTGTGTGGGGCATATCAAGATATTACTTCCAAACTAAAGGATAAACAATTGTATATAGGTAGTCCCACAGTTAAAAAGGCACAGTGCCTGATGGACCTCTTGAAATTTTGGAGGCAACATATTCCTTGTTTGGGTGTGCTACTCTGACCTTTCTCTCAAATGACTCAAAAAGCTGCTAGTTCTGAGTGAGGCCCAGAACAAGAAAAGGCTGTATAGCAGGTTCAGTTGCTATGCAAGCTGCTCTGCTACATGGGCTATATAATCCAATTGATCCAATGACGCTTGAGGTGTTATTAGCAGATAGAGATGCTGCTTGGAGTCCTTGGCAGGCCCCCATTAGTGAATTACAGCACAGACGCTTAGGATTTCAGAGCAAAGCCCTGCCATCCTCTGCCAGGTAACTGCTCTCCTTTTGAGAAACAACTTTGAGTAACAAGCTTGTTATTAGGCTTTAGTAGACTTTAAATACTGAACTGTGGGACATCAAGTCACCATATGGCCTTAGCTGCTCCTCTGAACTGGGTGTTGTCTGATCCATGGAATCGTAAAGCTGGACTTGTACAGCAGTACTCCGTCATTAAATGATATTGGTATATGTGAGGCCAGTTCCAAGCAGGACCTGAAGGCACAAGTAAGTTGCATGAAGAAGTAGGCCCAATGCCCATGCTCTTCCCTCATGTCACATTACCTTCTGTCTCCCAGTCTTCACTTGTGACCTCATGGGGAGTTCCTTATGATCAGTTGACTGATAAAGAGAAAACTTGTACCTGGTTTACAGATGGTTCTGTGCAACAGGCAGGTACCACTTGAAAGTAGACAGTGGCAGCACTATGGCCCCTTTCTAAGACCTCCCTGAAGGACAATGGTGAGAAATCCTCTTAATGGGCAGAACTTCAAGAAGTGCACCTGGTTATTCACTTTGCTTGGAAGGAGAAATGTCCACCTGTGTGATTGTACACTGATCTATGGGCTGTGCCCAGTGGTTTGCCAAGATGGATAAAGGCCTGAAAGGAACGTGATTGAAAACTGGAGAACAGAATTTATGGGGAGAAGGTATGTGAATAGACCTCTTTCAGTGGGCCAAAGAAGTGAAGATAATTGTATCTCTTGTGAGTTACCAAAGGATAACTTCATCAAAAGAAGATTTTTAACAATCAAGTAGATAGGATGACTCATTCTGTTTAAACCAGTCATCCTCTTTCCATATCTACTCCCATCATTGCTTAATGGGCTCATGAACAAAATGGCCATGGTGGCAAGGGATCGAGGTTATACATGGGCTCAGCAACACAAGCTTCCACTTACCAAGGCTGGGTTGACTATAGCCACTGCTGAGTGCACAATCTACAAGTAACAAAGACCAACACTGACTCCCCAATATGGTACCATCTCTTCAGGTGGTCAGGCAGCAGCCTGGTTGCAAACTGATTACATTGAACCACTTCCATCCTAAAAAGGACAGCATTTTGTCCTTATTAGAACAGACTATTACTTTGGATATGGAGTTGTCTTCCCTGCACACAATGCTTCTGCCAAAACTACCATCCATGGACTTACAGAATACCTTATCCATCATCATGGTATTTGCCATGGAATGAATGTTTTCCCTAAAAATAGCTGTAACAGTTTGGCTGTGCCATAATTCCTGGTATTGTGTGATGTTCCTCCATGTTGGAATTGCTGCCTCTATGATTTTAATGAGGCTGGATGGGCAGCAGTTGTGTTTGTAGAGCAAGATTCAATGTGTAAGTTTGTTTTGTGTCTTGAGGCAGTCTCTTGAGATATAAAGGAAAAAGTCTGGCAGAGAGAACTGGGAACCTCACACAATCAAGAAAATAGCACCAGGAATAAAACATGTCTTTCAGACCTGAGATTTCTGCACCCAGATGATCCCTGAACAAAGAATGATGCAACAAGGACTTTGTACCAAAGCCGACAAGAGGGAAAGCCTTCCGCTGGGGTGAACACCATGAATTCAAACTTGTAACCTAATGGACTGTGTGAGAATACACTTTCCTTTATTAAAGCCATCCACTTTGTGGTATCTCTGTTAGAGCAGCACTAGCTGACTAAAACAGTATCCCACACAGCACTGACTAGAATCAAGGGACTCACTTCACAGCAAATGAAATACAGCAGTGGGTCTGTGCTCATGGAAGTCACTGGTCTTACCATGTTCCCTCCTGAAACAACTGACTTGACAGAATAATGGAATGGCGTCTCATCATGGATTGAATTGTGTTCCCCCCAAAATAGGTGTAGCCACGTGGCTGAGTGATGATTCTCAGTATCTTGTGACTGTCCTCCATTTTGTGTTTTTTTTATGCTGTATGTTAAAGGGTTAGGGTGGGACTATAAATCACTTTATAAGATCACCTTTCCGCTCCACTGTAAAGGGAGTTTTCCTGGAGTATGGCTTGCTCCACCACTAATTCTTTCATCTTACAAGAGATAAAAGGAAAGGGAAGTAGGCTGAGAATCAGGAACCTCACACTACCAAGCAAGCAGCACTGGGAGAAGAGCATGTCCTTCAAACCTGAGGTTCCTGTGCCAAGATGCTCACTGAAGAAAGACTGATACAGTACTGGACTTTCCTCCAGAACCGACAGACTTAAGCAGACTTCCTGAATTTGGATTTATAGCCTACTGGACTGTGTAAGAGTAAACCTTCCTTTGTTAAAGCCATCCACTCTGCGGTATTTCTGTTACAGCAGCCCTAGCTGACTAAAACACCTTCTAAAGAGACAATGATAGTTACAATTAGGTGGCAACATCTTGGAGGGTTGGGGCAGTGTTCTCCGGAAACTGTATATGTTCTAAACCAGTGTCCAATATATGGTGCTGTTTCTCCCATAGCTAGGATTCAATAGTCCAGGAATTAAGGGGTAGAAATCACTATTATCCCCTGTTACTCACGTGAAAGATTTTTTTCTTCCTGTCCCCCAGACCTTATGCTCTACAGTGTTACAAGTCTTAGTTCCAGAAGGAGAAATGCTCCTACCTGGAGACACTTCACTGATTTCCTTTGAACTGGAAACTAAGAATATCACCTGGCCACTTTGGGCTTCTTATGCCTCTGGATCAACAGGTAAAAGAGGGAGTTACCATATTGGTGTGATTGATCCCAATTACCAAGAGGAAATCAGATTGACATTACATGATGGAGGTAAAGAAGAGTGTTGTTCAGAACACAGGAGATCCCTTAGGGCATCTCTTAGTACCACATGCCGTGTGATTAAAGTCAGTGGAAAGCTTCAGCAGCCCAGTTCCAACATGCCTACTAATGACCTAGACCCTTCGGAAATGAAAGCTTGAGCTGCCCTGCCGGGCAAATAACCATGACCAACTGAGGTGATTGCTGAGGACAAAGGTAATACAGAATGGGTGGTAGAAGAGGGTAATTCTATGTATCAGTCAGGGCCACATGCCTAGTTGCAGAAACAAAGACTGTTATGAGTATTTCTGGTTTGTATATATGCGTAAAATGTTTTTGTTTTCTTCACTTAGAAAATACAAATGTAAACAAAGTGTTTTAGTCAGTTAGTACTGCTCTAACAAACACCACAGAGTGGATGGCTTTAACAAAGGAAAGTTTATTCTTACACAGTCTGGTAGGCTGCAAGTCCAAAATCAGGATGTCCACTCCAGAGGAAGGCTTTGCCCCGTGTTGGCTCTGGAGGAAAGTCTGGTATTGCATCAGTGTTTGTCCAGTGAGCATCTTGGTGCAGGAACCTCAGATCCGAAGGATGCGCTCTTCTCCCTGTGCTGCCTTCTTCATGGTGTGAAGTTCCCAATTTTCTGCTGGTTTCTGTTTTCTTTTATCTCTTGTAGGGGCAAGCGATACTCCAGGGAAACTCCCTTTGCAGTGGAGCAGGGAGGTGATCTTATAAAGGGATTTACAGTGACATCCGAATCCTTTAACATACAGCGTAGGAAAATCACAAAATGCAGGACAGTTATAAAATACAGGGAATCATGGCCCAGCCACATGGCTACACACATTTGGGGGGGAAACAATTCAATCTATGACACAAGGCTAACAGTTTTTCAGTTGTACATGTTAGTTGTATCATGTTGGCTCCAAGTATGACTTCATAATTATCTTTGTTCAGAGATTATTTATGATTTAAAGAGATGTACACATCCCAAGTTGATGGGGTGAACTATGAGAACGGTGTGTCAACTTCATTGGGCCATGATTCTAAGTATTTATGTGTAATCATTCCCATGATTGCATCTGCTTTGAGTAGCCAATGAGTTTAAAGGGAGTTTCTTTTGGAGTGTTGCCTGCATTCACATATAAGCAGACATTATGGCTTTTTGCTTGCTCTCAATCCTGTGGCTGCCTCCTATTTGTCAGACCTCAAGCTCCTGTGACTTGAGTTATCAGCTTATCTGCAGACCCTGGAATTTATCAATTTTTACACCCTCAGAGCAGGAGCTCTGCTCTTCAATCCACCAATCCTGGGTTCAACCCCTGCAGCTATGTCAGTTATAAGAAGCCTCCATCCTGATCCATGGACTCAAGAGTTCCAGCCTCTATAATCATGTGAGCTGTTTGCTAGATATAAGTCTCTCTCTCTATATATGCATTACTGGTTTTGGTCTCTGGAGAACCCAGCCTGAGATAGGTTTTTTCCGTCTTTTGGCTATTGTGACTAATGCTGCAGTGAACACTCTGATGCTGATATGTCTATATGAGTCACTCCTTTCAGTTCCTTTGAGGATATACCCAGGAGTGGAATTGCTAGGTTATCTGCTAATTCCAGAAACTCTCATGGCATACTGGTTAAGAGTTCAGCTGCTGTTTTAGTCAGCTAGTGCTGCTCTAACAGAAATACCACAGAGTGGATAGCTTTAACAAAGGAAAGTTTATTCTTACACAATCTGGTCAGTTACAAGTCCAAATTCAGGATGTCTGCTCCAGAGGAAGGCTTTCTCCCTTGTCCTCTCTTGAATAATGTCCAGTATTGCATCAGTCTTTGTCCAGGAAGCATCTTGGCACAGGAACCTCAGGTCTGAAGGCCATGCTCTTCGCCCATTGTTGTTTTCTAGATGGTGTGAAGTTCCCAGTTCTTTGCTTGCTTGCTTCCCTTTCTTTTTTATCTCTTGCAAGATGAAAGGATTAAGGGTGGGGCAGGCCATATTCCAGGGCAACGCCCTTTACAGTGTGATCCTATGAAGGGATTTACAGCCCGGCCCTAATCCTCTAGCATACAACATAGGGAAACCACAAAATGGAGGATAATCATAAAATATTGGGAATCATGGCCCAGCTAGATGGCTATACACATTTTTGAGGGGATACAATTCAATCCATGACAGCTGCTAAGCGAAAAGGTCAGCAGTTCAATATCCACCAGGTGCTCTTTTGAAACTCCTTGGGGCCGTTCTACTTTGTCCTATAGGGTTGCTATGAATTGATGGTAATTCTATGTTTAACTTTTTAAGGACCTGCTAATCTGTTTTGTGGAAACCCTAGTGGTGTAGTGGTTAAGTGCTACATCTGCTAATGAGGTTGGCAGTTTGAATCGACCAGGTACTCCTTGGAAACTCTGTGGACAGTTCTGCTCTGCCCTATAGGGTTGTTATGAGTTGGAATTGACTCAGCAGCAGTGGGTAATTTAAGTAGCCTGTTTTCTACAGCAGCTGAACCATTCTACATTCCCTGAAGCAATGTTTCAATTTTTATACTTATTTGCCAACATTTGTTATTTTCATTTTATTTTTTCTTATGATAACTCATCCTAGTTGTTGTGACCCCTCACTTATCTGTCCGTTTGTCATACTGTAAGGGCTTGCATGTTGCTATGATGCTGGAAACTATGCCACCTGTATACATATACCGAAATAGTCACCTGTGATGAAAAGGTTTCAACTGAACTTCCAGACTAATACAGACTAGGAAGAAGGATCTGGCAGTCTACTTTTGGAAAGAATTAGCCAGCAAAAACCTTGTAAGTAGCAGTGGAACACTGTCTGCTAGAGTCCTAGAAGATAAGTGCCTCCCTCAACCCCATCAATATCCTAAGCATTAGTAAGCTGAAATGGACTGGTATTGGCCATTTTGAGTCAGACAATCATGTATTCTACTATGCTGAAAATGACAGCTTGAGGGGGAATGGTGTTGCATTTATCCTCAAAAAGAACATTTTAAGATCTATCGTGAAGGACAGTGCTGTCAGTGATAGGATAATATCCATATGCCTACTCGGAAGTCCAGTTAATATGACTATTACTCACATTTATGCACCAGCCACTAAGGCCAAAGAAATCAAAGATTTTTACCAGCTTTTGCAGTCCAAAATTGATTGAACATGCAGTTAGCATTGTTTTAGTCAGCTAGTACTACTTTAGCAGAAATACCCAAAGTGGATGACTTCAAAAGGAAATTTTGTTGTCACAGTCCCGTAGGCTATAAGTCCAAATTCAAGGTGTCAACTCCAGGGAAGGCTTTCTTTGTTGGCTCTGGAAAAAGGTCCTTGTCATCAGTCTTTCCTTGGAATGGAAGCTTCTAAAGCACAGGAACCCTGGTCCTTTCTATACGATGCACTCAGCTACTGGCACTGCTTGCTTTCTTGATGGTATAATGTCCCCCAAATCTTTCTGCTAGCTTCTTTCCTTCATGTCTCAAGAGACTGCTTCAAGGCACAATACACAGTCGTACACATTGAGTCCTGCTCTACCAATACAACTGCTGCCCATCCTCCTTCACTAACATCATAGTAGTGGAGTTTACAACATAAAGGAACACTCAGGGTCCAGCCAAACAGCCACACACTTTTTGGGGGGAACACAATTCAATCCATCACAAGAATATGCTGATAGTTACTCGTGATTGGAATGCAGGATCAGTAGTTGGAAAAAAAGGTCTTTGTGATAGACACAGTGTTGGAGATCACATGATAGAATTTTGCAAAACCAATGACTACATTGCAAATACCTTTTTTCACCAACATAAACAGTGACTGTACACATAGACTTTGCCAGATGGAATACATGGAAATCAAATCAACTGTATCTGTGGGAAGAGACAATGGAAAAGCTCTATATCATCAGTCAAAAGAAAGCCAGGTGCTGATTGACACACTTACCATCAGTTGCTTTTTGGCAAGTTCAAATTGAAACTGAAGAAAATTAGAACAAGTTGAGGAGAGCCTATGTACAACCCTGAGTATATTCCACCTGAGTTTGGAGACCATCTCAAGAATAGACTTGACACATTGAACACTAATGACCAAAGACCAAACAAGTTGTGGAATGACATCAAAGATATCATACATGAAGAAAGCAAGAGGTCATTAAAAAGACAGGAAAGAAAGAAAATACCAAAGTGGATGCCAGAGGGACTCTGAAACTTGCTTTTCAATGTTGAGTAGTAGCTAAAGCAAAAGGAGGCACAATGAAGTAAAAAGACTGAACAGAAGATTTCCAAGAGCAGCTTGAGAAGACAAATTAAA
Source organism: Heterohyrax brucei (assembly GCA_028571685.1). Lineage (NCBI taxonomy): Eukaryota > Metazoa > Chordata > Mammalia > Hyracoidea > Procaviidae > Heterohyrax > Heterohyrax brucei. The sequence goes on along the minus strand of CM053154.1, from coordinate 98,066,506 downwards.
AGTATTATAACGACATGTGCAAAGACCTGAAGATGGAAAACAAGGGGAAGAATATGCTCTACATTTCTCAAGCTGAAAGAACTGAAGAAAACACTCAAGCTTCAAGTTGCAGTACTGGAAGCATCAAAAAAAGATGGAAGGAACACACAGAGTTATTATACCATAAAGAATTGGTCAACATTCAGTCATTTCCAGAGGTAGCATGTGATCAGGAGCTGATGGAACTGAAGGAAGAAGTTGAAGCAGCATTGAAGGCATTGGCAAGAGACAAAGCTCCAGGAATTGGTGGACTAGTCATTGAGATGTTTCAACACCTGCCATGCTGGCAATGCTTACTTGTCTATGACGACAAATTTGGAGGACAGCTACCTGACCAGCTGACTAGAAATCTGTGTTCATGCCTATTCCCAAGAAAGGTGATCCAACCAAATGTGCAGATTATCAGACAATAGCATTAATGTCACACACAAATAAAATGTTGCTGAAGATTATTCAGAAGTGGCTGCACCCTGACAGGGAACACAGGGTAGAGTCCCTGACGTAGCATGAGAAAAGGGGTGTGAAGATCAAGAACTCTATTAAAAGACCAGACTTGATGGTCTGACAACCTGGAAGGTCTCCCAAGAACATGGCCCCTACACTTGCTCCTAGCCCAGAGGTGAAACCAGTACTGAAGCCAGAACTTCAAACCAAAAATGGACTGGACTTGGGGACAGAGTGATGTATGTGGTGTGTATGGTTTATGGTTTAATGTATATATGAGACTGTCCTACTGTTTTCTTTTTAGGGGGGGAGAGGGAGAGGATGGAGAGGAGGGGAGACAGTATTGATTGAGGGGATACTGGAAATAAACAGTGGAAAAGATTTTGCTGTCACAGGGTGGGGAGAGCAGATAGAGTTGCAGAGAAGCAGGTGCTCAGGGTTTCATATGGAAAATTGACTTGGATTGTAAACTTCTACTTAATCACAATAAAAACAATTTGTTTAAGTGCCTGAAGCAGTATATTAACAGGGAGCTGCCAGAAATTCAATCCAGATTCAGAAGAGGACTCGAAACCAGGTGTTATCATTGCTGATGTCAGATAGATCTTAGCTGAAAGTAGAAGATACCAAAAACATGTTTATGTATGTTTTATTGACTATGAAAAGGCATTCAACTGTATGGGTCATAACAAATTATGAATAACATTGCAGAGAATGGGAATTCTAGATAACTGTGCTCATGAGGAACCTGTACATGGATCTAGAGGCAATCATTCAAACAGGACAAGGGGACACTGCTGGTTTAGAGTCAGGAAAACTGAACTTCAGGGTTGAATCCTTTCATTATACCTATTCAGTCTGTTTGTGAGCAAATAATCAGAAAAAATAGACTCTATGAAGAAGAACAGGGTATCAGGATTGAAGGGAGACTCATTAACAACCTGCATTATGCAGATAACACAACCTTGCTTGCTGAAAGTGAAGAAGACTTGAAACACTGATGAAGATCAAAGACCACAGCCTTCTGTGTGGATTACACTTAAACATCAAGAAAACATAAATCCTCACAACCAGACCAATAAGCAACACCGTGATAAACAGGAAAAGATTGAAATTGCCAAGGATTTCATTTTATTTGGTTCCACAATCAACACCAATGGAAGCAGCAGTCAAGAAATGAAAAGATGTGTTAGGCAAATCTGCAAAAGACATTTTTAAAATGTTGAAAGTAAAGAAGTCAACTTGAAAACTAAGTGCACCTGATCCAAGCCATGCATGCAAAAGTTGGACAATGGATAAGGAAGACAGAAAAGAATTGATGCCTTTGAATTGTGGTGTTGGAGAAGAATATTGAATATACCAGACTGCCAAAAGAATGAACAGATCTGCCCTAGAAGAAGTACAACCAGAGTGATCCTTAGAAACAAGGATGGTGAGACTGTGTCTTATATACTTTGGACATGTTGTCAGGAGTGATCAATCTCTGGAGAAGGAAATCATGCTTGGTAAAGTGGAGGGTCAGTGAAAAAGAGAAAGACCCTCAACACGATGGGTTGACATAGTGGCTGCAGCAGTGAGCTTAAGCATGACAGTGACTGTGGGCATGGTGCAGGACCAGTGATTTGTTCTGTTGCACATATGGTCGCTGTGAGTTGGAACTGACTTGACAGCATCTAACAACAACAACAGCTGATGTGAAGTAGTGTTTTTATTTGCATTTTCTGCCATCCAAGCATTGGAAGAAAAGACTTGGTGATCTTCTCCCATAAGGATTATAACCTAGGAAACTCATGGCACAGTTCTACTCTGTCGTATGGGTTCACTGTGAGTCAGAACTGACATGGCAGCAGACAATAAGAATGATTAATGATGTTGAACCTCTTTTGTAGTGTTTACTGACCACTTGTGTATCTACTTTGGAGAACTGTCTATCCAAATCCTTAGCTCATTTTTAAATTGAATTGTTTGGGTTTTTTTGTTTGTTGTTGAGTTTTAAGAGTTTTTCATGTGTTCCACACATTAAACCATTATCTGAGATATGGTCTCCAAATATTTTCTCCTATTCTGGAAGTTGTCTTTTCACTTTCTTGATGGTGTCCTTTGCTGCACAAAAGTTTTTAATTTTAATGAAGTTCACTATATTTGTTCTTGATACTTATGCTTTTGGTGTCACATCTAAGAATCCATTGCCTCAAAGAATCTCTTGAACCCCTACTCCTTTTTTCATTTAAAAGTTTTATGACTTTAACTCATGTTTAGGTATTGATCTATTTTGTATGTGCAGATTCATGTCATTTGTCAAGTTTGGAAAGTTTTCAATGATTACTTTAAATACTCTTTCTATCCCTTTCTTTTTCTCCTCTCCTTCTGGAACTCCTATTAATGATGTCCTTCAGGTCTTGTATGCTCTGTTCATTTTTCTTTGCTCTCTTTTTTTAATTTCCTTTTTGTTCCTCAGATTGGATCATTTCAGATGTATCTTCAAGTGCATTGATTCTTTCATCTGCTAGCCCAAATCTGCTTTTGAACTTCTCTTGTGGATTTTTAATTTCATTTAATTTTGATTTCTGTTTGTATTCTTTTTATAATGTCTGTCTCTTTTTTAGTATTCTTGTTTTGTTCATATAATGCTTTCTTGATTTTCTTTAGTTCTTTGATCATATTTAAAACTGTGTCTAGTAGATCTAATGTCTGGTCATCCTCAAGGATAGCTTCTGCTTGTTTATTCTGTTCCTTTGAATAGGCCATGCTTCCCTGTTTCTTTGTAAGGGAAGGAGGGAGGAAAAAAAGGAGGGAGAGAAGGAAGGAACGTAAGAGGGAAGGAGAGAAGGAAGAAATGAGGGAAGGAGAGAAGGAAGGAAAGAGGAAGGAAGGAGGGAGAGGAGGGGAAAAGGAAGGAAGGAGGGAGGGAGGGAGGGAGAAAATAAAAGTAGTAGAGAAGGAGGGAGAGAGAAAAGAAAAGTAGGAGGGAAGGACGGAGGGAAAGAAGAAAGAGTAGGAAACAACCAACTATCAAACCTTGAGGAAAGGGGAGAATTTGAGTTTTAACACTACCACATTATACTAGTCAAACGTCCGGTTTTCAACAAAACCCACAAGACTTAACAAAGAAACATTGGAAGGGTGGCCTGTTCAAAGGAACAGAAGAAAACAGGCAGAACATATACCTGAGGATAAACAGACATTAGATCTACTAGACACCAATTTTAAAGAACTAAAGAAAATCAAGAAAGCATTGTATGAAGAAAATGAGAATATTAAAAAAGACAGAAATTATGCAAAGAATTCAAACAAATTCTGGAGCTTGAAAAATAAATTAAAAATTCATGAGAGAAATTCAAAAGCAGATTTGGGCTAGCAGAAGAATCAATGCACTTGAAGATACATTTGAAATGATACAATCTGAGGAACAAAAAGGAAACTTAAAAGAGAGAAAAATGAACAGAGCACAGAAGGCCTGAAGGACATCATTAATAGGAGTTCCAGAAGGAGAAGAGAAAAAGAAAGGGGTGGAAAGAATATTTAAAGAAAGAATCATTGAAAACTTTCCAAACTTGACAAAGGTCGTAAAGCTCCTCCTTCCCAGCCTCCCTCCTGGCCTCTTTCTCAGCCTTCCTTCCCTTCCTCCTCCTTTTCCTTTTTCCTGTCGTTGATAGTTGTGTCAGTTCATTAGTTTAGTGACTTTCCCAAAATATTCTTGAAGAAATAAACACACAAAAAAGTGTTTGTCCTTTTTTAACCTCTTGTACTAAACAAACCTACTGCCCTCAAGTCCACTGCAACTCATAGTGATCTCATAGGTCAGAGTAGATCTGCCCATAGAGTTTACAAGGATCGACTGGCAGATTCGAACTGCCAGCCTTTTGGTTAGCAGACATAGCACTTAGCCACTACACCAGAAGGTAATCTAAACCTCTTGTAGTCCTTGCAAAATGGCTGTATGCTGAGACAAGCCTTAATTAGGCTTATGCTGAGCCAAGAGATCCACCTGAGGAGAACATTTAGGGTTACCTCAAGTCTTTCTGGGCATATGTGGGTCTCTGAATTTTCACACCTGAGTGTGTTTAAATGCCCCAATTTCCAAAGGACATTCTCTCCCTGGGGTTTCGACCCTGCCGTCTCAGTCTACTTTTGATTTGTGAGGTTATAGTTCACTTTATAGGACCTGAAGCTATGCCTGCCATTTCTCAGCCTTGGAGAGAGCTCCAGATGAGCGAAACAAAGACAAGCTCTTTGCCCTAATCCTTTAGTTAGTCACTGGATTGATTAAAACAGGCAAATACCATACTTGATCCATAAAGTATTCTCTGCTGAATCAAGATTCAGGAGCAGAGCACCCAAGATGGAATTGCAGGTGGTTCTTCAGCGGTGAAGTGGGGATGATGCTTAAGCCAGTATCAAAAAAGTCTCAGTCTTCCTACCATTCTGAGAAGCCTTCACCTGACTACTGTGATCCCCAGTTGTATTTCTGATAAGGCTGACACTGTGATTTTCTCCTTGATTATTAAATTTTACTGTGAGAGGAGAGGAGTGTGGAGCTTTTTATTCTCCCATCTTAGTACAGATTTATCAGTAATTACACTGAATGCTCCAATAAAGAGGCAGAGTAAAAGGCTGGGTCAAAAAACACGATCTGTTGATATGCTGCTGCCTGGTACAATACTGGTGTCTGACTGTTTGAGATAGTTCTCATGTCTATTTAGATTTCCATGGCAGATCCTAGTATATTCAGACAGTAAAGAGCTGGCATACTTTAAAGAGAACAAAGAGCTAGCCAAAATATTCTCTGCCTGAGTTGACAAATATTGTGAAGCCAGAGAGAAGACTGAGCCTATAAAGCCCTCCAGCCACCTGTGCTGTCCTCTGAATTTGCAAACTCTGATTGGCAGCACTTAATAAAAGCCTGAGCAGGTCTTTGCTAGAAGAGGCAGTCTACCTTCTCAAAGAAGGACAGCTGTATAAAGACACACAAGATCTTATTGCAGCAATCAACCAACTAAACCTCCTTGATGTATACAGAACTTTTTGCCCAATGACAAGTACACTTTCTTTTCTAATGCACATGGAACATTTTCCAGAATAGACCATGTATTAGTCCATAAAGAAAGTCTCAACAAAATCCAAACCATTGCAAAGCATCTTCTCAGACCATACAGCCATAAAAGTTGAAATCAGTAGCAGAAAATACATGGATAGAAATTCGAACTCATGGAATCTGAACAATACCTTGCTTAAACATTCATGGGTTATAGAAGAAATTAAGGAAGCCATAAAGAAATTCATGGAATCAAATGAAAATGAAAACACTTCCTACCAGAACCTATGGGATACAACAAAAGCAGTGCTCAGAGGTCAGTATATCTCTGTAAATGTACACATACAGAATGGAGAAAGGATCCAAACCAAAGAATTAACCCTACAACAGGAACAAGTGTAAAGAGAACAAAAGAACTCCATTGGTACCAGAAGAAAACAGATAATAAAAATTAGAGCAAAACTAAATGAATTAGAGAATAGAAAAACAATTAAAAGAATTAACAAAACCAAAAGCCATTTTTTTTAAAAGTTCAATGAAATTGTTAAACCGTTGGCTAAACTCACAAAAGAAAGGAAACAAAAGAGAGGAAACAAATAACCTAAATAAGGTATGAGATAGGAGATGTCACAACAAACTGAAATTAAAAGTGTCTTTAACAGAATAGTATGAAAAAATTGTACTTTTAACAGATTCAAAAACCTAGAGGAAATTTTTAGATTCATATCACCTACCAAAATTATCACAAAGAAAAGTAGAACAATGTAATAAACCCATCACAAAAGAAGAAATTGAAAAAGTCATTAAAAAAAAAACCCTGCTATCATGGACTGAATTGTGTCCCCCTCAAATTATGTGTAGCTGTGTGACTGGGCTATGATTCCCAGTATCCTGTGACTGCCCTCCACTTTGTGGTTTTCCTCTGCTGTATGTTAAAGATTAGGGTGGGGCTGTAAATCCCTTCATAGGGTCACCTCCCTGCTCCACTTTAAAGGGAGTTTCCCTGGAGTATGGCTTGCCCCACTCTTAATCCTTTCATCCTACAAGAGATAAAAGGAAAGAGAAGCAGGCAGAGAATTGGGAACCTCACACCATGAAGCAAGCAGCACCAGGAGAAGAGTGTGTCCTTCAGACCTGAGGTTCCTGTGCCAAGATGCTCCCTAGACAAAGACTGATACAATACTGGACTTTCCTCCAGAGCCAACAAAGGGAAAAACCTTCCCCTGGAGAAGACATCTTGAATTTGGACTTGTAGCTTACTGGACTGTGTAAAAATAAACCTTCCTTTGTTAAAGCCAACCACTCTGTGGCATTTCTGTTAGAGCAGCACTAGCTGACTAAAACAACTGCCAACCAAAAAAGCCCTGCCCAGATGGCTTCATGGGAGAATTCTACCAAACTTGTAGAGTTAATCACAATAGTACTGAATCTATTCCACAACATATAAAAAGACAGAACATTCCCAAATTCATTCTATGAAGCTAGCATAACCTTGATATGAAAGCCAAGTAAAGACCCCACAAAAAAAGAAAATTACAGACCAATATCACTCATGAACCTAGATGTAAAAATGTTCAACAAAATCCTAGCCAATAAAAGTCAATAACATATCAAAAAAAAAAAAATTATCATGACCAGGTAGGACTCATACCAGGGATGCAAGGTTGGTTCAACATAAGAAAAACAAGTAATGTGATCCAATATGTAAATAACAGGATAATAATCACTTGATTATATCAATCAATGAAGAAAAGGCATTTGACAAAGTCCAATACCCATTCATGTTAAAAAACTCTCAGCAAAGTGGGAACAGAAGGGAAATTCCTCAATGCAATAAGGGGCATCTATGCAAAATCAGCTGCCAACATCATCCTGAGCAGAGAGAGACTGAAGAATTCCCCCTGAGAACAGGAACCAGACAAGGATGCCTACTGTCACCACGTCTATTCAACATTGTGCTAGAGGTTCTGGCTAGTGCAGTCAGACAAGACAAAGAAATAAAGGGCATCTGCATGGGTAAAGAAGAAGTCAGAGTATCCCAAACTGCAGAAAACCCTAAAGAATCCATAAATAAACTACTGGAACTAATAGAGGAGTTCAGCAAAGTGTCAGGATATAAGGTAAACGTAAATCAATCAGTAGGATTCCTTTACAGCAACAAAGAGATCATCAAAGAGGAAATCTCCAAGTCAATACCATTTACTGTAGTCCCCAAGAAGATAAAATGCCTAGAAATAAATCTAACCAGAGAAGAAAGAGACTTATACAGAGAAAATTACAAGACCCTACAGAAACCAAGAGACTTACATAAGTGGAGAAGCCTACCTTGCCCATGGATAGGGAAATTTTACATTGTGAAAATGTCTGTTTTATCCAAAGCAATCTACATTTACCATGCAATCACAATACCAATTCCAATGTCTTTTTTTTAATGACATGGAGAAACAAATCACCAAGTTTCTTTGTAAAGGGAAGAAACACCTGATAAGTAAAGCATTACTAAAGAAGAGGAACACAGTGGGAGGCCTCACACTGTCTGACCTCAGAACCTGCTACACTACCATGGTAGTCAAAACAGCGTGTTACTTGTATAAAAACAGATATATAGATCAATGGAACCAAATAGAGAATCCAGAAATATCACCATCCTCCTATGAACAGATGATATTCAACAAAGGCCCAAAGGTTGTAAACTAGGGTAAAAACAGCCTTTTTAATAAATGGTGTTGGCAAAACTGGATATCTATCTGCAAAAAACTGAAAGAAGACCCATATCTCACAAAAACCAAAATGGATCGAAGACCTGAATATCAAACCTAAACCAATATGATCATGGGAGAAAAAAATAAGGATAACAATGGAAGTTCTAACACGGTTTAGTCAGACTACAAAATCTCACCAACAATGCACAAACAACAGAAAATAGATAAACGGGAACTACTGAAAAATCAAACACTTAATGCTCATCCAAAGACTGTATCAAGAGAGTTAAAAGACTGTATCAAGAGAGTTAAAAGACTGCCTACAGAATGGGAAGAAAATACTTGGCAACTATGTATCAGATCAACATCTAATTTCCATAATCTACAAGGCACTGCAAAATGTCACAAGAAAAAGACAAATAATCCAATTAAATAATGGGCAAAGGATATAGACAGACACTTTACCAAAGAGACATTCAAACAGCAAAAGACACATGAGGAAATGTTCATGATCATTAGCTATTAGAGAAATACAAATCAAAACTACAGTGAGCTGCCATCTCACCCCAGAAAGGTTGGCAGTAATCCAAAAAACACAAAACATGTGCTGGAGGGGTTGTGGAGAGATTGGAACTCTGCTGCGCTGTTTGTTGGTGAGAATGCAAGATGGTACAGCCTCTTTGTAAATTAATTTGGTGATTTCTTAAAAAGCTAGAAAAAGAAATACCAGATGATCCAGCAATCTCACTGCTTGGAGTATATCCTACAGAAATAAGGGCTGTCACTCAAACAGATACATACACACAAATATTTATTGCAGCACTGTCCCTGATAGCAAAAAGGTGTTATCAACCTAGGTGCCCATCAACAGATGAATGGATAAACAAACTATGGTACATATATATACACACTAGCACACTATGAAATGATAATGATAATGATCTCATAATCTGGTATCAACTAGAAGATGTTATGCTGAGTGAAATCAGTCAACTGCAAAAGGACAAGTATGAGACCGCTATTATGAGGACTTAAAAAAGGGCTTATGCACAGAAGAAAACACTCTTTAAGGGCTACAGTGGCAGAGAGGGAGGGAGAGTGTTGGTCATAGATTAGATAACAAAAACACCAAACCAAACGCTGTGCTGTTGAGTCAATTCTGACTCATAGTGACCCACAGAACAGATTAGAGCTGTCCTATAGAGTTTCCAAGGAGTGCCTGATAGATAACCTTTTGGTTATCAAACAGCACTTAGCCACTTTGCCACCAGTACATAGGAATTTGGTTAGGTGAATGGTGTGACAGCACATAGTAGAAGACAGGTCAGCATAAGTGGACTCACTATAAAAGGTTTTCTAAATTCAACTCAACAATTCAAAGGATAGAAGAGCAGGGATGGGATCTGGGGACCATTTTCTTCAGGGGACATCAAGGCCAATTGGCATAATAGTCTTTTGTTACAAGAATGTTCTGCACCCCTATTGGTGAGTGGTACCTGGGGTCTTAAAAGCCACCAAACAGCCATCCATCGCAAGTATATCAGTTGGTCCTAGTCCACCTGGAAAAGATGACAACCAAGAACAAAAAAGACACGAGGAAAATTGAGCCCAGGAGATTGAAAGACCCATACGATTGGGAGAGTATATCAGATGAGACCAGAAGAACCAAATGGTGCCCAGCCACCACCGAAGACAGCCTTGATAGGGGACACAATCTAGAGTCCTAGAGTCCCTGACATAATATAAGAAAAAGAGGTGTGTAGATCAAGAACTCTACGTAAAGACCAGAACTGATGTTCCAACAACCTGGAGGGGCCCTGGGAACATGTCCCTTAGACTTGCTGCTGCCCCAGACCTGAAACCAGTACTGAGGTCAACACTAGACTAAAAATGGAATGGACGCAGGGACACAGAATGAGCATCTGATGTGTGTACTTTATGGTTCCATACATCTATAGAAGGCTATCCTACTGATTTCTTTCTAGAGGGGAGAGGAGAGAGTAGAGAAGGGGACAGCTGTTCATTGGAAGGAGTGTGCTGCCACAGAGTGGGGAGAGCAGAGAGAATTGTAGAGAGGTGAGTATGCAAAACTGACTTGGATTGTATACTGTCACTCAATCATAATAATAAAAAAAATCAAAAGCTGCATTATATTGGGCCAATCTGCTGCTAAAGATCTGTTTAAAACATTGAAAATCAAAGATGCCACCTTTAAAACTAAGGTGCACTTGTCCCAAGCCATGGTGTCTCCAGTCACCTGTGCATGTGAAAGCTGTACAATAAATAAAGAAGGCTAAAGAATTAACACTGTTGAATTTTGGTGTTGGAGAAGAATACTGAATACACCATGGACTGCTAGAAGAATGAACAAATCTGTCTTGGAAAAGGTACAACCAGAATGCTCCTTAAAAGCAAGGATTATAAGACTATGTCATACAGTGTGGACATGTGTCAAGAGTGATCAGTCCCTGAAGAAGGATATCATCCTTGGTAAAGTAGAGGATGGGTGAAAAAAAAGAAGATTCTAAGTGACATGGACTGACACAGTGACTGCAACAACAGACTGAAGCATAGCAATGATTGTGAGGATGGTACAGGACTGGGTAGTGTTTCGTTCTGTTGTAAATAATGTCACTATGAGTTGGAACTGACTTGATAGCATCTGACAACCACAGTATATACTGAGTCATTCTCTTTTGAGATATAAAGAGATTAAACTCAAGCTACCAAGCAGGCATAGGGAAGAGAGATGCCTAGCCACATGAAGATATCCAAGAGCAGAAACTCAAAGAGACAAAGACCTTCCCACAGAGCATGCAGAGAGAGGAAGCCCTTCCCAAGAGCAGACCCCCTAAATTCAGACTTCTAGCCTCTTAAATTGTGAGAAAATAAATTTCTATTTCTTAAAGCCACATATGTGTCATATTTCTATCATGGCAGCTCTAGACAACTAAGAAACATTCTGCAACCCATTCTCTGCACTCAACCATGTCAAGGCATCATGGTGGGGCAGCCATAGTAGAGGATCTTGTGTCCAGGTCCCTGGATGAGGCTTATTCTTCTGGTGTAAAGTTTTCTTATGCCACAGGGTAGCCTGATCCAGCCCCTGGAGGTCACAATGATCTCCCTTCCCTGAAAGCTCCCTTTCTTTTGTTTTGGTCATTGCAGGTAGGCAGGGGTAGAACATTGGAGGGTCTCACCAAAGACATCGACTAAGAGACTGGGACTCCAGTTGTAAGAACTTAGGAAACATCATTGGGATGTCATGGATTTTCTGTGGTGCCATTTGTCCCAGTTCAAAGTGTTCCTGGATAGGGGAGACTTTCCTCTGTGGATACTCAGTGATCCAGACTCTTTCTTTCTATGACCCTGATATCTTCAGCTTGTGATCCCCAAGGTTGCCCTGGGAATGGTCTCCAATCCATCTTGTCATGTTTAGAAGTACCTCCCTCCCTGTGAAGGGACTGTGTTCTTCTCTCAGCTAAATCTGCCACCTTGTATTTCCTTAAACCACTTCTCACTGTCCTATTCTCTCTCTGGCTGATTCAGGCACAGAGCTTTCTTGTCCATCACTCACTCTACCTTGAGCAACATCCACAGGATCTTTGTATATGAAAGAAATGTGAGAACCATCCATGAGGCCACAATCTTATTTTTTTAAGTAATAATTTGTTGTATTTAAGGGGAAATTTTACACAGCAAATTAGGCTTCCATTTAACAATTTCTCTTTATTTTAACTTTTATTTTTTATTAATTACATTTAAATTTATAACATCAATTATCTCATCTATGATAAGCCCTCAGCTCCCACCCACCCTTGTAGCCAACACAGTCATTTTCTTCTATGGATAATTCTCTTGTTAAGTCCTTATAACAAGGGTCTCATACAGAATTTGTCCTTTTGACACTGATTGATTTCACTCAGCATGATCTATTCCAAATGAGACCATGTTATGAGATGTTTTCTAAAATTGTCATTTTTTATCATAACATAATGTTCCATTGAGTATATGTACCATAGTTTGCTTACCCATTCATCTGCTGATGGGCATTTGGGTTGATTCCAACTTTTTGTTATTGTGGATTGTGTTGCAACAAACATTTGTGTACACGTGTCTGTTCATGTGACAACTTTTGTTTCTGAAGGGTAACATTTAACAATTTCTACACAGATTATTCAGTGATAGTCATTACATTTTAACAATGTCATCATTCCCTTCTGGTGGTACCAAGCTAGCTTTCCTGCCTCCTTACTTTCTTATCTTTCTGTTAGTGTTAATTTACCATTTGGTCTCCACAGATGATTTTGTAAAGGAGCTCATTACTTATGGGTGATATTCTTGTGCTGTAAGCCCATCTGTTCTTTAGCTAAAAGGTGACCTCAAGAAATAATCTTGATTTATTGTTTAAAAAGTATCTCAGGGTGATAATCTCTGGGTCTCGATAATCCTCTAGTCTCGATCAGTCCAGTAAGTCTAGACTATTGAAGTATTTGGCTTCTGTTCCACATTTTCTTTCCTATTATATAAGGATGAGAACAGTCAATAGTGGTAGCCAAGCTCCATCTAGTACTTCTAGTTTCAGGGCAAATGAAACCTGTGGGTTACCTTCTTCTCTGAGTCCTTCTGTTTCTTTTGTTCCAGATGAACAGAGATCAATAGTTGTATCTTAGGTGACTGTTCACAAACTTTTAAGATCATAGACACTAGTCACCACCTTGGGATATAGAGCATACACTTTTTGAACGATATTATGCCAATTAACTGAGTTCTGCTACAAGACTCTGGACCTAAGCCTCAAAACTCAGAAGACCAGTCTTGCGAGGTGCTTATTTGTGTGTATTGAGTTGTTTTTGACTCATAGTGACCCAAAGGACAAGGTAGAACTACCCCATTGGATTTTCCGAGCTATAATCTTTACAGGAGCACATCACCAGGTCTATTCACCCACAGAACTGCTGGTGGGTTCAAACTGCTGACCTTGTGGTTAGCAGCCAAATACTTTAACCATTTCACCACCAGAGGTTCTTTTTAGATATATATAAATGACCTAAATTGACTTAAGAAGAAGTAGAAAATCTCAATAGACCCAAAACAAGAGAAGAGATTGATTCAGTTATCAAAAAACTCACCATGAAATACAAATCCTGGACCACATGGCTCTCTGGAAAATACAACCAAATATTTATAGAAGTGGCGCCATTCCTTCTTAAATCCTTCCAAAAAGTATAAGCAGAGGGAATACTTACTGATTTATTCTGTGAAGCCAGAATAACTCTCATACCCAAACCAACAAAGACACCAGAAGAAAACTAAAGCCCTGTGACCCATATAAAATACTAGCAACCCAAATCCAACATGGTATAAAAGGATTATACGTCATGATCAAGTGGGATTTATCTCAGGAATCCAAGGGTATTTTGACATTAGAAACTCAATGTAATGCACACATTGGAAACTCAACATGAAAAACATTAGAACTAAGGAAAACATTAAAAAACTCAACATAAAAAATATGTAGAACAAAAAAATACACAATCACCTCAGTCAACAGAAAAAAGGCATTTGACAAAATCCAACACTCTTTCATGATGAAAACATTCAACAAACTAGTAATAGAAAGGAAACTCCCCAATATGGTGAGGGGCATTTATGAAGAACCCAAAGCTAACATCAGACTCATGAGGAAAGACAGAGCTTTCCCCTTAACATCAGCAATGAGACAAGGATGCCCATTCTCACCAGTACTGTTCAAGCCCCATCTAGAAAATTAGTTAAAAAAGAAAAACAAAGAAATAAAAGGTATCTAAAATGGCAAAGAAGAAGTAAAATCTCTTTTCGTAGATGACATGATCTTATATATACCCACTTCTCCCGTACAGGCATCATTAGATCCCAAAGATGAGGCAATTATGTGAATATCAGCATTACATGAAAATAGAGGATGGCTACATCAGCTCACAGAATACAACTACATTATTATATAACTGCCGAATTACATCATTACAGAACTGCCAAACCACTGATAATCAAGGCTCAGCCCAAGTTGACACATAACCTTAACTATCACAGCCAGCATTACTCTTCCCCCACACCTTGGGGTTCATTACTAACAAATGAGTGTCATCAATGTGCAGAATAGTTGGATAGTAGATTTTTTACAATGTCATAAATGTGAAATGTCAGATAATGAGATGGTAAGTGAAGAGTGGGTATACAGAAAATTGCAAAGAATCTCCAGGAAAACTACTACAGCTAATAAATGAATTCAGTGGAGTGACAAGTTCAAGATCAATAGAGAAAATACACAAGGTCAATATTGAAGGTCAATGCACAAAAGGAAATTAAGAAAACAATTCTGTTTACAATAGTCTGTGTTAGTGATCGAGTGCTGCTATAACAGATAAACCACAAGTGGATGGTTTTAACAAAGAGAAGTTTATTCTCTCAACTCCAGTAGGCTAGAAGTACATATTGAAAGTGTCCACTCCAGGAGAAGGCTTTCTCTGTCTTTGTGATCCTTGTGATGCCTCCATCTTCCCTGGGTCTGGGAGAATCACAGCACAGGAACTTTAGGTCCAAATGATGCACTCTGTTTCTGACCCTGCTTTCTTGGTGATAGGAGGTCCCCTGTCTTTCTGCTGACTTCTGTTTTATGTATCAAAAGAGATTGATTTAAGATACCATCTAATCTTGTAGATCTCGTCAATGTAACTACCACTAACCCATCTCATTACAGTGATAGGATTTACAGCACATAGGGAAATCACATCAGATGACGATGTGAACAATCATGCTGAGAATCATGACCTAGCCAAGCTGACAGTATTTTTTGGGGGGGGACACACTTCAATCCATGATAGCATCTAAAAGAATAAAGAATACAATGCCTAGAAATAAATATAACCAGGAAAGTTAAAGACTTGTACACTAAAAGCTATATGCTGAAAGAAGTTAAAGAAGATCCAAACAGAGGCAGAGTCAAGATGGTGGGCTATACAGACGTCTCCTTAATTCCCTCTGAAAACTAAGGCCTGGATTGATAACTAAACAGAGCCTTCTGGACACCCAGTGAGCCCTAGGACATTGCATATGGCTGTTACTTTGGACTACATGCCACTGAACGGGAAACTACTTCTGTTTTGCTGACCCCCACCCTTGTTAAATGCCAGCTGTCTCATGGACTGAAGATAATGGTGGTTTTAACTTTTTTTTCCTCTATCTTAGCTGGCAGGCAGGGCTTGGGCTTAACTGGCAGCAGAGCTCGGCTGCACTGCAGATGAGATCAGCAGGTGGAATAGCAACATTTTGAGAGCTCAGTTCTGAACTCTGTACACCTCAGCCCCTCCACCTTCTTTCCGAACCTCTGCCACTGATTCGGCTATTTCACAGAGGGCAGGAGAGCTTGTGGGGGATGCCATTGTGTTTGACTGGGGGGTGGATTTACCCAAACGGAGGCCTCAGCAGAGGCTAATTCCCAGGCTGGGAGGCAGTGGCAGCCCATGGAGAGCTTTCCTAGAAGAAACGCTGTGTTTATCATAGTGTGACCTTACAAGTGGGGCCCGGCAGTGGATGACAGCAGAGCAGTAGCCTTTCCATACTTTGAACTAGCTTACAGTGTCTGGGGTTAGATATAGAGGTGCTTACATTACCAGCCAGAAAGAAGAGCTTGCACATCTGACAATCTGACTGTTTTTGGAAGCTGTCAGATAGCTTTTACCTTTCAAAATAGGACTACCTAGAGAAATAACTGCAGTATATCCTGACGGTATCTCTTCCAGCCTTTACTGAACCACATCATGGGGTCAGCTGACAACACCCAGTGACTTCCTAAGTAGGGCCATCTCCTTGACAATTAGAAGGTGGAGCCTGCTACCCTAGAGATTCTACTGGGCTCAGTCACTGGAGTACACAGAGGTGACTGGTGATCACCATCCTTCTCAGACTGCAACTCACATCCTGTTAAGGTAACACTGGAGAAACTAAATAACCTCTAGATGCCCCCAAAGCAGCAAACCTTGGCCGGAAACATAAAGAAGTATTCACCCATGGCTCCAGAAAGTCCCCAAAAGAAAGAACCCAAAAAATCTCAGATGAAGAAGCTTTTCTGAAACTATCAGAGATCAAGTACAAAAAGTTTATATAGACAGCCATCCTAGACATTATATAAAATGCAGCAGAGCAAAATGAAAAATTAAGCAAGCTGTTCAAACTGGTGGAACACCAATATTCTGAAATCCATCAGATCAATAACAAAATCAAACAGAAAATTCATTTCAAAGCCAAGAAAACAGAATTGAACAAATGGAAAATACACGTTCTGACTTGGAAGACAGAGCTGATGACTCCAACATCTATGAGGAGAAATCAGAGAACAGAAACAAGAAAAATGAAGAAGCATTAAGAAACATGTTGGACTCTATCAGGAGGAACAATCAACAATTAATTGGAGTTCCTGAACAGAGAGGGACACCTGAAAACACAGTATTGTTGAGCTGCTGACAGAAAACTTCCCTGAAATTATGAAAGGAGGGAATATAGATGTCATGTATTGAATTGTGTCCCCCCAAAATATGTGTAGCCATGTGGCTGGGCCATGATTCCCAGTATCTTGTGACTGTCCTCTGCTTTGTGGTTTTCCTATGCTGTATGTTAAAGGATTAGAGTGGGACTGTAAAGCCCTTCAGAAGATCACCTCCCTGCTCCACTGTAAAGGGAGTTTCCCTGGAGTATGGCTCACCCCACCCAAGAGATGAAAAGAAAGAGAAGTTAGCAGAGAATTGGGAACCTCATACCATCAAGAAATCTGCACCAGGAGAAGAGCACATCCTTCAGATGTGAGGTTCCTGCGCCAAGATGCTCCCTGGACAAAGACTGATGCAATATTGGACTGTCCTCCAGAGCCAACAAGGGGAAAAGCCTTCTCCTGGAGCAGACACCCTGCAAATGGACTTGCAGCCTACTGGACTATGTAAGAATAAACCTTCCTTTGTTAAAGCTATCCACTCAGTGGTATTTCTGTTAGAGCACCCCTAGCTGACTGAAACAATAGATACCCCAGATGCATTGACTGCCACTCAATGTAGATCCCAAAAGAAAGACTCCAAGACATAATCAAGCTTAACAAAATGAAACATAAGCAGAAATTCTTAAAGGCAGTGAGACTCAAAGTAAAGCTAACATTCAGAAGGAAACCCTGTAGGCTTTCATCTGACTTCTAAGCAAAACAATGCTGGCACAGAGGCAATGGGATGATACATTCAAAGCCTTGAGGAGAAAAACTTCCAGCCAAGAATTATATATCCTGCAAAAGTGTCTTTTAATATAAACGTGAAATTAAGACATTCACAGATAAACAGAAACTCAGAGACTTTATAAAAACCAAACCAAAGCTTCAAGAAATACTGAAAGAAGCTCTTGGCTCAGAAGAACAAAACCATTAAGTCTATATTTTAGGAGGCAATACAGGACACAGCATCCAGAAACCTACTCAGTTAGGGAAGGCACAAAACTCAATCAAAGCTATAATATTAAAAGAAGTGATCCAGTGATCATATCATGAAAACCATGATATCATCACATTAAAAAGAGGGATGTACTACAGTAGTTATAGTCCTTCCAGATGCAGAGGAAATTAATAAGATATGTAGATGTCAAAATTGGTTTTAAATATAGATTATTAAGGGGGATCATAAGGGTAACCGCAAAGTACAATAAAGATGCAACATATCAAATCAAGAAGTGTAATAAGGAGTCTCAACTAACACAAAACTAACACTGAAAAGGGTGAAAAACCAATGCATACAGAATGTCCCAGAACAGAATATTAAGAGCAACAGAGAAAACATCAACAGAAAAATAAACACATCACAATGACAGCACTAAACACATACCTATCAAAACTACATTGCGTGTAAATGGACTCAGTGCTCCAGTAAAGAGATGAGTGACATCTTGTATCTAAAGACATGACCTGTCTGTATGTTGCTTACAAGAAACTCACCTTAAACTTGAAGGTATGAACAAATTGAAAATTAAAGGATGGAATAACATATATCAAGCTAACAATATACAAAAAAGAGCAGGTGTGGCAATAACCAATAACAGATAAAATAGATTTTAATGTAAAATCCACCGTTGTGCACGATAGACACTTATTTATTGCTGAAAAATTCAATACACAAGCAGGACTTAACAATGTTAAATATTTATGTACACAATACTAGAGCATCTAAATACATTGACGAAATACTGACTACATTCCAAAATGAGATAGATCACTCCACATTAATAGTGGGAGAATTCAACACTTTACTCTCCGTGTTGGACTGATCTAGAAAAAAGCTGAATAAAGACACAGAAGATTGTATTGCCACAATTAACCAACCAGAACTCACTGACATATACAGAACTTTCTATCCTTCAGCAGATAACTACATGTTCTTCTCCAGTGCACATGGAACATTTTCCAGAATATACCATGTGTTAGGACATACAGCAAATCTCAACAAAATCCATACCACTGAATTGTTGCAAAGCATCTTCTCAGACCATAAAGCCATAAAAGTCTAAATCAATAGCAGAAAAAGCATAGATGGAAATTGGAACTCATGGAAACTGAACATCATCTTACTCAAAAAGCCATGGATTATAAAACAAATCAAAAATGAAATAAATGTATGGATTCCAATGATAATGAAAACATTTTCTACCAAAACCTATTGGATACAGCCAAAGCAGTGCTTAGGGGTCAGTTTATTTCTATAAATACACATGTCCAGAAGGAAGAAAGAACCCAAACCAAAAAACTAACCATACAGCTTGAACAGGTAGAAAGAGAGCAATGGAGGAATCCCTCAGGCACCAGAAGAAAACAGATTATAAAGATTAGAGCAGAACTAAATGAATTAGAAAACGGAAGAACGATTGAAACAATTGATAAGACAAAAAGCTGGTTTTTTGAAAAGACCAAGAAAATTGACAAACCATTGGCTAAATTTACTAAAGAAAAACAGGGAAGAAAACAAATAACCCAAATAAGCAATGAGATGGGAAATGTCACAGTAGATCCAACAGAAATAAAAAATGTCATAACAGAATACTACGAAAGACTGTACTGTAACAAATTTGAAAACCTAGAGGAAATGGACAAATTCCTTGATTCATACCACCTACCAAAATTATCACAAGGGGAAGCAGAACAACTTCATAAATCCATCATGAAAGAAAATGGAAAAAGCCATAAAAAAAACTACCAACCAAAAATGTCCTGGCCCAGGTGGCTTCACTGCAGAATTCTACCAAGCTTTTGGAGAAGAGTTAACTCCAGTACTACTGAGACTATTTCACAGCATAGAAAGGGATGGAATACTCCCTAATTCATTCTGTGAAGCCAGCATAATCCTGATACCACAGCCAGGGAAAGACCCAACAAAAAAGGAGGACTACAGACCAATATCACTCATGAATCTAGATGCAGAAATCTTCAACAAAATATTTACCAATAGAATTCAACAACATATCAAAAAAATAATTCATCATGACCAAGTTGGATTCATAGCTGGGATGCAGGGCTGGTTCAACATCAGAAAAACAATGGGATCAACCACGTAAATAACACAAAAGACAAGAATCACCTGATTTTGTCAATTGATTCAGGAAAGGCATTTGATTAAGTCCAACACCGATTCATGCTAAAAACTCTCCACAAAATAGGAATAGAAGGCAAATTCCGCAATGCGATAAAGGCCATTTATACAAAGCCAACTGCCTACATCATCCTGAATGGAGAGAGACTGAAAGAATTCTCCTTGAGAATGGGAACTAGACAAGGATGCCCACTCTCATCTCTCCTATTCAGTGTTGTACTAGAAGTTCTAGCCAGAGCAATTAGACAAGACCAAGAAATCAGGGGCATCCACATCAGCAGAAAAGAAGTAAAAATGTCCCTATTTGCAGATGATGTGACTGTATGCATCGAGAATCCTAAACTCATAGAAGAGGTCAGCAAAGTGTCAGGATAGAAGATAAACATAAGTAAATCAGTAGCATTCCTTTACATCAAAAAAGAGATTATTAAAGAAGAAATCGCCAAATCAATACCATTTACTGTAGCCCCCAAGATGATAAAATACCTAGGAGGAAATCTAGCTAGAGAAACAAGAGACCTTTACAGAGAGAGCTACAAGACGTCACTACAAGAAACTAAGAGACTTAGATAAATGGAGAAATCTACCCTGCTCATGGATAGGAAGACTTAACTTTGTGAAAATGTCTATTTTGCTCAAAGTGATCTACTTATATAATGCAATCCCAATACAAATTCCAATGACATTTTTTAATAAGATGGAGAAACAAATCACTGACTTTGTTTGGAAGGGGAAGAAACCCGGATAAGTAAAGCACTCCTGAAGAAGAAGAACGCACTGGGAGGCCTCTCAATTCCTGACTTTAGAACCCATTACACTGCTACAGTTGTCAAAACAGCCTGGCACTGGTACAAAAAGAGACATATATACCAATGGAACAGAGTTGAGACCCCAGAGATGCTACCGTCCATCTATGGACAGTTCAACAAAGGCCCTAAGACTTTAAAATGGGGTAAAAGCAGTCTCTTTAACAAATGGTGCTGGCAAAATTGGATATCCGTCTGCAAAAAATTGCAACAAGAGCTATAGCTCACACCTTATACAAAAACCGACTCAAATTGGATAAAAGACCTGAATATCAAATCTAACATGATAAAGCTCACCTAAGAAAAATGGGATCAACAGTGGAAGTTTTAATACACAACTTAGATTGACAAAGCACGATCAACAGAAGAGAAAATAGATAAATGGGAACTACTAAGAAGCAAACACCTTTCCTCATCCAAAGACTTTATCAAGAGAGTTAAAAGACCACCTACAGAAATGGAAAAGTATTTGGCAACTATATGTCACATCAATGTTTGATCTCCATAATCTATAAGATACTGCAAACTATCAATAATAAGAAAAGGATAAATAATCCAATTAAGTGATGGGCAAAGGAGATGGACAGACACTTCTCTAAAGATGACATCCAGGCAGCCAAAAGGCACATGTGGAAATGCCCACCATCATTAGCTATTAAAGAAATCCAAATCAAAATTATGATGAGGTATCATCTCATCCCAACACGGTTAGCTATGATCCAAAAAACACAAAACAACAAATGCTGGAGAGACTGTGGAGAAATTGGAACTCTCCTACACTGCTGGTGGGATTGCAAAAGGGTGCAACCTCTTTGGAAGGCAATCTGGCACTTCCTAAAAGGCTGGAAATAGATATATCATTTGACCCAGTAATTCCACTGTTTGGAATATATCTTACAGAATCAAAGCCATTCACACGAACAGATACATGCACATGAGTGTTTATTGCAGCACAGTCCACAACAGCAAAAAAGATGGAATCAACACAGTTGCCCAACAACAGATGAATGGATAAATAAACTATGGTATAGTATATACACTCAGTGGAATACTATGCATTTATAAAGAACAATGATGATTTCAGAAAGCATCTCATAACTTGGTTTCAATTGGAAGACATTGTGTCCAGTAAAAGTACTCAGTGGCATAAGGACAAATATTATATGAGACTCCTACAATAAGAACTTAAAAACAAACTCATGTATAGAAGAAACAACTCTTTGATGGCTGCAAGGGAGGGGAGGAGGGAGGGGGCTGGTTGTAGATTAGATAAAAGCCAAGTGCCATTGAGTCAGATCTGACTCATGGTTAGATAGTTGATAGAAATTTGGTTGGGTGAAATCAGTGACAGCACACATTAGAAAGATCATTTTAACTGGACTTCAATAGGGGCAGGGGTCTAGTGACCATGTTATCAGAGGACATCGAGGCCAATTGGCATAACTAGCAGATTGCTAAGAGAGTCTTCTGTGCCCCATGTTGGTGACTGGAGTCTGGGGTCTTAAAAGCTAGTAAGGTTCCATCTGAGGTACACCAAATGGTCCCAGCTAAGCAGGAACAGATGGTTACCAAGGACCAAAATGACATGGGGGAAAGGAACCCAGAAAACAGAGAGACCACATGAGTGGTGACTACATCAACATGTGACTGGAGGAACTAGATGGTGCCTGGCCACCACTATCGATAGCCATGATGGAAGTCACAAAGTTGAGTCTCACTGGCAATACGAGAATAAAAAGGGGTGCATCCTGAGAACTCCACTAAAAGACCACAATTGATGGTCCAAGGACCTTGGGGTTCCCATTGGAGCATGGCCCTTTGTTCTGATGCTGCCCCTGTCCATAAATCATTACTGAGGTCAACTCTGTGGACGTGAGGTCAACTCTGTGGACAGAAGTAGATTGGACTCGGCAACACAGAGTGACCATATCATGGGTGCACTTTATGGTGCTATGCAGCTATAGATTGTTAAGAGGATATGACACATAGAACAGATAGGAGGAGTGTGCTGTCACCGGGCAGGGAGAGCAATAGGAGCTGCATATAGGCGGGCATGCAAATTTAAACTAGACTATACACTTTCACTCAATCACAATAAATAAATATTTTTTAAAAAAGAAGATCTGAATAAATGGAAGGACATGTGATCATGGATGAGAATACTTAATATTATTAAATTGTCAGTAGTACTGAAAGTGATTTACAGAGTCAGTACAATCCCTGTCAAAATGCCAACAGCCTCATTCGAAGAAGTAGAAAAGCAAACCCTCAAATTTATATGGAACTGAAGGGGTCCTAAATAGTCAAAACTGTTTTGCTAATGAAAAACAAAGTAGAAAACTCATAATTCCGGACTTCAAAATATTCTTTAAAGCTACAGGAGTCAATAGTACTAGCATAATGATAGATATACAGACCAATGGAATACAACTGAGCATCCAAAATTAAACTCATACATCTTGGTTTAACTTATTTTTGACAAGAGTGCTAAGTCCATTCAATAGGAAAAGGATAGTCCTTCAACAAATGTTGCTGACAACTATTTTTCATATGCAAAAGAATAAAGTTGACCCATGCTTCATACTTTATACGAAAGTTAACCCAAAGTGGATTAACATCCTGAATGTAAGAACTGAAACCATAAAACTCCAGGAACAAAACACAGGGGTAATGCTTTGGAACCTAATTTTCAACAACTGATGTTACAGAAAGCGCAGTCAACAAAAAGACAAAATATATAGATTGGGCTTCATAAAAATTTAAAAATTTTGTTCTTCAAGGGACATTATCAGCAAAGTGAATAGAAAACTTACAGAACTCAAGAAAGTGTTTGGGAGCCATCACCTGATACGGGTTTAATGTCTAGAATATGTGACAAACTCATACACATCAACAACTGCCATACAATGGATTGCTTTTGTGTGGCCTGTCTTGCCAGGTTTTTCTAATTCCTGTCTGTCATGGATTGAATTGTGTCCCCCTAAAAATATGTGTAGCTGTGTGGCTGGGCCATGATTCCCAATATTTTGTCATTGCCCTCCATTTTGTGATTCTCCTGTGCTGTATCTTGAAGGATTAGAGTGGGACTGTAAATCCCTTCATAGGATTACATCCCTGCTCCACTGTAAAGGGAGTTTCCTTGGAGTATGGCTTGCACCACCCTTAATCCTTTCATCCTGCAAGAGATAAAAGGGAAGGGAAACTATCAGAGAATTGGGAACCTCATACCAACAAGAAAGCTGCACCAGGAGAAGAACGTGTCCTTCAGATGTCAGGTTCCTGTGCCAAGATGCTCCCTGGACAAAGACTGATGCAATAATGGACTTTCCACCAGAGATGACAAGGGGAAAAGCCTTTCCCTGGAGCGGACATCTTGTAGCCTACCAGACTGTGTAAGAATAAACTTGCCTTTGTTAAAGCCATCCACTCTGTGGCATCTCTGTTAGAGCAGCCCCAGCTGACTCAAACACTGCCCAGGTGACTGGGTTGTTATTGTTATCAGCTGCTGCTGAGTTGGTTCTGACTGATAGTACCCTGTGTACAACAGAAACACTGCTCGGTCCTGCACCATGCCCACAATCATTGTTATGCTTGAACCCACTGTTGTAGCAACTATGTCAGTCCATCTCGTTGAGGGCCTTCTTTTTCACTGACTCTCTACCAAGTGACGTGGCTGGGTGGGACTGTGTAAAGAAGACATCTGTGGCCCACTAAGGGGATTGGTACTTTTACTCCACCAGGCACTCCTTGGAAACTCTTATGGGGCTGTTTCACTCTGTCCTGTTGGGTCACTATGAGTCAGAATTGGCTTGATGGCAACAGGTTGTTTTTGCTTTACAGAGATTGGCCAGTTTTGCCTTAAAAGAGAGCCAGTTCCAGAGCTGAGAAAGGATCCTACCACCATCAAGGAAGAACAGCCAGTAACAGAGAATGCATCCTTTGGACCTGAGATCTCTGCACTGAGAAGTTCCTGGAATTAGGAGACTGAGGGAGACAGCTGTAACCCTGAAGATGGTGAGAAGCAGTGGCAGAAGACACTGGCAGGTTACCACACAGTGAGCTTCCCAGCTCACACAGAGAGAAAGATGAGTGCCTAAGATGCCTCTTGAGACTTACTGGCAGGGAGTAAAAGAACTGTCTAACACTTGCCTGAGCAGGGCAAAGGCCTATGACCAGAAAGAAGTGTGCTTGCAAGCACAGCTGAAAAGAGGCTGTATTTGGTGGAAGAACTGTATCCCGAGTATTCCTGAGCCTGAATTGTAACCTGTCACTTCCCTAATAAGCACCATAATCATGAGTATTGTCTGTAAGTTCTGTGTGGCCAATGCAATGAATTATCAAACCGAGAAGAGAAGTACAGAATTGGTAAAGAGGTGGAGAGAGAAGGCGTATCTGACTTCCACCTCACAGGAATCAGTCTTGAGCTATTGATCTTCATTCCTCTTCTGCATTGTGAAATTAGAGGTCAGACACCATCTCCAAGCTGTGTTTACAAAAACAAAAAGAACAAAGAATGCAATAAAATGGGCAAAGGACTTGAGTAGACATTTTATAAAAGAAGATATACAGAAGACCAACAAACATGAAAAGATGCTTATCCTAGATTGAACTGTGTCATTGAAAATATGTGTCCCCTTGGCTAGATCATGGTACCCAGCATTGTATGATTGTCTGCCATTTGTCATCGGATGTGACTTTCCTGTGTGTGATATATCCTACCTCTTTGATGTTAATGAGGGAGGATTAGATCCATCTATGTTAATGAGGCAGGACTCAGTATACAAGATTAGGTTGTGTTAATCCATTCTATTTTGAGATGTAAAGAGAGAAGTGAGCAAAGAGATTAAGGGAACTCATACCACCAAGAGATAAAGAGCTAAGAGAACGGTGCATGCTTTGGACCCAGGATCCCCGCTCTGAGAAGCTCCTTAATTGGGGAAGATTGATAAATGACCTTGTCCTAGAGCTGACAGAGAGAGAGTGCCTTCCCCTGGAGCTAAGAACCTGAATTGAGACTTTTAGCCTCCTAGACTGTGAGAGAATAAATTTCTCTTTGTTGAAACCACCAGCTTGTGGCAGTATAGCATTACAGCAGCACTGGATAACTAAGACAATGCTTGACATCATTAGTCATTTGGGAGAGCAAATCAAAACCATAATGAGATACCACTTTACACCTAGTAAGACAGCTGCTATCAGAAAAAAAGGAAAATACAAAGTGTTGATAAGGAGTTGGAGAAGTTGGAACCATAGTCCATCATTTTGGGGAATATAAAATGGAACAGACTCATATAGATACTTATACATTACTGTGCACTGCAGCACTATTCACAATAGTCAAAAGGTGGAAACAAATGTCTACCGATAGATGAATGGATATATGGATACATTCGTACATAAAATGAATATTATTTGACCACAAAGAGAAATAAAGTTCTGATACCTGCTATAGCAAGGATGAAACTTGAAAACATTATGCTAAGTGAAATAAATCAAATACACAAAGTCAGATATTATTGCATGATTGCATTTATGGAATGCATACAGACTAAAGTTTATTAGTGAATACTAGAGGTAAATGGGAGGGGGAAAGGCAGTTTTTGCTTTAGATGCAGAGAGGATAGAAAAATTTGGAAGATAGTGATGTTAGATACACAACATGGCAAAGGCAATTAGTGTTACTGAATTGTGCACATAGAATTGGTTGAATGGAAAATACTTTGTTAAATACTTTTAATCACAATAAAAAGAAATTGGGGGTTGCCATTTTAAAATTTATGTTTCTGAAAGTAAAATGTACAGTCATTGTGGAGGCAGTATATAAAAGAAGCAGAGAAGATTATAGTTGGCACATTTTAGTTACAGGTGACAGGAACCAACCATGAGTGGCTTAAACCGGTCAAAGGGGTTCAGGTAAGAATACTGGGGAGCTGCAGAAGGGAAGGGCATCAGGCAGCTCTGGAAGCTGAAGTCAGAATCAGTTAACTGCACCAGGAGTCCCTCTGTGTCCCATCCCTGAGTCATAAAGAAGCCTCTAGGTGTGTGTGGATAAGATTTACCCTCTTAGGTTTCTGCTGTGATGGAAACATGGCTGCTGCTTTGGAGTTTTTTAATGGAGTTTAAAAAAAGAAGCTTTTAGGAGTCCCTGGATGGTGCAAACAGTTAAGCTGTTGCCTACTAGCCAAAAAGTTGGCAGTGTGAGCCCACCCAGTGGCACCTTGGAAGACAGGCCTGGCTATCTGCTTCTGAAAGGTCACAGCCTTGAAAACTCTATAGAGCACTTCTACCCTTGTGGGACCATCATGGGTTGGAATCAACTTGACAGATGAAAAGAGAAGCTTTGCAGTTGTAGTTTGCTGGCCCCAAAGGGACCTTGTTACAATCATCTCTTTTTAAAAACAAAAAGAAACAAACAAAAAAAACCTATCCTCAGTTCATAGAAATGATAACTGGTTTCTTTGAAAAGAACTCCAAAGAAGGTTTTCCCATTGTTTCCTCACTCTTTCCTCAAAATACAGTAGTGTTGGTCACATAATATATTGATTGTCTTCAGGCTTCTGAGGAGAGTTCTATAAGGAAGACTCACCTAATTTTCACAAGAGGAAAGTAGATTAACCAACCAACTGTAGCTGTGCAACATTAGCTTTCTCTTTCCTACGCTTGAATGAACTTCTTTAAAATAAAGGTTTATATTTATGACTGCTGACGGAAAGACATCTGAATATCTTGATCCTCGCTGTCTCAGTCATCTAGTGTTGCTGTAACAGAAATACCACAGGTGGATGTCCTTAAAAAGAGGAATTTTATTCTGTCACAGTCTAGGCTACAAGTCCAAATTCAGGACAGCAGCTCCAGGGGAAGTCTTTCTCTCTTAGCTCTGGAGGAAGTCCTTGTTGTCAGTCTTCCCCTGGACCGGGAGCTTCTGATGCACAGGGACCCTATGTCCTTGTCAAAGGGCATGTTCTGCTCCTGGCACTGCTGCTTTCCTGATGGCTTAAGATCCCCAAATGTCCACTTGCTTCCCTTCCCTTTATACAAGAACTGCCAGTTAAGTTCATGAACTCATCCTAGAAAAAGTGCTATATACATATTCATTGCTGAATATCACTGTGGTCTTCAAAGTACTCCCCTTGGGAAGCTATGCAGTGATGTCAGTGCCTAGTCCACCCTTCACTGCAATTTTGGAACTTTTTCTGGGATGGCCATCAGAGCTGTTGTCATATTACCCTGAATGTCATCAAAATGTCTTCCTTTCAGTATTTCCTTTATCTTTGGGTAAAGGTAAAAGTCATTGGGGGCCAGATCAGGCAAGTGGGGAGGGTGTTCTAATACAGTTAGTTGTTTACTGGCTAAAAACGCCCTCCCAGACAACTATGGGATTAAGTTCATGAATTTGCCACCTTACCACTGTGCCAACTTGCCTCTGTGTGGTTCTGCTATGCCCTATAGGGTCACTATATGTAGGAATTGACTTCATGGCACGTTAAAACTCATAGTGACCCCATAGGACATACTAGAGCTGCCCCATAGGGTTCCAAAGAGCAGAGAGTTCCAAAATTGCTTTGAAGGGTGGCCTAGGCACTGGTGTCAGTGCATAGCTTCCTAAGGGGAGGGTGACTGTAGCGATATTCAGCAATGAGGTAAGTAGCACTTAGAACAGTTAAGTTCTTGAACTCCATTGCTGGCCCTTGTATCTCAAGAGATTGCCTCAAGGCACAAAATAATCTTACCCAATGAATCCTTCCCCACCAACACAACTGCCACCCATCTTCCCTCACTAACTTCGTAAAGGCAGGGTTTACAGTGTATAGGAACATCGCATAATACTGTGAATCACGGCCTAGCCAAATTGCTACACAGAGTTTTGGAAGAACACAGTTAAATCCATGACACTTTCATTCATCAAGGGTTGATTCTTAAGTCTGGAACTGTAGCAAGCAGCAACTAATCAGTGTTTTTTATCCAAAGATTTCCCCACCCCCAACACACAGTTAACATTTAATAAAGCAGACAGTGTACTTACAAAATATGTGGGCTTTACCTTCTTTTGAATTTCAGGTGTATTTTTATACAATGGGCAGCCAATATGAAGTAGGTATCTTGGGAACTATAATTGAAGGGAGAAAAAGAGATGCCTTCTACAGTAACAGAAACTCAAAAACCTGATACCATTGAGTTAGTTCTGACTCATAGTGACCCAATAGGACAGAGTAGGAGGGCTCCATAGAGTTTCGGAGGAGCACCTGGTAGATTTGAACTGTTGACATTTTGGTTAGCAGACATAGCACTTAACCACTATGCCACTCGGGTTTCTGCAATTAACAGAGGTAAGAGCCATTGTATCTGAAATTGAGTCCCTGTAGAAGGACCCCAATTGGCTGAAATTTGAATAGAAGCAGCCTCAGCCTTTGGCAGTGGTAAT
The DNA here is from genome assembly GCA_028571685.1 of Heterohyrax brucei. Classification (NCBI taxonomy): domain Eukaryota; kingdom Metazoa; phylum Chordata; class Mammalia; order Hyracoidea; family Procaviidae; genus Heterohyrax; species Heterohyrax brucei. The sequence goes on along the minus strand of CM053154.1, from coordinate 98,037,410 downwards.
AGCTAAAAGACTTTCACAAAGCCTGTGCACTTGAGTCTATGGGAAGGTCCTCTGGACTTGACTAAGTCTCACATGAAACAGATTAGGATGAAGACTAGTGAAAGTGGTACAGGGACAACTGCTGGAGTGTGAGAAGGCTGGAGAACAAAAAAGTGCAACAGACCAGGGATAACATGTGTTGATATTTGATATCTTGCAACACAACAGGCCAAGCTGATACAAAATAGACTTTGCTTAAGAAGATACAGTGGTGTGAAAAAATAGTTTTTAAAAGCTTAAATTTAAAACTGAGAGAGAAAAGCCTGCAAAGCTATATTCTAATCTGAAATACTAGAAGTCTAGAGGCCTGTCACAGAAAACTCCCCAACAAGCATTTCCTGCAAATAAGCCCAGCTCCTTGGAAAAGAGGAACTCTTCTCGTGTAACTTGAGACTAATACTTATCTTTGCTTCTGTAAATTTGCTGATGCCAATAAGAACACAGTATGGAAATCTATAAACCTGCTTATGCCAATGAGAAAACTATATGGAAATTCCTTTGTTTGGTTTCTGTGCAAAGCTTATAAAAGGACAGAAATATAATGGATTGGGGAGCTCGACCACCTTCTGCTCTAGTCCACCACAGCTCTGCCGGCTGAAATAAAGCCCTTCCTCTTTTAAGCATTGAAGTTCAGGTGATTCTTGGTCTCTGGGCCTTGCTAGTCTTTTCTTGCAACATTTCTGATTCCCTGACCAGGAAGCAAGGCTGCCTGTGGAGAGCTCAGTCTCCTGGTGATTTGCACCAGTCCTCTGGGGACCCACGGAGGTGGCCGCAATCAGCCCGGGCAACATGGGCTACTGAGCATGACAGGGACAACTAATTTTGCTTCCCTGTGTGGGCACTCCAGTGGGGCAGAGGAGGGACCCCCCTTGGTGGATCCTCGAGGAGTCAAACGCCAAGGGGAATTGGCACTGGGAGACATCTGAATCATGGTAGGACCGATCTGGGAAAGGTAGTAAGGGGTCTGTTTCTAGAGCAGAAAGGGAGACTTGATCACCTCCCAGCATCTCCTTAGTACTTTTCAGGAGTGTATGACTGGGAAACCGAGGCTGCCTAGGATAGGATACAGGTGTAATTGGAAAGAGTTCGCCCAGTGAGGGCAGAAGGAGGGGCCTAACCATCGCCCCCCGCCCACTGGCATCTCCCTAGTACTGCTTAGGATTCTGCAGGCAGAAAACCGAGATTGCCTAGCACAGGACAAAGTGTGGAATTGTGCGTGTGTGAGTGTCTGCAGACTGGCTGAGACAGGCCACAAGGAGTAAACCCTGACTCCTCTGCGAGTGCAGAGTCCTGAACTGCAGTTCCATAGGACACCTCATACGGCTCAGGGCATTTCACACTGACAGTTTGTGTCAGCCTGCCAAAGCTAAGAGGGTCCAGTACTCCCGCAAGGGAAGCAGCTGGTGATGGACGAAGGGATTGTGCGACCTCTCCTTACCCTTACACTCCCCGCCACCCACTTTGTGGTGTGCCTGTCGTTTGTCTGAGGGGGGACATGGAGAACATGCAGGGAAAACCAACTCCAGTAGGAACAATGTTGAAATATTTTTAAAAAGGGTTTACAGGAGACTATGGGATAACTACGTCCCTGAGAAAACTAAAAACTTGATGTGAGCTGGAGTGGCCAGAATTTAAGGTGGAATGGCCTGCTGAATGGAGCTTAGACAAAGCCACAGTGCAGAGGGTGTGGTCCATCATTACAGAAGACCCAGGGCATCCTGACCAGTTTCCCTAGGTAGATAGTTGGCTTCAACTAGTGCTGCAATCACCCTTATGGCTCAGAGACCAAGTTTCCAGAGTGTTAGTGGCTAGAGCAGAGAAGTGCTCTGCCCAGCCCAAGAAACCTCAGCTGCCAGTGATCCCTGAGGTCCTTCCTTCTGAACCAGAGGAACTTGAACCTCCACCGTGTATTCACTCAGGGGAGCCAGTCAACCCAGCACAGCCCCTGTCACCTGATTCAACTACTCAGCCTGACGCAACCAGTGCAGCCTCCTCTGCTCCTCAAGAGACTAGCTCACACACCCCTCCTCTTCCCAAAAGGTTTTGTTCATGGGCGCCCCAGGCAGTTCAATTTGCTGCTGAGGGAAGTACAGGGCCCCAAGGTAATAAGCCCCAAGGGGCAATTTACTGAATGCCCAGTTCTAATGTATCAGCCCTTTACCACCACAGACCTCCTTAACTGGAAACATCACACTCCCTCCTACGTGGAGAATCCTAACCCTAATCCCAGGCTCTCATTGATCTAATACAATCTATCCTTCAGACCCACAACCCCACGTGGGTTCACTGCCCCCAACTCTTTATTCAACACAGGAGAGAGGCACCAAGTAACTCAGCCTACCACCAAGTGGTTAGAAGAAAATGCTCTAGAGCACACCTTGAGTCCCAGGGTGTTTGCCCAAAACTCCCTGCCCCAGGAAGACCCAAATGATAGACAGGAGATGGGAAAGCTGAAGGAATACAGCGAAGCCCTGCTCCAGGGGAACCCACAGGTCAGAAATGTAAGCAAAGTGGCAGAGATTATGCAAAAGCCAGATGAGGGCCCTGGGGATGTCTGTGAGAGGCTGTGTGAAGCATACCTCATTTACACGCCCTTTGATCTTGAGAATCAGGAAAATCAGAGAATGGTAAACTCAGCCTTCATGAGCCAGAGTGCAGGAGTCATTAAGAGCAAGCTCTAGAAGCTGGAGGGATTCGCTGGTGTGAATGTACCTCAGATTTTAGAGGTGGCCAATAAGGTTTTCGTGAACCAGGAGATAGAAGAGAGGAGGGAGGTGGATAAGAGGATGAAGAAAAAAGCCAATCTCAAAGCCACTGCCTTGACCCTGACCCGGCAGCAGGCTCCCCCACCATTCCAGCAAGGAGGAAAAAGAAGGGACGGAGAGCAGAGCCGATCCAGGTGGCCTCCCTTACAGTGTGACCACTGCGCCATCTGCTGGGAAACAGATCATTGGAAAAATGAGTGTCTCCAGCGAGGAAAGAATTTGGCAGCTCTACTGAAGCCAACCGTTAAAGGGGGGCCTGCACTGATAAATGTGGCCAACAGCTGTTATCTTTGATTATTGAAGCTGACCAAGCTCAGGAGCCCCCACTGAGCCTATGGTCCAAATGAAGGTAGGGGGGCAAGAACTAGATTTCCTAGTTGATACTGGAGCTGAACATTGCTTGTTGACCAGCCCCACAGCACCCCTCTTCTTGCCAAACCAGCATAGTTAGAGCAACTGGAAACCTGACCCAGCAGCTTTTCTGTCTACTATGGAAGTGCACAATGCCAGCCAGCCAAGTGCTGTCGAGTTGGATAGGGGAACATAAAGTGATGCACCAATTTCTGTATATGCCAGACTGCCCCATCCCACTATTGGGACGAGACTTATTAGGAAAGTTACAGGCTACCATCTCTTTTTCTAATAAGGGCCAATCAGACTTGCATTTGCCTAAGCCAGGATTAATCCTGACGCTCACTGTCCTGAGAGAGGAAGAGTGGAGACTCTTCCTAACAGAGCCCAGAGGAACTTTAAACCCTAAGCTCGTCCAGAGCTGGCTGGGAGTTTGGGCTGCCGATAACCCACCCGGGCTGGCCGTCAATCAGGCACCAGTACAGACTGAGCTAAAACTGAGAGCTCAGCCCACCAGTCCCCAATCCCTCGAGAAGCCTTAGAAGGCATCAGGTACATTTACAGAGGCTCAAGGAATACAACATCATTATCCCATGCTAGTCTCCTTGGAATACCCACCTTCTTCCTGTGAAAAAGCTGGAACAAAGGATTACCGGCCAGTCCTGGACTTGAGGGCAATAAACCAGGCAGCCATGTCCCTGAATCCAACTGTGCTGAGTCCATACACCCTCTTGAGCTTACTCTCAGCACAAGCCTCCTGGTTCACTTGCCTGGAGTTAAAAGATGCATTTTTCAGTACAAGGTTGGCACCTGAGAGTTATGAGTTGTTTGCCTTCCAATGGGAAGACCTTCTCATAGGAACAAAAGTACAACACACTTGGACACAGCTTCCTGAGGGATTTAAAAATGTGCCCACTATTTCTGGGGAAGCCCTCACTGGGGACCTTCGTCAGCTTCCAGCACAGGCTACCAGGTGCGTCCTCCTTCAATACGTTGATGATCTTCTACTGGGCCATGAAACCCTTAAGGGCTGTGCTCGGGGCACAGACACACTCCTAGCACTCTAGCACTTAGAGACTTGTGGATATAAAGCCTCCCGGAAAAAAGCCCAGATTTGTCAGAGACAAGTGAAGTACTTAGGGTTCATCCTCTTACAGGGAGAGAGGAGGCTGGGAGTAGAAAGGAAGACAGTCATTCAAAACATCCCAAGACACAGAGGCAGATTAGAGAATTTCTGGGAGCAGTGGGATTCTGCCACATATGGATACCTAATTTTGCAGTATTGGCCAAACCATTATATGATGCTACAAAGAGGGGAGAAAAGGAGCCAACAGAAAGGAAAACTGACCAACAAAGGCCTTTGAAAAGCCAAAAGAAGAATTACAGGCAGCCCCAGCTCTAGACCTCCCTGTTCTGGCCAAGTCCTTCATACTGTATGTATCAGAAAGAAACAAAAAGGCTGTAGGGGGTGCTTACCCAGAATATAGGATCTTGGGCAAGGCCAGCTGTTTATCTATCTAAGCAACTTGACAAAGAGTTTCCAAAGGATGGCCTTTGTGCCTAAGGGCACTTGGCAGCTACTGCCGTGCTGGTGCAGGAGGCTGATAAGCTGACTTTGGGACAACACTTGAAAGTTCAGGTGCCACACGCAATAGCCACTCTTATGAACACTAGAAGGCACCACGGGCTAAGCAATTCAAGCTTCACCAAATATCAAGGCTTGTTGTGTGAGAACCTGAGGCTAGTTACAGAGGTCACGTCCTGCTTAAATCTGGCCACCCTGTTCCCAGTTGGGGAGGGAGGACCTGAACATGACTGTGTAGAAGTTATCGAGGCAGTGTACTCAAGCGGACGACACTTTCTTGACCAGCTCCTGAAGGATCCAGACCTACAGCTCTTTGTAGATGGAAGCAGTTTTGTTGACTCTGGATGAGAGAGACGAGCTGACTATGCAGTGAGGTAACTGAGGCAAAGGCCTTGCCACAAGGAATATCCACTCAGAGAGCCGAGCTGATAGCATGGACTTGGGCCTTAGAACTGAGTGAAGGAAAGAGTGTAAGCATTTCCACAGACTCAAGATTTGCTTTCCTCACCCTTCATGTACATGGAGCTATCTATAGGGAAAGGGGACTTTTAACAGAAGGAGGAAAAGACTTAAAACACCCAGGTGAAATTCTACAGCTGCTAGGGGCTGTGTGCTAAGCTGAACAGGTAGCAGTCATCCACTGCCAAGGACACCAAAAAACAGGAATTCCAGAGACAAAAGGAAATGCAAAGGCAGATGTTGAAGCAAATAAGGGCAGCAACCTTCCCATACCAAGGTACCACTGTAGCCCCTCTGATCCCATGGGCACCAGATCTAACCCCTACATATTCTGAGGGAGAAAAAGAATGGATGGAAAAAGAGGAGGCAGAAGATGCCAGAGGAGTGGAAAAGACTGCCAAATGGCACAATTGTAGTTCCCCATCTCCTGCAACCATCAACTGTTCTTCCTACACATGAGGCCACCCACTTGGAGCAGGAAAAGACTGAAAAGCCATTGGGGAGATACTTTTATATTCCCCTCTTGGCTACTCTAGCAAAGAAAGTCAGCCAGCACTGTGTGACTTTCAGCTGGCAGAATGCTAAACAGAGAGTATCACTGCTGCCTGGAATTCAATCCTATGGGACGGCTCCTTTTGAAGATGTACAAGTAGACTATACAGAACTGCCTCGAGGTGAGGGGAACTGGTACCAAATGTTCTGAGCTGCATATACTCAGGATGGATAGAAGATTTCCCCGCTAGAACAGAGAAGACCCACGAAGTAGTAAGAGGGCTGCTCGGAGAGATTATTCCCCAGTTTGGGTTTCCACTTTGGATTGGATCTGACAATGGACTGCCCTTTGTGGCAGAGATAGTACAGAAGACAGCCAAGGCCTTGAACATTGCTTGGAAGTTACATGTGGCATATAGGCCTCAGAGCTCAGGCAGTGTAGAGCACATGAACAGAAACTTAAAAACAGGGATCAGCAAACTTTGTCAAGACATAAAGTTTAATTGGGTACAAGCCTTGCTGCTAGTCTTGTTTAAAATCAGGTGTACTTCCTCTAAGTGGACAGGGTATTCCCCTTGTAAGATAATGCATAATAATAGGTCTCCACCCATCCTCCAAAATCTGCCAGGGACCCCCAGAGTTGGGAGATACCGAATTACATAGGCAGTTAGAAGCAATGGGAAGAATAGCTAGAGAGATCTCCACCTGGGTGACTGATTGGGCTCCAGTTAGCCTTTTAGCACCTGTTCAACCTTTCTCTCCAGGAGACAATGTTTGGGTTAAGGATCAGGGCCTAGTTCCCCTCAAGCCCAAGTGGAAAGGCCCCTACACCGTCATCGTGACCACACCCACAGCAGCAGAGGTGAAAGGGATCCCTGCCTGGACCCATCACAGCAGGCCGAAGAAGGCATCGCTACCATAGTGGGAAGTAAAGACAGACCCAACCAACCCTGGCAGAGTGATACTGAGACGATCAACATGCCCTGCTCCAGCCACAAATCTGGAGCTGGCTGGTCTATGCACAGCCAAAGCCTGAGGACATCCATCGTAGGACTCATCTTAATTGGGCTTTGGACCTTGGGAAGAGGGGAGGAAGAATGTAACCGTGTATTTACACTACACAAGGTGGAACAAAAATTAACAACAGCGTTGATGTTCTATAGTTTTATGAATGTAAGGGAACTCACAAATGGACTTGTACTCACAAACAGACTCAGTACTCTGTATGTGATCCTGGAGAGCATAAGGGTCCATACATATGTTACAATCCCACTGAACCCCCCTTATCTGTGATATTTGAGATAAAAATGAAAAGAGGGGGGTTTTTAGCTGAAGAGGGACCTGTAGTAGCCCAAACTGAAGTAAAAGGGAGTCCCAGCCAGATAACCTTGAAGTTTGATAACTGTGCTGTCCTAAGCCTCTCCGTGGGCATAGGTACCTGTGGTTCCCTCAGCTGACAGAGAAGTTGCATGAAAGAACATAAATACATATGCTTATACTCCCCGATGTGTGAAGAGGAATGCCAGTGGTGGTGGTGTGTGGTGGGCCATTTGGAGGGGCAATAATTCAGGAAAAGTCTACATCAAAAGGAGAATAGCACCAATAAACTGCAGAACTAATCAGTGCAACCTGCTGGAGCTAGTAATTATTGATCCGGTGGACCCCCGATGGAAGCCAGGGGTGAGAGTGTCATGGGGGATAGATGCTCCTGAATTTGATCCTATAATCTCCATCCTCATCAAAAGGCAAATCCAAAGCTATCCCACAAAGCCTTACCGAGTATCTCAATCTTTCTATGAAGAGGCCATCTGACCAGTGCCCCAACCTCCACAAAATGTCAAAAATCTATTTTGGGGGTTAGCAGAAGGTATATCTCAATCTCTAAATGCTATGTGTGTGGAGAACTCTTACAGGAGAGCAGTGGCCATGGGAAGCAAGAGTTATTGCCCCATGAAGTTATTGATATAACAGACCAAAAGAGACCCCCTAAAAATGAAGCCCTCTGGGTCCTGACGTCCTTCATAATTGGGCAGTACTGCCTAGCTAGATGGGGAAAGAACTTCATCTCATTTGTTGGGGAGCTGACTTGCCTGGAACAAAAGACCTTCAATGCCTCAGCTAGTGAGTGGTTGGGAAAAACACAGAGCTAAACAGAACCCCCTTGATAGGTTTCCTTACCTGAGGGAAGGCTGGGAGGACCCAGGAAGTCCAAGAGATTGGACAGCCCCAACTGGGCTATATTGGATATGTGGAAATAGAGCATATGTCCAGCTCTCTGATATCCAAAAAATTAGCACTATCATTTTGACTCTTGATTTGGACTGATGGAGTTTTTTTGGTCATGGAGAATTGGCTGACTTCCATTGTGCACTTTGATGTTTTGTTTCAGGGTCATATTGGTACACCCATATTTCATCACCAGTGATAACACAGACCCAAAACATCGTCTTGCCTCTCCTTTGCTTTTGTTTGTTGGTGAGCTCCTTCAGGACCAATTTTGCATACACTTTTCTTTCTTATGCCATAATTTTTGGTTAACATTTTCCTGGTTGTTTCTCTACTGATATTTACTTGGTCTGCTATGCTTCTCGGCTGATGATTTTGATGTATAATTCAATTAATTTTTGCAGTGTTTTGTCAGTTCTGCTCATTACTGGCCACCCTGACCTCTCTTCATCAGTGAGACTTTCTCTCCCCTCAGAAAAAAATGTGTTTAATACATTTGTACGCTACCATTTTCTTCATGTCAATATCCCCATAAACTTGGACTGACAAGTCCCTTATTTCACTTCCACCCCTGCCAAATTTAACAAGAAATTAAATGTTCATTCATTGCTCTAATTCAAGCTCTGACATTCTCACTACAGCACACAAAAACAATAATGAACACCATTCAGCAAGACACTGCTACATGTTGACATGAACACAGCTTTGAAACACTGCTATACCAAGGTTATGAAACCTTACTGAGTTGTTTGTACAGGGCTGCCAACATAAGTGCAGGGTGGCAAGCTTGCAAACTTAATTGTCAGACCATGTAGTTTTAGTTCTGAGTTAACAGAGCATCTGGGGGCTATAGTTTTGGGAGGTTCTTCCAGTCTCTGTCATTAAGTCTGGTCTTTTTACATGAACTTGGGTTCTACTCCACATTTTCTCCTCCTCCACATAGGACTCTCTTCTGTGGTGGTCATTGGTAATAGCTGGAGATAATATAGTTCTCCTGGTCTCAGGCTGACGGAGTCTCTGGTTTATGTGGCTCTTTCATCTCTTGGGCTAGTATTTTTCTTGTGTCATTGGTGTTCTTCATTCTCCTTTGCCCAGGGTGGACTGTGACATACTAATGCATCTTAGATGGCTACTCATAGGCATTTAAGACCCCAGACACCACTCACTAAAGTGGAATGCAGAATATTTTCTTAATAAACTTTATGATGCCATTTAACCTAGATGTTCCCCCAAACCAGGGTCTCTGGACCCCAGCCCCAGCTACTCTGTCCATCAAAGTGCTTGATTGTGTTCAGGACACTTCTTAACTTTTGGTTTAGTCCATTTGTGCTGACTTTCCCTGTATTGTGTGTTGCCTTCTCTTCACCTAAGATTCTTGTGTGCTATCTATTTAGTTAAATCCCTCCTCTCTCCCTCCGCACCCTTGTAGCTATCAAAGACTATTTTCTTCTGTGTTTAAACTTTTCCTTGAGTTCTTATCATAGTCTCATAACATTTGTCCTTTTTTCATCTGACTAATATCACTCAGCATAATGCCTTACAGATTCATGTATGTTGTAAGATGTTTCATGGATTTATCATTGTTCTTTGTTTCATAGTATTCCATTGTGTATATGTGCCACAGTTTGTTTATCCATTCATCTGTTGATGGGCAACTAGTTGTTTCCATCATTTTGCTATTGTGAACAGGGCTGCAGTGAATATAGATACGCATGTATCTATTGGTATAAAGGCTCTTATTTCTCTACGATACATTCCAAGGAGTAGGATTGATGGATCTTATTATGGCTTTATTGCTAGCTTTTTAAGGAAGCACCAAATCAGTTTCCAAAGTAGTTGTACCATTTTACATTCCCACCAGAAGTGTATGTGTTCCAGTCTCTCCAAAACCTCTCCAACATTTATTATTTAGTGTTTTATAAATCAATACCAGGCTCTTTGGGGTGAGATGCTATCTCATTTGTTTGCCTTGGATTTTTATTCTTATTCTATTCGTATTCTTACTTTGAGGCCATATAGAAGGCAACTGAATTATGTAATATTATTTTATTGGCATCCCAGGAATGATTGATAACTTACAAAATATTCTGTCATTGCATTTCTTCACCATGCACTAATTTTCCTGAAAAAGATTGTCTTGTGCTTATAAAATAACATGTGGGATGAGATTTCTCATGCCTTCTGCTTTTTCCCAGCATACTTCTTAAACTGAGAAATAGACCATCTTGTCAAGCATTCTCATACTGAGTGTCTTCTCTATTATATCAAAGATATTGATCCAGTTTTCCCAAGATGATTAAATATTTAGTAAGTTTTTACATATACTCAATGACAAGTAAGCACATTGCCTGTAGTATAAAAAAGTACTTCCACTCCAAATGCCAATGACTGCAATAGTTGTCTTTCCACTTACTTTTCAATGCATCATTTCATGTTATCTTTCTCCTAATTGTTTGCTTACTTGTTCATTCTTGTGTACTTTATTACTATTATTTACTAAACTTTATTTTGAAATAATTGTCTATTCACACATAGTTGCAAGAAGTAACACAGAGAGATCTTGTGTACTCCTTACCCAGTTTCCCCCGATGCTAACATATTATGGAGCTATAGAGCAGGATATTGGCATTGATATAATCAAGATACAGGGTATTTCCAGCACTTCAGTGATTCCTCTTATTGCTCTTTTATAGCCTTACTCACTTCTGTCCTGCCCCCACCTCTTCCGTAAGTCCAGATAACCACTAATCTGTTCTCTGTTTCTTTTTAAAAGGTCCCTGGGTGCCTTCCCAGTGGTGCTACAGAAGAAAGGCCTGGAAGTCTGCTTCCATAGAGTTTACTGCCAAGAAAACTCTGTGGAGCATTTCTAATCTGTAACCCATGAGGTTGCCATGAGTTGATAGCCACATGACAGAAACAACTTTGAGTTTTTTGTTTTTCTTTTTTAGTTGTTTATATAGAAAGTATAGATACCATTTCCATTTTGCAGATGAGAAAACTAAGGCTCAGTTACTTGTTCAAGTTTCCACTAATGTGGTACTATGAATAGGACTACGTAGTGACTAGTAACTGAATTTTATTTTTCAATTCCCTGTCATTCCCCCACTCAAAAAAATAAAGATGCATCTGGTTTTTAGTTATCTGTTTTTCAGATGAAAGCAGTAAGCTGTGTGAGGACCTTAGCCCTGACCATAGAATCCAGTTATGTATTAAACCCGTGACCACAGGGGCTTCACTCAACCCCGTTTCACATTATAAAATGATTAAAGTGAAATGTGTGACTATTCCCTAAGAAACACTTCCCTCAGAGTAGGTACCTGTGGATGATGGGAAATCAAAAAGCACCTAAATGTTGAAGTAACTGAGGGTGGAATGCTACTTTAATTCCTAGGTAGCCTGTTCAAATGCAGAGCTACCTTTCTCCCCGCTGTCCTCATGCTCAGCTTGGCTCTCCCCAGTCCTGGGCCCACTCTGCCTGACTTCACCACAGGCCAGTGTAGAGGTGTTTCCTGATCATGCCATTTGACTTGCCTTACAGCTAGAAACAAAAAGCAGGTGGCCCAGATGCCCCTGGAAGGGATACAGTGCTGCCCAGCTGGAGAGGATGCTGCACAGCCTTGCAAGGACACTCCAGGACATTCCCAGCCAGACTTCAGAGTGCTTGGGCACAGTCTCTGTAGGGAGAGGTCACAAATCAGGTGAAGGCAGAGGGTTCAGTGGCAGGGTTTGCCATGCACAGAGCACCTGGCAGCTACTCTGGTTCAGACCTAGAAGCCTGGGAAGCTGCAGTTAAAGCAAGAATGATCTCACATTTTCTGGAACAAATGTTTATGTGTTAACTTTTTTCTTCCATTATAAATCAAGATTTTAAACTAATCAGAGAAATGATGTGCCTAGAGGCATTCTTTATGTTTTCAACTCAAATGTCTCTATTGATTTTTTTGCTGACTAATACTTGGTCATTACAGGATAAATTTTAAACCAAAGAAAATTTGAATGCAGTACATAATAGTAATTTGAAACCCTACAAATCATACAAAAACATTGCTCATGTGCGGGTGCACATCCTTCCAAACTTACAAGTCTTCTTAATATTGAAGAAATAATTGTTCTTGTTGTTAAACCATCATTGAGTTTGGCCAGCAACTCGGTGAATAAATATATATGCCTTATTTTCTCATGATGAATATGCATATTTCACTTCTTAATATTTCTGAAATTAGGTTTATAGTCAGAGAATATATTGAATATTGGGCTCCTTTTCCACACTCCAAAAGACACTGCTATTAAGCAATGTTTATATTAAAGCCATAACGTTCAAAACACTATTTAAAAGGATTTATATGTGGAATTATGTGTGATGTTTTTAAGGAGTCCTGATGATGCAGTGGTCAAGAGCTGTGATGAGTTATAGCTGCTGACCAAAAGGCTTTGGTCAGCAGAAATCTACCAACTATTCCCTGGAAACCCTATGGGGAAGTTCTACTCTGTCCTGTAGGGTCCTTATGAGCTGGAATCCACTCAATGGCAATGGGTTTGACTGTTTTTTAAAAAGTCTGTTATCACTTATTTAACCAATTCCATATTTTTAAATATTTAGGTTCTTTCCAGTTTTCAGTACTATAAACAGCACTGCAATGAACAGCCTTATACAACATGTATATATTTGGGTTCTTGTTCTGGTTTTTTTCCTCAGGATAAATTACTAGAAATAATTGCTAAGTCAAGGGTCACATATGTTTAAAATTTTGATGCTTGTTTTCAGACTTGCTTTTCAGAAAGCTGGTACTAATTTATGCTACTACTAACAGTACTTGGAAGCCTTGGTAGCACAGTAGTTAAGAGTTCAGCTGCTAGCCAGAAGGTTGGTAGTTCAAATCTACCAGCTGATCCTTGGAAACCCTACAGAGCCTTTGTACTCTGTCCTATAAGGACACCAAAAATTGGAATCAACTTGGTGGCAACCTTTTTTTTTTTTTAACAGTATATGAGGACATCAACATGTCTAATATTTGTCATTCTAGTAGTTGTGAAATGAAATCTGTTTTTTCCTGGTCCTGGTAACTACTGAATTTAGCATCTTTTCATGTATATTGACCATTTTTATATTTTTAGTGACTTGCATATTTTTCTTTGCCATTTTGCTTGTGGTGATCACAATATTTTTCTTATTACTATATAGGAATTCTTTATATGTTAAAGCACTAACTCTGTCATATAGAAAGTTACTATGCAGTTTTAGTTTTTAGGTAGCCAAATATATCAGACTTGTTTAAAAAATGAATTCTGATATTCGACTCTTGATTGAGGTATCACTAACTCTAAGCTAAAGATTAAAAAGTATTCATCTATATTTTCTTTTTGTTTTACATTTAATAAAATAAAATCCATCTAGAATTTATTTCAGTATAAAGACTATTCTTCATGGCTTCTGTTTTCAATATAGATGTTAGTCACCCCATGATTTAATCAAGCAATCAGAATTTTTTCCATCACAGTCCTTCCACATTGTCTGTGCTTTTATAAGAATATAGTTGATTTTTAAAAAATCATTAGGTGCACTGACCCCATGGTTAGCAACTTCTTTTCTGAGTTTATGAGAAATAAGGCAAAGAAGGAACACCCATCATCCTACAGCAAATATCTCCAAATTCCTCTATACTTACAATACCAACTGCAATGGAGAAAAAACTGCATCAGGTTTTAGACAGTTCTTGACTAACTTCCCAAGAGGAAGGAGAGAGAATTAAGATCAGCAGCAGCAGCCCAAAGCTGATTCCTATGTGACAGAAGTCAGACACTCTTTCTTTTTCCAGTCTAGCATCAGACATCCCCCTCATAGCATTCTGTATTTCTCTTCTAGCTTGATACTTTGTTGCAGTGGCTACACAGAACTCACAGACCATATTCACAGTTCTGAAGTTTATCAAGGAAGTAACAGGTTATAATTCAGGATTAAAAATTATTTAGGATACAGTTCTTCAGTCAGGGTTGCTTCTAGGCCATGCCTGTAGAGAGACTTCTCTTTCGGTCCTTGGACCCTGGATCTGGTTTCTGTCCTGCCTTAGCAAGTATGACAAAAAAGTTTAGCACTGCCAGTAAGTGCCCAGAGGCACTGAACTCCACAGAAAGGCTCCTGTTCAGAGGCAGTCAGCTGTCTTGATCTGTGGGTCCGCTCACCCGCTATAGATAGCCACCTTGCTCTGTGGACTGAAAAGCCTACTGCACCATCCAGTGCCAGGGTCCTGGTTCTACAGCTGCCGTTTCTCTGCTGCACTGGCCCCGGCTTCTCACCGTCTCATGCCTTCTCCAGTGTTGCAGCTGGCTCCTAGGCCTAGGAGGTTTCAGTTCAGGGACTCCGGCCCAAAAGGTGCACTCTACTGCCAGCATTCTTGGTGGTGGTGGAGTTTCCTCTCCACCTCTGGGATTGGCTCCCTTTAAGCCTAGTGGGACGGGAAAACTGACTAGTCCCACATTAGGGTTATATGCACCTTACCTGCACTATTAGCAGCAGTCTGATCCCTTTGGTGGGCCACAAGCACCTTGTTTGTGTAGTCACACCCATTTTGTGGCAGTCACAAGACACATGGCTAGAAGGGCTATATTAGGCAATTCACTGCACCTAAAATGGCAATTGATATTTTGCCCTTGGGACAAAGTTCGCCAGACCAGTAATTTTTTTTTATAGCCAGGATATAATTATTTTGTGAGATGAAAATAAAGCTTTACCTTTCTATGACGTGCTTTGCTTTTCCGTCAGCCCCTGCAATGGTAATGACTGGGCAGAAACTCTCTCACAAACCCTTTCACTCTTTTCCAAAAGCTTGGAATGCTGTGTCTAGGTAAGTTAGCAAGCTAGGGAGAGAGCAGATGGTGACAGAAGGCTGCACTATAAGTGCCTCTGCCTCTATGTACCACGTGATACTGTCTGGTTCCAGGGTAGGAGAGAAAAGACGACTGTGCCCCTCAGCATTAATTGAGATTGCTGTTGCCATTTTCTGCCACTGAGTGGATTCCAACTCATAGTGACCTTATGTACATCAGAACAAACATTGCCTAGTCGTCTATCATCCTCACAGTTGCCACAGTGCTCAAATTCATCATTATGGAAAGTTCGAATCTATCATTATGAAAAACCTTATGGATCACACTGAAACTGGGGAAGTCATTTTTAGAAGAGAGGGATAGACAAGAATCATTACTTCCCTTGAGGTAGAGTCAGTGAAACATTAAATACGTTATACTGAGCTCCTGTAGAACATTGATGTGTGCAAACAAGCAATTTGTATTGGTGTGTAATGAGCAATCACTTCTAAAGGTGGCAGGAAGTTTGGTAACAGATTTATAGTATCTTTCAATATGGCTAAATGCAGTGACAACATGCCAGTTCACCAACAATGCTATATCTCACTTCTGCTCTTTTATGGTTTTCTTTCAGTGAACGTAACACAGGAGTTATAAACTGATTCTTCTGGAAAAAGTGAAGCATTATTTTATCTTCATCAGGTAATTTTAATTGCTGTGCTTCTTTGCTTTTCAGCTACCCAGTAGACTTTATTGAGGGTAGCTCATCAGAACAACTGTAGGGCTAAATTTAACATTTTCCACTAGTGAACTACATCAATCTACTCAAAGCAGTGGAACAAGAATGTTGGCTGCTCTGAAAATGGACTCTGTGTGGGGGAAGCCAGTTTTTATCCTATCCCTTTGTGCTCACTTCTTCCTAAGCCTTAGGGAATGTAAATAGGATACTGGAAGGTTTCAGCCATTCCTTTCTACCATATCAATTATTACTGAAATCAAGATGTTTTAGCTTAATTGCCAATAAGATCAGAACCCCTTTCCTCTGCGCACGTCTCTTACAGAAAGAAGATTTTGAACATTTCCCTTCTTACCACATAGTTGCCATTAAGTTTTGTATTGTCATGATACAAGTTCCCTGCAATCTATTATATGTCCAAACAAATATATTGCAAATATTAACATTGATGAGAAGGGGAATTAAGATTCCTTTGGAAGGTGAAAACCCTGGTGGCATTATAGTGAAGAGTTTGACTGCTAACCAAAGAGTACCTGTTCAAATCCACCAGGTACTCTTTGGAGACCCTATGGAACTGTTCTACTCTGTTCTGCAGAGGGGCTCTGAGTGGTAATCAGCTCAACTGTTTTTGGAAGTTAACCGTTGTCTTAGTCATTTAGTGCCACTATAACAGAAATACCACAAGTGGATGGCTTTAAAGGAAAGAAATTTTTTCTCTCACGGTCTCATAAAAAACAAGTCCAAATTCAGGATATCAGCTCCAGGGGAAGACTTTGTCTCTCTGTCAGCTCTAGAGGAAGGTCCTTATCATCAGTCTCCCCCTAGTGGACAAGATTTTCAGGCACAGGGACCTCATGTCCGAAGGATGTGCTGTGCTCTTGGTGCTACTTTCTTGGTGGTATGAGTTTGCAACTATCTACTAGATTCCCTTTCCGTCTATCTTTTGTAAGGTATGAAAGGTGATGTTGGCCACACCGCAGGGAAATACGCTTTACGTTGGATCAGGAATGACCTGATCAAGGATGTTACATCCTGCCGTATCCTCTTTAACATAATCTAATCTTGCCTCATTAATCACAGGAAGAGATTAGGACTGAAAACACAAAGGAAAATTATATCAGCCACATAATGGAGAACAGCCTTATAATACTGGTAATCATGGCCTAATCAAGCTGACAGGAGTCCACAGTTCATTCCATGACAGTTATGAGTGGATTCTGACTCATAATGACCCTATAGGTCAGAGTAGAACTGCTCTGTAGAGTTTCCAAGGAGCACCTGGTAGATTTGAACTGCTGGCGTTTTGGCTAGCAGACAAAGATAGCACTTAATTAGTATGCCACCAGAGTTTCCATGACAGCCATTAAATATATTTTTACACAGCTAACACAAATTTCATGGGCTTATCAATAATATATTTATTACATAACATGAAAAAGAACTTTAAAATTGTGTATTGAACATATTGAGTGTAACTGAAAACATTTGGAATTATATAAATATTTTTAATAGCTTGTTTTTGGTTATAAATAATACACCTTATTTATAGGTTATTTATGATGTTGCTTGGAAACCCTGCTGGCGTAGTGGGTTAAGTGCTATGTCTGCTAACAAAAAGGTCATCAGTTCAAATCCACCAGGCAGTCCTTGGAAACTCTTTGGGGCAGTTCTACTCTGATCTTTAGGGTTGCTATGAGTCGGACCTTACTTGATGGCAGTGGGTTTGATTTTTTGGGTTTTTAAGATGTTGCTTAAGGTCACAGTATTAAAAAAATATCACACATTGTTAGTGATGATTTTTAGCTCTAGAGAAGCTACTGAAACTGGGCCTTGTTTTTCACTACTCTGTGTTGAGTGAGGAAACCCTGGTGGTGTAGTGGATTAAGTGCTATGTCTGCTAATCAAAAGGTTGGCAGTTCAAATCCACCCGGCACTCCTTGGAAACTCTGTGGGGCAGTTCTACTCGACCTCTAGGGTCTCAGACCTGACTCAATGGCAGAGGGTTTGGTTTTTTGTTTTTCTTTTTATGCTGAGGAAAATAAGCTGGACATAAAAAGACAAATACTACATGATCCCATACATATGAAATACCTACAGTAGGGAAATGATAGACACTAAAGTTCATTAGTAGATATCCGGGGTGAAAGTGAGAGAGAAAGAGGTGGTTGTTGTTTAGGGGGCACTGAGCTTCTGTTGGAGCCCTGGTGGTACAGCCATTAAGAGCTTGACTGCTAACTGAAAGGTCAGAGCAATTAAAATCTACCAGCCACTCTTTGGAAACCCTAGGGGGTAGTCATATTCCACACAGTAGGATCACTATGAGTTGGAACCGACTCAATGGCAATGGGTTGTTTTGTTTTTGAGCGTCTGTTAACAGTGATGGAAAATTTGAAAACAAATACTGGTGATGGTTGCACAACATGATGAATGTCAATAATGTCACTATAAGAATATTGGAATGGCAAGTGTTTCATAAAGGTGAAACCAGGGAAAGCCAGAACTCAACAGGAATCCTTGTTTTTCCAGGTCTTACAAATTTTCTGCCTTCAAGAGGGTGCAGCCTGCCATCTCTCTAGTTCTCCATTACTGTCAGTTTGTTGCACTATAGTGTCTTACATGCTGCTGTGATACTGGAAGCTTTGCCACTAGTATTTCAGATACCAGCAAGGTCGCTCTTAGTGGACAGGTTTCAGCTGAGCTTCCAAACTAAGACAGACTAGGATGAAGGAACTGGCAGTCTATTTCTGAAAAAACAAGCCAGAGAAAACGTTATGAGTAGCAGCAGAACATAGTCTGACATAGTGCTGGAAGATGAGCCCCTCAGGTAGAAGGCATTCAAAATACAACTAGGGAAGAGTTACCTCCTCACACTAGAGTCAATCTTAATGATGTTGATGGAGTCAAGCCTTTGGACCTTAATTAGCTGATGTGGCATGACTCTATATGAGAAGAAATAGCTGCAAACATCCATTAATAATCAATGTTGAATGTACAAAGTCTGAATCTAGGAAAACTGGAAGGCATCAAAAATTAAATGGAACACATAAACATAATACCCTAGGCACTGGTGAGTGGAAATGGGCTGGTATTGGCCACTTTGAATAAGACAATCTTATGGTCTACTATGTAGGGAATGACAAACTGAAGAGGAATAGCACCGCATTCATTGTCAAAAAGAACATGTCTTAGTCATCTAGTGCTGCTATAACAGAAATAACACAAGTGGGTGTCTTTAGCAAAGATAAACTTATTTCCTCATAGTAAGGCAGGCTGAGTTCAAACTCAGGGTGTCAGCACCAGGGGAAGGCTTTCTTGGTTGGCTTTGGAGGGAAGTCGTTGTAATCAGTCTTCTTCTGGACTGGAAGCTTCTGAAGTACAGTGACCTTGGGTCCAAAGGATGGGCTTTGCTCCCAGAACTGCTTTCTGGGTGATATGAGGTCCCCAACTCTATTTGCTTCCCTTTCTTTTATAGTCCAAGAAATTGCCTGAAGGCAAAATACAATCTTACACTGAGTCCTGCCCTGCCAACACAACTGCTGTGCATCCTCCCTCACTAATATCATAGAGGCAGGATGTATAACATATAGGAACATCACACAATACCAAGAATCATGACCTGTCCAAATTGCTACACACATTTTTGGAGGGACACAATCCAATCCATGACAGAACATTTCAAGACACAACAAACAGATGCTGAAAGCACTCATACGTCTATTCCAAGAAATTGGGAAGATAGCTACTTGGTCAACCCATTGGAGGAGTTCCATATTTGTACCCATCCAAAGACAGGCAGTCCAACAGGATGCAGATATTATCAAGCAATATTATTAGTATCACACGCAAGTAAAATTCTGCTGAAGATTATTCAGAAGTGGCTACACCAGTACATCTTTAGGGAACTGCCAGAAATTCAGACCAGATTCAGAAGAGGATGTGGAACAAGGGGTATTGTTTCTTGTGCTGGATAGAATATGGCTGAAAGCAGAGACTACCAAGAAAATGTTTACCTGTGTTTTACTGACTATGCAAAAGCATTCTGCTGGGTGGACCATAACAAATTATAGATAGTATTGTGAAGAATGGGAATTCCACAACACAACTGTGCTCATGAGGAACTTGTACTTAGACCAAGAGACAGTCATTCAGATAGAACAAGGGAATACTGCATGGTTTAAAGTCAAGAAAGGTGTGGTTCAGGGTTGTATCCTTTCATCAGACTTATTCAATCTGTATGTTGAGCAAATAATCTAAGAAGCTCAACTATATGGTGGAGAATGGGGCATCAGGATTTAAGGAGGACTCATTAACAGCCTGAGATATGCAGACGACACAATCTTGCTTGCTGAACGTGAAGAGGGCTTGAAGCAGTTACTGATAAAGATCAAGGCACAAATCCTTGATCTACATCTAGATCATAAACATAAAGAAAACATAAAACAAAAATCCTCACAATTAGACCAATAAGCACCATCATGATGAATGGAGAAAAGATTGAAGTTGTAGTAAACATTTCATTTTACCTGGATCCACAGTCAATGTCCATGGTAGCAGAAGTTGATAAATCAAAAGATGCATTGCATTTGGCAAATCTGCTACAAAATAACACTTTAAAGTGTTAAAAAAAAAAAAAAGCAAGCAAACAAATGTGTTACCATAAGGACTAAGATGTGTCTGACCTAAGCCACGGTGCTTTCAATTGCCTCACATTCATAGGAAAGCTGGACAATGAAAACGAAGACTGAAGAACTGATGCTTTGAATTGTGATATTGGCAAAGAATATTGAATATACCATGGACTGACAGAAGCATGCACAAGTTTGTCCTGGAAGGAGTATAGCCAGAATGCTGAAGACGGTGGTTTAGTCAGCTAGTGCTGATTTAACAGAAATACCATGAGTAGGTGGTTTTAGCAGAGCAAAGTTTATTTTTACAGAGTCCAGGAGGATACAAGTCCAAATTCAAGGTGTCTGCTCCAGAGGAAGGCTTTCCCTCTTTGTTGGCACTAGAGAAAGGTCCTATTGTTGCATCAGTCTTTGGTCAGGGAGCATCTTGGCACAGGAATCTCACATCTGTAAGAAGTGGAGCTGCTTGCTTGATGGTACACAGTTTCCACTCTCGGCTTGCTTCCATTTCCTTTTATCTCTTGCTGGATAAAAGGTGGTGCAAGCCCAACTCCAGGGAAACTCTCCTTACACTGGACCAAGGAAGTGATCTTAGGAAGTGTTTTACAGTCCTACCCTAATCCTCTCTAACGTAATCCATTCTATTAACCACAGGCAGAGATCAGGATTTGTAGCATAGGGATATCACAAAATGGAGGGCAATCACACAATATTGGGAATCAGCAGCCCAGCCAAATTACTGCACACATTTTGGAGGGGACACAATTCAACCCATGACAGATGGTGAGAGTTCATCTCACATACTTTGGACACATTATCAGGCGGGACCAGTCCCTGGAGAAAGATATCATGGCTTTGTAGAAGGTCAGCTAAAAAGAGGAAGTCCCTCAGCAAGGTGGGTTTACACAGTAGCTGCAATAATGGACTTGCTCATAATAACAATTATGAGGATGGAGCAGAACCTCCTTATTTCATTCTATTGTACATAGGATCACTGCGAGTCAGAACAGACTCAACAGTAGCTACAACAAGAGCTATTAGTGGAAAATAAATTGAGTTTTCTTCTCTGACGGTTTTCTACTTTGCATAGATTCTAACGTTTGCAGATTTTACTCTATGAGTCAGACTTGATTTGATGGCAGTGGGTGGACCATCAGTCTGTCTCAGTCTGTCTGTAGATAGATAAAGCACTAGGCTTCTAACTGAAAGGTCAGTGGTTCAAACCCACCAGTCCCTCCATAGGAGAAAGATAGGACAGTGTGCCTCTGTAAAGATTTACAACTTTGGAAATCCCTTGTGGCAGTTCTGCTCTCTCCTATAGGGGTGTTGTTAGTATAAATGAAATGCGCTCAAAGGTGCCAGGTTTACCATATTTGGTATGCATATGGTGCATGCCTTCCTTAATCCCACCCAGGTAGTTTTTGCAAGTGAGATATGCTAATTTTTTACAGATAGTGGGGAGGGTTGCTGGCAAACAAACGTAGAAAACATATATTATTAGACTAAAAATATGGTGGGTAGGTAGATAGAAAAATAGATTCAGATATTTATTTGCCCCAATAAAAAAAATATCTAGAGTAGAAAATGTATAGAAATCAAAGTTTATCAGTGGTTACCAGGGATAGGCTATGCAACAGAATAGGGAATTACTGCATAAAGAATATTGGGATCTTGTTTGGGTTGTGGGGTTTACATTAACTTTATCCAAAGAATTTTGGCTTTGCCTTCAATTCCTCAAAGGTACTCTCTAAAAAAAACCTTGGAATTTAAGTGTCTTTGATAAGGACTCCAGACCACAGGGAACTAACAGGTTAGGTGAGGTAATGAGGTGACTCTGGGGTAGAAGCTAGGCAGGCCAGAAGACACACTGTTTAATCTTTATAAGCACCTCATGATACCCAGTTTCAGGGGACAGAGGCTAGAGTTTTCATTGTGAAATGAGAGTGCCCAGTAAAAGATATTCCATGGACTTGCTGGTTGGTGAAAGACATTGATTTGTGTGGGAGGTCAGTATGTCCCTTTCTGGGATATGGAAGCTCTGTTGGGAACCCTCCCAGATTTTGCCCTATGAGTCTCTCCATTTGGGTCCTTTTTTCTTATACTGAACTTTAACCATAAGTATGGCACTCTTCACAAAGTTCTGTGAGTAGTTCCAGTGAATTATTAAACCTGAGAGAGTAATGGGAGCCAGCAGGTCATAATTGAGAGGATCTGGAAACCCCTGAACTTATGGTTGGTATCCTAAGGGGATTGAAGAAGCTCCCAGATTTGTAGCCAGCAGGTCAGAAGTGAAGGAGCCTAGGTAAGCCCCTGTGCTTGCAGCTAGCATCCTGAAAGGACAGTGAAAACATGCTCAGTTCGTAGCCAGCAGGTCAGTATTACAGGCGTCATGTGGACTCCCAGAGCTTTGGCCTGCCGTCTGAAAACTCAGGCTTACTTTACAGTCTGGAGGACTGTGTCCTTTAACCTGTGAGATCTGACCTCTCTCTGGAAAGCTAGTGTCAGAAAGAACCGCTGCGTAGGGTACAGGTGTCAGCACTGGACAAAAAGCAAACATTACGGATTTGATATATGTTGATTTTTACCCTCACAAGGGTGATGAAAAAAATTTAGAAATGGATAATGGTGACACAGGCACAGCATGGTGAATGTCATTAATGCCACTGAATTGTACAATTAAGACTGGATTATACAGTGAACTCTTTATGATAATATCTTTCATCATAATAAAAAAAGAGTACTTATGTTCAATGGAAACATTCATACTTTATATGAACACTGTCATAGCATGAATGAATCTTGAAAATGTTACACTAAATTCAGTCAGTCACAAAAGAACCACTCACATAAAGTCTTTAGGATGGGCAAATGTATACAGGCCAAGGTTCCTTGGAGATTAGCAGCTCTGGGTGGAAGGGAGGAAGACAGGAGAACTCATTGCTTAGGAGACACTGAGCTTCCGCTAAGGCTGATGGAAAAAATTTGGAGGCCAGTAGTGGTGATGTTTGTACAACATAATGAACCAAATGTCACTGGATTGCATGGTGACTGTTGAGATGGCAAATGTCATATTACATATGTGTTTACCACAATTTTAGAAAGTTGGAAAAAGGACTGTAGATTAAACCAAAGAACGAATGAATCTAAGGCCAGAATTAATGAAATAAAAGGAACAATAAAAGAATCAACAACAGTAAAAATATGTTCTTTGTAAATGCTAGTAAAACTGATAAAATCCAGTAACAGTGGTCAAGAACAATGACCGAAAAAACGAAAAAAGGAAAGAGACAGAGAAAGCAGATACATTACATATGTATTATGACATATTCTATCACATGACATTAAAAAATTCAATGAAATGAAAAAAAGTCCTAGAAACTAAAACTTACCAAAGTTCAGACAAGAATTAGAAAACTCTTAATTTCTATAAGCTAACTGAATCTGTAATTAAAAATGCAATTTATTGCAATTATTCTTCCCATGGAGAAAGTTTTAGGCCCTAACACTTTCATAGATGACTTCTTGCAATATTTAAAGAATAATACCAATATTATACAAACTCTTCCAGAGAACAGAAAAAAGGGATTATTTCTATCTTTTTTTTTTTTTAAATAAAGCCGGCAAAACCTTGATATCAAAACCTGAGGACACTACAAAAAAATAACACTTGTGATCATAGATGCAAATATTAATTATCATGATCAAGTGGGACTTATTCCAAGAATGTAAGACTGGGATGAAATTATTTATTTGGTTAACCACATTAACCAAGAAGAAAAATCATATGATCATTTCAGCAGATAACAAAAAAGTCATTAAATAAACTTCAACAAATACAAAAGATATAAAATAACTTATACTTGAGGAAACCCAGGCAGTGTACTGGGTTAAGTGCTACTGCTGCTAACCAAAAGGTCAGCAGTTCAAATCTGCCAGGCACTCCTTGGAAACTCTAGGGGGCAGTTCTACTCTGACCTCTAGGGTCACCATGAGTTCCCTACTTGACAACAATGGGTGGGTCTGTACCTGAAGTAAAAGAAAATTTTTCTAATTTAACAAAACCAAGCCCACAGCCCTCAAGTTGATTCAATTTAATAAAGGGTATGTGTAAAAAGGAGCCCTGGTAATGTAGTGGTTAAGAGCTTGACTGCTAACCAAAAAGCCATGTACTAGCAGAGATACTATGATGTTGGGGGCTGCTCTGTCACTTGAAACAGACAGCTGGGCAGATTAACCTCACTGCTTATATCTTCTGCAGAACACTCTTGTTCTGGACCACGCTCAGGAACAGTAGCCTTATAGGTTACCTGATAATTGGGTCTGAGTATCATTTTCAGAAGGGCCCCAGATGGCATAAATGGATTACTTTTGGCTACTAACCTAAAGGTTGGTGATTCAAAGCTACCCAGCAGCACACTGGAAGAAAGGACTGGTGATTGACTTCTACATGGATTACAGCGAAGAAAACCCTATTGACCAGTTCTACTTGTAACACATGCAGTTGCCAAGGCAATAGAGATTTTCTGTGTCTGTCTGTATGTATAAATACATATATATATAAATAAGCATTTTTTTTAATTTACAAGAATTATGCCTTTTTCTTAGTGATAAAGCTACAAGATGGAGGATTTTGACCTTGACCTTGGACGAACCCCTCTGGTTATGCCCAAGGCCAGAGGTTAGCAAACATTCTCTGTAAAGGGTCAGATAGTGAATATTTTAGACTTTGTGGCCCATGACATCTCTGATGCAGCTATGCTATTCAGTTCTCTGCTATTGTAGCAAAAAAAAACAGCCAGACAATACACAAATGAATAGACATGACTGTGTGCTGATAAAACATTTACCAAAAGAGGTAGCAGGCCAGATCTGAGGAGCTCTGGTAGTGCAGTGATTAAGAGCTTGGTTGTTAGATGCTGACAGTTTGAACCACTAGCCACTGCTTTGAAGAAAGATGTGGCAGTATGCTTCTGTAAAGATCACAGCCCTGGATACCCTATGGGACAGTTCTGCTGTGTCCTACAGGATCACTACAAATTGGAATGGACTTCAGGGCAATGAGTTTTGTTTTTGGTTTGGCTGGCACAGTGATTTAGGTGCTTGGCTGCTAACCAGAAGACTGGCATTTCAAACCACCACAGGAGAAACGACCTGGCAATTTGCTCCAGTAAAGATTTCAACCCAGGAAGCCCTAATGTGTTGGATCTACTTTGTCCTGTAGGGTCATTATGAGAAGGAATTGACTCAATGACACACAACAACAGGCCAGATTTGGCCCATGGGTTCTAGATTGCTCAATACCTGCTCAAGGACCCAATACCTGCCCAAGACTATTAAACACTAAAATCTGCTGTTATTTGGTGAAGCCCTGAATTCCTCCTTCCTCTAGCTCACATGGGTCTTCCTAGCGCATCCAGAGTACTTCCTGTTTTTCCCCTCAAGCTCTGTTCAATTCACGTGTCATCTACATAGTGGATCACTGAGAGGTGATCAATGTTTCTTCAGACTCTGTTGTAACAGAGCTGGAGAAAGACAGGAAGTGTGCTCTGTTATGCACTTTATTGCATGAAGGTAGTTTTTTTTTTTTAATTATGATTCAGTATACAATCCAAATTAAATTTGCATGCCCACCTATCTGCAGCCCCTTCTGCTCTCCTTGCTTGGTTACAGCACACTCCTTTTCATTCTATGCTTGTTGCATCCTCGTAACCTCCTGTCTCCTCTTCTCCACCCTCTCTTCTCCCATCTAGAAAGAGACCAGTAGGACAGCATCTTATAAATGCATAGAACCATAAAATACACACACCATATGGTCACACTGTGCCCCTGAGTCCTGTCCATTTTTCTCCGGAGTTCACCTCAGTAGTGCTTTCTGGACAGGGGCAGCAGCAGGTCTAGGGGCCATGCTCTCAGAGGAACCCCCCAGGCCAGGCCATTGGACCATCAGTTCTGGTCTTTTAGTGGAGTTCTTGAACTGTACCCCCATTTTTCTCATGTTTCCACAGGGACTCAACATTGTGTGCCCCACCACGGCTCTCTTTGGTGGTGGCCAGGCACCATCTGGTTCTTCCGGTCACATGTTGATACAGTCTACCATTCACATGGGTCATTTTGTCTCCTGGTCTCTTTTGCCCTAGAGTCTTTGTTCTCAGTAAGCATCTGTTCCAGATGAGTTGGGAGCATTTGGCATACCTCAGACAGTAGCTTGCTAGCTTTTAAGACCCAAAGGTAGAACTTTTAAAATCTCCTACACGGTGTGGAGGAAACCTTCATGGTGTAGTGGTTAAATGCTATGACTGCTAACCAGATGTCTGTAATTAAAATCCACCAGATGCTCCTTGGAAATTCTATGAGGCAGGTCTATGCTGTCTTATAGGTTTCTGTAAGTTGGAAGTGACTCAATAGCAGTGGGTTTTTGGTTTTTACATGATGTGGAATAAACACAATGAATTGACTAAGTCAGTAGCCAGCAGTTGGGTTCATCTAGTAAAAACAACATATTGTCCTGATCTGTGATTGGGGCTACTACTGGTTTAAGTGTCTGGTGGGTTCACCATCATCTGACATGATCCACCTGGTTTTTGCTGGGGCCAGACAGTAAATCAAAAACGTACATGGTGCTTCTCTTGTTTCTCTTAAGTTATTGGGTGGTCACACGGACCTCAGACATTAGCTGCACATTGCAGCATTACTTCTTATTGACTATCTTGGATGGGGAGCATCATTTCATTAAGGCTCTTACTTCATAAGTTGGTATCCAGGATAGGGGATGTCAGCTGCTAAAGATACCCACCCCAATTATTCACTTGGAGAAATGACCTGAGGAGTGTCTGTAACCCCCCTTGACCCACTGTGAGATGAACATGGCCCCACCTCCATCATTTGGTCAGGTTGGTATGGGCTCCCTGGGTATCTGTGTTGCTGTTCTCCAGAGACCTGGGTTATTCCTTTCCCTTGGTCCCCTAAGGGAGGGATTGATAGTTTATTGCATAGGATGACATCATAGACTGAGCTGCATCCCCTAAAAATGTCAGCATGGCTGGGCCATGATTCCCAGTGTTGTTTAATTGTCCACCATTTTGTCATCTGACATGATTTTCCTTAGGTGTTACAAATTCTGTTTCTATAATGCTGATGAGATGGCAGCAATGGAAGTTACATTAATAAGGCAGGACTTAATCTACAAGATTAGGTTGTGTCTTGACCTAGTATCTCTTGAGACATAGAGAAAAGCAAGCAGACTTGAAGACCTCCTATCACCCAGAAACAAGAATCAGGAGAATAATGCATCCTTTTAATCCATGGTTCCTGCAGTGAGAAGCTTCTCAACCTGGGGAAGATTGATGCCAAGGAGCTTCCTTCAGAGCTGAAAGAGAAAGCCTTCTCCCGGAGCTGATGCTCTGAATTTGAATTTGAATTTGTAGCCTACCAGACCATGAGAGAACAAACTTGTTGATCCTGACCCTGCGGGTCGAGGTCCCTTATTGTTCAGGCCTGACCGCCCATTATGGCAGTTACACTTATTTTGGCAGCTGCAGATGACCACTACCTGGCCTCTGATCTTCTGGAATCCTTTATCCTTGTTCTCTCCTGCTAACCCAGGCTGAGAGATTCCATTAAGCTTCTCAAAATGCTGACACCCTCATTAGTGCTTTTTTTGGGGAATCAATTTAGTGAAGGAATGTCCTTAGGCTGCTCAGGGAATATGTTAATATTTTAAGTTAGATCTTCTCTGTTCTTATATATTGAAACTTTCCAAGCATGCCCACCTCTCTGGCCCCTTTCTCAACACCAAACCTGAAGGCTGTTGTCTCCAAGCTGCAAGGATTCATTTCAGCAGTTTATCACAACTTACCGTAGGCATTTTGCTCAGGATTTAAATCTTGAGTCACATTGTCATTGAGTCAGTTCCAGTCCACAGACCTTGTAGGACAGAGTAGAACTGTCCCATAGGGTTTCTAAAGCTGTTATCTTTTATGGAAGCAGACTGCCACATCTTTCTCCCATGGAGTGGCTGTGGCTTCAAACCAAACTTTCTGTTAACTATTAACCACTGCACCACCAGGGCTCCTTTTGAGTCACAGATAACTCATATCAAGTTTTATACCCAACCCTGTGATCCAGCATCCTCAGAATGCTATCGGTCCTGCCCATCTTAATCAGGCCCTGATTTTTTCTGGTGAAAAGTCTATTCCTTTCTGTAGTGGCAACTCCTTCTTGTGTCATGCCCAATCGTGATGACAGTTTTCTAGAATAAAGATCAGCAAACTATTTTTAAGAGAGTAAATAGTAAATATTTTAGGTCAGAGGAAAAATTGAGAATATTCCCACAAGTTTTTGTTGTTGAACCTCAAAGTAATTGAGTAAAATAGATCCACTAATGAAAGCAGAATTCTTTGGGGGTATTTATTTTTTTATGATTGAATGAAAATTTACATTCCCATATAAATTTGCATGCCCACCTATATGCAGCTTCCACTCTCTCCAGCCCAGTGACAGCACTCTTCCTCTCTGCTCCATACATGTCCCATCCTCCCAACAGTCTCCTTTCCCCTCCTCTCCACCCACTCCCCTTCCTCCAGTTAAGAGGTCAGCAGGATGATATCCTACAAATGCACAGAACTGTAAGGTGCACCCAAGACATGGTCACTCTGTGTCACCAAGTCCAATCCATTCCTGTCCAAAGAGTGGACCTTCATTATGATTCATAGGCAGGGGCAGCATCAGGGCCAGGGGCCATGATCCCATGGGAAACCCAAAGCCCCTGGACCATAAATTGCAGTTTTTTAGTGGATATCTCATTCTTGTGGATATCTTATTCTTGTGTTACCAGTGAGACTTGACTTCATGAGTTCCATCATGGCTATCACTGCTGGTGGCCGGGCACCAACCAGTTTTTCTGGTCACCAGTCGAATGTAGAGATCCACTCATGTGGGTCTCTCTTCTGGATTCTCTTTACCCCATGTCATTATGGACCTTGGTGATCATCCGTTCCTGCTAAGTTGGGACCATTTGCTGTACCCGCAGATGGCAGCTTGTAAGACCCCAGACACCACTCACCAATGTGGGGTGGGGTATTTTAATTGAGATTCCCTTGCATTAGACTGAGGAAACCCTGGTGATGTACTGTGTTAAGTGCTGTTTGCTAATCAGCAAGGTCCACAGCTCAAATCTACCAGGCATTCCTTGGAAACTCTATGAGGCAGTTCAGTTCTGCCCTCTTGGATTGCTATCAGTTAGACCTGACTCGATGGCACTTTTTTTTTTTCATTGACTGAAAGGAGCTAAAAATACAAGGTCAGCAGTTGGAACCCACCAGCTGCTTCATGGAAGGAAGATGCAGCAGCTGGCTTGCATAAAAGTTTAGCTTTGAACGCTGCCCTATAGGGTTGCTGAGTTGGAATCAACTCAGTGGCAGTGGGTTTAAATCATCAGTGGAGGCCTTGGATAGCAGTTATTTGCTCAGCTGCTGACCAAAAGTTTGGGAGTTCACCCAGAGACATCGTGGAAGAAAGGCCTGGAGATCTACTTCAGAAAAAATCAACCCTTTAAAATCCTAAAGATGGAGCAACCATTAATACACATGACATTCTCATGAGCTGGAATCAACTCCATATGAAGTAGTCTGGGCTTGGGGGGCCCTTTCTGGAACAAGGTGGGGAGGTGAGGTTCTCATGAGCCCTAGGCAACAGTCCAGGGGCGGCCCCATCTTTCTGCTTGGGCAGGTTGGTCCTGGAATAGGGAGAAGAGACCTCATTGCCCCTGGCCCATGCTGCAAAGCAACATTCCAGAGGCCCCTGCTACCATTTTGCTTCCTCTTTGTAAGGTGACCCAGGCAGAACAAGAGCCCCTGTACAAGAGAATGGCAACATGCCCTGCTACCCCTCCCCCCACCCAAGGGGTCTTGGAGTCTGCCCAAGACAGCCAAAGACCTGGGCCAGCTATCCTGACAAGCAAAGGAAGGTGATAGGAAAGCACACCAAGAGCTGGCATGGAGAATCCTTTCTGGGATGCTTGGCTGCTGACTAGGCCTAAGGGAAACTGAACTCTCCTCCAGGAGCAAGGAACACCACAGCCCACACCCAAGAGGAGAATGACAGGAGGAACAAGAACATTTGGTGTTAAAATGCCCAAACAGAAGAGCAGCTCAAGGCAGCTCAAAAGGGGAACAATTCAGATGCCTTCTGCTGGCCCCAGCTCAGTTCTGACATGTTGGGTGCCATGAGTCTTCGGATGACAAACTTGCATCTGTCCAGATCCTCTTAAAGGCCTGAAGAAAACAGATGGCAGGTAGGATTCTGGCCAAGAGGCAGTAGTTTGCTGTTCCGTTTTAGCCATCCGCAACCAACCAGACCTTACATTATAACCCTGGAAGAGTCCTGGCAGTCTCCAAGACTATCTTCTAGCAGGAGAGAGGGTGCCACTGGTGCTGGTGGCTGAGATTTGATAGTCTAGAATTCAAGGTCAGTAAGCATGTTCCCCAAACATTCCCGAGGTTTCTGGGATCTGCTTCTTAGGCTAAGGAAGTTGGGGGGGGGTACTGAATAAATAACACCCCCCCCCCCGCCATCAATTCCTCCTCATGGCAACTCCATGTTACAACTCTTCTTTTTGCAGGGGCAGATTGCTAGGCTTTTCTTTAACCACTGTTACGTGGGTTTGAAACACCGAACTTTGTTAGTAACTGAGTGCTGTTCTCACCACCCAAACACACTTTTTAGCTATCTCACACTTTTATCAAACCATAGGTCTGTCTTGTATTTCGTCTAGCACCCAACTATAGCTGATTTGAGAGGCTCCAGGTGTGTATGTGGGTGCTTCCCAGGGCCGAGAACGTGGGTTCACTGGGTGGGTAGGCAGTCACCGTGAACATGACATAGGACTTAAAACACGGTAACTACCTCCTCTACTTCTTTAGAACTCCCTTATGCTACCCCCATATACCACAGCTGCTTTCTACTACTTATGCCATCTGTTGGTGATACTAAAGCTGAACAAATGTCCTGGAAACATGGGCAGATAAGCTGGGCCACCTGAACCTGAGGCTAGAAGCCAATGAACCCTCTATAATCTACCAGCGTATGTTTAATGTGTCCTGTTTGAGCACCTGTCTTGCCACTGCTGTTCTAATGATTACTTGTACCATGGCATCAGATACAAGCTGTACTAGGTGTTAAAAGGTGACAGTTCAGCAGATGTCTGAAACCCATCTACTCTGGCCTTCATCGCCAATGGAGCAGGTTAATTACTCCCACTGCAGAACAAAGTTTCCAGATTCTAATCACCCTGTGCCATCTGCAAACTGGGTGTCATTTAACTGTTTTGGTCCTGCCTGGAAAAAGGGCATAACAATACACCAGTGTCATATACCCCATAACAAAGGTTTACTTAGGATGTACTTCTATTGCTGTTGCTTCAACACGGCCTTAAGAGACCCTTTTCATGACGTATGAAAAAGTAGGCAAGCTCATTCAACTGGTGAAATCATAGTTGTCTAGCTTATACTGCATGGCTAATTAAAGAACAAAAGTTGCTGGGAAAATTACAAACAGTACATTCCCACTCCTCACCAACATGTTTAAAGTGTCAAACACAAGAGGCAGGATGACCAAATCAGATTGTAAAATGGAAGACTGTATCAGTACATAACCACCAAACCAGAGAATTGTGCCATGGTCCAGTATGCAAGTAATCTTCACCACCAGTCTGCATCCTTCTTACCTTGCACCTCAGTGATCATCTTCCCTGCATACATCATCACTGTGCAAAATATCCCCTTTTCTTTAATATCTAAATGGGATATGTCAAGTAACAAGACAGTCACTAAAGGAGTAGGTATGTAACCAAGTCATCCCATTTGGATAGGTTTAAGTTTTCATCTACATTTTAGTATCTTGTGTTGTTTAATGTTATGTCATACAACTAAAGTTACAGTAATATACTGTGTGGAGACCTGCCTGGAATTCAGACACTGCTTTCTATGGTAAGGTAGGTGGCAGCTTTTTAGTTATTTCCTATACAATTGTAGTTACAATACTCAAACCTGTACCTTTTATATAATAGTGGTTTGTGACGTCACAAAGCATGCAGCACTTAAAATCAGTCATGTTGGATGAATGTTACAACATACAAGGGAATAAAACGTTAACTACAAAAAGGCCATCTGGGATGAACATAGAGCAAACAAGTCACAAAAAGGTGTGTGCATTTTTGTGCTTTCCAGTGTGTATTTCTATCACCATTTCCAGTCACATTTAATATTTTTATTTAACTTTTATTTTAGCCTTCTGAAAATAAAGGAAAACAGATGTGCTAAATTATTTAAACTCACACTAAAATACATTAGTAGAAGATGAATTATCTCCAACCACCCAGTCATTTTGCTGCCTTTTGGTGAGCAGATAGTCTGTGCCAGTCATTGTGAAAAAGTCTTTATTTTAAGAAAAAAATTTAGTTAACAAGTTTCACTTAGCAAAATACACCCAAAAGGAAATCACAGTACAAAGAAAGGTTTAAAGTCAAGGCCTCACCAATTCCTACAGTATTAGTATTGTGTCTCAATTTTCAAAATTAACTTTTTAAAAGCTTAAAACTTAACCTAAAGATTTTAAATGAAAACAAACTAGAATTGAACATGAGAAATGTTTCTCTTTGGATTAAGGATCTAGCACCTCTGAGTATTCCACAAAAGCATGTCTCCCCAATGTGTTTACTGTATGTGGTGCAGAAGATCCACATTTAACATACTTTAAACTACTTGAACTCAGACATCACTCTGAAGTATACTACCAAAATGTTAAATTGAGAAAAGCTGAAAATAGTTTCTTATAGTTATTCAATATCCTTATCACATGCTAGAAGAAACTTTGCATGAAAAAACACTGAAGAGGTAATTTTTTTAATCCAGATTTCACAAACTCACGGTGCAAAACGGGTCCCCCACCTTTCTCTATGTAATAACTCCTCTCCACTGCAAATTGGCTGCCTGTGAAAATTTGATTGAAATAGCTCAAATGTTTCATGAAACTAGTCATATCCACCCATGCTGTTCTGCTGACCACTATAGCCAGCCCCATAACAGCCACTCACTGACTGGCTCTCAAGGCCAGTATAAGTGGATTGGGTTGACACCCCCATGCCCTGCATCATCTGGCTACTATAGGCCCCATTACTGGCCCCTGTGGTTGAATTTAAGAAGAGCTCTATGTATCTGTGCTGCATGTTGGCTCTGTCTTTTGACATGGCAGCCACAGCTTCTTCGTGAGTGGCAAACTCAACATCTGCTTCACCGGTCACTCTTCCATCAGGGCCAATCTCGATATGCACCCTCACGGGGTTCAGAGGAGAAAAGAAGTTATAAATGTCATTCTCGGTTGCTTTGTATGGTAGCCCCCTCATGTGGACACAGTGTCCAGTTGTGCTCTGAACAGCAAACTCACTGTCTCCGTATCTGTGATCATACATTCCTGACAGGCAGTAACTAAGATCTCTTCCAAACAGATCAGTTGTGAAGCCATAGCTATCACTGAGGCCACTGTACTCCTCATAGCCCCCATAGGCTGTGCTATAGGCCCCAGATCTCATCCTGTCAAAGCCTGCTTGTTTGACAATGCCAATATATCTGCGGGCAGTGCCAGGCCGATCATAGGGCCCTGGTCGCTGTACTGACATGAACTTCAGTGGGGGATCAGAATACGATCTCACTTCCTCCTGACTGCTCTTGAACACTTCAATGTATCTATGCCCTATTCTTTCCTTGTGCTTCCCTAGAGCCTTCTCTGCTAACTCCTGTGAGGCAAACTGAACAAAGGCTTCCCCTGTAATCTTGCCCTCAGGGTCCACTGGCAAAGTGATCCCATTCGGCATGATTTCCAACCCTGAGAAGAACTGAACAATTTCTTCCTTTGTGCATCCAAATGGGAGTCCTCGAAGGCGCACAAAACCATCGTTGGCAGTGTCAGCACTGTTTGGACCACTGTGCTTCAACACCCAATCCATTTCGGTTCGGTGGGACTTAAAGACCTCAATATAGCGGTGCCCCATGCTTTCTCTGTCTTTCTTCAGGGCCATTTTTACATCCTCTTCTGATTCAAGTTCCACAAAAGCCTCACCACTCTGTCTGCCTTCTCTGGTGTAGATGAAATGAACGCCTGAAACGCCATCACGAATTTTGCATTCAGAGAGGAAATTCTGCACATCCTCAATAGAGCAAGACCATGGCAAGCCACGGAGCTTGACCACAAATCCTTCACCTCCCTCAGGACCCAGCATCATGGAGACTGGACAGGTCAGGTTTCAAATCAGCTTAGTATGCAGCTTCTTCTGGCTGGGGGGGAAAAAAAAGTGAAAGCTGCCATATATATATAAGATGTTTTAATCTTTACAACAAAAACATGCAGCAAGCATTGCTTTTCCACATTACGGATGAGTCAAGTTAAGAATGAATGAATTCTGAAGACCCTGAGAAATGTTAACAAACACACTGGAGAGCTTACAGGTGTCTTGAAGCACCATGTACTACTACAGAGATATTGGTGAGCTATTTGTGAAACATCAACCATTAAAAAACTCTCTGGAATCTACCAGAGTGGGCCCTTTATGGTTTTATGCATCTAGACAATGTCATCCTGCTGACCTCATACTGGAGGAAGGGGAGTGGGTGGAGAGAAGGAGACAGGAGACTGCTGGGAGGACAGGACATGTAGGGAATGGAGAGGAAGTGTGTGCTGAAACCATGCAGGGAGAGCAGTGAAAGCTGCATATAGGCTGAGCATGCAAATTTATATGGGAATGTACATTTTCATTCAATCATAACAAAAAGTTACATGGGGTCAGCTTGAGTTGGAATCAACTCAGTGGCAACTTTTTTTTTTTTTAATCAAGTAAAAGGCAGAAGAAGGATGTATGTAAACTTGGACCCCTGAACACGGGAATTAGTCAAGTTATGACAAGGGCATTTTCTCATTAGATTTTTATTTATTCCAGGCACTTGTCATAAGGAGGTTTAGAAGTAATTTATAAGAGCTCCTCAACACAATTCTTCTATAGCTACACCCTGACATTTAACCAATTCACTTGTTTGTACAATTCTAAGTACAATTAATTATAAACTCAGCTGACTTTCTAAAAGCACAGTATTTTGACACTAGGATGAACCAACACTACTGTCCCTGGGAGCAGCAAGGATACCAAGTAGCAATGGGTTCCAGAGTGTCCTGTCTTTTTGTTCCTAGACTGCCAATTTAAAAACCACCATTCTACTGTAAGGCCATATTAAAGACATATGCAGGTTAGGTTCACCAGCGAAGTACTGGTTGTACAATACATGTAAATACATAGAAGACAAACAACACGTTGTACAGGGTCATATACAAATAAAACACAAAGCACATTAGAATTACTGTTTATAGTTCAGGGAATCAGTAAGCAGGGACTTGGTATTTACACATATCATATTTAAACACTTCCTGAAAGTGTTATACAGTTAGATTGTGATACTTGGCACCTTAGTCCAAACTTCAAAAGAAAATAAAATGAAATCTATGTGTAAGAGTAGTCAGGGCTGTACTGAACGGCTTAGCTGCACACAGCCAGGTAAACTGTGCCTCT
This sequence comes from Heterohyrax brucei, assembly GCA_028571685.1. NCBI lineage: Eukaryota > Metazoa > Chordata > Mammalia > Hyracoidea > Procaviidae > Heterohyrax > Heterohyrax brucei. The sequence goes on along the minus strand of CM053154.1, from coordinate 98,001,718 downwards.
AGGCCAGTTGCTCAAATTCATGATTATATATTTAAGCAAGACAGAGAGGAGTGATGATGAGAATTATGAGGGCTGTCCTGTGCACTGTAGGATGTTTAGCAGCATTCCTGGCCTCTCTTACCCACTGGATGTCAGTAGCATCCCAAAGTGTGAAATGAAAGACTTTCCAAACAGTGCTAGTTGTCCCCTAGGATCACCAACACTAGAAGATGCCCTCAATACTGCCTATGACAACTTCCTGCTCCCCCAAAGCCCTTTCATGATGGCCACAGTAACCTCACATATTCTCAACCCCTTTCACTTTCAGCTCATTTCGTCTTCCTTTCAAAGAGCTGACAGAGGTCTGTGAAGGAACTGCCACCAAGAACTTACACACAGCGAGCTGCCCGCCTTACAGATCATCACCCACAGTTTTGCTCCAACCCTGACCCACTCTCCTCAATTTCTCTACTGAAGGTTTTTCTGGCAATTAAACACACTCAGCTGTACCCAGTCTTATTTTCTCCATTTTGTTTTGTTCACTCAGTGGAGTTTAACTATTCTCTTCTGAAACCTTCTACGCCCTTTACTTCTTCTATGATACAGTCTTGTTTTGGTTTTCCTTTTGTTTACAGATACTCGAGTCTGTCCACAAGCACTGCTGTAGGCAGTTACTTGGTTTGGGCCCAGCCCTTCTCCTCCCATCAGCTTCCCTGATGATAAATACTCTGCTCCACATGCCCCTTTAAGCCTAAGACTAGAACTCTCCACAGCTCCCTCATCCATCCCATACGTGAACTCACTGTCTTCCTGACATTGTGCTCTCCTCTCCCCCAGCCCAAGTGGCCTTATCACAAAGCTGCTGAAGGAAACTGGGAAGTAATCCTTGAACAACCCAATCTCTCCCCAGACCTCAAATCCTATCAATTCAATGTTCTCTTGGGTACTCTCATTCTTTAACCAACCCACACGTCCCTAAAATCCTATTTACACCCACAGCTCTATACACAGATCCTAGCTCAACATTCTTTTATTAAGAAACGAACAAAGAAACTGTCACTTTTTCTTACATTTCTCTCACTTCACTTCTAATTCCAGTACCTACTAACATAAACCCCTTGCTGAGCCTTATCTCATTCCAACTATGGCTAGCATTCACTCTCCTAGCTTCTAAAAGACCTCAGGATCGCTGGTCCCTCAGAAAAACAGAACGCCACTCAAGCTTCCACACTTTTGTCTAAAATTAACCATTTCCAAAAGGTCTTTGCAGTCTGTAAATTAAGTGTTCTCATTCTGTACTATCAGAACACACTGCTGTGATTTGTTTAAAGGTGGCTTCCAAATGGAATCATTGGTCTACTGGGAGCAGACACTGTTGTGTCTTTTCTGTTGGCCACTGTGGCTCTCAACCCTTAGCACAGTCAGAAACATGTGGAGTCAGCATCCCCTGAAAGAGAAGCAGCCCAGCCAGGCTGAAAAAGTACTGAAGAAACACAAATCCTTCATATAAAAATTAGTTAAAATACTCCTAATAATAGCTTCAAATGTTTGCTATCAATACCATACATATTACAAATACTTTCAGAAAATGGTTTCAAAAAAAAAAAAAAACAAAACACCATTCTTTCCAGAAACAAGTGTCTACACTTAAAACATTTACAGCTTACTTTCACTCCAGAATTATTTCCTTTTTTCTAACAGTCTTAAGACTCACTTACATATTCTTTTAAACTTCTGATGGAATACAAACCTAATTTTTGGTGCTAACACAATGCATCATTTTTGACCTTACATCCTTTATATTTGGATTCTTTATGGGTAGGGACTTGGTTTTAGCTAATGTCCTAAGTACCCTACATTAAAAACTGAGGTGCTCATACTGGACTTAAAAAGAGACAAGAACAGTTACTTCTCAGTCTACTCACACTCATAGTGACCCCATGTACAGTAAGTAACAAAATATATCTACTTCTGTTTCCTAAGAATTTTTTAATCTCATGAAACATCAGAAATTACTTTTAAAAACAGAAAAAACTCTCACTAGCTATTAAAGAAATTCAAATTGAAACAACGAGGTACCAATCATCTCACCCAACAAGGCCGGCCGTGATCCAAAAAACAAACAACAAATGCTGGAGAGGCTATGGAGAAACTGAACTCTCTTCTACACTGCCGATAGGATTGCAAAATGGTACCACCTCTTTGGAAAGCAACCTGGTGCTTCCTTAAACAGTTGGAAATAGACATACCATCTGACCCAGTAATCCCACTACCTGGAATATATCCTACAGAATCAAGGACATTCACATGAACAGAAACATGCACACAAATGTTTACTGCAGCAAAGTCCACAGTACCAAAGTATGGAATCCACCCAGATACTCAAAAGCAGAGAAATGGAAAAATAGATGGTATATATACTCAATGGAACACTATGCAATGACACAAAACAATGAGGATTTCAGGAAGCATCTCATAACCTGTTTTCAATTGGAAGACATTACGTTTGGTGAAAGTAATCAGCAGCACAAGGACAAATATTGTATGAGATCCCTACTATAAGGACTTGAAAATAGACTCATGTATAGAAGAAAAGACTCTTGGACAGCTGCAAGGAAAAAGAGGGAAAGAGAGAGGGAGGGAGAGGGCTGGTTACAGATTAAGATAGTTGACAGAAACTTGGTTGGGTGAAATCAGTGACAGCACACATTAGAAAGAAGATCAATTTAACTGGACTTCAGTGTAACCTGAAAACTTCCAATCTTAACCCAATATGGCAAGAACAGAGTAGCAGGGGTGGAGGTCCGGGGACCACACTCTCAGGGGACATCGAGGCCAACTGGTATAACTTGTTTACTGCTAAGGGAGTCTTCTGCACCCCATATTGGTGAGTAGCATCTGGGGTTCTTAAAAGCTAGCAAGCTGCCATCTGAGGTACATCAAATGGTCCCAACTCAGCAGGAACAGACAGATGATCACCAAGGACAGAAATGACATGGGGGAAGGGGAACCCAAAACACAGAAAGACCCATGTGAATGGGTCACTACATCAACATGCAACCAGAAGAACCAGATGGTGCCCGGCCACTACCAGTGACAGCCGTGATGGGGTTCACAAAGTTGAGTCCCAACGGCAATACAAGAGTAAGTACGGGTGCACCCTGATAATTCCACTAGAAGACCACAATTAATGGTCCAAAGGCCTAGGGGTTCCCCTGGTAGCATGGCCCCTAGACCTGATGCTGCCCTCATTACTGAGGTCAACTCCTTGGACAGGAATGGACTAGACTCAGTGACACAGAATGACCATATTATGTGTGCACTTTATGGTTCTATGCATCTACAGGATGTCGTCCTACTGTCCTCTTACTAGAGCAGAGTGGAGAGGCTGCAGAAGAGGAGACAGGAGACTGAGAGGATATGATGTGTACAGAACAGAAAGGAGGAGTGTGCTGTCACCAAGCAAGGAGAGCAGTAGGAGCTACACATAGGTGGGCATGTGGAATTTACACCAGATTGTACACTCTTACTCAGTCACAATCAATCAATCGAAAAATACTCACCTTCAACGACAATGATGGATGCTGATAGTCTCGAGATGTTCTAGGCGTTACCGGTTGTCCTTTAAAAACAACAAAAATTAAAGAACTTGGAGCCAGACACTGGACAGAGTAGGTCAAAGCTAGAGCTCTTCCAGGCCAAGGCTTGGCAAGGCCACTGCGGTCCTTTATGGCTGACGCAGTGACACAAGTCACCATACTAATGGTATTTACAAGGTTTACCTTTCAGAAAGTAACAGAAGGGAATCACTTATTACCTTGACGAGACTTAAAATTCCCCAATTATTATAAAGTGCCATGAATCAACTTAAATGTTAAGGCAGGAAGAGTTCCAAGTTGTTCTCATGTAGAAGCAGCTTTGGATAGAAGCTGAGCTCATAACCACTGCACCACCAGAGCTATTTTTTTTTAAAGGCACCCTGGTGGCACAGCGGTTAAGTGCTTAGCTACTAGCAAAACCCACCAGCCAGAAAAAGTTGTGGCAGTCCGCTACTGTAAAGATTTATATAGCCTTGAAAACCCTACAAGTACCTAATGCTACTTTGTCCTATAGGGTTGCTATGAATCAAACGGATCTGATGGCAGTCGGTTTGTGGTGAAGGTCACTAGGGCCAAGTGTTTTTGCCAGAAATTGATCACTCTGATTCATAACTTACAAGAATCTTTCTGAGAACAGTCTTTTTTAAACTTGGTGACTTCATTATTTATGATCTGTATTTGATACACTGTACTGATTTTTTAATTAACTGAGGGATGCTGTAAGGAAACATTAAAAAAAAGTTTGCAAGAGGAAAACCATCAACAGCTGCCACATGATAAAACTGTCCACAGATGATGAAGCCATGTGCTAAAATCCATGGATTACTTCTGAGGAGACCCAAATTATATTCTTGTAATTTTGGAAACTAAACTGAGAAAGATAATTTCAACAAGCCTTAGGCTCCTGTTTTAAAACAGATTGTATCTACCTTGCTTTATAAGCTTCCTGTGATTACACACAGATATGTCATTTTGGAAAAAACTACAACTGTAAGGGATTAGTTATTATGAAACATTAAGAAATGTTACCTCTAATAGTGTCAAACTGGTTTTTCAAGAGGTTCAACCTCCCTTCTCCAAAAAAAAAAAGTTGAAATCCTAAAGGGGAAAACTCCACCATCTTAACTGGATCTGACTCACTTCTCTACCTTTTTTACCCTAGGCTCCTTCACTCTGATCAGAAAATAGCTTAGGACCACCAGAGATGAAACCGTCTGGCCAGACCCACTGCACTTTCACAGAAGCCTTCATCTACAGCACCAATTCCCATTCCTAGCAGTGGACACCCTAGTGGTACAGTGGTTAACCAAAAGGTCTGAAGTGTGAATCCGCCTGGTGCTCCTTGGAAACACTACAGGCCATTTCTATTCTGTCCTATAGGGTCACTATGAGTCAGAATCGACTCAACAGCAGTGAGTCTGGTTTTGGTATCACTGGAGAAGTGTTGAAAATACAAATCCTGGGTTCCACACCCAGGAATTCTGATTTATCTGGTGTGGGGTGCAACTGGGAGGCTTTTTAAAACTCCCCCAACATGACTAGACCATGATAAATGTGCATACAAAATACAGAGTCCAGCACAACGTACCTGGGCTAGGGCCAAAAACCTGCTTCCCTAGTCTTCAGTAACAGAAGAATGTACATGCTCCTTACCAATCTACAGTAGTAGCTGGGGAAGTTTTCTGTTTGGCTTCAAGTAAAAGCAATCAAGATACACAGGGGGGTGCCCTTCAGTACTACAATCAATTAGGTTGTCAGCTGAATAAACTGGGCAGTTTAAACTTAACTCATTTTTCTTCAGGGACAAAACATTCGGTGGAAGAAATCCTACAGGTAGCAGGTAGGGGACCTTGTGCTCAGCAAAGCTTGGCTTGCCCCTCCTCTAAACCTGCCTTCCAGGAATTGGGTGGAACACTCTCAACCCTTTATTTTGTAAATAAATTTTAACCAGCAGAAGCAAGCGAAGGTTGTTGCTTCATTATTCAAAGTACTCTGTGTGACAGTAATAGCACTAGAGACTATGTCCGTTTCAAAGCTGCTGACTTCAAGACTCACCAACGAGAGGACTGATGTCTCCTTCAGCAAGTAAGGTTTAGCGCCAAAAAGCCTCAGAAGTCCACCCAAAGCCTAGGAACGCAGAGGTCTCTGGAACATCTTTTGTTCTTAACCTGAAATTGAAATTGAACTGGCAATATGTAAGTGCTTGGCATGAGGTTCTAAAATGTCCCCTCTTGTAGATATTCTGGCAGCTCAAGCAGTAAGTTCTCACACACCCAGATACTTGGAAACAAGGTAAAAGTGTTCCCTCTGCCTCCACCTGTGAACCAGCTGACACCTCCAGACTTAGCTGGGTAAGGGACTTCCTAGAACTGGGAGAGAGGGTCCTATAGTAGAAGGAGAGGGAAGACTGGCTGCTGTCACTGGTTCTGACAGAGGAATAGATCCAGGTAGCTTCAGGGTGGGTTAGGGGTGAGTGGGGGTAGTGAGTGCTTTGAATGTTAAGGGACACGGCTTAGGGCTGGGTTCTGGAAGAAATGTGTAATTCAGAGGCTGACAGCCAGGCAGAGGGTCACTGTCTTTAAAGGATGGTACCACCGACAGGGTCTGCCAACAAATAAAAACAAATAAAACATGCCTACAGGTAAAGCCTGCAGCAAAGTCAGAAAGTGGAAGAAATCCTACAAGGTATCCCTTAAGGGAGTTTTCAAGATAAGGGCACAATCTGGGAAAGCCCAGGAATTTCACTATGACAGAACGCATTACTTGTATTTGACAAATAGAAGGATAATACGCATTTAAAAAGACAAGAAATTTTAGAGTGGCAACTAATGAACAGGTAGTTCTATACACTTGTTTTATACACTTGACCGCAGTCTCATGCAGTCTTAAAGAACGTAATCTCTAAACCTTAATTACAATGTGTGAACACTTCCGAATTCTAACTGAAATGAACAAACTGGAAAACAATCCACAATTTTAAGCAATTATGGTAATCTTAACAGCGACTATTTCAAAACATTAAGGAATTGCTACCAATCTTCTTTCAAAAGTCACTAGAAGTTACAAAATAGATTAGCTGATAACTTGACTCGAAAATAACTGGAGTGGGTAGCAGTACAGATGAAACAAACCAGCTGTTAATTACTGACACTGCCTCAGATTAACTGTATCTGACACTTTAAATAAACGCTACTTCTAATTATCTTAGAAATCTAACAGCTAACTTCCAAATTATAGGATATTAAAAAAATAAATAAATAAATAAATAAATAACCCAAATCTGTTGCCGTAGAGTTCATTCCAAACTCACAGCCACCCTGTAGAGATTAGAACTGCCCAGAGTTTCCAGGAGCACCTGGTGGGTAAGAACTGCGACCTTCTGGTTAGCAGCAGTAGCACTTAACCGCTGCATCACCCCAGTTTCCAGGAAGGGTACAATAACTAGCAATAAGGTGGTGTGACTAACAAAGTTAACAAGCCACTACCCTACATTCAAAAATGGTTCCAAGGAGAACACCTAAAGTTACATTTACTTATAAGCGTTGCTGTGCATTTGTTTGAAATTCTTAAAAATGCTACTCAAAAATAGAAATAAAATCAGCCCCGATTGTTATCTTCAAAGGATGAGAATTCTGAGTATTCAAATTCCAGCTATCTTGAGAAAGATGAGAAAAACGCTAAAAACTTACACATTCAAGACACACCAAGCCACTTGCCACTGAGTTGATTCAGACTCCCAGTCCAAGCAGACCATGCCCTATGGGGTTTCCAAGGAACAGCTGGTGAAACTGTACTACCAACTTTTTGGTTTAGCAGCCAAGCTCTTCAACACTGTGCCATTAGGGCTACCATTTACAATTGCTATTCTGGAGAAACATTAACCAACAATTTTGTTTAGTTGGAGTACCCACTATAGAAATAAGTGCCTTGACCGCTTCACGAACTTTTAAAGTTCTCTTCGAAAACACGGTCTTGATAATTTATATGACCAGTATGCATTTCATTTAAGTATTATTTTGTACCTGAGTCAGCCACTTTATGTTTGTCTTTGTGGCATAACTGATTTCCACCACTACCAGGGACATCCTGAATTATTGCTCAGTTAGGAAATAGCTCCTGGCTGTTTAGGGAACATCATGTGTGGTCTTGACCTAGGACCCCTGCTGTACTCCAGGGCTGGCTGAAATAACTGCAGCAAGGTTTGAGATCAACTGAAGAGGGCAGATGAAGAGCTTCTACAGCCTTGAAAGCCCAGTTCAGCATTCTGGAGTTTATTCTACAGTCAACGGGAACACACTATTTGTTTCAAAATGGAATATGGTATAACTTGCATTTTGTTCAATAGAGCAGTGTAGATGTTATCTGGAAAATGAACGGTGAGAACAGATGCAAGAAACAAGACAAAGTCAGGAACAGACCGATGGCAGTTAGACAATGCGAAAGGATCTGAGTAACATGTAATAGGTTAAAATTCACCAAAGAGGGTACACTTACAAGATTTACCATGGGCTGGTGGGAAAGAAAAGCATTCCTACCTTCAAATCCAGTGGACTAGAAAATTAAATGATCACGGCAAATTCTGGTACGTGCCATAAAACAAGAAAATGGTCTTCATGCACAGTAACATATTAAAGGGGGGTGCTTAGAGTAAGGCCTGAGGAAGTGGCATTTAAAAAGACCTGGAGCATGAGTTGGGAGTGGGAACTGTTAGGGGTGGTCGATTAGGGATGGAAACTGAGTGATAGTTCCATGCAGAGAGAAACAGAGGTCATTTGTTTCCTGATAAACAGCTATCGTTTAAAAGTAGAAGTTACAGCAAGTTTTCTTTTTTTCCCTTTGTTTAGGAAGTATATATTCCACCTGGATGCTTGTTCCAATTCTTTGTTAAATATATCCCCTTTTCCAAAATGTTTCTCTCTTGGTTTTTTTTTTTACTAATATTTTTATCTTGTTATAAATCCTTTATGTTCAGCTCTTTACTAAATTCATGAAATAGAACTCTGGGTACTGAATTTATTATTCCTCTCTTCTCTGGTTGAGATGCAAGACAGGTGTGAAGAGAAAGCAATTCCCAATCATGAGGTAGTATTTAAGCAGAACTTGTATCTGTATTTGTTATGTCTCCTGTTCTACTGGGAACTGCACTGGAAACTGGATTTAAAGACCCCACAAAATCTCTTCCAACTGAGCAATTTTACAAAGTCCCCAATCCAGTGGCTCTTATAAACATTTCTTGCTAACCAGGACTCATCTGAGAACCTGAAGCAAGTCAGGACCAACTCCATAAATTTTTTTTTTTAATTTCAGCAACATACACAAGTTCTGAGGAGGTCCATGGACCTTACAGTTGAAACATCTGACCCAATGTGTACAGTACACATGAGCTACCTAAGAGCTCTTAAAGAGAATAGCTGTAGATGGATGACTGAGTATGTTATGAACATTTAAAGATTTATTGTTAGTAATACATTTTTATCCACCTAAAGAGATACACCACACTCTCTATAAGCCACAGGAAAGCTCTTTTCTATTTACCTTTGACTATCAGGACCTTTAGTTTACTTACTGTAGCTAAATGTAGGTAATAATACTGTTTTCCTCAGTGTTTCTTTCTCAAAAGCTTTGTTAATAAAAGAGTACAGGCTAATTTCCTCTATAACGCTTATATTGAAATTAGCCTAACAATTTCTAATCCAACCACTACTTCATCTATCCATTTTGCAGATGACTCAAGAATCAAGGTATCTAGGGTTACAATGGAGAATAGTAACAAAGAGAGAGTCATTATCAGGTGAGATTCCTTTAAAATTTTCATAAAAAGAAACACTACTACATAAAATGTGTTCTTTTCCAGTGAGGGAAAAATTTCATCATTTGGACTGACTGGTGGCTTTCTCTCCCCTCTTCTTGTAGTAGCAAACAAGATCCCAGTCTAGCTAAGGAATAAAGGTGGGGACTCTAGTAGGGTGAGCAGTCAGATCTGGAGCTGGATGGCCCATCTACAGAGGCTTGTGGGTTCTACTTCAGGGGTCTGAAGGGAGATCTTTGCGACTACACATTCACGGCCCCCTGAGGAACATAACCCACAGGAGCCTCCTAGCTCCCTCCCTTATCCCTGAGGCTAGGAGTGGACCTAAGGAGACCTAGAAGCAGTGGGACTTCCACTCTCTACGGAGGCCCGACACCTTGCCAGGTCCTATGTAAGCTGGTTTTAAGAGTCAAGCGCTGTAGCTCCTGACTAATGTTCAAATGCTCAGTGAACTACACCATTTCGATTTTGAGGAAGGTAGAGAACAGAGAACAAAGCCAGGAAGAGAAGAAAACTGTACTATTCATGTGAGGGCTCCCAGCATTCAGAAGATATACATCATACTTGAGCAGGAGGCATTTCACTGCTAGGCAAAACCATAAACATTTTAAGAGCAAGAAAAAAGTAAAAGCACTTCATTCAAGTAGTCAGTTACAGAATATAAGTACAAGTTTTAAATTTTTTAAGTCAGTATTTAATTGAAAGGACAACGGCCTGGTAAATAAAGTGGAAAGAGTATCTCAAAACGGGGTGTAGGGGGGAAGAAGAAACCATGTAGGGAAAAAAGACAGATTTAGAGGACAAGGAGACAGGAGAAATGACAAGTGAATGACAGGAATTCCAGAAGACCGAAGACACAGATGATCGTTAAGTGAACATGTAAGTCAACAGGATATTTAAAAAAGGTAAGACCCTAACCGTTAAGTTGGAAAAATTCCTACATTTAAGAGGAAAGCTGCTTGGAAAAAGAACAAAGAATATTATCTACAAAGGATACAAATATAAAATGGCATTAAACAGCTGCTTTCAAGCACTGGAAGATCTAGAAATAGCATCTACAGCTACTAACAGAAATATACATAAGTTGAAGGAATTTATACAATCCAAACTAATCCACCTGCCATAAAGAAATTCACAAATATGCAAGAATTTAACTAATGTGACCTACATGTTACCATCTTTTTTTTTTTTTCAAAAACAACAAGCTAATTCTAAAATTCACAGGGAAAAGACAAGGCACACAAAATAATGAAAACAATCTTTACGAAAACAAAGAAGTCACAAATTTCCAATTTCAAAATCTACCACAAAGGCACCATAATCAAGACTCTGTGGTACTGAAGGGAGAGACATAAAGATGAATAGAATATACCTGAATATTAGAAATAAACATAAGGTGCCCAGGTGCTAAGTCAATTTCACTGAGTTAAGACCTGAATACCAGAATATACCTCAATATCAGAAATAAACCATAAGGGGCTAGTGTGCTAAATCAATTTCAGTGAGTTAAGACTATTCTTTTCAATAGCTGGTACTAAGACAGGCAGAAACCCTGCTGGTATAGAGGTTAAGTGCTGCTAACCAAAAGGTCAGCAGTTCCAACCCACCAGGTGCTCCTTGGGAATTCTATGGGGCAAGTTTACCCTGTGGGTTTGATCTGGTCAGTACTGGGCAAAAAAAAGGACATCTATCTCACACCATACACAAAAATTAATTCAAAACGAAACAAAGACCTAAATGTAGAAGCTACAACTATAAAACTCTTAGAAAATAGGTGTAAATCTAAGGTATGACCCTGAATTAGGGAACAGTTCCTCAGATATGACATTAAAAGCACAAACCACTAAACAGAAAATAAAACTGGACTTCATTAAAATGTAAAATTTTTGTGCTTCAGAAGACACTATCCAGAAAGTCAAGACACAACCTACATTACAAAATGGAGAAAAAAATACCTGCAAATTATATCTCTGATAAGGGACTAGTGTAATTTAACAGTAAAAAGACAAACCCAGTTACAAATTGGACAAAGGATATGAATACACATTTCTTCACACAAAATACACAAATGGCCACTAAGAACAACAACAAAAAAAAGATGTTCAGCATTAGTCACCAGGGAAATGCCAATCAAAACCACGTGATGCCGGAACTATAAAGACAAACTATATACACTGTTGGCCAAGATGTGAAAAACTGGAACACTTATACACTGCTGGCAGGAATGTAAAATGTCATGGAAAAGGTGTATAAACCTAGTGGAATTTGTTGAATGGGAACCTGCTTTGTAACTTTCACCCAAAACACACACAAAAAAGATAGACCTATTCTCACAAAGTTAAATATAAAATTACCACACAGGACTTAGCAATTCCACTCCATATATACTCATGAGAATTGAAAATATTAAATTCACACAAAACTTTTTCACAAGTATCTATAACATTATTTATGAAACAGAAAGTAATGGCCAACTGATGACTCTCTACCAATTCATGAATGGTTAAACAAAATGTGTCATGTCCACACAATGTAATTATTATATGGTGATTAAAATGGAATCAAGTACTGATCCTTGCTACCACGAACAAAATTATGGATCTAGACAATGATCACTAATGGCTTAAAAACAAGAAAGAACACTTATTATTATGCGCCTATGACAGCACTGCCAATGGTCTTTTCCAAAAAAAGCCCTCTTGAAATCAAAATAGCCTCTAGGGCTGATTACCATTTTTAAACGAAATACAAAAGAGATTCCAAAAGCACAATGGAAATGCAAGGAAAACAGCTAAGAAAATAGAACCTGTACATCATCACTAACACTCTACACTCAAAATGTGGCTGACAAAAATTCAGATGTGCTCTAAATATAAATGATTTTGAAGTCCTAGCACAGAATGTAAAATAAACATATTCTAATACATATACTGGGTTAAAAAAATTATCATTCAAGGGAACAACATGTTTTTTGACAACTAAAAAATATAAAATTACATGCAGCTCATATTATTATTTCTACTGGACAGTACCATTCTCGATGAAAAATTACCAACTATGAAGTGTGATCCTGCCTGGATCTCAATTCAAATCAGCCATTTGTATAAAAATATTACATAATCAGTCACATTTGAACACTGCTTTATGTTATATTAAGGAATTACTATTATTTTTCTGGAATGATAATAGAACTCTTATATAAGAATGATAAGAGAAGTCTTAGAAGGCTGAAATATTTACAAATAAAAATCAAACTGTAAAATAAGACAGGCTACGCCCCCATCTTTACCTGCTCATCAAAAAGAACCTTGGCCCTGGGCAGCTCTCCTGGGAAAAGGAAGCCCTTTTTGAGGCCAACCTGAATCTCAGTCCAAACTGTGTCCATGGGCAAACAAATGATTTCTCCCAGCCTCTGTTTTAACAGCATATCTAGCTTGAACTGGCTACGAGACTAGAAAATGCAGTTAAACCTACAGCCCAGTGCCTGGGCCTAGTAAATGTCAATTAACGTGGTTCTACCAAGAGTACTAGCCACAGCTCAAACGATGGGGGAGTGGAAGTGGTTAGCACCTATGTCACCACTTTCTACGAAGATGTCTCACCTCCAGTAGGGCAGCCAGAGGGTAGGAAAGATAACTTAATTCTACACCCCTCCCAGTTTCTCCAGGCACCGGCCATGAGAGGATCCTGAGACAGGCACTCTCAAGGCTCTCCTTCACAATCTGGCCACTTCTGAACACAAACTTGCCTCATGTTTCCCCTTCCCTCTAATCAGTTCAATTTTACTTTAATATTTTATGTTTAAAGGATAGCTTGTAACAGTATCCTTACGTAAAAGAGAAAATCACCAGTTCAAAAAATAATACTGACAATAAAACAAAGAAAATACACGGGACTGTAACCAAAACCGAAGCCATTGCCACTGAGTCGATTCCGACCCTACAGGGCAGTGCAGAACTGTTCCATAGTTTCAAAGGAGCACCTGGCGATTTGAATTTTCTGCTGACCTTTTGGTTAGCAGTCACAGCATCTAACCACTACACCACCAATTTATACAAATGCAAGATAACCAATGTGAAGGATGGCCTTCCTAACGTCAGTAATAAAGCAATTTCTTCCAATACTCGTTAAAAACTTACTTTTGAAACTAAGAAATCTTGTCTAGAAATGAACACTAGAAACTTGACTTTTCATTCATATATCCTAATGTTTTGTCTAAACGAAGAATCTCAGATATTTTCACTTACTAGAAACTCAGAAAGTTACCCTTTCAAAATACCCACTAAAAGTAGAAACAATAATCATATTAAGATCAACAGTTTCGACTATTATTTTTTAATTAGAAGAGTCATTTACAGCTTTAAAAACTCTTCCTGCGCCACCAGGTTCAGGTTGCTCAGGCCAGGCCAATCTGGGCGGTCCCCCCTCCTGCGGCCCAACCGCAGGCCTTTCTCCGGCCACTCGGAGTAAGCAGCCGGCAGAAGCTCTGAACAGTCCAACGAATAGCTGTGAAAACTAGAGGGGCAAAACACTAGTTCTCCTCGTGCCGAATTAATCGCATTACCTGCTGGGCGAGGCGTTCCCGCAAGTCACTCGGAGAGAGGGTTAGAAAACCGCGCCGCGAAGGACGCCACGAGGGAGACCGGCACCGCTCGGCGCCCGCTCCCCTCCCCCACGACCCCGCGCGGCCTCTTCCGGCAAGAGGCCGGCTCCAAGAGCGCGGCTCGTTTCCTCTGAGCGCCCGCGCCGCGCCTGGGGTCCTTCCAACACCCCTTTTAAGCCACAGGGAGGTGCCTGCGGCCTTCCAAAAGAAAACAAGGAGCTAGGACCAGGGCCTGCCCGGTCCCGCAACCTCTTCTTCGTCTCCAGACGGGCCTGGGACAAGGGCAAAGGGGGTGGCCATCGCAATCAATTCTCAGTAGTATCGTTTTCTGCTTACAGGAAATAGTTTGCAAGGAAAGGAGGTGCCATTACCAGGATCACAAAAACTACGTCGGCGGCCACTCTGTACAGCCCAAGGACTGTGTTTGTCCCGGAGGAGAGGAAGCAGCAAAAGGAAACGGAAGTGCAGATGCGAGACAAGACCGCTTGCCGGTGAACTCAGGCGGGAAGAACGGGAGTGCAGCGTGAACGGCGGGCAGCGTCCAGAAGTTTTTAGGGGCAAAGAGTAATCAACAAAAGAATATTCAAAGATACAAAGGAAATGAAAAAACTGGCTAAAATTCAGCAAAAATGTAGTTACAGGGCAAAAGGCAATAATAAGCCAAGATTTACACCAAAAAAAAAAAAACCCACTAAATGATACCTCCATGAGCACGCAAGAAACGCAGAGGCGTAAGAGCTCAGAGCTGGGACACAGAACAGAGGCGGCTTTGGAAAGACTCAAAGGACTGAAATGGTTCCTCGGGGAGCGGGAAGGTGGGGAGGAAAGAACAACTCTTTTCTCTAAAAGCTGTGTACTTGAACCCAAGTAAAGTACTACTTTCATTAAAAGAAATTCCTTGACTATCGCTCAACCCCCTTTTCAGTGCCAGGCTTCTGATACTCACCCTTTCGGGGTCCACTCCTCCAACTCGGGCCTGACCGAGGGCTTCCGCACATTTGACTCCTCTCTGCCGCCAACTCAAGCCCTTCCCGCCGGGTCCACGGACCCCGCCTACCGGTTGCTAAATCTCCCGTAGTCCCCACCCCTCGTAGGCCCGTCTCTTCCGTCTCGTTCCTCTGGTGTGCGCCCTTGACCTCAGACCCCGCCCCCCCACCTAATCTCAGCTCCGTGCTCCCACAGGCAATTCTCCCACTTTGCTGCCCCAGGCGAGCGCCCTGACCTTAGGCCTTCTCCCCGTCCCACCCCAGGTCACCCCTCACCTCGGGATCCGGGACTACAAGCCCCCACTCTTCACATCCGGCACTTCCCTCTCCCGCTTGAGCACCTAGAAAAGGGTGGAATACGGTGGACTTGGCAGTTGTACCAAAGGCAGTTGAGGCTTGTTTATCATCACCATGGAAACCCCTGCCAGCGTGCCGGGACGCCCCCCCTTGGAGGCGGGGCCAAGCGCGCGGGCGGACGCGAGCTTACGATTCCTGCCGCTAAGTACGCAGCCGGCGTTTCCGGGAGGCCCTAACACTGTCGGTGTCTCTGGCCCCTGCTCAGCCACACGCCCTGGGCTTCTGAGAGCCGCACCCCTGGAATTCTGCAACCCGCCCGTCTGCCAGCTGCCGGCGTGACCGCGAACTCGGCCCCCTCGTTGATCCCCACCTTCAGCTCCCGAAAGACGCGACGCAGCCCTGTTTCCTCGGCGGAGCCGGAAGAAGAAAAGGATCTCGGCAGGGCGGGGCCTCCACGGCGGGCGTCCGGGGGGCGGGGCTGCGAGGGCGCCATTGTGACGTTCCTGCAACGGAGATGGCGATTGGCCGCTGGAGAACGGGCTGGGCTAAGACCGGAGGAGGCAGGCCACGCAGATGCTCTCCTCCAATGACTTGGACGGGGCTGTTTGGCTGTGCCCCCTCCTTCTCAGACCGGTCAGGTTGTCCGTCCGCGCGCAACCCGAGTTACCGGGCTATTCTGCCCGCGAAGCCTACTGGGAACTGGGTGGGGGTGGGGGTGGGGGTGGGGGTGGGGGTGGGGCCGCCAGCGCGCCATTGTGACGCGCGCAGAACGGAGCTAGCGATTGGCCGCCGGGACCGAGACTTCGGGGGAGCCAAGCGAGCAAGCGGCCCGCTGAAGCGGGGCACTTGTGGGGAGTGACGTAGCAGGAACGGCCCAAACCCTAGTCGCGGCTGTGGGGGGGGATTTGCCCACTTGTCAACCTGAATCTCTGGAGGATACGGATTATTATCCGCAATGAAAAAACAAGGGGTCTAAAGAACCCCTGCCCTGAACAGACGCAAGAAAAAAAGCGTTTTGTCGAGAGAGGACACGGTACAGGAGGCGGAGTAAACGCGTAGGTGACTGCTAGGTCCTCAAGGGATTAGTCAGATACTAACCACGTGTCCTGTGACTACCACCTGAGCAGTTAATGGCTTCTTTGCCTGAGGCAGTAAAGCAGATTTTTCCCCCCCCCCCCTTGATGTTTTCTATTTTTCGAATTGCATTCGTAGAGGAAAGATATCAAGTACTCAGGGAAAAGTTAAGCCAATTATTTTTAGTCTGTAGAAAAATTTAAATGCTGTACTGAAGCAGCACCACTTGGCCCCTGGTAGCACACTGGTTAAAGCGCTCGGCTGCGCCAAGAGGTTGTCAGTTCAAAAGCCTTATGTCCTCAAAGATTATAGCCTTGGAAATCCTGTGGGACGGTTCTAATATGTGTGCAGAGTGCCTGTGAGTCAGAATCGACTTGATGTCAGTGGTGGTTTGGTTTGGGAAGCAGCACCAATTCACACTGTCAGCGTGAAAGCTGGACCCTTAGATTCCTGGAATACTTACAGTTCATTCAGAGGATGGAGAGCTAAACAGCATTTTAGTACCCGTGAAACAGTGGAAGAGGGGTTACGGCGCTCCCCATGCTTGATGGGTATCTGCGTGAGTTGGTTACTGCACAGCAGGCTGGGTGGTAAAGGGATATTGCTGGTCAAGTTGGGGCCGTTCCCAGGCGTCTGGGCCGGCAGTTGGAGTCTGGGCTTGGACTTTGGTGAAATGAGGTCTAGCTCGGTCTCCATTCCAGGTCGTCGCCGTTTTGGTACTACTGTAAATTTCCCCATCCGTAAGTAGATAGCTTTGCCTCTGTGAAGCCTTAGGACAACCTGAAGACTTCATTTGGATAAAGATGAGGTGGTGGGGCAGCCTGCAGAATTCTGTATCCCTCTCGAAGTAACTAACTTTTGGGGAAATTACATAATAATATTACAAATAATATTGTAACAAATATAAGAAGTGTTACCATTTTGCCGTATTTCCTTTAGTTGTTTTTGAATAAAAGACGACAGATAAGCCAGTGCTCTGGGATGATTAACTTTTGTAAAAAGCACTGTAATTACAATTTTTTTCTTGATGTTTTCTATTTTTCGAATTGCATTCATAAAGGGAAGCTATCAAGTACTCAGAAAAATTAAGCCAATTATTTTTAGTTGCTAGAAAAATTTAAATGCTGCAAATAGTATTTTGGGGGTTATTTATATTAGCTTTAATATGTGTTGCCTTCAAGTCACTTTCCACTCGTGGTGACCCCATGTATGTCAGAGTAAAACTGTGCTCCATAGGGTTTTCTAGGGCTGAAGGTTTATTTTGAAAGAGTAATGCTGGATTTTTCTTTGCAGTGCCTTTGGATAAACTTGAACGTCTACCCAGGGGCTCCACCTTAACTTTAAACCAAAACGTCACTGTCATCGAGTCTATTCAGACTCATAGTGCCCCTATAGAACAAAGTAAAGTATCTGGTAGGGCTTCCAAGACTATAATCATTAATGGAAAGAGACTGTCACATCTTTCTCTTTTGGAGCAGCTGGTGTTTTGAACCACCAAACTTATTTAGCAACTGAGCACTTTAACAACTGCATCACCAATACGCTTTCATTAACCTAATTTAGTCTTATCCTTGGTTCCTGAGCAATAATTTTAAACCCTTGGAATTTCCTTAGAAATTGAAGTGCTTAATTACAAGAGCTCTTATCTGCTCACCGAAAAGTCAGTGGTTCAGATCTGCTAAGCTACTTTACAGGGGAGAGATGTGGCAGTCTGCTTCAGTAAAGATTTACATACAGCCTTCGAAACCCTATGGAGCAGTTATGAGTCAGAATTAAAGCAGCTAAAGTGGATTGGGTTTTGTTTGGGTTGTCATTAATAGGCCAGGAGACTACACCTAAGGGTTTATGCTAATGAGATGACTCAGTGAGGGGCTAACTAGGCCGGAAAGACCACCTAATGATATCAGTTGACCCCACGGGAAAGAGCTGATTGAATCAACTATTGCCTGATGGAGTGCTACTCCAGTAAAGTCTGTGGACATTGAAGTTCCTTGGGCTTTCTAGTTAATGAAAAGGAGGATTAACTAGTCACATTTTGAGACATGGCAGCTTCACACTGGAAACCCTTTCAGACCTCACCTTATGTGTCTTCCTTTGTGCTGATCCTGATGTGTATTCTTTATAGTAAAGTTGGTATCATAAGTATAGTGCTTTCTGTGAGTTCTGTGAGTTATTCCATTGAATTATCAAATCCAAAGGAGTAGAACCAGCAAGTCAGAAGTGAAGGCGGCCCCTGAATTTGTAGCCAGCAGGTCAAAAGTGATATGGGCTTTGGGGAACTTGTGACTGGCATTTAATGTCAGGGGCAGAGTTGGCAGTCTGGAGAACTGTGTTTGACCCACTCTGGGTGTTCAGAGTCAGTGGAAGAAGTGTTGCACAGACAGCTGCTTTTAGAATACACGTGTCAAATTAAGTGAAAGGTGGGGATTCTGCATTATGTGTATTATCCTCTTGAATAAACAGTCAGTGGAAAGCATTGATGTTTTGGGAGCAAGGAAGCAACAAAATTTTTGAGCTGTTTATATTACACTACAGACTTGTTTTTTTCCCTCTGTAGACTTATTTTAAAACTACCTTGGTTGAATGGGCTGGAAGAGCCTGGCACTGCAGCCCCAGCATCAGCCCTACATTCCCATCTGAGTGCTAGCCTCTGCGGTGGATAGGGGCAGGATGCGCCTGTCACTCCTCCAGGGCAGAGTTTCTATTACCCAGTGACAAGGGAAGGAGGAGGCCAGAGCTAGCCAATGGCTTCTGAGTCTCACTGTGTTTAGGAAATACGGCATAGGACAGGTGTCTTCCAGCCCTCCCTCTAAGAGTTGACTACAGGCTAAGCACTTTATATTTCTATGCTTTTGTCAGAAGTTCTATGTGTTTTTATCAGTGGGTTTGTTAAGTAGCAATGTGTCCAGCTAACATTTACATTTTCAATAAACTATGAAAAATAGATTTCAAGTTTTATCATGGAAAAATGGAAAGTACTGGATAAATTGGAAAATAGTGGCTTGATGGAATAAAGTGGCAGCGAGAGAGGAGGAAAAAATAAAGGGGGTTACTTCCTGTCTAAAAGAAAACAGAATTTTTCTCAAAAAATAAAACGTGCATCACAAATAGCCTCAGACTAGTAACCACTGAAGTATCTAAGGGTGTGCGCTTTTGAAGGTATCCCCAAAGGCCGGCCACCAGGCTAGTAAAGAACCGGCGTGCCGACTACTGTGTGGCGCCCACGTGGTTTAGTGGAACTACATTTCCCAGAATCCCTTTCCCTAGGGGACAAGAGAGATTATGCAAGATTTGGAAGGCGGGACAAACAGGCCACTGCTTATCGACCTGCAGGTGCTCTATCTCTCTTTGGATCCCCGTTTATCTGGCTGCTGCATAAGGTGTATTAGCTTAGCTCTCAAAGGGCCCTGGCATGTACAGGGACAGCTGCACTACCATGGTCAGAGGAAACAATAACAAGGTTTGGTACATAAACAAGGGCTTATAAGAGCTAACACATTAAAAGTAAGATGCTTCAATTGTCCCTGTTGGAAATAACAGACCCCCATTTTTTTTTTCAGAATTCACTTTAGAAAACTTGTAAATTCTCCATTTCTTTGAAAAGTTTGTAAATCTAGAATGCTTCCTCAAGTACCTGAGAAAATTCTCCCTTATGTCCCAGTTTGTTGGAAGGAGATTGGTACAATTTTGGTGGTACCACCCACCTACCTCTGGCCATCTAAAGATAAGCAGTTGCCATGAAGTCTGTTCCAACTCATGGTAACCCCGTGTGTATCAGAATAAACTGTGTTCCATAGAGTTTTCAATGGCTGATTTTTGGAAGTAGATGAACAGATCTTTCTTCTAAGGCACCTCTGGTTGGACTCAAAACATCCAGCTTTGGCAATAAAGACACAAGGAATCCTATCTTGAACACATGAATGTAATGAGTTGTATCCACTTAGCTATGTACAGGGTTAGGTTCCTTCCCATCTTTGCAATGTCTTTAGCAGATTGCCTGTGATGTATCACTTTCTGGTTTAATATTTATTTAATGATAAAACTGTTCCTTTTTCTCCTGTTTCTGTGGGGAAATTTTCTAGGATGGGAGCAGATTTTGCTTTCAGTATTTCCAAATAAACTCCAACTTGTTCTTGTTTTTCCTCACTTTATATCCATCTTCCCTTCCTGACAGACACTGCTTGCCTTGCTCCCATATTTGCATAAGGTCAAGTATCTGTAACAAACACATTTCTTATTTTAGTTAGCTGCTGCTGAGTTGGCCTTTAATTCATGGCGACATCACACATGATAGAACAAAACACTGCAGGCACCATTGTGATCTACATAGAGGGTTTCCATTTGCTAATTTTCAGAAGCGGATCACTAAGACATTCTTTCTAGTTCCCCTTAGTCTGAAAGCTCTGCTGAAACCTGTTTAGCATCATAGCAGCAGGCAAGCTTCCACTGACAAAGGGATGGTGGCTGCTCATGAGGTGCATTGGCCAGTTACCCTGCTTAAAAGGTGAGAATTCTACCACTGAAGCAGCACTGTGTGTGTGTATGTGTATGGGTGTATACAGAAAAATATACATCCATTAAAACCCTAGTGGCACACGTAGCGGTTAAGTACTACATTCGCTAACCAAAAGGTTGGCAGGTGCCTCTTGGGAATGCTATGGAGCAGTTTTGTTCTGTCCTGTAGGGTTGCTAATGAGTCAGAATCAACTGAACAGCTGGCAGGGGAGGGAGGGGAAGGGAGGATGAGGACACACATTCCAAAAAACAAAACTTAAATTTACCTAGCTCCAAGCAATATGCTGAAGCCATACAAGTGAAAGGATGTGTAGCCATCCCCTGCTGTCGTTACAGATCCTCAGTTTCTCTCTAGCAGTCCTTGTTTATCATTTGCCTTGTGTCTTGTCGTTGTTTCCTAAACTGTATTGTGTAACAACTATTCATCATTTGCATTGTATTAGATACTGTAAGCTGGAGGATATGCACCGGTTATGTGCAAATACTATGCCATTTTATATAAGGAGCTTGAGCATCCATGGATGTAGCTATCAGATGGGGTCTTAGAACCAATGTCCTGTGGATACCAATGGAAGACTATAATTATAAATTTATACCCATTTCCTGGTAGTATTGTTTCTCTGATTGAACAGTAACAGATACAGGAAGCCACTACAGTTTTAAGTAGCTGTATGGAGTATAACATACTGTGTTTCAATGAATGTGTACCTAGTGACATAACTTAGTTCTTAGTGTTATTCTGCTTAGCACACATCAGAGTGCTGTATGTTGGATTGTGACCCTGTAAAGATATGTAGATATAGTCACCCATTCACGTGGGTCTCTCTGTTTTCTGGGTTCTATTTCCCGCATGTCATTTTGGTCCTTGGTGATCATCCGTTAATGCTGAGTTGAGATCATTTGATGTACCTCAGATGGAAGCTTGGCAGCTTTTAAGACCCCAAACGCCACTCACCAGTGTGGGGTGCAGAAGATTCTCTTAGCAAAATGCTAATTATGCCAGTTAACCTCGATGTTACCTGAGAGCGTGCTCCCTGGAACCCCCGCCCCAGCTACTCTGTCCTTGCAATATTGGGAGGAGTTATTATTAAGATGGGAGGAGTAATGATGTTATGTTGAAGTCCAGTTAAAATTGATCTTTCTAATGTGTGTTGTCACTGATTTCACCCAACCAAATGTCTATCAACTAATCAATACCCCACCCTTCCTCTCCTTCCCTCCCTCCCCACCCTCGCAGCCGTCAAAGAGTCTTCTATGCATGAGTCTGTGTTTTTAAGTTCTTATTGCAGGGGTCTCTTATAATATTTGTCCTTTTGCCTCTGATACTTTCACCCAACATAATGTCCTCCAATTGAAACCAGGTTATGAGATACTTCCTAAGTCATCATTGTTCTTTATCATTGCATAGTGTTCCACTGAGTATCTATACCATAGTTTACCTATCTATTCCTCTGTTGTTGGGCATCTGGGTTGATTCCATCTTTTTGCTATTGTGGACTGTGCTGCAATAAACATTAGTGTGCATGTATCTGTTGGTGTGAATGCCCTGGATTCTGCAGGATGTATTCCAAGCAGTAGAATTATTGGGCCAAATGGTATATATCTCTTTCGAGCTTTGCAAGGAAGTGCCAGATTGCTTTCCAAAGAGGTTGCACCACTTTGCAATCCCACCAACAGTGTAGGAGAGCTCCAGTTTCTCCACAGCCTTTCCAGCATTTCTTGTTTTGCATTTTCTGCATCATGGCCAACCTTGTTGGCCAGCCAGCCAAGTGCCTTCGAGTCAGTGTTGGGGTGACATGATATCTCATCGTAGTTTTGATTTGAATTTCTTTAATAGCTAGTGATCATGAGCATTTTCACATGTGTATTTTGGCTTCCTGGATGTCCTCTTTAGAGAAGTGTCTGTCCATCTCTTTTGGCCATCACTTTATTGGATTATTTATCATTTTCTTATTGATCTTTTGTAGTACCTTATAGATTATGGAGATCAGGCATTAGTCTGACATATGATTGCCAAATATTTTTTCCCATTCTGTAGGTGGTTTTTTAATTCTTTTGATAAAGTCTTTGGATGAGCAAAAGTGTTTGATTCTTATTTGTTCCCATTTATCTATTTTCTCTTCTGTTGTGCTTTGTCAGGTTTTGAAGTTGGTCTACGTTGTGTATTAAAACTTCCATTGTTGGTCCTGTTTTTTTTTTTGGATGAGCTTTATCATTTTAGATTTTTTATATGTAGGTCTTTTATCCAGTTTGAGTTGGTTTTTGTATAAGGTGTGAGATATGGGTCTTTTTTGAAGTTATTGTAGATGGATATGCAATCTTGCCAGCACCATTTGTTGAAGAGATTGCTCTTACCCCAGTTTAAAGTCTTAAAGCCTTTGTCAAATATTAACTGTTCATAGAAGGATGGTGGTATCTCTGGGGTCTCAACTCTATTCCATTCATTTCTCTGTCTCTTTTTACACGAGTACCAGGCTGTTTTGACAACTGTGGCAATGTAATAGGTTCTAAAGTCAGGTAGTGTCAGGCTTCCCAGTGTGTTCTTCTTCAGGAGTGCTTTACTTATATGGGGTTTCTTCCCTTTCCAAACAAAGTTTGTGATTTGTTTCTCCATCTCATTAAAAAATGTCAGAGGAATTTGTATTGGGGTTGCATCGTATATGTGGATTGCTTTGGGTAAAATAGACTTTTTCACAATGTGAAGTATTCCTATCCATGAACAGGGTGGATTTCTCCGTTTATGTAATTCTCTCTTAGTTTCTTGTTGTAAAGTCTTGTAGTTCTTTTTGTAAAGGTCTGATATTTCTCTGGTAAGATTTATTTCCAGACATTTTATGTTCTTGGGGGCTATAGTAAATGGTATTGATTTGGTGATTTCTTCTTTAATAATCTCATCTTTGGTGTAAAGGAATCCTACTGACTTACTCATGTTTATCTTGTATCCTGAGACTTTGCTGAATGCTTCTATCATTTTGAGTAGTTTACTTATGCATTCTTTAGGATTCTCTGCATTTACAATCATATCATTTGCAAATAGGGAGACTTTTACTTCCTCTTTGCCAGTGCAGGTAGCCTTTATTTCTTGACCTTGTGTAATTGCTCTGGCTAGCACTTGCAGTACAATGTTGAATCGGAGAGGTGAAAGTGGAAATCCTTGTCTAGTTCCTGTTCTCAACAGAAATTGTTTCAGTCTCTCTCCATTCAGGATGATAATAGGCAGTTGGCTTTGTATAAATGGTCCTTATTGCGTTGAGGAATTTGCCATCTGTTCCTACTTTGCTGAGAGTTTTTAGCATGGATGGGTGTTGGACTTTATCAAAAGCCTTTTCTGAATCAAAAGATCAGGTGATTCTTGTCTTTTGTGTTGTTCATGTGGTTGATCACATTGTTTTTCTGGTGTTGAATCAGTCTTGCATCCCATGTGTGAACCTAACTTGGTCCAGATGAATTACTGTTTTTGATATGTTGTTGAATTCTGTTGGCAAGTATTTTGTTGAAGATTTTTGCATGTAGTTTCATGAGTGATATCGGTCTGTAGTTCTCCGTTTTTGTTGGGTCTTTCCCTGGCTCTGGTATCAGGGTTATGCTGGCTTCATAAAATGAATTTGGAAGTATTCTATCCCTCTCCGTGCTGTGAAATAGTCTCAGTAGTATTGGAGATAACTCTTCTCTAAAAGCTTGGTAGAATTGTGTGGTAAAACCATCTGGGCCAGGATTTTTTTTGGTTGGTAGCTCTGAGATGACTTTTTCAATCTCTTCCTTTGTGATGAGTTTTTTAAGTTGTTCTGCTTCCCCTTGTGATAATTTTGGTAGGTGATATGAATGTAGAAATTGGTCCATTTCCTCTAGGTTTTCAAATTTGTTAGAGTACAGTCTTCCATAGTATTCTGTGATGATATTTTTTATTTCTGTTGCATGTATTGTGACATCTCCTATCTCATTTCTTATTTGGGTTGTTTGTTTCCTTTTCTGTTTTTCTTTAGTAAGTTTAGCCAGTGGTTTGTCAGTTTTGTTGATCGTTTCAAAAAACCAGTTTGGTCTTTTCAATGTTTTCAATTGTTCTTCTATTCTCTAATTCGTTTAGTTCTGCTCTGATCTTTATCATCTGTTTTCTTCTAAGGCCTGAGGGATTGCTCTGTTGCTGTCTCTCTGCTTGTTCAAGCTATAGGGTTAGTTCTTTGGTTTGGGTTCTTTCTTCTGAATGCATGCATGTACAGAGATAAACTGACCCCTAAGCACTGCTTTGGCTGTGTCACATAGATTCTGGAAGTGATTTCATTCTCTTTTGAATCCACACATTTCTTTATTTCATCCTTGATTTCTTATATAACCAGTGGCTTTTTGTGCAAGATATTGTTCAGTTTCTATGAGTTCTAATTTCTGTCTATGTTTTTTCTGCTACTGATTTTAACTTTTATGGCTCTATGGTCTGAGAAGATGCTTTGCAATATTTGTCTGAGAAAATGCTTAGCAATATTTCAGTGGTTTAGATTTTGTTGAGACTTATGTTATGTCCTCACACATGGTCTATTCTGGAAAATGTTCCATGTGCATTGGAGGAGAAGATGTAGTGGTCTGCTGATGGATAGAAAGTTCTGTATATGTCAGTGAGGTCTAGTTGGTTGATTGTGGCAATAAGATCTGTGTCTTTGATGAGCTTTTTTCTAGATGATCTGTCCAGTATTGAGAGTGGAATGTTGAAGTCTCCCACTGTTGTTATGGAGTGATCTATCTCATTCTTTCAATGTATTTAGATACTCTAGTACTGGGTGCATAAATATTTAATATTGTTAAGTACTGCTTATGTATTGAACCTTTCAGGAATAAATAGTGTCCATCCTTGTCCACAATGGCGGATTTACACTAAAATCTAATTTATCTTATATTAGTATTGCCATGCCTCCTCTTCTTTGTGTATTGTTAGCTTGATGCATATTCTTCCATCCTTCAATTTTCAGTTTGTTCATACCTTTAAGTCTCAGATGAGTTTCTTATAAGCAACATATAGATGGATTGTGTCTTTTGATCCGTGGTGCCACTCGTTGTCTCTTTACTGGAGTGTTCAGTCCATTTACAGTCAACATAATTATTGATAGGTATGTGTTTGGTGCTGTCACTGTGATGTGTGTATTTTTGTGTTGATGTTTTCTCTGTTGGTACTATTCTGGGATGTTCTTCTTTATGAGTTAATTTTTCACCTTTTTTCAGTGTTGGTTTTGTGGTTGTTGAGACTCCTGTATCACGTTTCTTGATTTGACATGTTGCATCTTTATTGTGCTTGTGGCTACCCTTGTGATCCCCTTTAATAATCTATGGTTAAACCCAATTTTAACTACAAGTTTTAATTTCCTCTCTGTCTGGAAGGACTGTAACTATTGTAGTACATCCCTCTTTTCAATATGATGGTATCATAGTTTTCATGATATGATCACTGGATCACTTCTTTTAATATTATAGTTTTGGTTCAATTTGGAATCTTCCCTAACTGAGTAGGTTTCTGGATAATGTGTCCTGTATTTCCTCCTAAAACATAAAATTAATGATTTTGTTCTTCTAAGCCAAGAGCATCTTTCAGTATTTCTTGTAGCTTTGGTTTGGTTTTTACAAAGCCTCTGAGTTTCTGTTTGTATGTAAATATCTTCATTTCATTTTCATACTTGAAACACAATTTTACAGGATATATAATTCTTGGTTGGAAGTTCTTCTCTTTCAAGGCTTTGAATGTGTCATCCCACTGTCTCTGTGCCAGCATAGTTTCTACTGAGAAATTCGATGAAAGCCTACAGGGCTTCCCTCTGAATGTTAGTGTTTCTTTGAGTCTTCCTGTGTTTAAGTTTCTGCTTATGTTTCATTTTGGTAAGCTTCATTATAATATGTCTTGGAGTCTTTTGGGATCTCTACTGAGTGACATTCAACATGCATCTTGAATATCTATATTCTCTCCTTTCATAATTTCTGGGAAGTTTCCTGTCAGCATCTCAGCCACAATACTCTATCTGTGTTCTGAGGTGTCCCACCCTGTTCAGGAACTACAATTAATCCTAAGTTGTTCCTCTTAAAAGAGGACCACAAGCTTTTTAATACTTTTTCATCTTTCTTGTTTCTGATTTCTCTTCATAGACGCTGGCGTCAGTAGCTCTGTCTTCCCAGTCAGAAAGTCTGTTTGCTGTACATTTTCACTCAGTCATGTTAAATAAAAAGAAAAAAAAAAAAAAAAAGAAAGTCTGTTTGCCATTTGTTCAATTCTGTTTTCTTGACTTTGAATTGAATTTTCTATCTCTTTGATTTTGTTCTTGATCTGTTTGATTTCAGAGTACTGGTGTTCCTTCAGATGGAACAGCTTGCTTAATTTCTCATTTTGCTCTGCTACATTTTGTATAATATCTTGGAGGGCTCAATATATAATCCTATTGCACTTGCCCTGTGATAGTTTCAGAAAGGCTTCTTCATTTGGGAAGTTCTTTGGTTCTTTCTTTGGGGGGCCTTCTGGAGCCGTAGGTGAATTTTTCTTCACGTTTCTGTCCAAAGTTTGTTGTTTTGGGGGAATGTGGAGGTTGTTTTGTTTCTTCAGTGTTACCTTAATGGGATCTAAAGCTCTGTCTGAAAAGGAAGGTGATCACCAGTCACCTCTATGTACTCCAGTGACTGGGCCCAGTGGAATCTGTGGAATAGCAGGCTCCACCTCCTGAGTGGCAAAGACACAGCCCTACTTGTTGAGTCACTGGGGGGCCCTCAGCTGACCCTATGATGTGAGTCAGTAAAGGCTGGAAGAGATGTCATGAGGATACACTGCAAGTACTTCTATAGGCAGTCTTATATTGAAAGGTAAAAGGTATCTGAGAGCTCCCAAGATCAGGCTTTCAGGTGTGCAAGTCCCTCATCCCAGCTGGCAAAGTAAGCACCTCTATATCCAAACCCCAAGCCAAGCCAAGCCAAGTGCCATCAAGTCGGATATCCACCCCCAGATGCTGTAAACTAGGTGAAAATACAGAAAGGCTGCTGCTTTGCTGTCATTTGCTGCCACGCCGCACCCGTAGAGCCACACTGTGAAAAACACTGCTCTTCCGCCAGAAATGTGCTCCCTGGGCCGGTACTGCCTTTCAGCCTGGGAATTACATCCTGCTGGGGCCTCCGTTTGGGTAACTGTGCCTCCCAGTCAAACAAGATGGCATCTGTACAAGCTCTCCCACCTGCTGTGAAACAGCCGAATCAATGGTGGAGGATTGGAAAGAGGTTGGAGGGGTCTGTGTGCAGAGTCCAGAGCTGGGCTTTCAAAATGTGGCTATTCCACCTGTTGGTCCTGTTAGCAGTGCATCTGAGCTTTGCTGCCAGTTGAGTTCCAGCCCTGCCCACTGGCTAAGACAGAACAAAAATGTTAAAATGACGAGTTACCTTCAGACAGCAAGCAGGCACTCAACAAGGGGAGCGGTCAGTGAAGGAGAAGTCATTTCCCGTTCAGTGGTATGTAGTCCAAATTGACAGCACTATACCGTGTCCTCGGGCTCACTAGGTGTCCAGAAAGCTTCATTTAGTTATCAGTTCAGGCCTTGGTTTCCAGAGGGGACTAAGGAGACATGTTTTTTAGTCCACCATCTTGACTCCAATTCCTCATTGTTTCTTTATTTTTAAAAATTCTTTTGTCTGATCAGTATTGATGATCTGACAACCTGGGGATCTCCTGAAAACATGTCCCCTAGACTTGCTGCTAGCCCAGAGCTGAAACCAGTACTGAAGCCAACACTTCAAACAAAGAATGGACTGGACTCAGGGATACAGAGTGATGCATGTGGTGTGTGTACTTTATGGTTTAATGTATATTTGAGGCTGTCCTACTGGTTTCTTTACCTATATGCAGCTTCCACTGCTCTCCCTGCCTTGTGACAGCACACTTCCTCTCTGCTCCATACATGTCTTATCCTCCCAACAGTCTCCTTTCCCCTCCTCTCCACCCACTCCCCTTACTCCAGCCAGAGGTCAGCAGGATGATATCCTATAGATGCACAGAACCATAAAGTGCATCCAATATATGGTCACTCTGCATTGCCAATTCCAATCCATTTGTGTCCAAAAAGTGAACCTTCGTTATGATTTATGGGCAAGGGCAGCATTGGGGCCAGTGGCCATGCTCCCAGGGGAACCCTGAAGCTGCTGGACCATCAATTGTGGTCTTTTAGTGTAGATCTCAGGGTACACCCCTTTTTATTCTTGTGTCGCCAGTGAGACTCAACTTAGTGAGCTCCATCGTGGCTATCACTGGTGGTGGCCGGGCACTGGGTTGTCTTTACCCCATGTCATTTTGGTCCTTGGTGAGCATCTGTTCCTGCTGAGTTGGGGCCATTTGCTGTGCCCTCAGATAGCAGCTTGGCAGCTTTTAAGACCCCAGATGCCACTCACCAATGTGAGGTGCAGAGAGCCCTCTTGACAAAATGCTAGTTGTGCCAGTTGGCCTTGATTTTGCCTCAGAGCATGGTCTCCTGCCCCCTGCCCCATCTACTCTGTCCTTGCAATATTGGGTTAAGATGGAAGGAGTATTCACGTTATGTTGAAGTCCACTTAATATTGTTCTTGTTTCTAATGTGTGCTATCACCGATTTCACCGAACCAAATTTCTACAAACTGTCTAAACCCTATCCCCTCCCTCCCTCCCTCTCCTCCCTTGCAGTCATCAAAGAGTCTTCTGTACATAAGTCTGTTTTTGAGTTCTTTTCGTAGGGGTCTCATATAATATTTGTCCTTTTGTCACTGACTACTTTCACTCAACATAATGTCTTCCAGTTGAAGCCGGGTTATGAGATGTTTCCTGGAATCATCATTATTCTTTAGCATTGCATAGTGCTCCATTGAGTATATATACAATAGTTTACCTATCCATTCCTCTGTTGTTGGGCATCTGGGTTGATCCCATCTTTTTGCTATCATGGACTGTGCTGTGATAAACATTCTTGTGCGTGTGTCTGTTGGTGTGAATCCTACTGTTTTCTTTTTAAAGGGGAGAGGAAAAGGTGGAGAGGAGGGGACAAGTGTTGGTTGATGGGATCCTGAAAGAATGAAAAAGAAGAATGTACTGTCACAGGGTGAGGAGAGCAGATCGAGTTTCAGAGATGAGGGTATTTGGGGTTTTATATGGAAAATTGTCTTGGATTGTAAACTTAATCACAATAACAAAATTTTTTTTTTAATTCTTTGGTCTGATTTTTCCCCAAATAAATTACTGTCAAGTGCTTTATCATCAAGCTCACTTATTCTGACTTCCACACTTCAATTCTGCTCCTTTAGTGTTCTATTGAGTTGTCTAATTCTGAAATGTTATTATAATCTTCTGGATTTCTATTAGCTATCTCTGTATGGATTCTTGCACACTTCAATTTGTCATGTTCTCTAAATTTAAGTTCCTCAATTGCTGTGTCTGCATAGTTCTTGGCTTGTTCTGCCAAGAACTCTTGAAGAACTGTGTATATTAATCTTTTGCATCCTATATCTGGTAATTGCAGGAAATTATTTTCATCTGGAGGATTTCTTGATTCTTTATTTTGGGAGCTTTCTGAAGCCATTGTGGTCTGCCTCTTTATGTGATTTCATATTGACTGTTGTCTTTGAGCCATCAATAAGTTATTGCATTTATGTATTTTATGTTTGCTTAGTTTGTCCTAGTCTTGTTTTTGTTTTGTTTTGCCATGTCCAAATAGGCTGGTCATGTTAGCTAGTTTGATTCTTGATGCCTTTGAGGTTCTAATGTCCTGTTACCAGGTGGTTGGAGCTTTTACTATGTATGTGAACCCTGGAGCCCATTTAATTTCCTTGTATGGATTTAGCTCAGGTATCCAGGTAGTTGGTCACCAAGTGTATGGTCTAGGCTGTCACCTACAGTCCAGCAAGGGCAGTGATTGGTGTAGGCACAGGTACTTAGCAGCACATACTCAAAAAGTCAGAGAGCTAACAGCCTCCCCTGAGTGTCTGTGAGGAAAATGTGTCCCTGTTCCTTAAAGTGTGTGGGTGGGTAGGTTTTGCAGCCAAATTATGGATGCCCAATGCTGTTGACTGTAAGAACTGGGAGACATCACTTATTCTTGGACCCCTGTTGTGGGCAGTTATGTGGCATGAGTGGAGCCACCCATCCTTAGGTGTCTCTTGTGGGTAAGTGAAGACCATGCTTAATAGGCAGCTTGTTATCAAATGGTAGGAGCTCACCTTTCTACAATATAGCTAATAAGTAAAATTAGGGTTCACATATGTACGTACTTTGCTGATGAAATCCTATGCTGTTGTAGTGGGCCCACACATGTCTGTATAGGTGTAAAAGGTATTTAAAGTCCATTGATCCCTTATGCCTGTGCCTAGGCAAAGGGACTGTTTCTATCTTAAGTTCCTGGCTCAGGGGAGCTGGCATATTGTTTTTCTTTGTTAACTTTTTCCATTTCCAAGTCTGGGAGAATGGCTCAGGGGACATACAGGGTCCTACTTTTAGCCCAATGGATGCATCAGCTTCTGGAGCTGGCTCAGGCAGTGCAGACCAGCAGGAGAGCAAGTAAAAGGGAGAGAGAGGTTTATCCTAAAGGAAGTTTTTTTTATCCACAAGTGCTAGGTGAGATACAAATTACTTATATTTTCATGATCTATTGCTGCTTTTCACTGATTCTGCAGGCATGAGTAGACTCTGCCACATGGTCTGTCTTAATGTGAGAAACATGTTTCAAAGGCCACTGATCACTTCATGAGGCTGGCATCAGTAGGCATTGCCTCCCACTGAGTCAGGTCTGGCCTCTCCTGCTGCTTCTGAAACTTCTCTCCTCCTGCTGCTCAGTCCAGCTTCTCAGCTTTGCCTTTGATGTTCAGGACTTCTAGAATACCATATATAATCAATTCATCTGTTTCCTTCAGGTCTTTGTTGTAAGAGGGATCACAGGAAGCGTGTTACTACTAAGCCATCTTGACCCCTCCTCCAGTACTCTGGAAAAGCCCTTTAATTTCCTTGAGTTTCCTCAACAATGAAATAAGGGTTCTGTAACTCTATTCTGTCCTGCTCAGTGTCTGACTTCTACCAGCTGACAACCCATAAGTTACTACTGTCAGACCTTCCTATTTGTCCTCTCTAAGCCAGAAGGCCACCTAAATCAGTGTACAATTCAGTCATAAATATTGAATCTATTGTTAAATGACAGATCCTAAAGTCAAGTAATACAGTTTTTAATGAAGATTTTACTTGGGAGAAGTCAGATTGTTCCAGTAAGGAGGCCTGGCATTGAAGAGGAATTCCCAAGGACTTCAGTTTGGGGAAAACATTAATCCTTTTTATAAGAATCTTTGAGGAAGTTAGGAAAAAAAATAATGGATAAGTTCAGTTTGCTCTTAACTATTAACCTAAAGGTTAGTAGTGCTAATCCATCCGTAAGTACATTGGAAGAAAGGCCTGGCAATCTGCTTCCACAAAGATTACAGCCATGAAAACCCCATGGAACAGTTCTATAAAACATGGAGTTCCCATTAATCACAGCAAACTTGACATTATTGGATTTTTAATAGTTGCAAGATATCTAGTGCTGCTGTAACAGAAACAACACAAGTGGATGACTTTAACAACAAGTTTATCTCCTCCCACTTTAGGAGGATAGAAGTCTAAATTCGGGGTGCTATCTCTATGGGTAGACTTGGTCTCTGTCCTCTCTGGGAGAAGGTTCTCTATTTTCAGTGTGTATTCTTTGGCTCTTCGGTGATCTTCATGTGGCATATCTATGTTTCCCATCTTTCATTTCTCTGTTCCTTGCTTAATCTGCTCTTTTAGATCTCAAAAGAGATTGATTTAAAACACACAAACTAATAGTGACACATAACAGAAAACTAATTCCCAAATGGGATTAAAACTACATGTATGACATATATTTGAGGCGGGAGCACAATTCAGTCCGTAACACAAAGGTTTTTGGCTTTAATATGAGAAGTCTCAGAAGAATGTGTGTTTGGAAAGTCCCATTTAAGTAAGGTTTATGGTTTTATGTGGAAGCACCTTGGACTGCTCTAAAGTTAGATGTTGTTTCTGGTTCACACTATAAATAAATCTATTAAAATTTGTAAAAGGAATGTTGGCATTTCTTGGAAATGTGAACTACATTTTTAGTTTCCAGTGAGTTTAGTCCTGGTTTAGAGAGCTAACCACCAACCTGAGCAACATCATACGTGGTACATTTTCAGAATGTAACTGGAAAAAAAAAAAGATTTTATTAGACTCTACAAAAATTTGGTTAAATCACATAGTAAGAAAATAAAAAGGTTAATATAAAAATAACACAACTCCAGCCAATTCTTGTTTAAGTATATATTTAATACCTGTTGGGTGATCCTAGTCTATTCTGAAAACTATAACTGAAAGTTAACCACACTTAAACCCTAGAGGGACAGTCAAAAGCAAAACTCAAGATCCTGTGTTCTTGAGATTCACCTTTCACCCTTCTATTCTTGAGATTTCAAGTCCCTGTGCTATGTACAAACGAGACAGATTTTTAATAAATCACTTTCAAATCTTTAAGTTGGATCACAGTGACTTCAGTGTGAAATAATCCATTTTAAGATAATATTTCATATGGTGAAAAGTGGCATTAGAGGATGTCCTTTGTGTTAGTGTGCATTTTGAGAAATGTTCACTGCTCTGAGAAGTACAGCTGTCACACTAAAATGGATGCTTGCATGACACAAGAGTTTATGATCTAAACCTAAAGGTTGGCAGTTTGAACTCAGTAGCTCTGCAGAAGAAAGGTGTGGCAATCTGCTTCCATAAAAAGATTTCAGCTAAGGAAACCATATGAAGTAGTTTCTGTTAATACATAGTGTTGCCATGAATCAGAGTAAACTCAGTGGCAATGGGTTTGGTTTGGAGCATATTAAAAGACTGTAATTTCCTCTGTAAATAAAAGTAAAACTTCCTAAAACAAACCTGAGGTTCAGTGTTATGTTCAATGAATTATGTTGTCTTAGTCATCTCATGCTGCTGTAACAAATACTATAGGTGGATAGCTTTAACAAAGAGAGATTTATTTTCTCAGTCTGGTAGGCTACAGGTCTAAATTCAAGATATTAGCTCCACAGGAAGGCTTCTTCTTTTTGGCTCTGGATGAAGTTTCTTGTGAGGCATCAGTCTTTTCTTAGTCTGAGAGCATCTCAGTGCAGGAACTTCTGGTCCAAAGGATATGCTGTGCTCCTGGCACTGCTTTCTTGGTCTTTGAGGGTCCCGTGTCTCTCTGCATGCCTTTCTCCTTTATATTTCAAAACAGATTGGGTTAAGGCACTGTCCAACTTAGTAGACCTGCTCTACTGAGCCAGTAATAGCCAGT
The DNA here is from genome assembly GCA_028571685.1 of Heterohyrax brucei. Lineage (NCBI taxonomy): Eukaryota > Metazoa > Chordata > Mammalia > Hyracoidea > Procaviidae > Heterohyrax > Heterohyrax brucei. The sequence goes on along the minus strand of CM053154.1, from coordinate 97,967,534 downwards.
AATCCATCTTATTCAATCATGGTGATAGAATTTACAACACGCAGAAAAATGTCATCAAATGATGGACAATCATGCAGTCATGGGAATCATGGCCTATCCAAATTCCTACACATATTTTTGGGGGGACATAATTCAATCCATGACATAAGTCAATCACAAACATGTGTGTTCTCACTTTTATAAAATGACATGAACATGTAAGTATACAGACACTAACACCAGGGATTGGGTTTGGGGAGAATTCAGTCTCTAAACAGTAGACACTTGTAATTTTTGGTGATGGGAAAGGTAGCACAGAATGAAGGAGAAGTGTGCACAGCTTGATGAAAGATAGGCAGTGTCACTAAGATAAACGTAAGAAAAAAGGACCTTTTGGTAACTGCTGTGCTATCAGCTGTATGATTTTTCAATAACCAAAAAAATAAATATGTGGGTATACATGTATGCATGCAGGCATATGTCTGTATAGGTATGTATTTGTGAGTTCATGTGTGTTTATATCTAGGTGTATGCATATGCACTTATGTGACTGTATGCACGTATATTCGTAGATGTAGTGAAGCATAGATATTTCATAGGCATAATTAAACACCTCTCAGGATTGCTTTTCTGTGTGTGAAGGCTTAGGACTATGGTCTCCTGGAACATCTTGGTTAATTGGTATAATGTAGTTCATAAAGTTTGTGTTCTACATCCGAGTTTGACGATAGTGTCTGGGATCTTAAAAGCTTGCAGACAGTCATCTGATTTTTCTCTACTTGTCTGGAGCAAAAGAGATAGAAGGAAACTAAATACTTGAAGAAGAAACTAGTCTACAGGATAACTGACACAAAACATGGCCTTACCCACCCTGATTGGAGAAAAGTGTGTAACTTCTTAACAAAAAAAAAAAAAAAATGTAGGCCTACTGGAATGGTTGAGACTGGAAGACTCCCCAGGTCTGTTGCCACAGATGTTCTTTGAAGGTTGAATCCAAACTGGACCATGATGTCACTAAGTAATAGATTGGTTCACAAAATGAAGGTTCTTACCTGTGAGAACAGTATTGTTTTAGAAAATCATCTATATGAGAACAAATGGTCAACAATTACTTTAAGACAAAGATGAGAATTTAAGGGGGCAGGGAAACTAGACTAATGGAAATAATGAGAATGTTTATGCATTGTGGAGAATGTAACCAATGTCACTGAAAAGTTTGCTTAGAAATTGTTGAGTGGGAACCTAAACTGCTGTGAAATCTTCACTGAAAACAGTTTTCTTAAAGCTGGGGCTTATTTTGAAATAATTGCCATAACCAAGAGTTATCCAGTAATAGGCTCTAACTATACAGGCTTAATGATAAAGGCAGTGGCTTACAGTAAAGACACAGTGGCTAGGTCGCCCTTACAGAGAGCAGCAATTTGAGGATAGCAGGATTTTTGTTTCTCCTCCTTAGTCTAATGCTGTACTGTGTGAGATGAGAGCCATTAGCCACAGGGTGCTGTTGAACACCTGAAATATGGCTCATGTGACTCAGGATCTGACTTTTAAATTTTGTTTAAATTTAAAAACCAATACTCAATTCAGATATTGGAAAGATTTTACATTGGAACAACAATGAGTATGTGAATCTACTTTTTCAGCCATAAATTTTATGAAAAATACACATCAAGTATTCATGGCGAAAATTCAGTGCCTAAACTAAGATGTGCTGGAAGTATAAAATATACCAGGTTTCAAAGATTTAATTTTATATAAGTTAAATGCTTAATGGTTTTATATATTGATTACATATTAAAATGATATTTTGATATATTGGGTCAAATACAAATGTTAGAGTTAATCTTAGCTATTTCCTTTTACTTTTTTAAAATATAGCTACTAGAAAATTTAACATTATGTTGCTGTTGGACCACACTGCTAGAGGGAACCTCCATTCTTACCACATAATAAAAGCCATCAGATTCCAGAAGACAAACTCCTTCTCCCAATATCCTGTTTATTATGTGTTACACTCTTCATTCTCCTCTCTCTCTTTAACATGCATATTCATCTTCCTTCTACTAGGGGAGGACTCCCTGAATGGAAGCTTCTGTCCACTATTAACTGCAGAAGGCCAGCCTATTGCTTCTAATCCCACAGTGCCTGTCTAGTGCCCAGGCTGGGGTACTTAATTTTCCATGTTTTGTTGGTTTATGAAAGCCCTAGGCTCTCCCTTGCAGTGTCTGTTAACCCCTGTGCCTGGGTTGAAGCCTAGGGTCTCAGCCAAACCAAGGAAAGCTCAGGAGATAGGTGAATGCGTTGGCACAGCTGAGACAGATACTTTCCTTCTCCTTTGATTTGACATTTCTGCTTTGATGCAACTTCTCATTCCAGATATTTGTGGTTCTTACCCATTTACAGCTTGAGTTATTTTTACTAGGAAAGCAGTTGGAAGTCCTGGACTTACTTAGGTCTGTATGGCAGTGCAATAGTGGGACAGGACCAAGACCCAGTATGGTGACTTTCAGTGTCAAAAGGGTTGATTGTATGGGCAGCTAGAAGGTAACCCTGAAATGTCAGGGAAGATCCAGAGGCTACAGGTTGAAGTGGGAGGGCTGTTGTGATAAACTATAATTCTGTTCCTCATGCCAGGGTGACACATGATGCAACAACCATCACCACCACTTCATCCAAGAGAAAACCAAGGTTCCTACCTGAAGTGAACTGTCCATCTAGGTTTTTATTTTTTTTAATAAAATTATTTTGGGATAATGTTTCCGGTCTGCTGAGAAGTAGCAAAGATAGTACAGAGAGCTCAGTTTCTCCTATAGTTAGTGTCTTAGATAACCATGGTACATTTGTAAAAACTAAGACGTTAACATTGGTACAGATTTTAGTCTGATTTTACCAGTTTTTCCATAATGTCTTTTTTACTGTTTCAAAATCCAATCTAGGATCTCACCTTATACTTAGCATGCAAGTCTTTTCTATATTGGGATCTATCTCCAGCTTATTATTCATGTTAGAGATGCTTTGTTTTTGATTTCTCACTGAAGTACTGGCTCTAAGATTTTATTTCTGTGTGTCTAAGTTATGTCTAGTTCATATATAAATATAAAAGTTTATTCATTCTGTTGAAGCTTACCAGGGACATAGTGATGGTCAAAGGTGTGTTATTTGCTGCAAGAAGGTAGACCTCACGGCATGAGGAACGATGGGTTGTCTCAGAAGAGAGGGTGTTGAGAGAGCTTGTTACAGGATTTGGGCTTCAGGAAGGGTCTAAATAAATTTTCTCCCCTTGATCTGGTGCTTCCCAGAAAGCAGAGGCAATTTAGGGTTTGAGTAGTTTTAATAGTTTTTATCTAGAAAGCAGAAGAAACTAGTAGCCATATTAGCTGGGACAAGGATGTTTGGCCCTTTTTGTGATTGCACAGTGTTTGTTTTTATCTCTGTCCAGGCATAAATAGAGTGGTCTCATTGTCTTTTCCTTCCATCAAGTCACAGTCCTCCAATATTCTGTGAGGGGAAGGCCTTGGCCTGGTGGGGACAACTAGGCCAGTTATGCCAGGTATTGCTGTCAGTGCTGCCCTTTAGAGTGTGGTGGTGAAAAGTAAAGTGAAAGGATATTGCTTAGCAGCTTTAGTTACTGCTAATTCTGACTTCAAGCAGCTTTAGTGCTGCAATAATTAATCAGTCAGCTGCTATAGTCTTGGCAATAAACTGTAAAGATCGCAGTGTAGGAAACGCTATGGGGGCAGTTCCACTCTGTCGTATGGGTCACTATGAGTCGAAATCCTCTGGATGACACACACAAAATACATTTCACAAACTCCTCACCAAGGGTTGGGAAGTTCTATTTTGGTTTTTGGAGTGAAAACACAAATAGACGTAGTAGGAAATCAATATTAACTATACTCGTGTTTCTCCACCAGTGAAAGTCATGGTGGTGACACCCTCTAAACCAGCTCTTTATCCTGAAGATTCGGCCAGAGGCAAAAGTACAGGGCCAGGTGAGCTGACTTGATCGTGTCCGTGTTCCACGGAGCTGGAGTGCACGCCGTCCCCAGGCCTGAACCAGAAGCAACCCAATTTAAGTCTTAGCAGAGACATCTTGACTCCATTTCTGGTGTTCTGAGATTCCTCTTGCCACCAGCCTCAGTTTCTTCTCTCATGCTTCTCTTCAATCCAGGCGTTTCTTGGTGACTTGTTCTGGTTTTTAGTGGGGATAACTGAATATCCTCTCAGGCCTTAGGCAAGCCCCTTCCCTACCGAGTAGGGGTCGTGACTGCCCTACCTCTCCCCTGCCGGCGGCGCTCCAGCTGCCCAAGTTCCTGCTCTCGGGAGCGGCCCAGGCATCGGCCGGGGTGGGCTGGCCAACCGTTGGCTCCGCCCCGGACGTCACCGCGATGAGGCCGCAGACCCCGCCCATCGGCAGACCCCGCCCATCGGCAGACCCCGCCCATCGGCAGACCCCGCCCATCGGCAGACCCCGCCCATCGGCCGTCCTCCCGCAGACGGGCGCGGTAGAAGCTGAAAGCACTGTCTTCGGCGCTGCGGGACTAGGCTCCCTCTCGCTGTCCCGCTCTGTAGGCCTCATCCCCGCGCCGCGTCCTGCGGGCAGATCGTTGGCTGGGCTCCGGACACATCACACTGGCGCCCGCCTGGGCCCTCGGCTGTTAAGCCTCGCCTTAAAACTACACCTGCACCTGCGGGAGCTGAGGCTGGGGCTCAGCGAGGGGGACCGCCCGCGTTCTCGCCGGCAGCCCCCGGAAGGACCAGAGGCGGCCGAGCAGGGGCCCAGGGCGCCTGTTGCCCACGGCTCTGCAGAGTTGCTGGCCAAGGCCCTGCTCTGGCAGGGGTTTCCATGGTGATGGCAAAGAAGGCTCCACTGCCTAGGATACTGCTGTCAAGTTCCACGCCTTCCACTCTCCTTCAGGTGCTCAAGGAGGGACGAGCGAACTGCCACACGTGGAGAGCGGGAGAGCGAGAACTCGGAGCCCGAGGTGAGAGGCGTCCTGGGCGGGCTAGGCTGCACTCTCGGGGGTCAGTGACTGGGAGAAGTGTGGTGGGGGCTGCGAAGCCGAGATAGGGGGTTGTGGCACAGGGAGCCCAGAGACTCCGTGATCCCTGGGAGGAGCAGAGACTAGAAAATCCACCAGGAAGAGCTTCTTCGTGAGGACGATGTTAAGGTAGTCCTGCATGAGTGACCATCTCTGACGGTGGGGATGTGAGTGTCCTGCGCCTGTCTGCAGGGACGCCATTAAAGGCATTCAGTCCCGGTGCTGAGTGGCTGTTTTTCACTTTAGTTTTAAAATAAAGCAATACATTGACATATTTCAAGAGATGAAGAATTGAACAAGGTTCTTTTACCCCAAACAGCCACTGTTTTGTCTGCCCCCCCATTTCCGGCTCCCCGAGGAAACAGTTTCGAACCTCTGAACATTTTTTAGGCAGGGATTTTACTTCTTCCCCTTGAATCATTATCTCTTCCCCGTACTCGTCATTCATCAGTTTCACTAAACCTATATACTTTGGTCAGAAATATGTACTCATTGGTCTCCTTTTCCACCTGGCTACACCTTTCTGCTGCGTATAAGTAGTCAGCCTTTTGCTTTTTCTATGTATAGTTTCAACACATTTTGAGTGATTTTTTTCTTTTTTTTTATTATGATTGAGTTAAAGTGTACATTCCCATATAAATTTGCATGCTGACCTACATGCAGCTTCCACTGCTCTCCCTGCATGGTGACAGCACACTCTTCCTCTCTGCTTATACAGGACATTTTCCCAACAGTCTCCTATTTTCTCCTCTCAACTCATTCCCCTTCCTTCAGTATGAAGCCAACAGGACGACCTCCTATAGATGCCTAGAACCATAAAGTGCCCACACAGTATGGTCCCTCTGCGTCACCAAGTCCAATCCATTGCTGTCTGATTTATGGACAGGGGCCACATCAGGGCCAGGGGCCCTGCTCTCAGGAGAACTCCGAGGCGGCTGGACCATCAATTGAGGTCTGTTAGTGGAGATCTCAGGGTGCACCCCTATTTATACTTGTTGCCAGTGAGACTCAACTTTGTAAGCTCCATTGTGGCTATCACTGGTGGTGTCCGGGACCCATCTGGTTCTTGCAGTCACAAGTCAATGTATACATCCACTCATGTGAATCTCTCTGTCTTCTGGGTTGTCTTTCCCCCATGTGGTTATGGACCTTGGTGATCATCCGTTCCTGCTGAGGTGCGACCATTTGCTGTACCCTCAGATGACAGCTTGGCAGCTTTTAAGACCCCAGACGCCACTCACCAATGTGGGGTGCAGAGAGATCTTGTTAGCAAAATGCTAGTTGTGCCAATTCACCTCGATTTTCCCTGAGAGCACGGTCCTGGACACCTGCCCCAGCTACTCTGTCCTTGCAATATTGGGTTAAGATGGGAGAAGTACACAAGCTGTGTTGAAGTCCCATTAATATTGATCTTCTTACTAATGTGTGCTGTCACCAATTTCACTCAACCAAATTTCTAACAGCTATCTAATCTAAACCCTCTCCACTCGCCCTCTCACCCTCCCCACCCTTGCAGCTGTCAAAGAGTCTTTTCTGTTATCTATGAGTCTGCTTTTAAGTCCTTATCATAGGGGTCTCATACAATATTTGTCCTTCTGTCTCTGACTACTTTCACTCAACATAATGTCCTCCAGTTCGAAACAGGTTAAGAGATGTTTTCTGCTATCATCGTGGTTCTTTATCATTGCATAGTGTTCCATTGAGTATATATACCATAGTTTACCTATCCATTCTTCTGTTGTTAGTCATCTGGGTTGATTCCATCTTTTTGCTATTGTGGACTGTGCTGGGGTGAACGTTCGTGTACATGTATTGGTTGGTGTGAATGGCCTTGATTCTGTAGGATATATTCCAAGCAGTGGAATTACTGGGTCAAATGGTATATCTATATCCATTATTTTAAAGTAGTGCCAGATTGCTTTCCAAAGAGGTTACACCGTTTTGCAATCCCACCAACAGTGTAGGAGAGTTCCAATCTCTTCATAGCCTCTCTAGCATTTAGTGTTTTGCATTTTTTGGATCATGGCCAATGTTGTTGGGGTGAGATGGTATCTTGTTGTTTTGATTTGAATTTCTTTAATAGCTAATGATTGCAAGCATGTACGCATGTGTATTTTGGCTGCCTGAATGTCCTCTTTAGAGAAGTGTCTGTCGATCTTTTCTGCCCATCGCTTAATTGGATGATTTATCTTTTTCTTATTGATATTTTGTAGTACCTTATAGAATATGGAGATGAGGTATCGGTCTGACATAGAGTTGCCAAATATTTTTTCCCATTCTGTAGGTGGCCTTTTAATTCTATTAATAAAGTCTTTGGATGAACAAAAGTGACTGATTTCTAGTAGTTCCAATTTATCTATTTTCTCTTCTGTTGTTTGCCGTTTGTTTGACAGATTTTGAAGTCTGTCTGTGTTGTGTATTAAACCTTCCATTGTTGTTCCTGCTTTTTCTTGGATGAGCTTTATTGTTTTAAATTTGATATTTAGGTCTTTTTTTTTTATTATTATGACTGAGTGAAAATGTACATTCCCATATAAATTTACATGCCACCTATATGCAGCTTCCACTGCTTTCCCTGCCTGGTGACAGCACACTATTCCTCTCTGCTCCACACATGTCTCCTCTTTCCAACAGTATCCTTTCCCCTCCTCTCCACCACTCCCCTTACTCCAGCCAGAGGTCAGCAGGATGATAGCCTATAGATGCATAGAATCATAAAGTGCATTCAATATATGCTCACTCTGCATCGCCAAGTCCAATCCATTCGTGTCCAAAGAGTGGACCTTCATTATAATTTATGGGCAAGGGCAGCATCAGGGCTGGGGGCCATGTTCCCAGGGGAACCCTGAAGCTGCTGGACCATCAATTGTGGTTTTTTAGTGGAGATCTCAGGTGCACCCCTGTTTATTCTTGTGTTGCCAGTGAGACTCAACTTTGTGAGCTCGATCGTGGCTGTCACAGGTGGTGGCCAGACACTACCTAGTTCTTCTGGTCCTAAGTCGATGTAGGCACCCACTCATGTGGGTCTCTCTGTTTTCTGGGTTGTCTTTCCCCCGTGTCATTTTGGTCCTCAGTGATCATCCATTCCTGCTGAATTGGGACCATTTGCTATGCCCTCGGATGGCAGCTAGGCAGCTTTTAAGACCCCAGATGCCACTCACCAATGTGGGGTGCAGAGAACCCTCTTAGCAAAATGCTAGTTGTGCCATTTGGCCTCAATTTCACCTAAGAGCTTGGTCCGCTGCCCCCTGCCCCAGCTATTGCAATATTGGGTTAAGATGGAAGGAGTATTCAAGTTATGTTGTTCTTGTTTCTAATGTGTGCTATCATTGATTTCACCCAACCAAATTTCTAACAACTATCTAATCTAAACCTCCCCCACCACCCTTCCTCCTTTGCCTGTCTTGCAGCCATCAAAGAGTCTTTTATTCTATGCATAAGTCTGTTTTTGAGTTTTTATCATAGGGGTCTCATACATAATATTTGTCCTTTGTCGCTGACTGTTTTCACTCAATGTCTTCCAGTTCAAACCAGGTTATAAGATGTTTCCTGGAATCACCATTGTTCTTTATCATTGCATAGTGCTCCATTGAGTATATATACTGTAGTTTACCTGTTATATATACCATAGTTTACCTATCATATTTAGGTCTTTATCCAGTTTGAGTTGGTTTTTATATAAGGTGTAAGATATGGGTCTTGTTTTAATTTAGTGCAGATGGACATCCAATTTTGCAAGCCCCATTTGCTGAAGAGATTGTTTTTACCCCAGTTTAATGTCTTAGGGCCTTTGTCGAGTATCAGCTGTTCATAGGCAGATGATGTCATCTCTGGGGTCTTGATTGTGTTCCACGGATCTGTCTGTTTTTGTACCAGTACCAGGCTGTTTTGACTACTGTGGCCATATAATAGGTTCTAAGGTTGGGTAATGAGAGGTCTCCCAGTGTGTTGTTCTTCTCTAGTAATGCTTTATTTGTCTGGGGCTTCTTCCCTTTCCAGACAAAGTTGGTAATTTGTTCCTCCATCTTATTAAAAAATGTCACTGGGACCATATATTGGATGTACTTTATGGTTCTATGCATCTATAGGATATCATCCTGCTGACTTCTAGCTGGAAGAAGGAGCGGGGGTGGAGAGGAGGGAAATGGAGACTATTGGGAGGATGAATCATGTATGGAACAGAGAGGAATAGTGTGCTGTCACTGGGCAGGGAGAGCAGTGGAAGCTGCATATAGGTGGGCATACGAATTTATACAGGAATGTAAATTTCCACTCAGTCATAATAAAAAAAATGTCACTGGAACTTGTATTGGGATTGCATTAGATAAGTAGATTCCTTTGGGTAAAATAGACATTTTCACAATGTTAAGTCTTCCTATCCATCAGCAGGGTAGGTTTCTCCATTTGTGTAACTCTCTCTTAGTTTCTTGTAGTAAGGGTTGGTAGTTCTCTTTGTAAAGGTCTGTTATTTCTCTGGTTAGATTTATTCCTAGGTACTTTATCTTCTTAGGGGCTATAGTAAATGGTATTGACGTGGTGATTTCTTCCTTAATAATCTCGTTGTTGGTATAAAGGAATCCTACTGATTTACTTATCTTTATCTTGTATTCTGAGACTTTGCCGAACTCCTCTATTAGCTTGAATAGTTTCCTTGTGAATTCTTTGGGATTCCCCGCATATACAATTATATCATCTGCAAACAGGGAGATTTTTTGTTCTTCTTTGCCAATGTAGATGCCCTTTATTCCTTGATCTTGTCTAATTGCTCTGGCTAGAATTTCTAGTACAGTGTTGAATAGGAGAGGTGAGAGTGGGCACCCTTGTCTAGTTCCTGTTCTCAAGGGAAACTGTTTCAGTCAGTCTCCATTTGGGTTGACATAGGTAGTTACCTTTGTATAAATGGCCCTTATTGCATTTAGGAGTTGGCCACCTATTCCTATTTTGCTGAGAGTTTTTAGCATGAATGGGTGTTGAACTGTATCAAATGCCTTTTCTGCATCAGTAGAGAAGATCAAGTGATTCTTGTCTTTTGGGTATTTATGTTGTTGATCACATTAATTCTTTTTCTGATATTGAACCAGCCTTGCGTCCCTGGTATGAATCCAACTTGGTCATAATGGATTATTTTCTTGATACATTGTTGTATTCTATTGGCTAGAATTTTGTTGAAGATTTTTCCATCTAGATTCATGAGTGATATTGCCTGTAGTTCTCCTTTTTGGTTGGGTCTTTCCCTGGTCTTGGTATCAGGGTTATGTTGGTAGAATGAATTGGGGAGTATTCCATTCCTTTGTAGACTGTGAGATAGTCTCAGTCGTATTGGAGATAACTCTTCTCTAAAAGCTTGGTAGAATTCTGCAGTGAAGCCATCTGGGCCCGGGCTTTTTTTTTGGTTGGCAGTTTTGGGATGACTTTTTCAATCTCCTCCTTTGTGATGCATTTATTAAGCTGTTCTGTTTCATGTTGTGATAATTTAATAGAGAATCAAAGAATTTGTCCATTTCCTCTAGGTTTTCAAATTTGTTAGACTACAGTCTTTCATAGTATTCAGCTATGATATTTTTGATTTCTACCAGATCTGTTGTGACAACTCCCCTCTCATTTCTTATTTGGGTTATTTGTTTCCTTTCCTGTTTTTCTGCAGTAAGCTTAGCCAATGGTTTGCCAATTTTGTTGATCTTTTAAAAAAAAAAACAGCTTTTTGGTCTTTTCAATTGTTTTTCTATTCTCTAATTCATTTAGCTCTGCTCTGATCTTTTATGATGTTTTCTTCTGATGCCTGAGGGGTTCTTCTGTTGTTCTCTCTCTACTTGTTCAAGCTGTATGGTCAGTTCTTTGATTTGGTTTCTTACTTCCTTCCAGATGTGTGCATTTATGGAGATAAAGTGACCTTTGAGCACTGCTTTGGCTGTATCCCATAGGTTGTGGTAGAAAGTGTTTTCATTCTCATTGTAATCCATAAATTTCTTTATGTCATCCTTAATTTCTTCTATAACCCTTTTTTTGAGCAAGGTGTTGTTCAGTTTCCATGAGTTCCGCTTTCTATCTATGTTTTTTCTGCTAATTGATTTTGACTTTTATGGCTTTATGATCTGAGAAGACACTTTGCATTAATTCAGTAGTATGGATTTTGTTGAGAATTGCTTTATGTCCTAACACATGGTCAATTCTGGAGAATGTTCCATGTGCACTGGAGAAGAAGGTGTAGTTGTTGGCTGATGGATAGAAAGTTCTGTATATGTGGATAAGGTCTAGATGGTTAATTGTGGCAGTAAGGTCTTCTGTATCTTTATTGATCTTTATTGAGATGAATTATCCAATATTGAGAGTAGAGTGTTGAAGTCTCCTACTATTTTTGTGGAGTGATCTATCTGCTTTTTTGAGTGTAGTCAGTGTTTCTTTGACGTATTTAGGTGCTGTAATATTAGGTGCATAAATATTTAATATTCTTAAGTCCTGCTTGTGTATTGAACCTTTCAGCAATTGTCTGCGATGGTGGATTTTACACTGAAATCTATTTTATCTGAGATTAGAATCGCCACACCTGCTCTTCTTTGTCCATTTTTAGCTTGATAGATATTTTTGCATCCTTTGATTTTCAGTTTGTTCATGTCTTTAGGTCTAAGATGAGTTTCTTGTAGGCAACATATAGATGGGTCATGTCTTTTGATCCGAGATGTCACTTTATGTCTCTTTATTGGAGCATTCAGTCCATTCACATTCATTGTAATTGTTGATAGGTATGTGTTCAGTGCTGCCATTGTGATGTGTTTATTTTTGACTTAATGTTTTCTCTGTTGTCCATATTAATCTGTTCTGTGACATTCTTCTTTGCACATTGATTTTTCACCTTTTTCAGGGTCAGTTTTGTTGTTGTTGAGACTCCTGTATTACATTTCTTGATATGGTATGTTGCTTCTTTATTGTGCTTTATGGATGCCCCTGTCATCCTGCTTAATAAACTATATATAACCCCAATTTTGATTGCTACCAGTCTTGTCAACTTCCTCTCCATCTAGAAGGAGTATAACGACTGTAGTACACCCCTCTTTTTAATATGATATCACAGTTTACATGATATGATCACTAGATCGTTTCTTTCACTATTATAGCTTTGATTGTGTTTGGAGCCTTCCCTAACTGATGAGGATTCTGGATAATGTGTCCTTCTAAAATACAAAGTTAGTGGTTTTGTTCTTCCAAGCTGAGAGATTCTTTGAGTATTTCTTGTAGCTTTGGTTTGGTTTTTACAAAATCTCTGAGTTTCTGTTTGTCTGCGAATGTCTTCATTTCATTTTCATGTTTAAAAGATAGTTCTGCAGGATATCTAATGCTTGATTGGAAGTTCTTCTCCTTCAAGGCTTTGAATGTGCCATGCCACTGTCTCTGTGCCAGCATCGTTTCTGCTGAGAAATCCGACGAAAGCTTACAGAGTTTCCCTCTGAATGTTAGCTTTGCTTGAGTCTTGCTGCCTGTAAGAGCTTCTGCTTATGTTTCATTTTGTTCAGCTTGATGATAATATGTCGTGGAGTCTTTCTCTTGAGATCTATGTTGATTGGTATTTCATATGTATCTTTGATATCTGTATTCTCGTCTTTCATAATTTCTGGGAAGTTTTCTGTCAGCAGCTCAGCCAAAATACTGTCTGTGTTCTCAGGTGTCTCGCCCTCTTCAGGAACTCCAATGAATCATAGATTGTTCTTCTTAATAGAGTCCCACATGCTTCTTAATGTGTCTTTATTTTTCTTGTTTCTTTTTTCTGATTTCTCCTCATAGATCCTGGAGTCAGTGGCTCTGTCTTCCAGATCAGAAATTCTCTTTTCCATTCATTCCATTCTGTTTTCTTGGCTTTCAATTGAAGTTTCATGTCTTTGATTTTGTTCCTGATCTGTTAGATTTCAGAGTACTGATTTTCCATCAGATCAAACAACTTGCTTAGTTTTTCATTTTCCTGTGCTGCATTTTGTATAATGTCTAGGGCTCTCTATATAATCCTTTTGTATTCACCTTCTGATAGTTTCAGAAAAGCTTCTTTGTCTGGGAAGTTCTGAGGTGCTTTCTTTTGGGGGCCTTCTGATGCCATTGGTGACTTCCGGGTTACCGTCCTCTCCAACGTTTTCTGCTTTTGGGGCATCATGTGGGTCAATAGGGGCTGGAAGAGATGCTGTAAAGAAGTACCACTGTTGTTTCTCTAGGCTGTCTTAAGATGAGAAGTAAAAAGTATTTGGCACCTTCCAAAGTCAGTCAGGTTTTCAGGTGTATACGTCCCTCTTCTCAGCTGTCAAAATAAGCACCTCTATATTGAACCCAGATGTTATAAACTAGCTCAAAATACAGAAAGGCTGCTGGTCTGCTGGCCACTGCTGTTGGGCCCCAGCTGTAGGCAATATTGTGTAGAACTCTGCTTTTCTGTTGGAAAAGCAATCTCTTCTGGGTAGGAACTGCCTCCCAGCCCAGGAATTAGGTCCACCTGAGGCTTCCGTATTGATAACCCTGCCTCTCAGCAAAACAAGATGGCGTCTTGTGTAAGCTAGCCAGTTGGCTGGGACCAGGCTCCCTGTGGATAGAGAGGCCAAGAGTGTGGAAATGCCCAGAGTCCACAGACTCTGCTGCTGGGCCCCAGATGCAGGCAACACTGTGGGAAACACCGCCTCCCTGCTAGAAAAGCACTCCCTGCCTGGCAGGAGCCACCCCCCAGCCCCCAGGCTAAGAACCAAGTCCAGCTGGGGCCTCTGCCTGAGTTTCTCTGTTTTCCGATAGGTCAGAGGAGCTGAGGTGTACAGAGTCCAAATCCAGGCTCTCAGAACCTAGCTATTACGCTTGCCGGTCCCACCAGCAGTGCGTCTGAGATTAGCAGCTAGTCAAGTCCCAGTTCTGCCCACTGGCCAAGACAGAGGAAAAAAAAATGGAAATGGTGAGTTACCTTCTGTCTGTGCAAGCCTGTGCTCGCCGAGAGTGAGGTCAGTGAAAAAGAGGAGGTTTTGCATTCAGTGGTATGAAGTCCAAATTAACAGCCCTATGCTGCATCCCAGGGCTCACTGGATGTCCAGAAGGCTCCGTTTAACTGTCATATCAGGTCTTGGTTTCCAGAGGGACTTAGGGAGACATGTGTTTAGTCTGCCATCTTGACTCCACCCCCCTGGTTCTTTCTTGATAACTCAACTTGGAATGATGAGAATCTAGCACCTTTGTGCGGGAGTGGTTCTAGAACTTTGGCTCTGGCTCTCAAGTATTTTCACTGTGATCAAGATTTTTTTGTGTATTGTTTTGCTTCTTAAGAAATATGACACAAGATATGAAGCATACCTGGAGGATATAAAGACTAGTACTCAGTGCACAATATAAATGTACCTTACTCACTTTAAAAAGCAGAATTTTACCTTTATGTTTAAGATCCTCTGTGTAGCCCTCATCTTCTGAGCTCCCTCTTAGTAAGATTTTTCATAAACATTTTGTAGTTTTCTACATATGACTTCTGTCTTAGTTATCCACAGCTGCTATATCAGAAATACCTTAAGTAGATAGCTCTAATGAAAAGTTTATTCTTTCACAGTCCAGTAGTATAAAAGACCAAATTCAGGGGACTAGCTCAGGGGATGGCTTTCTTTCTTGGCACTGGAGGAAGGTCTTGTCATCAGTCTTCCCTTGGTCTGGAAGCACTTTAGCATGGAAACCTCAAGTCCAAAGAACATGCTGTGCCCCTGACACTATTTTCTAGGTGGTATGAGATGCCTGTGCCTCTCTGCTCACTTCTGTCTTTTATAACTCAGAAGATATTGGCTTAAGTAGGTCTCATCAGTGTAACTGCTACTAATCCATATCATTACATCATAGTAACAGGATTTATAACACATAGGGAATTCACATCTGATGACAAAAGTAGTGGATAATTACGCAATACTGAGAAGCATGACCTACCCAAGTTGACAGATATTTTGGGAAAACACAGTTCAATCTATGGCATTCTGCCCTTTGCTTCCCTCACCCCCCACCCCAAATTAACTTCCTTGTAACATATAAACCTTATTTATCCTATCATAATGTTTTGGGCTGCTTGCAGAGTTCCTGGGGTGATTGTGCTGGTTGGTTATCTTAGCTAGCAGGAGACTGTCATGGATTTCATTGTGTCCCCCCCAAATGTATATATTGATTTGACTTTGGTATGAGTCCCAACATGGTGCAGTTCTTCCTATGTGTTGTGAATCCTGCCTCTGTGATGCTGATGAGGGAAAATGAACAGCAGTTGTGTTGGTGAGGCAGGATTCCAATTACTAGCTTGTGGGACATAAGGGAGAGAATTAAGCAGAGTAAGTCGGGAACCTCATACTACCAAGAAGGCAGCACAGAGAGCAGGGCAAGTCCTTTGGACCTGAGGTTCCTGTGCCGAGATGCTCTCATTCAGTTTGGACTCAGCCTACTGGAATGATAAATTCTCTTATTGAATGGACTTGTGACTCGTAAATGGATTTGTGGCTTACCAGACTGTGACAATAAAGTTCTCTTTATTAAACCATCCACTTGTGGTATTTTCTGTTGGAGCAGTACCAGCTGACTAAAATAGAGACTGTTCTGCCCTGTGGAGTTCTGGGCTGATTGCGTTGATTGGGTATTTTAGGTGGTAGGAGACTGTTCTGCCCTGTGGAGTTCTGGGCTGATTGTATATGTTAGCTGGTAGGAGACTATTCTGCCTTGCTGATTTCTGGGCTGATTGTTTTGATTGGGTATCTTAGCTAATAGGAGAAGTAAAGGTAGAGTGAGCAGCCCCCACTTGTTTGTCAGTGGAGGCTTGCTTGTTATTGTGATGCTAGAAGCTATGCTACTGGTATTTAGATACCAGCAGGATCACTCATGGGGCACAGGTTTCAGCTGAGCTTCCACATTAAGCTTCCAGACTAAGACTAGGAAGAAGGACCCAGCAGTCTACTTTTGAAAACAATTAGCTGGGGAAAACCATATGAATAGCAGCAGAACATTGTCAGATATATGTCGGAAAATTAGCCCCCCAAGTTGGAAGGCACTCAGAAGATGACTAGGGAAGAGCTGCCTCCTCAAAGTAGAGTTGACCTCAATGATGTGGATGGAGTAAAGCCTTTGGGATCTTCATTTGCTGATGTGGAATGACTTAAAATGAGAACAGCCATAAACATCACTTAATGATCAGAATTTGGAATGTACAAAATATGAATCTAGGAGAACTGGAAACTGTGAAAAAAGAAGTAGAATGCGTAAACATCAATATCCTGGGCATTAATGAGCTGAAATGGACCACTACTGGCCATTTTGAACCTGACAATCGTATGGTCTACTATGCTGGAAACGAAAACTTGAAGAGGAACAGTCAAAAAGAATATTTCAAGATCTATCCTAAATACAGTACTGTCAGTAATAGGATAATATCCATATGCCTACAAGGAAGGCTAGTTAATACAACTATTATTCAAATTTACGCACCAACCACTAAGGCCAAAGATGAAGAGGTTGAAGATTTTTACCAGCTTTTGTAGTCTGAAATTGATCAAATGTGCAATCAGGCTGCATTGATAATTACTGGTGACCGGAATGCAGAAGTTGGAAACAAAGGAGGATCAGTAGTTTGAAAATACGGCCCTGGTAATAGAAATAATGCCAGAGATCACATGATAGAATTTTTCAAGATTAATGACTTCTTCATTGCAAATACTTTTTTTACCACACAAATGGCAGCTGTACACATGGACCGTACCAGACGGATACACAGGAGTCAAATTGACTACATCTGTGGGAAAAGATGATGGGAAAGCTCCATATCAGCAGTCAGAACAAGACCAGGTGCTGATTCTGGCACAGATCATCAACTGCTCATATGCAAATTTAAACTGAAACTGAAGAAAACTGAAACAAGTCCACAAGAGCCAAGGTATGACCTTGAGTATAGCCCCCCTGAGTTTAAAGACCATCTCAAGAATAGATTTGATGTGTTGACCACTAATGACTGAAGACCAGACGAACTGTGGAAGGACATCAAGGACATCATCTGTGAAGAGAGCAAGAGGTCATTAAAAAGACAGGAAAGAAAGAAAAGACCAAACTGGACTTAAGAAGAGACTCTGAAACTTGCTTTCAAACATCGAGCAGCCAAAGCAAAAGAAAGAACAGCAAAGTAAAAGACCTAAACAGAAGATTTCAAAGGGCAGCTTGAGAAGACAAAATAAAGTATTATAATGACATGTGCAGAGAGGTGGAAGTGGAAAACCACAAGGGAATCACATGTTTTGCATTTCTCAAGCTAAAAGAACTGAAGAAAATCTCAGGCCTTGAGTTGCAGTAGTGAAGGATTCTCTAGGGTAACTATTAAATGACTCAGGGAGCATCAAAAGAAGTTGGAAGGAATACATAGAATCATTATACCAGAAAGAACTGGTCGATGTTCAGCCATTTGAAGAGGTAGCATATGATCAGGAACCGATGGTACTGAGGGAAGAAGTCAAAGCTGCACTGAAGGCATTGGCAAAAAACAAGGTTCCAGGAATCGATAGAATGTCAATTCAGATATTTCAGCAAACAGATGCAACACTGGAAGTACTCACTTGTCTATGCCAAGAAATTTGGAGGACAGCTACCTGGCCAACAGACTGGAAGAGATCCCTAGTTCTGCACAATCCAAAGAAAGGTGACCCAACTAAATGTGGAAATTACTGAACAGTATCATTAATATCACACACAAGTAAAATTTTGCTTAAGATCATTCAAAAGGGTCTACAACAGTATATTGACAAAGGACTTCCAGAAGAGGACGTGGGACCAGGAATATATCATTGCTGATGTCAGATGGATCTTGGCTGAAAGCAAAGCGTACCAAAAAGATGTTTACATATGTTTCGTTGACTACTGAAAGGCATTTGACTGTGTGGATCATAACAAATTATAGCTAACATTGTGTAAAATGGGAACTCCAGAACACTGAATTGTGCTCTTAAGGAATCTGTAATATGGATCAAGAGGCAGTCATGTAAACAGAACAAGGGATACCTCATTGTTTAAAGTCAGGAAAGGTGTACATCAGGATTGTATCCTTTCACCATACGTTTTCAATCTGTATGCTGAGCAAATCATTCGAGAACATGGGCTATATGAATAAGAATGAGGCATCAGGATTGGAGGATGACTTATTAACAGCCTGCATTACACAGACAACACCACCACACTTGGTAGAAGTGGAGAAACTTTGAAACACTATGAAGTTCATGGACCACAGCTGTCAGTATGGATTGCACCTCAACATCAATAAAACAAAAATCCTCATAACTGGACCAGTAAACTACATAATGATAAATGGAGAAAGGATTGAGAATGGCAAGGATTTCATTTTACTTGGGTCCACAATCATTGCCCATGGAAGCAGCAGTCAAGAAATCAGTTGTATAGCACTGGGAAAATCTGCTGCAAAGAATCTCTTTAAAGTATGGAAAAGTAAAGATGTCACCTTGAAAACTAAAATGCACCTGACCCAAGCCGTAGTATTTTCTTTTTTTGCCTGTTAGTTAACTAATTTATTTTTTTGTATTTTCAATACATGCATGCAAGAGCTGGACAATGAACAAAGAAGAGAGAAGAAAATTTGATGTCTTTAAATTGTGGTGTTGGAGAAGAGTGTTGAATATATCATGGAGTGCCTGAAGAACAAATAGATCTGTTCTGGAAGAAGTACAACCAGAGAGTGCTCCTTGGAAGCAAAGATGGCAAGACTGCGTCTTACATGCTTTGGACAAGTTGTGAGGATGGATCAGTCCCTAGAGAGGGACATCATGCTCAGTAGAGTGGAGGGTGAGTGAAAAAGAGCGAGACCCTTGATGAGATGGATTGACACAGTAGCCACAATAATAAGCCTAAGCATAACCATTGTGGACATAGCACTGGACAGCGTTTTGTTGTGTTGTGCATAGGGTCACCTTGAGCTGGAACTGACTTGGTGGCACCTATCAACAACATCATAGCAAAAGAATTAAATCAAGTCCAAAATCCAAAAATTCCTTTTCATTTGTGAAATCTAGAGTACATTTTATCTACTTCCAAAAGAACAGTGGCAGAAGAGCCACAAGGTCGATATTTCTGTTACAAATGGGAGAAACTGGAGGGAAAGAAGGGATAACAGGCACCAAACAAGTCAGCAGAACATTACATTAGCTCTCAAGACTTTAAATATGGTAATCCTCTGTTCTCTGAGACGATTTGTAATGGCCCTGTCCTCCATACTGTAGGTATTGGCTATACACTCACCAGATTGTGAGTACAGATCCCTATACCCTAGGGACCCCAGCTCCACCTTCCAGGCACACTGTGATGGCAACTCTGGTCTCTCAGCTTTAGGCACACCATTCTTCTAGTCCACCTGATTGGTGATTTCACTCTTTTTTTCTTTATTTAATATGACTGAGTGAAAATGTACATTCCAATATGAATTTACATGCCCACCTATATGCAGCTTCCACTGCTCTCCCTGTCCGGTGACAGCACACTATTCCTCTCTGCTCCATGCATGTCTCATCCTCCCAACAGTCTCCTTTCCCCTCCTCTCCACCCACTCTCCTTCCTCCAGCCAGAGGTCAGCAGGATGATATCCTGTAAATGTATAGAACCATTAAGTGCCTCCAATATATGGTCACTCTGCATTGCCAAGCCCAGTTGATTTCACTCTTAAAAGCATCAGAGGTAGTGGCCGTACCTTTAGAGTGAGACATCTTGATTTCTGTGTTCCTAAGTGTCTTGGCCCTTGGGCCTTATGCCCACATCTGTCCTGCTGGGGCAAGTGTTCCAGTGCTCAGTGGCTCCACTGGTAAGTGTCCAAAGGCACCCCACTCTGTAAAGAAACCTCTTTGACACAGCCACTCAGCTCTCTGGTTCCATGGGTCAGCTCCAGTGCTGTCTGGCACTAGTATCCTGTCCTCTACTGCTCTTTGTTTCTCACCATCTGTGCCTTCTCAAGTATTAACAGTTCCCTTCACTGTCTTCTGAGTCTTCTGTTCATTCAGTTTCAAAACCACTTCCACACTTTAGGTATTTGTTAGAGTAGCATCCCACTCTTGGTATCAAATTCTTTGTCATCTAGTGCTGCTATGATAGGAATACCTTAAGTAGATAGCTCTAACAAAGAGAAGATTATTTTCACAGTGCAGTAGGCCAGAAGTCCAAATTCAAGGTTCTGACTTCAGGGGAAGGCTTTTTCTCTTTGTCAAAGTTGGAAGCAGTTCATTTGTCATCAGTCTTCCCCTGGGCTGGGAGCATTGCAGACCTCAGGTCCAAAGGGTGTGCACTGTTTTCTTGGTTGTATGAGGTCCCCTTGTCTCTCGGCTCACTTCTCTCTTATATTTCAGAAGAGACTGGCTTAACATACTATCTAATCTTACAGGTGTCATCAATATAACTGCCACTAATCTGTCTCATTACATCATAGTGATAGGATTTATACACACAGGAAAATCACAGCGGATGAGAAAATGGTAGACAGTCATGCAATACTGGGAAACATGACCTAGCCAAGTTGACAGATATTTTTGAAGAATATAATTCAGTCCATGAAAACTTCCATATGTTTTGCTGGATTTAAACCTAAGTATTTAATATTTTTGAGCTATTGTAGATGGTATTGTATTTTTAATTTTAGTTTCCTTATTTTACTGTTAGTACATGAATATAGAGTTGATTTTTGAATATTGGTGTTGTATCCTATGGCCTTGCTTAATTAGTACGTTCAAGAGTTTTATTTCTTTTTGTAGATTCCTTGTATTTTCCATGTAAACAATCATAACTTTATGGATTGAGTTATGTCCCTCAAAAATACATGTTGTAAATTATAACCTCTGGTTATGATCCCATTTAGGAATGGGTTATCCTTGTTAGTTAATGAGGCAGGATTACTTTAGGGTATGTCTTGAGGCTGTCTCTTTTGATGCATAAAATAGATTAAACAAATAAGCCAGCAAGCATAAATGGGGGAAATGATGCTAAGGTGCATACACAGAGATTTCCCAGAAACTAGGAAACAAGCTGAAGAGTTAAGGATCTTTCTGTTGAGCCCACAGAAAGAGAAACACATAGTATTTGAAAATAGAGACAGTTTTGTTTTGACCTCTCTTATCTGCATTCCTTTTTGTTTCAGTTTCTTTATTTTGCTGACTAGGGCTTCCCAGTGCTACGCTGAATAAGAGTAGCACAAGTGGACCTCCTTTCTTGGTTTCTCATTTGCAGGGAAGCATGCAGTTCTCCACTTTTAAGTATGTATCAGCTGTAGTTTTTTGTCGGTGCTTTTTGTGAGGTTGAAATGGTTTCCCTCTATTCCTAGTTTGCGAAGAGTTCTGTTTTTTTTCAGTCATGAATGGGTATTGGGTTTCGCCAAATTCATTTTCTGTATCAGTTAATATTATTATATAATTTTGCAGTTTAACTTGTTAATACAGTGATTGCATTGATTTTCCAGTGTTGACCAGCCTTGGAAACCTGGAGTAAAGTTGTCTTGGTCATGGTGTATATATAATTTTTTAAAACTATATTACTGAATAATGGTTAGTATTTTACTAAGGATTTCTGAATTTATATTCATCAGGGATATATTTTTCTTCTCTTGACTTTCTTCGTCAGAGTAATACTGGCCCCATTAAATGAGTTAGAGTGTATTTGTCCTATTAGTGTTTTCTGGGAAAGATCATATAAAACTGCTTTAATTCTAGTAATTCTTTACTTGGGTGTAATTCTTCATTGAAACTAACTAGAAATTCACTCAATGGCAATAGGTTTGGGTTTTTTACTTTTATTTTTTTACTTCACAGACTAGGTGTCAGAGAAGCCAGCAATCTGGAAACATCAATGCGTGCAGGTTATAACAGTCTCAGGAAAGCCTTTTCTCTCTAGTTAAAGGACAAGGGAAGGCAGTCTAGCAAGACAGAGAACTTTTAGACAATAACTGCCCTGCTCCATCAAAACTTCGTGGAAAAGAACTGTGATTCTCGTCCTCACCCATGTTAGCCGTCTTCGTTATCCAGTGCTGCTGTAACAGAAATTCCACAAGTGACTGCTTTTAACAAACAGAAATTTATTTTCTTACAGTTAGAGGCTAGAATTCTGAATTCAAGGGAAATTCTTGGTCAGGCATCTCTTTGTCTCCTTTAGGGGAAAGTTTTTGTATTTTTTCAGCTTCTATTGCTCAGTTTTTTAGAGATTTTCACTTGCTATGGTGTCTGTCTTCTATTGGTGTTTCCTTGCTTCATGGACTGCACAATCTGTTCTTTTTACATTGACTTTTAAGAGATACCCTTTATCAATACTGTTTCATTAGCATAACAAAGAAACTCCATCCCTAAATGGGATTATGACCATAAGTACAGGTGTTAAGGATTTACACTACATAATTTTTGAGAACACAATTCATTAACAAAGACCTAATACAGTGCCTAGACTTCTACTGTTAATGGGCTACAAGGCACACCTCACTCTCCCAGCCAAGGTGCTGTCATTGAGGGCCTAGTATGGTGGCTGAACGTCTAGCTCAGCCTACTACTATTAAGGCATCCCACCCTGTCCCCATATTGTCAACAGAAGATGAGTGGAGAACCCAAACTTCTGTCTATACCCAGCACTAATGAGTTGGCACTTCTCTTCCCCTGCTGGTGTTCTGTCAGAGAAGAGTCACTAAACACACAATTAAAGTAAGAGCCAAGGTTTCATAGTATCCAAAATATGATGGATCCAATTAAAAAAATTATGTTACACTAAGAACCAAGAAAATATTGACTGGAATAAGGAAAGAAAATCAACATAAATCAACAGAAATACATTAGGATATCTGACTAGAATTTTTAAGCAGCCACTGTAAAAAAGAATTTTCAACAAGTAAATTATGAACATGCTTGAAACAAATGAAAACAATAGAATGCAGCAAATATTTCAAGAAGAACCAAATAGAAATTCTAAAACTGAAAAATGCAATTATCAGAATAAATAGTGGATAGGCCCCAAAGCAGAATATGGCCAGCAGAGGGGAAAACCTGGGAAACTTTAAGATAATTAGTAGAAATTACTTAATTTACAAGACAGATAGAAAACCTGAGCAGAGCCTTAGGAAACTGGGTCTACAAAAATGAATCTAATATTCATGTTATTGGAGTCCCACAGGGAAGGGTGGGGTTGGAAAATCTATTGAAAAAAATGACTAAAACTACCTAAAGATCGAGTGAACAGCCCCCACTTGTCTGCCATTGGAGGCTTCCTTGTTGCTGTGATGCAGAAGCTATGCCACCTGTATTTAGGTTCAAACGGAGCCAACCATGACAGACAAGTTTCAGCACTATGACAGGTTCCAGACTATGACAGACTAGGAAGAAGGACCCAGCACTCTACTTCTGAAGGGAATTAGCCAGGGAAAACATTATGAATGGCAGCCGAACATTGTCAGATATGGTGCTAGAAATTGACTGCCCCCAAGTTGGAAGACATTCAGAAGATGACTGGGGAGTAGCTGCCTCTTCAAAGTAGAGTCAACTTTAATGATGTAGATGGAGTAAGGCCTCCACGATCTTTGTTTGCTGATGTAGCATGACTCAAAATGAGAAGAAACAGCTGTAAATATCCACTAAGAATGGGACATGGAATGTAAGAAGTATAAATCTAGGAAAACTGGAAATTGTCAAAAATGAAATGAAATGCATAAACATTGACATCCTATGCATTAGTGAGCTGAAACGGACTGGTTTGGGCCATTTTGAATCTGACAGTCATGTAGTCTACTACGTTGGGAACAAAAACTTGAAGAGGAATAGTGTTGCATTCATCATCAAAAAGAACATTCACAAGATCTGTCCTGAAGTAATGCTGTCAGTGATAGGATAATATCCATATGCCTATAAAGAAGGCAAGTTAATATGACTATTAGTCAGATTTATGCACCCACCACTAAGGCCGAAGATAAAGAGGTTGAAGATTTTTACCAGCTTCTGAAGTCTGAAACTGATCAAACATGCGATCAGGATGCATTGATAATTACTGGTAACTAGAATGCGAAAGTTGGAAACAAAGAAGAAGCATTGGTAGCTGGAAAACACTGCCGTGGTGGTAGAAATAATGCTGGAGATCACGTGTTAGAATTTTGCAAGTGTAACAACTTTTTCATTGCAAATGCCTTTTTTTATTTTTATTTAACATAACTGAGTGAAAATGTACATTCACATGTAAATTTACATGCCCCCCTATATGCAGCTTCCACTGCTCTCCCTGTCCGGTGACTGCACACTATTCCTCTCTGCTCCATACATGTCTCATCCTCCCAACAGTCTCCTTTCCCCTCCTCTCCGTCCACTCCCCTTCCTCCAGCCAGAGGTCAGCAAGATGATATCCTACAGATGTATAGAACCATAAAGTGCTTCCAATATATGGTTACTCTGCATTGCCAAGTCCAATCCATTCTTGTCCAAAGAGTGGACCTTTGTTATAATTTATGGGAATGGGCAGCATCAGGGCCAGGGGCCATGCTTTCAGAGGAACCCCAAAACCGCTGGACCATCAATTGAGGTCTTTTAGTGAAGATCTCATGATGCACCTCTTTTTATTCTTGTGTTGCCAGTGAGGCTCCTCTCTGTGAGCTCCGTCATGGCTATCACTGGTGGTGGCCAGCACCATCCGGTTCTTCCGGTCCCAGGTCGATGTAGGCACCCTCTCTTGTGGGTCTCTCTGTCTTCTCGGTTGTCTTTACCGCATGCCATTTTGGCCCTCGGTGAGCATCCGTTCCTGCTGAGTTGGGACCATTTGCTGTGTCCTCGGATGGCAGCTGGGCAGCTTTTAAGACCCCAGACGCCACTCACCAATGTGGGGTGCAGAGAGCTCTCTTAGCAAAATGCTAGTTGTGTCAATTGGCCTGGAATTCGCCTAAGAGGCAAATGCCTTTTTTAACCAACACAAACAGCAACTGTGCACATGGACCTCACCAGATGGAATACACAGGAACTAAATTGACTACATCTGTGGAAAAAGACAATGGAAATACTCCATATCAGCAGTCAGAACAAGACCAGATGTTGACTGCAACACAGAGCATCAGTTGCTCATATGCAAATTCAAATTGAAACTGAAGAGAATTAGAACAAGTCCATGAGAGCTAAGGTATGACCTTGAGTATATCCCTCCTGAGTTTAAAGACCATCTCAAAAACAGATTTGATGTGTTCACCGCTAATGACCGAAGACCAGACAAATTGCGAAGTGACATCAAAGACGTCATCCATGAAGAGAGCAGGAGGTCATTAAAAAGACAGGAAAGAAAGAAAAGATCAAATTGGATGTCTGAAGAGACTCTAAAACTTGCTCTTGAACATCAAGCAGCTAAAGCGAAAGGAAAGAATGGTGAAGGAAAAGACCTAAACAGAAGATTTCAAAGGGCAGCTCGAGAAGACAAAACTAAATGCTATAACGACATGTTCAAAGAGCTGGAAATGGAAAACCAGAAGGGAAGAACATGTTCTGCATTTCTCAAGCTGAAAGAACTGAAGAAAAAATTCAAGCCTTAAGTTGCAGTAGTGAAGGATTCTCCAGGGAAACTATTAAATGACTTAGGAAGCATCAAAACAAGGTGGAAGAAATACACAGAGTCATTATACCAGAAAGGACTGGTTGGTGTTCAGCCATTTGAAGAGGTAACATAGGATCAGGAATCAATGGTAGTGAAGGAAGAAGTCGAAGCTACAATGAAGGCATTGGCAAAAAACAAGGTTCCAGGAATTGATGTACTCTCAATTGAGATATTTCAGCAAACAGATGCAGCACTGAAAGTGCTTGCTCGTCTATGCCAAGAAATTTGGAGGACAGCTACCTGGCCAACTGACTGGAAGAGATCCATATTTATGCCCATTCCAAAGAAAGGTTATCCACCGAATGTGGAAATTACCAAACAATATCACTGATATCACATGTAAGTAAAATTTTTCTCAAGATCATTCAAAAACGACTACAACAGTATATTGACAAGGAACTGACAGAAATTCAAGCTGCATTCAGAACCAGAGATACCATTGCTGATGTCTGTGGATCTTGGCTGAAAGCAAAGAATACCAGCAAGCTGTTTACTTGTGTTTCATTGACTATGCAAAAGCATTTGACTGTGTGGATCATACTAAATTATGGCTTATGTTGTAGAGAATGGGAATTCCAGAATACCTAATTGTGCTATTCTGGAATCTGTATATGGATCAAGAGGCAGTCGTGCAAACAGAACAAAAAGACACTGCATGGTTTAAATTCAGGAAAGGTATGTGTCAGGGTTGTATCCTTTCCCCATACCTGTTTAAACTGTATACTGAGCAAATAATTCAAGAAGCTGGATTATACACAGAAGGACGAGGCATTAGGATTGGAGGACGACTCATTAACAACCTGGCTTATGCAGACAACACCACCTTGCTTGCTGGAAATTAAGATTTGAGACACTTACTGGTGAAGACCAAGGACTACAGCCTTCAGTATGGATTGCACCTCAACATCAAGAAAACAAAAATCCTCACAACTGGACCACTAAGTAACATTGTCATAAATGGAGAAAGGATCGAGATCAAGGATTTCATTTCAATGCCCATGGAAGCAGCAGTCAAGAAATCAAATGATGCACTGCATTGGGAAAATGTGCTGCAAAGGACCTCTTTAAAGTATTCAAAAGTAAGGATGTCACCTTGAAGACTAAAATGCACCTGACCTAAGCCATGATATTTTCAATCACATCATACTCATGCAAGAGCTGGACAATGAACAAAGAAGACAGAAGAATTGATGCCTTTGAATTGTGTTGGAGAAGAATGTTGAATGTATGATGGACTGCTAAAACAACAAACAGATCTGTTCTGGAAGAAGTACAGCCAGAGTGCTCCTTGGAAGCAAAGATGGCAAGACTGCATCTTACATACTTTGGACATGTTGTCAGGAAAGACCAGTCCCTGGAGAAGGACATCATGCTTAGCAGAATGGAGGGTCAGCGAAAAAGAGAAAGACCATTGAAGAGATGGATTGACACATTGGCTGCAACAGTGTGCTTAAGCGTGAAAATGATTATGGGCATGGCACCAGACTGGGCAGTGTTTTGTTCTGTTGTTCATTGCTATGAGTTGGAACCAACTTGACCGTACCTAACAACAACAGCAACCTTGATTTTGGCAAAAAACATGTCATAGATAAGTTGTGTCCCCCAAAAATGTGTGTAACAGTTTGGGCCATCATTCCCAATATTTTGTGATTGTCCTCCATTTTGTGATTCTCCTATGCTGTAAGTCCTTGTCTCTGCCTGTGGTTAACACACTGGATTATGTCAAGAGGATTAGGGTGGGACTGTAACACACTTCCTAAATTCACCTCCCTGCTCCATTGTAAAAGGTGTTTCTCTAGAGTGTGGCTTGTACCACCTTTTATGCTACAATAGATGAAAGGGAAGCAAGCAGAGAGTTGGGAACATCACACCATCAAGAAGGCAGTACCTTGAGTAGAGCGCATCCTTCACACCTGAGATCCCTGTGCCAAGATACTCCGACTGATGCAACATAAGGGCCTTCCTCCAGAGCTGACAAAGCTGACCCAAGCCATGGTATTTTCAGTGACATCATATGCATACAAGAGCTGGACAATGAACAAAGAAGACAGAAGAAGAATTGATGCCTTTGAATTGTGTTGGAGAAGAATGTTGAATGTATGATGGACCACCGAAAGAACAAACAAATCTGTTTGTTCTTTGTCCTCCCTTCCCCTTCCCCTGGAGTGGACACCCTGCATTTGGACTTGTAGCCTACTGGACTGTTAAAGCTTTTGTTTGTTAAAGCCATCCACTTGTCATATTTCTGTTAAAGCAGCACTAGATGAACTAAGACAGGACCTCAAAAGGTAATATGGGCAAACTATGAATAACTATACACACATAAATTTGGCAACTTTGATGAAATGTACTAGTTATTCAAAAAACTACTGCCGCTAATACACAACATAGACAGACTTCAGAATCTGTCAACCAAACTGCAAACAACAGAAGAGAAAATAGATAAATCGGAACTACTAGGAATCAGTCACTTTTGCTCATCCAAAGAATTTATTAATAGAATTAAAAGGCCACCTACAGAATGGGAAAAAATATTTGGCAACTCTATGTCAGACAGACGCCTGATCTCCATAATCTATGGGGTACTACAAAATATCAGTAAGAAAAAGATAAATCATCCAATTAAGCAATGGGCAGAGAATATGGACAGACACTTCTCTAAAGAGGACATTCAGGCAGCCAAAAAACACATGCGGACATGCTCACGATCATTAGCTGTTAAAGGAATTCAAATCAAGACAACAATGAGATACCATCTCACCCTAACAACATTGGCCATGGTCCAAAAAATGCAAAACACTAAATGCTGGAGAGGCTGTGGAGAGACTGGAACTCTCCTACACTGTTGGTGAGATTGCAAAATGGTGCAACCTCTTTGGAAAGCCATCTGGTGCTACCTTAAAATAATGGATGTAGATATACCATTTGACCCAGTAATTCCACTGCTTGGAATATATCCTACGGAATCAAGGGCATTCACACCAACCGATACATGCACACGAATACATACATCACGGCACAGTCCACAATAGCAAAAGGATGGAATCAACCCAGATGCCCAACAACAGACGGAGCAGGATAAAAATGTGGAACAAATTTCAAATTCATGTAAAAAGACCAAATTTAATGGTTTCACAGATTCTAGGGGAACCCAGGAAAGTACCCCTTTCCTCCCAGATGCTCTGTTAACCCTGAATTGAAACCATTCTGAAAGCCCACTTTTCAGACAAAGATTAGAAAGACCTATAAAAAAATGAATACACGTGAGAATTGTGCTTTTTAGTTCAATCAGATGTACTAGACCAAATGGGCAGCTCCTGTCTAAAAGCAGGACAAAGCAGGAAGGGACAGGAAGTGAATGAATGGACACATAGAACCCAGGATAAAAATGCTGTCACTGTGGGGATTGTAGCCAATGTCACTAAACAATGCATGTATAAATTTTTGAATGAGAAATTAACTTGGGCTATAAACTTTCACCTAAAGTACAGTCGAAAAACAACAACAAAATGAGGTTTGCTCATCAAGGTGTCCTTATGTAAGTATAACTTTTACCACAAACAAGCAAGTATTAATGGTTAAGTGTGAGAGTTTTCTTTATAACTAACAATTGTTAATTTCACAGAGGAGTTCCTGTTAATCTACCACTTATTTTGTCTTTTTTCCTTTATTTTTTATTGTATTTTAAATGAAAGTTTGTCAGTTTCTCATATGAAAGTTTACAGATACTTTATTATGTGACCCTACATGCTTATCCCTCACTGTGACAGCACATTCCTCCCCTCCACCCTGTATTTACCATGTCCATTTACACAGCTCCTGTCCCCTTCTGTCTTTTCATCTTGCCTCCAGAAAGGAGCTGTCCACTTAGTCTCCTGTAGCTACTTAAGCCAAGAAGCACATACTTCACTAGTATCATTTTTGTGTCTTATATACCAGTCAATCTTTGTCTGAGGAGTTAGCTTCAGGAATGGTTTCATTTTGAGGCTAACGGAGAGTCTGGGGGTCATGTCTTCCAGGGACCCTCCAGTCTGCCAAATCATCAAGTCTGGTCTTTTTACTTGAGTTTGAGTTCTGCTCTGCATATTTTTCACACTCCATCAGGGAGTTTTTGGAGAGTTCACTGTGAGGGCAGTCATTGGTGGTGGCCAGGTACCATCTAGTTCTTCTGGTCTTGTTTGATGTAGTGTCTGGTTTATGTGGCCCTTTCTGTCTCTTTGGCTCATATTTTCTTTCTGTTTTTGATGTTCTTTATTCTCCTTTGCTCCATGTGGGTTGACACTCACTGATGATTCTTACGTGACCACTTGGTTAGCTTTTAAGACCCCAGATGCCACTCACTAAAGTGGGATGCAGAACATTTTCTTAATTAATTTTGTTATGCCAGTTGACCTGTGTGTCCCCTGAAACCATGGTCCCCAGACTCCTGTACTTTGTCCCTCAAAGTGTTTGGTTGTATTTAGAAAACTTCTCAGCTTTTGGTTTAGTCCAGTTGTGCTGACCTGTCCTCTATTGTATGTTGTCTCTTCCTTCACCCAAAATAGTTCTTGTCTATTATCTAATTAGTGGATATCCCTCACACTCCCTCCCCAACCTCATAACCATCAAGGAATGTTTTCTTCTGTGTTTAAACCTTTTCATGAGTCTTTATGATAATGACCTCATAGAATATTTGTCCTTTTGCAATTAACTGATTTAATTTAGCTTAATGCATTCCAGGTTCCTCCATGTTATGTTTCCTAAATTCGTCATTGTTCTTTATTATTGCGTAGTATTTCATTATATGAATATACCATTGTTTATCCATTCATCTGTCAATGGGCACCTAGGTTCATCCTATCTTTTTGCTATTGTGGATAGTGCTTCAGTAAACATTGGTGTGCATGTGTCTATTTGTGTGACATTCCTTATTTCTCTAGTATATATTCCAAGAAGTAGGATTGCTGGATCATATGGTATTTCCATTTCTAGCTTTTTAAGAAAGTACCAAATTAATTTCCATTTTACGTTTCTACCAGCCATGTATAAGCTACAGTATGTAAGTTCCAGTCTCTCTACAGCCTCTCCAACATTTATTAGTTTGTGTTTTTTAGATTAATACTTGCCTTGTTGGGGTAAGATGCTGTCTCATTGTGGTTTTGATTTAGATTTATCTAGTGGCTAGTGATTGCACTTCTTCATGTATCTATCTGTTAGCATTCTGGTGTCTTCCTTGATGAAGTACCTGTTCATATCCTTCACTGATTTTCTTATTGGTTTATTTGTCTTTTTTGTTGTTGAGGTTTTGCATTTATCTTACAGATTTTGGAGATTAGACTCATCAGATTTGTTGTATCCACTTTTTTTTTTCCCCAGTCTGTAGGTTGTCTTTTGACTTTGTTGGTGAAGTCTTTGGATGAAGGTGTTTGATTTTTAGGAATTCCCAGTTATCTGTTTTCTCTTGTTCTGTTGGTGCATTGTTAGCAATGTTTTATATTCTGTTTATGCTGTGTATTAGGGCTCTCAGCATTATCCCTGTTTTTTCTTCCATGATCTTTATCATTTTAGATTTTACATTTAGGTTTTTGATCTATTTTGAGTTAGTATGCACGGTGTAAGATATGAGTCTTGTTTCATTATTTTGCAGATGGACATCCAGTTACGCCAATAACATTTGTTAAAGAGACTGTCTTTTCCTCAATTTATGGATTTGGGGCCTTTGTCAAATAGCAGCTGCTCATAGGTGGACACTTTTATGTCTGGATTCTCAGTTCTGTTCCATTGCTCTGTGTATTTGTTGTTATACAAGTACCAGGTAGTTTTGACTACCGGGGCAGTATAGTAGGTACTAAAGCCAGGTAGTGTGAGGAATCTACTTTGTTCTTCTTTAGTAATACTTATCTGGGGCTTCTTCTCTTTCCATATGAAATGATTTGTTTCTCCATCTCATTAAAAAAAAAAATGCTACTGGAATTTGGACCAGGATTGCATTGTATCTATAGATGGCTTTGGGTAGAATATATGTTTTCACAATGTTAAGTCTTCCTATCCATGAGCAGGGTAGGTTTTTCCACTTACAGAGGTCTCTTTTGGTTTCTTACAGTAGTGTTTTGGAGGTTTCTTAGTATAGGTCTTTTACATCTCTGGTTGGATTTATTCCTAAGTATTTTGTCTTCTTGGAGGCTATTGTAAATGGTATTTAGTCAGTGATTTCCTCTTAGATGTTTTCTTTGTGAGTGTAGAGGAATCCAGCTGATTTTTGTGTGTTTATCTTGAATCCTGATACTTTGCTGATGTCTTCCATTAGTTCCAGTAGTTTTTTTGTGGATTTTTAGAGTTTCTGTGTATAAGATTATACTGTTTACAAACAGAGACACTTTTAATTCTTCCTTACAAGTTTGAATACTTTTTATTTCTTAATCTTGCCTGATTGCTCTGGCTAGAACCTCCAGCATAATGTTGAGTAAAAGTGGTGACAGATGTCATTCTTGTCTGGTTCCTGTTCTCGAAGGAAATGCTTTCAGATTCCCTTTAGGTTGCTGTTGGCTGTTGGCTTTGGTAAATGCTCTTTATTATGCTGAATTTCTCTTCTGTTCCTATTTTTGCAAACATTCCCATCAGGAGTGGATGTTGGACTTTGTCACATGCCTTTTCTGAATCACTTGATAAAATCAAGTGATTCTTGTCATTTGTTTTACTTATGTGATTGATTGCACTGGTTGTTTTTCTCTCATGACCCATCCTTGCATCTCTGGTATGAATCCTACTTGATCATAGTGAATTATTTTCTTTATATGTTGTTGTGGTCTGTTGGCTAGAATTTTGTTGAGGATTTTTGTATCTAAGTTTATGACAGATACTGGTCTGTCATTTTCCTTTTTGTGTGTTGTGTTTACCTCATTTTGGTGTCAGGGTTTTGCTGGCTTCATAGAGTGAGTTTGGGAGTTTTTCTTCCTTTTATATTCTCTGAAATACCTTTAGTAATAGTGGTGTTAACTCTTCTCTGAAAGTTTGGTAGAATTCTCCAGTGAAGCTATCAGGGCTGGGGCTTTTTTTTTGTTAGTAGTTTTTAAATTACCTTTCCAATCTCTTCTTTTGTTATGGGTTTAGTTAGTTGTTTTACTTCTGTTCTGTTAGTTTAGGTAGTGTGTTTCTAGAATTTGTTAGAGTACAGTTTTTCATAATATTCTTTTATGAGTTTTTTTCCTTTCAGTTGGGTCTTCTGTAGTATCAACCATCTCATATCTTATTTGGGTTATTTGCTTCTACTTCTGTTTCTCTTTTGTCACTTTGGCCAGTGGTTTATTGATTTTTTGACCTTTTCAAAGAACCAGCTTTTGATGATGTTAACTCTTTCAATCATTTTTTTATTCTCTAATTCACTTAGTTCTGCTCTAATTTTTATTATTTGTTTTTCTCTGGTGTCTGTGGGTTTGTTTTACTGCTCTCTTTCTAGTTGTTTCAGTTGCAGGGCTAATAGTTTGATTTGGGCCCTTTCTTCTTCTTGGATGTGTGTGTTTATTGAAATAAATTTACCTCTGAGCACTGCTTTTGCAGTGGCCCAGTGGTTCTTGTGGGATGTGTTTTCATTCTTATTTAATTCTGTGAATTTCTTTCTTCTGTCCTTGA
Source organism: Heterohyrax brucei (assembly GCA_028571685.1). Taxonomy (NCBI): domain Eukaryota; kingdom Metazoa; phylum Chordata; class Mammalia; order Hyracoidea; family Procaviidae; genus Heterohyrax; species Heterohyrax brucei. Next base: position 97,934,316 of record CM053154.1, on the reverse strand, counting down.
TTTCTTCTATAACACAGTAGTTTTTGAGCTAGGTGTTATTGAGTTTTCCTGGTTTTTTTTTCCTTGCTTTTTCTGTTATTGAGTTCTACTTTTATGGCTTTATGTTCTGAAATAATATTTTGCTATATTTTGATGTTTTGAATCTTGTTCTGGCTTGCTTTATGGCCTAATATGTAGTCTGTTGTGGAGTCTGTTATGTGTGCATTGCAAAAGAAAGTACACTTGGGTAGAGTGTCTGTAAATGTCTATGAGGTAATATGGGTTGTTTGTGGCACTTACGTCTTCTGTGTCTTTATTGAGCTTCTTTCTGTATGTTCTGTCCTTCACCCAGAGTGATGTATTAAGTCTCCTACTTTTACTGTGCTGCTGTCTAGTTCTGTTTTCAGTGCTGCTAGAGTTTGTTTTCTGTAGTTAAAATTGCTATCCTTGGGAATGTAAATATTTAACTTGGTGTTTTAGTCAGCTAGGGCTGCTCTAACAGAAATACCACAGAGTGGATGGCTTTAACAAAGGAAAGTTTATTCTTACATAGTCCAGTAGGCTACAAGTCCATATTCAGGGTGTCCACTCCAGGGGAAGGCTTTTCCCTTGTTGGCTCTGGAGGAAAGTCTGGTATTGCATCAGTCTTTGTCCAGGGAGCATCTTGGCACAAGAACCTCAGGTCTGAAGGATGCACTTTTCTCCTGGTGCTGCTTTCTTGATGGTACAAGGTTCCCAGTTCTCTGCTTGCTTCTCTTTCCTTTATCTCTCTTAGGATGAAAGGATTAAGGGTGGGGCAAGTGATACTCCAGGGAAATTCCTTTTACAGTGAAGCATGGAAGTGATCTTATAAAGAGATTTACAGTCCCACTCTAATCCTTTAACGTACAGCAAAGTACAGCCACAAAATGGAGGACAGTCACAAGACACTGGGAATCATGGCCCAGCCACATGGCTACACCTATTTTTTGGGTGATACAATTCAATCCATGACACTTGGTTATTTCTTCCTAATGTACTGATCCTTTGATTATTAAGTAGTGTCATTCCTTGTCCTTGTAGATTTTAATGTCTGTTTTATCGGAAATTAATATTTCCATTCCTGCTGTGTTTTGAATGTAGTTTGCTTGATATATATTTTTTCCACATCCTTTGTGTTTTGTTTGTGTCTTTAAGGTGTGTCTCCTGTAGGCAGCATATAGATAGATCATATCTTTTTAATCCACTATGCAACTCTCCATGTCTTTATTGATGTATTTAATGCATTTACATGCAGTATGACTGTTGATAGGTATGAGTTTAAGTGCTGCAGTTTTGCTCCTTTTTTGTGCATTGTATGGTGCAGGCTCTCCCCTGCAGTCCTGGATGGGCAGAGCTGATTGGCTTAGGCACAGGTATCTAGGTATAGGCACAGAGAAAGGAAGGGGGCTGACAGCTGTCCATCAGTGTGAGGAAGGCATGTTGCTGTTATTTAAAGCTTGTAGGTTGATTGATTTTGCTGCAGGACCTTGGACAGTGGCTGTTGCATGCAGATGTGAGAGGCATTTGAGGTACTTGAATCCCTTATGTCTGTGCCTAGGTAAAGGACCTATTTCTGCCCTGAATTCTGGCTTAGGGGGGCTGGCAGATTTTTTTTTTCCCCCTTCCTCTTTGCTAAATTGTCCCAAGTCTGGGAGAATGGCTCAGAGTGCATATAAGGGTTCCTACTACCTGCCCAGGGAATTCATCAATCTCTGGAGCCAAGTGCAGTGCAGAGATGCGAGGGGGATGCACTGGGAAAAGGGAGAGAGGTTTAACCTGAAGTACAGTTTTAGATCCTTGTGTGGCAGGTTAGGTGCTAGCCACTTAACTTTTGCTGATGGAATACCCTTTTTTAAGAGATTCTGGAGGCTTGAGTAGGCTCTCCGCAGCTTGGTCTTCTGCCTGAGGTGGACACTTTCTTTATGAATGTCACTGCTCCCCTCATCATGCTTGCTGCGTGGATCTTCTTGCAGAGTGCAGATTCCCACCAGGTCTGGTCTGGCCAGTCCTAGGTACTTCTGGACCTACTTTTCTTTTTTTTATGTTGTGCAGTCCAATTTCTCTACTTTCTCTTTGATGTTTAGGGCTCCTAGAATGTCATGTATAGTAAGTTCATTTTGTTGTTGTTAGAGGGATCACAGAAAGTGTCTGACTACTGTGCCATTGTAGCCCCACCTCCATATGTCAAAATTTGTTGACAATATATGGAATAAATATAGATCTAACCAGAAAGCACTCTTGCCCTAACCTAATATTTACATTCCTTGAATATCCAAGGTATCTGAACCACATATATTTTCCTTCTTTAGTACTATGTGTATAATCTCTGAATTGATTTTTCATTTTGGAGAAATTATCTTACTATTTTTTTGAATACTGTCCCAGATTCAGTTTTCTTTTCTTTCCCCCGTGTAGAACAAACAGTAAATGACTTTTAGAAATTATCCCTTGACCCTTTAAAACTGAAAATCACACTCTTCCCTTTTACATTGGATTCTGCATCAATTGGATCTTTTACCTCACCATTTCATGCTTCAAATTTTACTCCTTTCTGCTATTTTATTAACACTATGAGAATTTTTTCATACATTGATACTTTTTAATGTTTTATAATCCAATTTGTTCTATTTCATAAAAGATGTTACTTCTTTACAGATGTCTTTTCTTATTTCTTTGCGTAATCCCCTGTTGCTCTGTTGGCTTGGTTTTCATCCACATTAGCTTTTGTTCTTACAGTGGGTGACACTTTTGGGAGTGTTGTTTTTGTTCTGTCACGTTGTATGTGTATTTCTCTACTTGAGAGTCCTGACTGGCCTGACTCTTAAGTATTCTTTTCTTTTTTAAAAAATATTTTATTGTGCTTTAAGTGAAAGTTTACAGTCCAGCTCAATTTGGCATATAATAACTTGCACACACATTGTTCTGTAACTCTATCTGCGCTTCCCATTCTGTAACAATACACTGCCCCTTTCTACCCTATTTGTCCCTTGTCCATTCAGTTAGCTCCTGTCCTCCTCTGTCCTCTCATCTCACCTCTGGGTGGGAGTTGCTCAGTTAGTGTCATATATCTGCTTAAGCCAAGAAGTACAGTCTTTGCCAGTATCATCCTGTTTTAAAAAACCAAAATCGAACCTTCTGCTGTCAAGTCAGTTCCAACTCATAACGACCCTATAGGACAAAGTAGAACTACCCCATAGAATTTCTAAGGGGCCTCTGGTGAATTTGAACTGCCAACCTTTTGGTTAAGAGCCATAGCACTTAACCACTACGCCACTAGGATTTCATTATGCCTTGTAGTCCAGTCCAGTGTTTGAAGAATTGGCTTTCGGAGTGGTTTCAGTTCTGGGCTGACAATGAGTTCAGGGGCAATGTCTTCTTATTGGTTTAAATTTAATAATGGTAGGATGGGACGTGTGGTAGGGTTGGGTGGGTGCTAAGAGACAGTGTAATAGTGTGGGATTCCTAAGGTAGCCTTCCTGCTCAGGGACATTATGCTGGTCCCGTTCACAGCGCCAGACTGGGAGTAAGTGGATAAATGCATTCCTGTCCTCCAGGGAGAAGAAGTAGGGAGCCTCAGAGCTCAAGGTCTCTCTACAGCTTTTTGCATTTTCTCAGCTGCCATCTCTTGCAAGGTCCTAGAATATTGTCATTCCGCTTTCTTTGACATCTTCAGAATTCCATGTCCACTATAGGGACCTGTCACATTCTCCAGTGATACACATACATGGTTTTAAAGTATCTTGTCATTTCTAAGCATTTTTTTCAGAGAGGATACTGCAGTGTGTGCTCTGAGTGGCATTTTGATTTAGTTCATTTGTGTGCACAGTCCCTTTGGGTAATATTAGGTGGCACTGGTAGGTGGAAGTGGGGTGGATTTATAAGTTTTGGAGCCAGAGACTTGGGATTGACTCTGAGCTCTCAAACATGTTTGATGTGTTTCTTAAGGTCTTTTACTTAATTCTGCTCTTCCTTAGCTGTAAATTGGGAAACATAATGTTTACTACATAGAAATACTAAAGATGTCTCTTTTTTGTTTGTTTCTACCCACAGATAGCTATACACCAAGCTGCTTTGATGCCTGGCCTGTCAAGTCACCATGTATTGAGTCTTAACGGAGCTGAAGGATTTGTAGTGTTGCTTGCCCTGATACTGAGGATGTGTAGAATTTCCTTTCTGATTACAGAATTCAAGATGAGGCATCAGACGTTCATTTTACCTACATCAGAGACAGCAGATGGAGTGGTGAGGCTTCTCTTGAACTCTAATCAGGAGATCCTATCAAATGACCATGCAAAAAGACAGAAAAACCACAATACGCGGATATATTGAAATATTCAAGTTACGTACAACTAAAGTGGATTACGTGTTGAAGCACAGTGACATATACACAGTGTTAGTCAGAACAGCTCAAGCTGATACTGCTAGCTTTAGAAAACCTCCACTCATTTCAGTCTGACATTGTACAGGTAACCAAGGAGCAGTGAGCAGCAGTTACTATAAAAGTGGAAGCTGTGTAACCAGTTTATAAGCTTATGAAATCAATGTTTTTTAAAAAGATTCCTGTTTAGCATTTGTAATGCAAACATTCCTCTTTTATTTTGGACTCATTTCAACTTACATGTTAATATTATAGTGATGTGCCTCAGGAGCCCTGGTGTTACAATGGTTAAGGGTTTGTCTACTAACCAAAAGGTTGGTGGTTCAAACCCACTAGTGGGTCTGCAGGAAAAAGACCTGGTGATCTAGTCACATGAAAATTACAGCCTAGAAATCCCTATGGGATAGTTACACTCTGTTAAATAAGGCCACTGTGAACTGGAATCAACTTAGTAGCCCAAGAAAAGTGTACCTGAGCAGCAGTGTATCTATGTTTATGTAATTTATGTTAAATTCGGCTTTTATGTCATGTACTGAGCACATTTGAGAGACATGCTTTTTTTAAACAAAGGTGCTGAATCTATGATTCTAAAAATATTTGACATGTTTATGCTAGTTTTAAAAATTTATGATTCTTTAAGAAGTTTAAGGTTTTATAACACTAAGTTTTTGAAAATCAAGCTGTACTAATGGTAAATGACTTGATCTTTAAAGTTATATGAAATTGTGGAGTCTTGATGTAAACCTCTTTTACTATTACTTAATTTTAGATGTATTTTGTTAAGTAAGCCTGTAATTAAAATTTTTGCTATTGAGATAAATTGGTTTTTACAGAATGATTTACAGGACTTCGCAATATAGTTGCACTCACAGCTAAGATTTGTTACAGTGTAAGGATAGAAAGCAAAATCTGGAAAAAGAAAAAGCACATGAGATGAGGTCCAGAGGAAACCAAACACAAGCTTCCAGTGTAATTACCCAGGGTTTTTATAATTCCCAAAGCAACAAGTTGTGATAACATGTCTACAGTTTTGCCTACCAGGGACGCTTACGTGAAGCTGGATTGGTCAGATGGGCGTGTAGTGCCCCATGACCAACCACAACCACTGAAATCTCAGTGAGAGCAGGCGTTCAGGAGGACTCAGACTGTTTGTGCAGTTTAGCCTAATGAACCACTTATCATTTAGGTAAAGTTTTATATCATTGTAGGGGATTCTTTACCAGTTTGCAGAGACCAGGTAAAGGCCAGCTTTATTGCAGGTTAAGAGGGAAAGGGAGCTTTGCCAGAACATCTGTTTATGTACAGGAGCCAGGCCATACCCTCAAGGAAGCTCCCTTTCCAACTGATCAGCTGCTCACATGAGATCACAAAATGGAAGGTGATTACATAGTGTCTGTTAAACTGCTGAGAATCATAGCCTAGCTAAATTGCCGTATAACATTAATCATCACAATGACTAAACAAACCATGGTGCTTACCTACTATGGAATATACTCAGTAATAAAATGGAATGCATTGTTTTTATATGTAACTACTTGGATGGACCTTAGAGTTATGCTGAATGAAAAAGCCAATCTCAAAATGTTACATCCTGTATGGTTCCTTTGAAATGACAGTTATACATATGGAGAACAAATGAGTGGATTAGGAATGGGTACGGGGGGATAATAGCATGAGGGAGCACTGTGGTAATGGAACAGTTGTGTGTCATGATTACAGTTATTACACAAATCTAAATGTGGTAACACTGCATGATCTAAAAACACACAAGTGAGTTCTTGCAGAGCTGGTGAAATCTGACAAAGCTCTTTGGATTATATCAATTTCAATTTCTGACTGTAATTTATAGCTATTCAAGGAAGACTAAATGAAAGGTACTTTGGGTCTCCGTACAACTGTATGTGCATCTGTAATTACCTCATATTAAAAAAATCACAAAGAGATGTGCAAGAATATCTGAGACAAATTTGACAAGAATGTTGAAGGTGACTTATTCTACTTACTATCAAGTTACTGGAAACCCTGGTGGCATAGTGGTTAAGGGCTGCATCTGTTAATCAAAAAGTTGACAGTTTGTATCTGCCAGGTGCTCCTTGGAAACTTTGTGGAGCAGTTCTACTCTGTCCTGTAGGGTCGCTATGAGTAGGAATTGACCTGACAGCAGTGGGATTGGTTTTGGTTTAGGTTTTATCAAATCACTGAAATATTAAGGCAAATTAAAGTGTGATATTTGTTCAGTGGTGAAAGTTTCAGTAAGTCCAGAAAATTATTTATGCATACAAGAAAATTTATAATAGAAACATTTCCAATCATTAGGAAAATGCACTATACGAGGTCCAACAATTAAGTTCATGAACTTAATTGTTCTAAGTGCTGCATACCTCACTGCTGAATGTCACTGTGGTCACCTTCAGAGTACTACATTTGGGAAGCTATGCACCAATGCCAGTGCCTAGTCCACCCTTCAGAGCAATTTTGGAACTCTTTCTGGAGTGCCTGTTGCATGTGGTGGCGTGGTGGCAAGTTTGCAAACTTAATTGTGTAGTTGCCTGTGGGAGAGTTTTAGCCAGGAAACAAATAACTGTATTGGAACACTCTCCCTATTCACCTGATCTGTCCCCCAGTGACTTTTTTTCTTTATCCAAAGTTAAAAGCAATGTTGAAGATATTTTGATGACATTCAGGACATCAAAGGTCATACAACAACAGCTCTGATGGGCATTCCAGTAAGAGTTCCAAAATTGCTTTGAAGGGTAGACTAGATGCTGGTGTCAGTGCATAGCTTCCCAAGGGAAGTACTTTGAAGGTGACCATAGTGATATTCAGCAATGAGGTATGTAACACTGCTTCTAGGATGAGTCCATGAACTTACTTGTCAGTTCTCTTATAACAGATTTTACTAGACCATGTCATTTTGGGGGGAAGAAATCTTTTAAGTGACTAGAAGAGTAAAGAACGAAAGATAAATATTATTCAGTATGACCAATGGTCAATGTTAGGGACAAAAAGAAATCAAAGGTATATTCTGGGTTAGAAAACAGAATAGCTGGTTATCATGTGCTCCTGCATGTGTCACATGTTAATTGGAGAATGTAGACAATAATCTGTTATCTGATAAGTGACTAAGAGTGATGCAGCTTATTGCTTTTTTTTAGGTGACATTTTTCATAGCAAGTTAGGTTCTCATTTAACAATTTTTACACAGCTTTTTCCATGACATTGGTTACATTTTTTCCCAGTGTGTCTACTTATTTCCATTTGTAGAGTTTAGGTTTTCTGATTATTTTGTGAAACCTATGAGAATAAAGCCTAAGAATACTTATTTTTGCCCCTGCCTTCTGAATTTGTATTATCCTATTAACCTTTCAGGGTATTCCTCTCTGGTCTTACGAAACTCATAAAGCATTCTGTGACAAAATGCAGCCCAGGTCTGGAGGTCTGGGAGAAGATCTCCATGGCCACTGTGATCGTCCCCTTGGTGCTGCGGTGGACCAGAAGGAAGATGATCCAGATACTGCAAAACATTACCATACCGGGCGTTAGAAACTTGGCTTTGTTGAACGAGTCAGGCAGCTTCTTGGCCAGGAAGCCCAACAAGGAGCTCCCCAAGGTGAAAGAGTCCAGATGGCACAGGCCACTGTAGAAGCGTAATGGAGCCCTTATTGGATTCAGTGAGTACAGGTCTGTTAAACAGAAATTTACTGGGATCAGGTAGCAGATGGGAACGATCATTAGTTGTCCCCCATGCCTCACATTGTTTTACCCTTGTCCCTGGTTTTCTTAGTCATCTAATGCTGCTTTAACAGAAATACCACAAGTGGATGACTTTCAAAAGAGAAATTTTATTCTGTCATAGTCCAGTGGTGCAAAGTCCAAATTCAGGGTGTCAACTCTGTGAGAAGGCTTTCTCTGCTGGCTCTGGAGAGAGGTCTTTGTGGTCAACCTTCCCCTGGACCTGAAGCTTCTGAGGCACAGGGATCCCAGTCTTGCTCAGCTCCCAGCATTGCTTCTTGGTGGTATGAGGTCCCTCAATCCCTTTGCTAGTATCTTTCTTTTATATCCCAAGTGTCACAGATTCAGTTGTGTCCCCTCAAAAATATGTGTAGCCACGTGGCTGGTCCATGATTACCAGTATCTTGTGATTGTCCTCTCTTCTATGCTGTATGGTAAAGGCTTAGGGTGGGCTGTAAATCCCTTCATAGGATCACCTCCCTGCTCCACTGTCAAGGGAGTTTCCCTGGAGTATGGCTTGCCCCACCCTTAATCCTTTCATCCTGCAGGAGATAAAAGGAAAGGGAAGCAGGCTGAGAATGGGGAACCTCACACTGTCAAGCAAGCAGCACCAGGAGAAGAGCCCATCCTTCAGACCTGAAGTTCTTGTGCCAAGACGCTCCTCGGACAAAGACTGATGCAATACCGGACTTTCCTCCAGAGCCGACAAAGGGGAAAGCCGTCCTCTGGAGTGGACATCCTGAATTTGGACTTGTAGCCTACCAGACTGTGTAAAAATAAACTTTCCTTTGTTAAAGCCACCCATTCGGTGGTATTTCTGTTAGAACAGTCCTAGCTGACTAAAACACCAAGAGACTGCCTCAAGGCACAAAACAGTCTTACACACCGAGTCCTGCTCCACCAACATAACTGCTGCCCATCCTCTCGTGCTAATAAGGAGGCCAAGACTTACAACATGGAGAAACATCCCACAATACCAGGATTCATGGCCTAGCTAAATTCCTACACGGATTTTGGGGGTGAACGCAATTCAATCCATGACATTGGTGTTGTGGCCTTCAGGGCCAGAACCATAGTGATAGTTTTAGACGAAATCATAGAAATAGCCATAGCAAAATACAAGTGCTGTTTGCTGTGGGATGCAAATAGATCTTGGGATAAGGAGCAAAGGTTATCGAGGATGATGGAGATAAGCAGGATGTAGCTTAGAGTGAGGTGATTGGCCTTGACTGTGCAAGTTGCCTAGATACTTCACATACACCTACAGCTGTGAGGACAGAGAAAGCCCTGTTTGGGCCAATGTTGTCTGAAAAAGGTCTTCAAAGGTCAAGAGGCAGTGATCTTGCTCATTGTCTGGAGAGAAAAGTAGTGTCACCGTATCAGGCTCAGTAGTTCCATTCACCAAACCAAAAAACTGAACCCATTACTGTCACTGTTGACTCTGACTCACAGCGACCGTATAGGGCAGAGTAGTACTGCCCCACAAAGCTGCCAAGCCTGTAATTTTTTTTTTTTTTTTACCATTCAGAGTCTGATTTATTCTAGTCAGCGTGGCCTGCAGGGCTGGTCTGTTTGCTATGTCAAAACAGAATGCATTCATTTTACTTCTGAATCTTGGAAAGAAACCCATCTGCAAACGGTGACAGTGTCAACTTCTTTTGATCACTTTTGATTTCCCCACCCTCTAATCCTTGTGAGCTACTACTCCACTTTGCATACACACGTCCACATATTTTGTTGGCTCAATTCTTTTTTTCACCTTCTTGCATATCTTGACTTCTTCGTAAAACTCTGTGCAGTAGCTCCTTCAGAGCTCCAAGCCTGTAATCTTTATGTACAGAAGTGGACTATTACATCTTTCTCCCATAGAGTGTCTGGTAGGTTCCAACTAATGATCTTTCAGTTAGCCACCAGGGCTTCTATTTACAGGCCTCAAATAGTTATATCTAACATGTTATTCTATATTACCCAAATCTGGTACTATAATTGGATGTCCAAATACAAGTATGGTGCTTTAAGAAGTTCAGTTAAAAAACTAAAATTTACTGTGCTTGCTATCTTCTGTGTGATAGGACAGATTTTTTTTCTCAAATGACAACACCAAAGACAGCCATGATGGGGCACACAATGTAATTGTGTAATTTTATTCAGATAAAATTCACGTAACATGAAATTCACAGTTTTAACCATCTTCATGTGTACAGTTCAGGACTTAATGCAGTCACAATGTTCTACCGTTATTTAATCCCATATCATTTTCATCATCCCAAAAAGAACCTGTAAAAATGACACAGTGAACATGCCTGACGTCTAACTTCATGATGAGGTGAGAGCATCATTATCAGTGTCAACAGCCCAAGGCTGATTCCTACGAGATGAGGCCCCACATACCTCCTCTGTCCAAGCCTTTTACCAACTCTGACACCAGCTATCTCTCTAACTTCACACTCTACTTCTGTGCTGGGTTCAGTAACTCCTTGCAATGGCTACACAGAAATCACAGACCATACTCCTTGTTGTGAGATTTATTAGGGAAATAACAGGAAACAATTCAGGACTGGAGATGCCTCAGTGTACAGATCTTTAGGACAGCCTCAGCCATGCCCACAAGCAGGCCTCTCTCTGGCCCTTTGGCCTCTTTGCTTCACCTCTGCCTTGCTCTTCCAAGTGCTACAAAGCTCCTAGCTCTACAGGCTGGCAAGCCCTACATCAGACTTCTGCCAGTCTCCTGGTTCCTGTAGTGGAGTGCTGCTATCACTCTTGTTACTGCCTTCTGCTCCTTCATCTCTTTACCTGTCTCCCAAGTTACAGCTCCCTTCTTTCTCAAGATCTCCCTTAAGCCTGTTGGGATGGCAAAACTGACCAATCCCTCTGCTGGGGTTCCATACATCTTATTTGCATGCCCCCCAACAAGGATGTCATACACCTTATTTGCATTATTAGAAGCTGTCCAATGCTCTTGGTGGGCCACAAATACCTTACTTGCACTGTACCCATTCATCTGGTTAGAGTCACAAGACCATAGTGAGAGAGGCCACGTAACAGTGATCTATTCCATCCATTTGTTATCTTGCCTGTGCTCAAAAGCAAGATGACCCACTAAGTAGTTATTGCTCTCATCTTCCAAGCCCTGGCAACTGCTAAACTGTTTTCTGTCCCTATGTATTTGTCTATTCTGGACGTTACATATAAATGGAATCATACATTGTGTGTCCTTTTGTGCCTTATTTCCCCTCATATTACATATTTTCAAGATACATCCATGTAGCATGTGTCAATACTTCATTACTTTTTATGGCTGAATGATAGCAATTGTATGGATAATTATATTTTGGTTATCCATTGACTGGTATATAAGCTAGGTCTCTCATACATGCTGGTGGGAATGTAAAATGGTATAGCAACTCTGGAAAACAGCAGTTTATTGCTAAAGTGCATGAAATTAACGTTTGACCTAGCATTTGCACTCTTGTGCATTTATCCTAGGAAATAAAAACTTAAGTTCACATGAAATCATGTATATGCTGTACCTAGCAGCTTTATGTAAAAATGCTTCTCAACAGGTGACTGGTTAAATTGTGTTACATCCATAAAGGAATGGATATATGCAACAACTTGGATGGATTTCAGGTGTTTTAGTCAGCTAGTGCTGCTCTAATAGAAATACCACAGAGTGGATGGCTTTAACACAGGAAGGTTTATTCTTACACAGTCTGGTAGGTTGCAAGTCCACATTCAGGGTGACCGCTCCAGGGGAAGGCTTTCCCCTTGTCAGCTCTGGAGGAAAGTCCAGTATTGCATCAGTCTTTGTCCAGGGAGCGTCTTAGCGCAAGAACCTGTGGTCTCAAGGACGCGCTCTTCTCCCAGTGCTGCTTGCTTGATGGTAGCAAAGTTCTCAATTGTCCTTTGTTTCTCTTTCCTTTTATCTCATGCAAGCTGAAAGCATTAAGGGTGGGGCAAGCCACACTCCAGGGAAACTCCCCCTACTGCAAAGCAAGGAAGTAATCCCATACAGGAATTTGCATCTCCTTTAGCATACAGTTTAGCAAAACCACACATTGGAGGGCAGTCCCAAGATACTGGGAACCATATCCCAGCCACGTGGCTATACATATTTTTGGGGGAAACAATTCAAACCATGACATCCCACCCTTTGACAACCCAAAAATCACATCACAAAAACATTTAGCACATTCATTTCACCATGGCAAAATCATGTCTATCCCATATAACAGAAGTCTTAAATCAGTTCCAAGTCCAAAATAAAAAAACTCTTCTAAATCTGTGAAACTTAGAAGGTAAGCTATCTTCTTCTAAAGGCACAATGGCAGAACAGGCACAAGTTAAACATTCCATTACAAATGGGAGAAATTGCAGGGAAAGAAGGCATTAACAGACAACAGGCGAGTCAACAGAACACATTACATTAGCCCTCAAAGCTTTGGAAATAAATATTCTTACATTTTCTGAGACATTCTACACAACGGCAATGCTCTCCAGACTCTAGGTATCGGCCACACTCTCTGGTTTCTGAGTGGAGACCTCCAGCCCCGTGCTACAACTCTGCCTTCACGGCCCACTTGGACAGAAACTCTGCCCCATTGGCTTTAGGAGCACCCTAAGCCCAACTGAGTGGCAATTCCACCCTTACGAACACAGCATGCCATGGTTCCACCCTTTCAAACCCCCGAGGTCATGGCCATACCTTTTGAGACTGAGGCAGCTCAGCTTCCTGTGGCCGCATGGCCCGGGCCTCAGGCCCACATCTGCCCTGCCAGGCAAGTGTTCCAAAGCTCTGCAGCTCCACTGATTTAAGTGCCCGGAGGCACCCCACTCTTGCTGGAAAGCGTCCTGCCTGAAGGCACTCAACTCTCTCACTCCGTGGGTCAGCAAGGCCAGCTCCACTGATTCAAGTGCCCGCAGGCACCCCGTTCCACGAGGAAAACTCTGTGCAGGCACTGACCTCTCTCGCTGCACGGGTCGGCTCCAGCGCTGCCTCTGGTTCTGCTGCTGCCGCTGCTGCTGCTGCCGGTCCTCTGTTGTTTCCCACCATCTGCACCTTCTTCGTTCCTTCTGAATCTTCTATCCATTCGCAGTTTCAAAGTGGCTTCCACATTTTAGGTATTTGCTAGAGCAGCACCCCACTCCCATGGTACCAATTCTGTTTTAGTCAGCTAGTGCTGCTGTAACAGAAGTACCACAGAATGGATGGCTTTAACACAGGAAGGTTTATTCTTACACAGTCAGGTAGGTTGCAAGTCCATATTCAGGGTGACCGGTCCAGGGGAAGGCTTTCCCCTTGTCGGCTCTGGAGGAAAGTCCGGTATTGCATCAGTCTTTGTCCAGGGAGTGTCTTAGTGCAAGAACCTGTGGTCTCAAGGATGCACTCTTCTCCCAGTGCTGCTTGCTTGATGGTAGCGAAGTTCTCAATTGTCCTTTGTTTCTCTTTCCTTTTATCTCATGCAAGCTGAAAGCATTAAGGGTGGGGCAAGCCACACTCCAAGAAAACTCCCCCTACTGCAAAGCAAGGAAGTAATCCTATACAGGAATTTGCATCTCCTTTAGCATACAGTTTAGCAAAACCACACAATGGAGGGCAGTCCCAAGATACTGGGAACCATATCCCAGCCACGTGGCTACACATATTTTTGGGGGGACACAATTCAATATGACATCAGGGGAATTTGGCTGAGAGAAATAAGTCAGTCTTGAAGGGTCTTATAATATGTGGTTCCATTTATATAATGGAAAGAAACCCTGGTGGTGTAATGATTTCTGCTGCTGTGGTTGCTAACCCAGCTGTTGGTAGTTCAGATCTACCAGGTGCTCCTTGGAACTCTATCGGGCATTTGTACTTGGTCTTGTCGGGTTGCTATGATTCAGAATTGATTCAAAGGCAAAAGTTGGTTTTATTTTTGCCTCAAAATGACAAAATATTAAAGATGAAGAATAGATTAGTGGTTGCCAAGGTTAGGGACATGGAGAGTGTAACTAAAATAGGGTAGCATGAAAAAGATCTTCATGGTGATGACATAGTTTGTATATGAATTTTGATCGTGGTTATACAAACAACATGGGGATTATATACATACTTCACACTGATACTAGTTTCCTGCTTTTGTTGTTCAAGAGTTTTTGAAACTATTTTGCGTGCCTGTCACCTAGAAATCTTGCTAAAATGCACGTTGTGACTCAATAGATAGAGCCTGAGTTTCTACATTAATTACCTAGTTTTGGTATTTATTATACTACAGTAATTCAAAATGTAAACCCTGAGGGAAATTGGGTAATGTTACATTGTTCCATAACTTCCTATGAATCAACAATTATTTCAAAATAAGAAATAACCATTGGCAATATTTAACAAAGAGGTGTGTGTTAAAAGTGAAGTCCCTAGGAGGCACAAACGGTTAAGTTGCTAATCAAAACATTAGTAGTTCCAGTCCAACATAGGTGACTAGGAGAAACAGCCCAGAGTCTTGGCATGGACTACCAGACAACTGCTTTTTGTTTTTTTCTTTTTTTATGTGCTGAAAAGGAGAGCCACCTGATTAATTTTCAGAATTCTGATAGTCACTGAATGTGGTCATTGATAAAAATTTAATTATATAAATTACAGTTAGCTTACATTTTAAAAAATGGTACAAAATAAAATAGACAAGTGCAAAAACAAAAAAAAAGAAACCTTGTTGGCATTAGACTGACTTCAAAAGTTATGTCTCTATTTATGGAAGTGGTATTGTTGAAATGAGGCATTAGTGACTCCATTTTGAGGAAGGGCACAGTAAAAATTCAAGGTATTAAAGAAAGCCCCAGGAAACAACTTAATAGCATACAGTAATACCATACAGTAATCTTAATACCATACAGTAATCTTAATACCATACAGTAATCTCACCTTTGTCTACAAAACATCTGTCACAAGACAAAGCCTGGGGACAACCTTGCAAGTGACCCCTAGACCTTGACCACATTTTACAACTAACAGGAATTCCAGGTGGCCTTAACCAATCAATGTCAGTTCCACCTCCCTGCTTTATAATCTCACAACTTAAATGCTGGGTGCTGAGGAAACTCAGGGTCGCCCCCCACTCTGCATAGTTTGGGGTGTATCCCTGGTGCACCAGTCTTTTTCTTATTGGACATATTTTTAATAAAATTTTACCTTTAAAGAAATTCTGGGTTGTGTCTTGAAATCTGAGCCCCAACATTTGGGGGCTTGTCTGGGATTTCAAGAGCAACCTCCATGGCCAGCTGATCTGGTTTGAACCTCACCAGTGAGTCTGGATGTTTTCTGTTAATCTCTGTGCTCGAGCTCTGGTTTTGGGACTCACAAGAGAGAATCTGGATGCAGAATTGCTCTCTCAGTCAGAGACTGGGGGACACCCCAGCTCTCCATCTGGGCGGGTGCCGCTAGTTCCTTTCTCGGTTCTGTGGTACGAAGTCCCGCAGACGCAAAGTAGTGTCCTGGTCTGGTTTTCGTTTTGTTTTTGACCGGTCCATGTCTGTTCCATTGTCTGTCTGATTGTGCTGTTTGTCCTGATTGTTACTTTTGCCACCATGGGGCAATCTTCTTCTCACACCCCTAGACCTCTTCCTTGACCACTTTTCAGATTTCCAAAAACAAGCCCAAGACTTTGGCAAGGAGCAGCCAGGAAAGCTCCACACCTTCTGTAACCTGGAATGGCCAGCCTTTGGTACCGGATGGCCGCCCATGGGATCCTTAGACATTAACCAAACCCTTTCTGTTTTCCAGGTCATCTTTGGCGATCCTGGTCACCCTGATCAGATGCCATACATTGTTACTTGGCAGGACCCCCCTCAGGTGGCAACCTGCGTGGCTGTAACCCTATGTTCCCTGTAAATAGCCTCCTACAACCCCGGTGGTTCTGGGATCCTCGAAACCCCCTCCAGCTCCCCTTCCTCCATCCGATTCCCCTAACCCAGATGACCTATTGGGTCTCCCACCTCTCTACCTCCCAGTTCCAGCCGCCGCCAGGACCGAGGGAGCTGAAGCCAGTCACCGCAGCCTGTATAGGGTCCCCGCGGACCCTCCAGTCCTGACTGCTCCCCCGATCCCTGCCACTTCTGCAGCACTACCTTCCTCTGACCTCCAGAGCCCAGCCCATACCCACTCAGGTGGATCCTTCCAGCCGTCTGCAGAGCCCTCCTCTTACGTCTTTCCCTTACGCGCTATAGGGCACATGACTGAGGCAGGAAGCCCCTTTTTAGTCTATACTCCTTTTACTATAACTGGAAAATGTAAAACCCTTCCTTCTCTGAGAAGCCCCAAATCCTATCTCCCTGTTGGAGACCATCTTTGTGAGACATCAGCCAACCTGGGAAGATGTGCAACAGCTCCTCCAGACTCTCTTCCAGACTCTTTTCACTACTGAAGAGAGGGATAGGATTGTGTCCCTGGCCAGGAAGCAGGTACCAGGAGTAGACAGCCCCTTCTTGAGCGACCTGAATGAGATTAATCATGTTTTTCCTCTAACCCGTCCAGATTGGGACCCGAACACCACTACAGGTAAGCAGCACCTAACTGTCTACCAGGTTCTAGTGGGGGGTCTCTGGGCTGCCGCTGGGCACCCCACAAATTTGTCTAAAGTAACCCAAGTAGTTCAGGAACCCTCAAAGTCCCCAGCAGCCTTTTTAGAGTGGTTAATGGAGGCATATCACACATATACTCCCATTGATCCTGAATCCCCCAAGAACCAGTGAGCCGTCAATATTGCCTTTGTGGGTCAGTCAGCCCCTGACATTAGAAAGAAGATCCAGAAAACAGAAGTATTTGAAGGTAAAAATCTATCCGAACTGATGGAGATCGCCATGAAGACCTTCAACAACTGTGAACAGCTGGAGGATAAGCAGGCCAAAAAGGTGAGCAGAATCCTCCTGGCAGAAGCCCAGGGCCGTGCGCCACTGTGCCCTTGGGAGAAGAAACCGGATCAGATGAGGAAGCCAGGAAAGCATCCCCTGCAGAGAAACCAGTGTGCCTACTGCAAGGAAATCAGACATTGGAAGGGTGAGTGCCCCAGAAGAAAGCTCCCTCCGAAGGTTCTTAACCTAGGGGCCTGAGGGCGTCAGGGCTCACCAGTCCCCTCTGAGTCCAGGGTAGCCTTAAAAGTAGGGGGAACACCGAGTAGAATTCGTGGTCGACACTGGGGCTAGTGACTTCGCTCTGATTGAACCCCTGGGGCCTACAACTGAAGCCAAGACCTTGATACAGGGAGCTACTGGGATTAATGCCTACTCATGGACTGACGAACAAAAGGTAGATCTGGGGGCTAAGACTGTCTCCCACTCGTTTATAGTAATGCCTGAATGCCCATACCCTTTACTTGGAAGAAACTTGTTATCAAAAATGCAGGCGACTATCCACTTTGCTGGCGATCATGCTTACCTGACACCCCAAGTCAATGTGATAGTCCCTTTAGAGGAAGAATACAGATTTTATGATGGTTCTGACAGAGGCCCCTGCTCTATCCTCGTGATATAAGTGGATCAATTGATCGAAGAGATTCCTCAGGTTTGGGCTGAAAACAACTCCCCAGGACTGGCCAAACACCAACCACCGGTTATAGTGACTTTAAAACCATCTGCTGACCCAATTCAGGTGCGGCAGTGCCCTATTGCACCAGAAGCAAAGAGAGGGATCACGGCCCACATTCAAAGACTCAGAAAACATGGAATACTGGTGCCCTGCCCACTCTGGTATACTCCCCTCCTGTCAGTGAGGAAGGCAGGAGGGCTGGACTACAGACCAGTCCTAACCCGTACACTCTCCTGAGCTCTCTGTCACCAGAACACAGGGTGTATTCGGTGCTGGATTTAAAGGATGCATTCTTCAGTATACCCCTGAGCCTGCAGAGTCAGCCGCTGTTCGCCTTCGAATGGCAGGACCTGGAAGATGGCTTTAGCAGGCAGCTGACCTGGACCCGCCTGCCACAAGGGTTCAAGAACTGTCCCACTATCTTTGATGAGGCCCTTCATTGGGACTTACGTGAGTACAGGCATCAGTGGCATGACATTTCCCTTCTACAATATGCTGATGAATTATTACTCAGGGCACCCATTGAGGATATTTGTTTAAAGGCCACCAAGTCCCTTTTAACTCTCTTGACAAAATTGGGATATCGAGTCTCCACTAAAAAGACACAGGTCTATGTCTGAGAAGTGACTTACTTGGGTTTCCAACTCAAGGGGGGACAACACTCCCTATCCAAAGCAAGAAAACAGACTATCCTTGGGATTCCCACCCCTGTGTACGCCACAGCAGGTGAGGGAGTTCCTGGGATCCGCTGGGTTCTGCCGACTCTGGATCCCAGGATTTGCAGAGATAATGCGCCCCCTATACGAGCTGACCCGAGGAAAGGAAAATAATTTTATATGGACTAAAGAAACAGAACAGGCTTTCCAGACTATAAAAAAGTCACTCCTGGAGGCACTGGTGTTAGCATTACCCAACCTGGAAAAGCCTTTCCAACTATACATTGATGAAAATAAAAGAATAGCCAAGGGAGTCCTTACTTAGACACTCAGCCCATGGAAAAGGCCGGTGGCCTGTCTGTCTAAACAGCTAGACCCAGTGGCCTGAGGATGGCCAAGGTGCCTTAGAATTGTTGCGGCCACTGCTCAACTGACTATGGGACAGCCCCTGACCATCACTACCCGCCATGCCATCGAGGGAGTCCTGCATAGCCCGCCTCATAAATGGATTTCCAATGCCTGGTTAACCCACTATCAGTCTTTATTACTAGATCAGCCCGAGTTGTGTTTACTTCTAGCTTGGCCCTCAGCCCAGCCACGCTGCTACCTGACCCAGACCTGGAGGCCCAACCACATGACTACACTGAGGTGCTTGACCAACAGTATGGCCTTCACCGAGATCTTACGGTCATTCCTTTGTGGGACCCCGATCTCACTCTGTTCACTGACGGGAGCAATTTTATCAGGGATGGCACCAGGTACACAGGGGCAGAGGTGGTAGCCAAAGATCAAGTCCTCTGGTCACGAGCCCTACCATCTGGAACATCAGCACAACAGGCTGCCCTCAGCCGAGGCACCGGGTGGTGTGGACTGCTCCCTGGCTGGGCTCCCGCTGCTGCCACATGGCCCCAGAAGCCTTCTCAACGCCAGCGGGGGCTCACGGTGGGAGCTGGAGCGCATCTACAGCCAGCACAGCCACATCCATGATGAGCTGAGCCGTGCAGCCTGTGCTCTGGACAGACCCTGCCACAGCGCTGGCACTGCCAACGCGGGCACCGTCGCCGGCCCCGCCACTCCACGCTGCCCAGTCAACCTTGACACTGCATTAGCGGTGCTGCGCAAGGAGATGTTGCCTACAGGTGGGCTTGCAACAACTGGACATGTCACTGCTGTGCCAGCTTTGGGGTCTGTATGTGTCAATCCAGGACTACAAGCACCTGTGCCAGGATCTGTCCTCCTCCCTGCACTCTGACAGCTCCTACCCACCGGATGCCAGCCTCTCAGATGACGAGGAGCCTCCTGACGCCAGCCTGCCCCCTGCCCTGCCACCCCTCACTGTGCCCCAGACACACAGTGCCCACAAAGATGCCTTCCACATCAGCGGGCCAAGACAACGGAAGCCTGAGACAATAACCTAGCGGACCCAGCAGCTAAGGAAGCTGTCCTCAGCCTCCTCGAGATCAATTCTATTCAGCTCCCCGAGCCAACCCTTCCCGAACAGCCCACCTACACCCCAGAGGACACCCTCCTGCACAGGAAGATTCCCAAAATAGAAGAAAGGATGATGCTATACTTCAAGAGGGCTCCGTATTCTCCCTCAAAAATTGGGAGAGAAACTCATCCGCCAGATCCACCAGACCACCCATCTCAGAGCAGCAAAAATCCAGGAGCTTCTGTCTCCAAGGTACTATATACCCCAACTACCCTGGTTGACTAAAGGAATAACGCACACCTGCCAAGCCTGCCAGGCCACTAATGTAAGCAGCTCTGGTGAGGTCCACCAAGGTAAGAGAGAAAGAGGCACTATGCCCGGAGTACATTGGGAACTGGACTTCACTGAAATTAAGCCAGGCAGATATGGATATAAGTACCTTTTAGTTTTCGTAGACACATTCTCTGGTTGGACTGACATTTCCCACTAAGGGAGAGACAGCACAGGTAGTCTCAAAAAAAAAAAAAAACTCCTAGAAGAACTCATACCTAGGTTTGGGGTTCCGCTGACACTAGGATCAGACAATGGCCCTGCCTTTGTGGCCATAGTCTGTCAGGGAGTAACATCTGTTCTGGGGATTAATTGGAAATTACACTGTGCTTATCACCCCCAGAGTTCAGGACTGGTAGAGAGGATGAACCGGACCCTTAAGGAGACATTAACCAAATTAACCCTAGAAACTGGCGGTGACTGGATGGCCCTGCTCCCCTTAGCCTTGATGCGTGTGCATAATTCTCACTACCTCCAAGGCCTTACGACCGATGAAATTGTTTTGGGGAGGCCACCACCCCTCTGCCCTACATGCCTGCTGAAATCTCTAATCATGACCTGCTTAAGTCTCTCCAGGCCCTGCAGAAAACTCAGGATCTGCTTTTCCCCTTGTTTAGACACCTCCACGATCTCCCTCCTATAAAGCCACATCAGTTTCAGCCAGGAGATCTAGTCTGGGTCCAGAGGCACCAAAAGGAGACTTTGGAACCCCATTGGAAAGGACCCCACACGGTAATCCTGACAACTCCAACTGCCATCAAGGTTGATGGGATCCGGCCCTGGGTCTATCACTCCCATCTAAAAAAAACAACACTAAACCCTGACCTTCAGTGGAGAGTATTACAACATAAGGAGGAGACTCCAAGAAACCTCAGCCAGCAAGTTCAAGAACTGACCCTAACCGGCCCTCCCGAGGTGACTTCACCAGTTTTTCACCTTGACTTATATGACTTTGTCGGGGGTTCTATAGGCTCACAGCTTAAGAAAGACCCATACCTGGTTCGTGCGCGCAGAGCACTCATAAATACTGCGGGATGTATACATGCTGATGGGTGGGGGTGTGCTACTAACTGCCTCATACAACAACTAAGAAACAATTTTACATCTGTCCTTGGGCTAATGACTACGGATCATGTGGAGGAACAAATAATTATTTCTGTTATACATGGGGCTGTGAAACCATTGCACCCAAGATCAGGAAAATAGGGACCTCATTAGAATCAGTCGAGTCTGTTTTCCTGGTCTCCGTGGCTGACCACCTTCTTCATCTTAGTTTTAACTGTGGGTCCCTACATTCTAAATAAAACTACTTAAATTCATTCGAGAAAGACTAGCCACAGTCCAGCTTCTAGTCCTAAAACATCTGCCCCAGAACTCCTACCCCCCCTGAGCAGCCAGAACCTTGATCAGGCCAACACCCATTTAGAGTCTAAGATTTGACTCTGGGACAAGAACTCAAGGGGGGAATGTTGAAATGAGGCATAAGTGACTCCATTTTGAGGAAGGGTGCAGTAAAAATTCAAGGTATTACTTGGGATCAGAAGAATCGGATGGTGCCTGGCCACCACCAGTGATAGCCACGATGGAGCGCACAGAGAGGAGTCTCAATGGCAACACAAGAATAAAAAGGGGTGCATCCTGAGATCTCCACTAAAAGACCTCAATTGATGGTCCAGCGGTTTCCGGGTTCCCCTGAGAGCATGGCCCCCAGCCCTGATGCTGCCCTTACCCATAAATTATAACGAAGGTCCACTCTTTGGAGAGGAATGGATTGGACTTGGCAATGCAGAGTGACCATATATTGGATGCACTTTATGGTTCTATACATTTATAGGATATCATCCTGCTGACCTCTGGCTGGAGGAAGGAGAGTGGGTGGAGAGGAGGGGAAAGGAGGCTGTTGGGAGGATGAGACATGTATGGAGCAGAGAGGAATAGTGTGCAGTCACCGGACAGGGAAAGCAGTGGAAGCTGCATATAGGGGGGCATGTAAATTTATACGGGAATGTACATTTTCACTCAGTCATGTTAAGTAAAAAATAAAAGTTCAAGGTATTAAAGAAAGCCCAGGAAACAACTTAATAGCAGAAAATACCATAATCTCACCTGTCTTACAAAACATCTGTCACAAGACAAAGCCTGGGGACAACCTTGCAAGTGACCCCTAGACCTTGACCACATTTTACAACTAACAGGAATTCCAGGTGGCCTTAACCAATCAATGTAAAGGTCAGTTCCCCCTCCCTGCTTTGTAATCTCATGACTTAAATGCTGGGTGCTGAGGAAACTCGGGGTTGCCCCCTGCTCTGCATAGTTTGGGGTGCATCCCTGGTGCACCAGTCTTTTTCTTATTGGGCATATTTTTAATAAAATTTTACCTTTAATGAAATTCTGGGTCATGTCTTGAAATCCGAACCCCAACAGTATCTTGCCTTGCAGAACCTCTGCTCTTACAGGTATTTCTTTTTAAGTATTTAAACTGCTGACTCCCACTCTAAGGTTTTTACACATACCCTGGCCTGCGCTCACAAGCCAAACATCCAGACTGCGCCCCAGCAAAATCTGGTAGAAGTAACTTCAATTCCACCTACGGAAGTGTGGCTCCCTGCTGAGGAGGCTGACAGGGAAACAAGCCATCTTGGTTCACCCTTTCACAAGAAGGGAGCTGGGAAGGGGCTCTCCAGCGCATGCGCTGGCCTCTCGGGCAGCGTTTTACTGACACAAGTAACTTCAGTATGTTGTTGCGGCTGGGATTCTGGTGGAAGAGCTGGCTGAGTTTGGGGTGGGCAGTCACCTGCTCGGGCTCTTCGCAGGCTGGCGCTTATGCAGCAGGTGGCTTCTGGGAACCGCTGTGGTTTCACGCCTTATGCTTGTGGGTACCAGCCTGTAATCATCTGCACGTTAGTAAGCCCTGGTAATGTTTACTGTAGTGAGGGATTGCATTGACCACTGGGAGAGGTTAGGGTAGCCTCTCTTTAACATAAGTAGACACAGAGATCACAGAGTGAGTTTCGTGATCACATAGCTCGCAGGGAGCAGCTAGGACTCACATCCAGATATGTTTACTCTGTATTTCTCGGTAGTTTTAAAAATACAGTGCAGACTAGGCCCAGCAGTACATCCTTTACAACATAATGTAGACTCTTATTTTGTAGCACCTGTGTTTTGGGCGTTCTTGGTGTCTGTTTTAGTCAGCTAGGCTGCTCTAACAGAAATACCACAGAGTGGATGGCTTTAACAAAGAAAGATTTATTCTTACACAGTCCGGTAGGTTGCAAGTCCATATTCAGGGTGTCTGCTCCAGGGAAAGACTTTCCCCTTGTCAGCTCTGGAGGAAAGTCCAGTATTGCATCAGTCTTTGTCCAGGGAGCGTCCTCACGCAAGAACCTCTGGTCTGAAGGATGTGCTCTGCTCCCGGTGCTGCTTGCTTGATGGTAGCGAGGTTCTCCGATTGTCCTTTGTTTCTTTTTCCTTTTATTCCTTGCAAGCTAAAAGCATTAAGGGTGGGGCAAGCCATACTCCAGGGAAACTCCCCCCACAGCAGGAATTCACAGCCCCACCCTAATCTTTAACATACAGGTTAGCAAAACCACACAATGGAGGACAGTCCCAAGACACTGGGAACCATATCCCAGCCACGTGGCTGCACACATTTTTGGCGGACACAATTCCAACCATGACAGTGTCTGTTAGGGCCTCTAGGTCACACTTTGTGACTGAGAGGCTTGGGCCTCTTCCAAATTGCGCAGCCTGTGTTCTCAGTGGTGCTGATTTTGTTGAAGTAACGTAACTGATTAGAACCCAAGTGACCTGATTCTGTTCTGGAAATCGAGCTAGCAAGTTCAGTCTCCCAACAGGTAGCAAACTGCTCCCCCTCCCCCATAGCACATGAGGATGCATCCTTTTGGGTAGCATATGACGGAAAAGTTTATTAGGGGAAAGTACATTTGAAAGAGGAAACGGGTCAGTCTCCATGAGTGGAAAAAGACCCAACATAGATTTTAGGGTTGCTTTTTATTGGCAAGAAATCCTGATGGCATAGTAGTTAAGTGCTATGGCTGCTAACCATAAGGTCAGCAGTTCAAATCTGCCAGGCACTCCTTGTAAACACTATGGGGCAGTTCTACTTTGTTTTATAAGGTCGCTATGAGTCATCATTGTTTTGATGGCAGTGGGTTTGTTATTGGCAAAAGCAGGGGGCTGATGACATAGATGAGAGGTGGAGGTAAAGACTTGGTCTTTGGTTGGATTTGAGGCTACTGTAGCCATTCACATTTGCCAAGAGGAATTGTTACATTGCAACTGCAAGAAAAAATATATCTGTATCACACACTGCCGGGGAGAACTGTTGATATGTGGCAAATCAGGTTCCCTTGGTTAACCTTATCAATACTGTGTGTGCTCTGTAATGCAAACCACAACCTTTGTTATCCCTAGAAAATGTTAGATTCTGGAGTAAAATATGTTAGTATGTGGTGGCAGTTTCTGTAGCTAACCCTGACATTTCCTCACTCTTTGGCTACTTCCTGCTGTTTGCAGGCATAGTCCTACCTACATGTCAGACACATGTTCTTCCAGTAGCCTGTCTGGGAAACATTGAGTTGCCTGATCTTCTGATTGGTGAGTATAGGCCAGTATTTTTATAGGACCATGAGTTTAACTTGGAATTTTGCAGCTTGAAAGAGATAAAGTGAATTAAGGTATAAAGAATTAGGGGCTCAAAGGTTAACGATAACCAAAAACATTAATAAAGGAACTGTCAGTGGCAGTAATAGTGACATTAGTGAATTCGGTTTTATAGCCAATCTATGCCCAGGGTGTTATCTCGCAACAAATTAGGGATGGGGATCTGAAGTATTTCCTTTTTGGGTGGCAGCTTCTTGTCCCTTGGTTCAATTCTCCAGTGCCCACACTGGAAGGACTTATAGTGGTAGAAGTGGGACTTTTTGTGCATGTCCCTGGAGTTGGTTCCATCTGAACAACTTTGAGAAAGTTTACACAATTGTTTGGAGACTTAGTGTTCCAGGACAGTTAATATTGTTACTAGTTACAGTCACACCACTGAGGCCCCCAGGCTCTCTGTCTTATTCCTGACTGTTGACTCAAAAGAGGCACTAAATTTTTCATAAGGTTTCCATTGTGTGTTTCCCTGCAGAGTATTCGGTCTGCCTCAAGTCTCAAACTTTTTATGTAACCTGAGAATTTATTTTAGTAAATGCCTCTCTGGTTCTTTAGTTTTTAATATATTAACCAACAATGTAAGTAATTCTTAGTCTTCATTTCTTGTATTTAGTTGAGTTTTCACATGTATGTATCCCCAATTTACTTAGTAATTTTTGTACCAGCGATACAAGAGGACAGGCATGGATTTCTATAAATGTCTAGGAATGTCTTAGTAATTACAACTACATCAGACATAACAGTAAAATTTTTTTCTCCTTGGATTTCTAATCCAAGCCAGTAATTACAGAGTTTTCCTCTAGGAGAGTGGACGCACTGGGTAATTTAAGGTAGAGAAGGTGGCTGTTGTGTCTAAGACAAATTTAATTTCCTCACCTTCCACACTGAGAGTAACTCTTAGCTCTCTGATGTGTGGCCAGGAGGCAGGTGGGCCTCTGGGTCGCTGTCACTGGTCAGTTTCTTATACTCCTCCTCTGAGAGTCTAGGACGGCCTGTCCATATGGGCCTTTTGTTGGGGAAGTTGACAAGACATCCTGCTATAGGGTGTTCAGGACATTCTGCCTTAAAGTGGCCTCATTTTCAACAGTACCTGTAGTAACCAGGGGCCCTTATTCACTGGCCATTGAGGTGATCCAAGTCTTGACCTCCTCTGGGGCCAACTGGGTTACCTCAAGGTGGACCTCTGAGAGTTAACAGCCAGAAGTGGAGCCTTCATCCCCCCCATTTTTTTTCCTCTGCCACCAAATCTCTGATTAAACACCTTAAGGGTGTCCTCTACCAATTGGGAGAGTGAGGTCTGAGGTTTTGTCTCCAGCTTTGCAACTTTTGTTCTGATGTGGACCATGCTATAAAATATATGGCCGTAATGGCTTTCTTCACCCTCAACTTTTAAAACTGGTACTGGCATTTTTCCAAAAAGGCTTGATGAGCCCAGCCAGAGTAAAACCACTGGCTCTTTTACTCCAGGTCCCCAGGTAAAAACGTAGCTTGAGAACTAGTCCTTTATCTTTTCTAACGGAAATGAGACTCTTACCTCTCAGGCCTCCTCCTTGACGGGGTGGCAGAGAGAGATAAAGTTATAAACTGGGGCTCTTTTCCTGGTTTGCCCCTTACAGCAGAAGGATTCAGTGGCTTCAGGAAGCAGCTTTTCCTTTTTAAAGTAGTACCCTGTGTGGGTTACCTCAGTCTCCACAAAAGCCAGAGATTTAGGTTTCAGAAGAATTACATGTATCTTTCATGGTTTTCTCTTTTGTATCATGATTTTACTATAGAATCTTTGATCAAAAATGTTCGGTAAATAGTAATTTAATACCATCAAGTTTTTAAAATACCAGGCACCATACAGTGAAGACAAGCACTAACAATATCAGACCAGTTATCTCAAATAATCAGTGAAACTATGACCCTAAGGTCTTCGAACAAAGAAATAAATGTAAACATCTCATAAGTAGCGTCAGTAACTGTTTTTCCATCTGTCCCCACAGCAATTGTATTCTGTAAAACCTCAGATTCAAATTCACTGGTTAAATACTTTAGGAGAGAAGAAAATGTTTATTTATACTTAGAAAGTAGAACCTTTAAACATCAGCAGTGTTTCTATATAAAGCCCATGATTTATCTGTATATATTCAGCCTTAGTTTACCAGGCACTCCTTGAATACTCAAGGGGGCAGTTCTGCTCTGGCCCCCATGACTCAGATTCTACTTGACGGCACTGGGTTTACATAGCTACTTTGGATTTGGGGTCAGCTTTAGTCTGTGAAGCCATCAGTTTCTGCATAAAAGTTTAGGATATCTGATGTCATAGTCCTTTTCACAGGTCTACTATCTGTGTTGAGATACTCTAGTCAAATATTTTCAGAAAATCATCAAAAAACTGTAGATGACAAAAACTTAATGTGATATGATTAATAAAAATATAAGCAAAATGTAAATGCCAAATTAAATCCAATCTGGTAGAAACCTTAAGACAATAATATTTCTAAATATAATCCTCATTTGTATTTTTAACGAACTTCAGATACCATACATTATCTTGAGGCATAATACCACATAGTCAGGACATTGAGATTATTAAGTCTCTAAATACCTATAGAGTATAAAAAATATAGATGTGTAATTTGAATTCCCCAAGTCAAAGCATTGGCTTTGGTTATGTTAGATTAAAATAATAATAATAAAGCTACAGTCACATTACCAATTAAATCTAAGCCAAAGCATGTGTTGTGGAGTTAATTCTGAATCATAGCAATCCTATGGGACAGAGTAGAACTGTTCCACAGAGCTCCCAAGGAGGGCTTGGCAGACTCAAACTGCTGACCTTTTGAAAAATGGGCACAGCGCTTAACCACTATGCCACCAGGTTTCTCCAGTTAGTAATTAAGAAATAATAATAAAGTTGCAACTCAGTATCGTGCATTTGTTAAACAATATTAGTCAAAAACGTAAGAGGAAATAACCAACATAAATTTTAACCAAGTGAGAATTGGGCATTTGATTTTAACCCATGCCATATTTTATTAAATGAGACTTTTTCCACCTTTTCCTTTCGTAAAGGATATTCATGGCTTTCCAAGAAGTTTCAGAGTTGTTAGGGAGTTTATTGCAGGTTAACAAGAAACAATACTGAAGTTATTTAACTAAAGATGTTAAATAAGAAAATCTTAGGTTTTCTCCTTTATTAAGTCCTATGGCTTGATTTTCTGACTCAGGAATCTGATTCTAATGAGAGGTCGAATAATTGCCTTCAAGAAAGATAACACAAGGAATAAATTAACTGCTTACTGAGAAATCAGAAAAGTTTGTTATTATAACAGCAAAAAAAAAACCCCAACAATTCTTCCTAGCATTAATGTTCTCAAAAATCTCATAAATTAAACCATTAAATTTTTGTCAGACAAAACTTTTGACCATATGAAATAAATATGTTTCAACAAACGTCTACAGTATCTCCCTCTAAACAGCAAAAATGAACTCATTAAGACGTACATATATTTTCTCTTGTTGCTTGAAATCAAACATATATATGTTTAAACTGTGACATGTATCTATTCAATTAATTATCAGTAAATTATCTAAAGGGTCCTGGAAAGGACTTGTAAGCCTCTAATTGAAATAGAGTTCATTTAAACAGTTTAGGTTTTTATTCAATTTTTACTATGTCTCGTATTTTTCCCAATCTAATTTTAACTCATAAAGTTTCTGTCAACTGGCCTTGGAAATTACAAATTCTCTGCTGAGCTGACCAAGTCTCTTGCTGAGAGAGGGAGAAAAAGCTTTTAAGAAGATACCACTTAAGTTCCAGAAGTCCTGGATGCGGGCCTTGTGAGCCTGTGAATGAGTGAATGCAAACAGCTGCAAATGGCTGGAATGTATGACATCAGACCCTCGCAAATGATGGGCCTGGCCTGCTGGATGTGACCCTTGTACCCGTGCCCAGGCCTATGTGCTTTTCTCCTTGAGAGGTGACTTCACCTGAGGAAGTAGCCTTTGTTACACTGTTTAGATAAGAAGACCCTAGTTTGCTTTGTGAGGAACTTCCCAAACCCTATTCAGATCAATGCTTGCTTTACTACACATATACTTGTTTTTTTCACTAAATAAAAATGAGCTACATGATGCCTAAACTAGAGCTGGGACATCAGAGATACCAGCTCTCCCCCTCCCCTTATAGAAGTCTTGAGATAAGCCCAGTTTCTTAAGGAGAAGGTAAAAGTCCAGATGCCTCTGGCGCCAGTCCAGGGATACTCCCTCCTCCCCCCATAGAAGTCCTAGAGATAAGCCTAGTTTCTAAGAAGAGAGTAGCTTCTTCCCATGTAACTTAATACTGACTAGCTTATCTAGTGCCTCTTTATACTGTACCAGTATGAATGCAATATGAAATTTTGTATACCTGCAGTTGCCAATTAGGAGGATGTATGAAAATTCCCTCATGTACTTTCTTAAGAAACTTATAAATAGGTATGTCTAATAGCGGAACAGGGTACGTGGCATCTGCTGCACCACTGGCTAATAAAAGCCTCTTTCTCTGCAAAGTGGTGTTCAAGGTGCTTTCTGTTCTGCCTGCTGAACTTTTCTTTTTTCATGCTATATTGCTAGGGTTGGAATGTTTTTCATAGTAAAGTTTTACACACACAACAGTCAGCCTACAGGAATAACACAATCTCTCAAACACTTTCCAGAGAAAATTACAAACCGGCAGTCCCCACAACTGAACACAAACTTCACAAAAATAATGAGGATTTGAAAAACAGGTTGTTGGACAGTAGGCCAGTGTGAAAAGTAAGGACAAAGATAGAAATGGAGCCACAGTCCCTTTTAAGAGTGGTACTGGTGCCACAAGAAATTTGGAGAAATAAGAATCATCCAAAAAAAACCGAGCACCAGGCAGATTCTATTCTCCAGTTTGTAAAGGACACAGTGGGGAGAAAGGATTTGACCCTAACAAAATGCCTTATGGACATCTCTTCCTATCCCCAAATGTCTATGTGTTACAGGACTTTTCCCTAGGATTTATTACAAAATAGGTATCTGGGCCTGGCCCCCAGAATACAAACCAACTTTCAACAAAACAAAAGACAAAGCAGGCAGAAAAAAACTGAGGGTGATCAGTTCTCAGGCCTCTAGTTAAAAAGATAAGGAAGACAAGCCATAGGGAAGAGGAAGGGTAGTTGCACTGTAGAGGAAAGAGAGGCAAGGTGAAGAAGCAAAGATTAAAGATTTCCTCATTCCCTTACCCATCCAGGTGCTGGAATAGCCGCTCCCCTTAGGAGAAGCCTTGAAAAGTCAAAATTGCTCCAGTGTCCACTTGCCTTGTTCTGTTGGTGAGGTGGCCTGTCCGTCCCTGTATGTCACAATTTAGAGGTCTCAGCCGATTTTGGGGGGTCCCCTCCTAGTCATCAAATTGCTACTGGGGGTCTCTGAAGACCCTCAAGGATGCTTGTGAGACATGTAAGAAAGAATTCCTCAGGGGAGACCTGACTGGCTGCAGGGTCTAGAATTGGGTTAGGACTGCTTCAGTTTTTGTTGAGACTTACTGGGGTATATTAGGACTTATTGGGCACCATTCCACAGGGAAGACCTGACAAGGGGAGTTGGGCTTGTAAGACCAGCATCACGAGTATCACTAAGCTGAAATTAAGAGGAGTAAGGGGAGGTGTCCTCCACTCTTCTCAGGGGAGGAGTCTTGCTTCTTCTTTCCCACACCTTCTACGCCCCTACTCCTCTGTAGAATCACCTGCAGATCCATGTCTTAGAAACTGTCCCTGAGACTGGACCAGTTAGGGCATCCCTCCCCTGTAGGTCACTCAGAGACCAAGGTGTGCTTTGTCCATGTTTCTCTGTTTTCGGCATCGCAATACACCAGTTTCTTAGGAGCATCCATCCAGCTACCTTAAAGGTTTTCCAAAGAAGGGGCAGTAGAGCCAGAACTCAAAGAGGGCCCCTGGCTTATTGTGGAAAGTTCCCCCAGGAGATTAATGTTTTGGAGTGCATAGTTAAAGAGGAAGAATGGGCCCAAAGGGCATGAGAAGAGATGTGTGATGAGAAAGCTCAGTCAGTCAGGGACTTGATCTGGAACTTGGTCTGATTACCAAAGGTGAAACAGGTAGGTAGCTATTGGAGGGGCCCTACAAAAGGGGCAATGGCAAACCTCATTTTCAGCCTGCCCAAGGGCCAAATAAAGGGTGGCCCAGAGAAGGGCCCCCCCAAGCTGTAAGAGCAGCTCTTCACTGGGGGGCTCCACCACTAACCAGAAGAAAGAAGAGGAAAGTCAAGCCAGAAATGTACCAGCTCCTGGGTTCCATTGAGGAGATGGTGGCCTGAAACAGAGGCAGAGAGACACCAGTCCAAGCGTCCAGGGAAGTTTATTGGAAGAGAAAGAGAATGGGGTCTAAGCCGAGCAGCTCAGCCCACCCCTTCCCAGTGGGGCAGTTTTTTTTTTTATAGTTTTAAAGTTTCAGTGAGGTAGTGTGGGATTAGGGGGGGTTATGGTTTAATAAGGAAAGAAGAGGAATAGCAAGAATTTCTGGTTAAGGGACTTAAGGTCTCAATAATGAAGAAGTGTTGGTTAGAAAGGGAAGGGCTAAGGTTTGTTTATGTTCAAGATTTTAATAAGGGAAGAGCTTTGAATTAGGAGGGTGGAGAAGACAGGCTTAAAGTTACTTATGGTTATACTGGGTGGGGCCTACCAGGCTGTTTTCAGGTGATGGCAGGTCTGATCATTGGCTAAGACAACTTCCCTGAAGGATAGAGTTCTTTCAGTGACCTCCCTGCATTTCAAGGACCAAGTTCCCTCAGGTTCCAGCACAAAATGTCAAGGTCACATAAATGATTAGGCCCCGAGTGAACAGATTTGTGTTCCAGAGGTCCCCAGGCACCTGCCCCTGCTACTCTGTCCTTGCAATACTGAGTTGAGAATTGTCATGGATTGAACTGTGTTCCCCCAAAATAGGTGTAGCCATGTGGCTGGGCCATGATTCCCAGTAGCTTGTGACTGTCCTCCATTTTGTGGTTTTCCTATGCTGTATGTTAAAGGATTAGGGTGGGGCTGTAAATCCCTTCATAGGGTTACCTCCCTGCTCCCCTATAAGGCAGTTTCTTTGGAGTATGGCTTGCCCAACCTGTAATCCTTTCATCCTACAAGAGATAAAAGGACAGAGAAGCAGGCAGAGAATTGGGAACCTCACACCATCAAGAAAGCAGTACCGGGAGGGGCAGAGTCAAGATGGCAGACTAAGCACACATCTCCCTGTATCCCTCTGGAAACCAAGACCTGAATTGATGATCAAACGGAGCCTTCTGATCACCTAATCAGCCTCAGGACACGGCACAGGGCTGTTAATTTGGACTTCATACCACTGAGCAATAAACCTCTCTTTTGCTGACTCCCACTCCTGGCTAGCCCTGGCTCTCACAGACTGAAGGTAAACGCACCATTTTGACTTTCTTTTTCTCTGTCTTGGCCGGTGGGCGGAGCTGGGTCTTGTCTAGCAGCTAGACTCAGACGTGCTGCTGGGGGGGGGATAGGCAGGTAAAACTCCCATATTTTGAGAGCCAGGCGTAGGACTCTGTTAATCTAGTGACTTTGGCCTGTCTTTTTATCTCTGCCACAGCGGGGTTTGTACAGAATTTCACTGTCAGTGTGAGGGATGCCATGTTGGGTAGGGAGATTTTAGTGGGACCTAATCCTTAGCCTGGGAGCCAGTGCCTGCAAACAGGACAGCACTTCTCCAACAGAAAAGCAGAAATTTACACAATGCTTCCTATGGTGGGGGCCCTGCAACAGAAGCAGAGGAATCCCTACCTCTCAGCACCTTTAGCCCCTCAATCTGCTGCCTGAGTGGAGGGCGCCATCCTGGATACAGTGGCCACAGCTGGACCTAATTCTTAGCTTGGGAGCCAGAGCCTGCCCACAGGAGAGCGCTTTTCTACCAGAAAAGCAGTACTTTACACAGTGTCACCTAAAGATGGGCCCTGTCAGCAGAGGCGAACAGGGCAGTAGCATTGCTGTATTCTGAACTAGTTTGTATCATCTGGGGTTGGATATAGAGGTGCTTACTTTGCCATTTGGGAAGAGGGACCTCTACACCTGAAAACCTGAGTGACTTGGGAAGTGGTCAGATACCTTTTGCTTTACATTTTAAGACAGCCTAGAGAAACATCTGCAGTCCATCCTCACAGTATCTCTTCCAGCCTCTACTTACTCACATGGGGCTCAAAAAGCAACAGACACTTGTGGCATACAAGAAATCAGCCATGGCTTCAGAAGGCTCCCAAACAAAGCAACCAAGGAGTTTTACAAATGAAGAAACTTTTATGAAAGCATCAGAAAGTGAATACAAAATGATTATATACAGAGCCCTTCTAGACCTTATACAAAATGCAGCAGAACAAAAGGAGAAATTAAACAAGCTGTTCAATCTGATGGAACACCAGTACTCTGAAATCCAACAGATCAAGAACAAAATCAAAGACATAGAAACTTCCATGCAAAGCCAAGAAAACAGAATGGAACAAATGGAAAAAAGAATTTCTGACTTCGAAGACAGAGCTACTGATGACAGCATCTATGAGCAGAAATCAGAAAAAAGAAACAAGAAAAATGAAGAAGCATTAAGAAGTATATGGGACTGTATTAAGAGGAACAACCTCCGATTAATTGGAGTCCCTGAACAGGGTAAGACATCTGAGAACACAGTGTCGTTGCTGACCTGCTGACAGAAAACTTCCCAGAAATCATGAAGGAAGAGAATATAGACATCTCAGATGCGTATCATACACCACCCAATATAGATCTCTAAAGAAAGACTCCAAGACATATTATAATCAAGCTTAACAAAACGAAACATAAGCAGCAACTCTTAAAGGTAGCAAGACTCAAAGCAAAGCTAACATTCAGAGGGAAACCCTGTAGGCTCTCATCAGATTTCTCAGCAGAAACCATGCTGGCATGGAGACAGTGGCGTGACACATTCAAAGCCTCGAAGGAGAAGAACTTGCAACCAAGAATTATATATCCTGCAAAACTATCTTCCAATTATGAAAATGAAATTAAGACATTCCCAGATAAACAGAAACTCAGAGACTCTGTAAAAACCAAACCCAAATGACAAGAAATACGGAAAGTTCTTGGTTCTGGCTTAGAAGAACGAAACCACTAACTTTGTATTTTAGAATGACACACTACTGAAAACTCTACTCAGTTAGGGAAGGCTCTAAATTCAATCACAGCTTTAATACAGAAAGAAGCAATCCAGTGATCATCATGAAAACTATGGTGCCGTCATATTAAAAAGAGGGATGTACTACAGTCATTATAGTCCTTCCAGATGGAGAGGAAGATGACAAGACTGATAGTAATTAAAATTGGGTTTATATTTAGTTTATTAAGGGGGATCATAGGGGCAGCCATAAAGCACAACAAATATGTATCATATTATTTCAAGAAATGTAACTCAGGAGTCTCAACAACTACAAAACCAGCTCTGAAAAAGGTGAAAAATGAACGCACAAAAAAGAATGTCCCAGAACAGACTAATAAGAACAGAGAAAACATCAACACAAAAATAAACATATCACAATGGCAGCAGTGAACACAGAAGCAGAGGAATCCCTACCTCTCAGCACCTTTCAATAATTACATTGAATGTGAATGGACTTAATGCTTCAGTAAAGAGACATAGAGTGACATCTTGGATCAAAAGACGTGACCCATCCATATGTTGTCTACAAGAAACTCACTTGAGACCTAAAGATAGGAACAACTGAAAATTAAAGGATGGAAGAATATATATCAAGCTAACAATGTACAAAGAAGAGCAGATGTGGCAATTCTAATCTCAGACAAAATCAATTTTAATGTAAAATCCACCATTATGGACAAAGATGGACACTATTTATTGCTGAAAGGTTCAGTACACAAGCAAGACTTAACTATATTAAATATTCATGCACCTAACATCAGAGCACCTAAATATGTCGAAGAAACACTGACTACACTCAAAAAAGAGTTAGATGACTCCACAATAATAGTGGGAGACTTCAACCCTCCACTCTCAATACTGGACAGATCATCTAGAAAAAAGCTCAGTAAAGATACAGAAGATCTCGTTGACACAATTAACCAACTAAACCTCATTGATATATACAGAACTTTCCACCCATCAGCAGACGACTACACCTTCTCCAGTGCACATGGAACATTCTCCAGAATTGACCATATGATAGGCCATAATGCAATGCTCAACAAAATCCATACCATTGAATTACTGCAAAGCATCTTCTCAGATCATAAAGCCATAAAAGTTGAAATCAATAGCAGAAAAAACATAGATAGAAAGTGGAACTCTTGGAAACGGAACAACATCTTGCTCAAAAAAACATGGGTTATAGAGGAAATCAAGGATGAATTAAAGAAATTCATGGATTCCAATGAGAACGAAAACACTTCCTACCAGAACCTATGGGATACAGCCAAAGCAGTGCTCAGAGGTCTGCTTATCTCCATAAATGCACACATCTGGAAGGAAGAAAGAAACCAAATCAAGGAACTAACCCTACAGCTTGAACAAGCAGAGAGAGAACAACAGAAGAAAGCAGCACTGGGAGAAGAGTGCATCCTTCAGACCTGAGGTTCCTGCACCAAGACGCTCCCTCGACGAAGACTGATGCAATACCGCACTTGCCTCCTGAGAAAACAAGAGGAAAGCCTTCCCCTGGAGTGGACACCCTGAATATGGACTTGCAGCCTACCGGATTGTGTAAGAACAAAACTTCCTTTGTTAAAGCCATCTGCTCTGTGGTATTTCTGTTAGAGCAGTCCTAGTTGACTAAAACAAGAATGGAAGAATTTTCAGCTTATGTTGAAGTTCAATTAAATTGATCTACTTTCTAATGTGTACTGTCACTAATTTCAAACAAACAAATTTCTATCAACTATCTAATTTATAACCAACCCTCTGTCTCCTTTCCTCCCCTCCCTTGCATTCCTCAAAGAGTTTTCTTCTGTACATGAGTTTGTTTTTAAGTCCTCATGGTAGAAGTCTCATACGATATTTGTCCTTGTGCCACTGACTGATTTCACTCAACATAGTGTCTTCCAATTGAAACCACGTTATGTGATGCTTCCTAAAGTCATCAGTGTTCTTTATCATTGTGTAGTGCTCCATTCAGTGTATATACCATAGTTTATCCATTTATCTGTTGTTGGGTTTCTAGGTTGATTCTATCATTTTGCCATTGTAGACTGTGCCGCAAGAAACATTCATGTGCATGCATCTGTTCATGTGACTGCCCTTGATTCTGTAGAATGTACTCCAAGCAGTGAGATTACTGGGTCAAATGATATATCTATTTCCAACTTTTTAAGGAAGCACCAGATTGCTTTCCATAGAGGTTGTACCATTTTGCAGCCTCACCAGCACTGCAGGAGAGAGTTCCAGTCTCTCCACAGCCTGTCCAGCATTTGTTGTTTAATGTTTTTTGGATCATGGCCAACCTTGTTGGGGTGAGATGATATCTCATCGTAGTTTTGATTTGCATTTCTTTAATAGCTAATGATCGTGAGCATTTCTGCATGTGTCTTTTGGCTGCCTGGAAATCCTCTTTAGAGAAGTGTCTCTCCATCTCCTTTGCCCATTGCTTAACTGCGGTGTTTATCCTTTTCTTGTTGATATTTTGCAGTACCTCATAAATTATGGAGATCAGACCAGTCTGAAATATAGTGGCCATTTTTTTTCCCATTCTGTAGGTGGTCTTTTAACTCTCTTGAGAAAGTCTTTGAGTGAGCAAAAGTGTTTAATTCTCAGTAGTTCCCAATTATCTATTTTTTTTTTCTGTTGATCGTGCTTTGTCAGATTTTGAAGTCTAAACTGTGTGTTAAAACTTCCATTGTTGATCCTATTTTTTCTTGGATGATTTTTATCGTTTTAGGTTTGATATTTAGGTATTTTAATCAGTTTGAGTTGTTTTTTTGTGTAAGGTGTGAGATATGGTTCTTGTTTCAATTTTTTTAAGATGGGTATCCAATTTTGCCAGCACCATTTGTTAAAGAGACTGGTTTTACTCCAGTTTAAAATCTTAGGGCCTTTGTTGAATGTCAGCTGTTCATAGGAGGATAGTGGCATCTCTGGGGTCTCAACTGTGTTCCACTGGTTTATATATCTCTGTTTGTACCAGTACAAGGCTGTTTTGGCTACCGTGGCAGTGTAATAGTTTCTAAAGTTGGGTAGTGAGAGGCCTTCCAGTGTGTTCTTCTTCTGTAGTGCTTTGTTATCCAGGGTTTCTTCCCTTTCCAAACAAAGTTGGTGATTTGTTTCTCCATCTCATTAAAAAAGTCACGGGAATTTGTATTGGGATTGCATTGTATATGTAGACTGCTTTGGGTAAAACAGACATTTTCACAATGTTAAGTCTTCCTGTCCATGAGTAGGGTAGATTTCTCCATTTATGTAAGTCTCTCTTAGTTTCTTCCAGTAAAGTCTTGTAGTTCTCCTTGTATAGGCTCTTATTTTTATAGTTAGGTTTATTCCTATGTGTTTTATCTTCTTGGGGGCTATAGTGAATGGTATTGATTTGGTAATTTCTTCTTTAATAATTTCTTTGTTGATGTAAAGGAATCCTACTGATTTACTTATTTTTATTTTGTATCCTGACACTTTGCTGAACTCTTCTGTTAGATCCAGTAGTTTACTTATGGATTCTTTAGGATCCTCTGCATATGAAATCATATCATCTGCAGATTGGGAGATGTTTACTTCTTCTTTGCCAGTGCAGATGCCCTTTATTTCTTTGTCTTGTCTAATTACTCTCACCAGAACTTCTAGTACAATGTTGACCAGCAGAGGTGAGAGTGGGCATCCTTGTCTGGTTCCCATTCTCGAGGAGAATTGTTTCAGTCTCTCTTTATTCAGGATGATGTAGGCAGTTGGCTTTGGATAGATGTCCCTTACTGCCTTGAGGAATTTGCCATCTATTCCCATTTGACTGAGAGTTTTTAGCATGAATGGGTGTTGGACTTTTGTCAAATGCCTTTTCTGCACCATTTAAAAAATATCAGGTGACTCTTACCTTTTGTATTATATATGTGATTGATCACATTAATTGTTTTTCTGATGTGGAACAAGCCTTGCATCCCTGGTATGAATCCAGCTTGGTCGAGATGAATTATTTTTTTGATATGTTGTTGTATTCTGTTGGCAAGGATTTTGTTGAAGATTTTTGCATTTAGTTTCATGAGTGATATTGGTCTGTAGTCCTCCTTTTTTGTTGGATCTTTCCCGGGCTTTGGTATCAGGGTTATGCTGGCTTTGTAGAATGAATTTGGGAGTATTCCATCCCTTTCTATGCTGTGAAATAGTCTCAATGGTATTAGAGTTATCTCTTCTCTAAAAGCTTGGTAGAATTTTGCTTCTCCTTATGGTAATTTTGGTAGGTGATATCAACCTAGGAATTTGTCCATTTCTTCTAGGTTTTCAAATCTGTTAGAGTACACTCTTTTGTAGTATTCTGTTGTGATACTTTTGATTTCTGTTGGATCTGTTGTCTTATTTCCCACCCCTTTTCTTATTTGGGTTATTCGTTTTCTTTCCTGATTTTCTTTAGTAAGTTTAGTCAATGATTTGTCAATTTTGTAGATGTTTTCAAAAACCAGCTTTTCTTCTTAACAATTTTTTCCATTGTTCTTCTACTCTCGAATTCATGTATTTCTGCTCTAATCTTTGTGATCTCTTTTCTTCTGGTGCCTGAGGGGTTTCTCTGCTGCCCTCTTTCTACTTATTCAAGCTGTAGAGTTAATCTTTGGTTTAGGCCCTTTTTTCTTTCCAAATGTGTGCAGGTATAGAGATAAACCGACCTCTGAGCACTGCTTTGGCTGCATGCAATAGATTCTGAAAGGAAGTGTTTTCATTCTCCTTTGAATCCATAAATTTCTTTATTTTGTCCTTGATTTCTTGTATAACCCATGTCTTTTTAAGCAAGATATTGTTAGGTTTCTATGAGTTTCAATTTCTTTCTTTCTTTTTCCTGCTGTTGATTTTGGCATTTACGGCTTTGTGGTCTGAGAAGATGCCTTGCAATAATTAAGTGGTTTAGATTTTCCTGAGATTTGCTTTATGTCCCACCACATGATCTAGACTGGGAAGTGTTCCATGTCCACTGGTGAAGAAGGTGTAGTTATCTGTTGATAGATAAAAAGTTCTGTATATGTCAATGAGGTCTAGTTGGTTAATGATGGCAATAAGATGTTTTGTGTCTTTACTGTGCATTTTTCTAGAAGACCTGTCCATTACTGAAAGTGGAGTGTTGAAGTCTTCCATTATTATTATGGAGTGATCCATCTCATTTTTGAATGTAGTCAGTGTTTCTCTGGTGTATTCAGATGCTCTAGTGTTGTATGCATAAATATTTAATATGATCAAGTCCTGCTTGTTTATTGAAACTTTCAGCAAGAAACAGTGACCATCTTTGTCCACAATCATGGATTTTACATTAGATTCTATTTTATCTGAGATTAGTATTACCACACCTGCTCTTCTTTGTATGTTGTTAGCTTGCTATATATTATTCCATGCTTTAATTTTCAGTTTGGTCATATCTTTAAGGTGAATTTCTTGTAAGCAACATATAGATGGGTCATGTGTTTTGATCCAATATGTCACTTGTTGTCTCTTTACTGGAATAATCAATTCATTTACATTCAGTGTAGTTATTAAATGGTATATGTTTAGTGTTGTCACTTTGATGTACTTTTTTTTATGTTGGTGTTTTCTCTGTTCTTAATATTCTGTTCTGGGTCGTTCTTTATGGGTTAATTTTTCACTCTTTTTCATACTGTTTTTTGAAATATACTAATACTCTGTAGGAAATATACTAACATTGTTGACATGAGAGCACCTATCTTGAGCTGCCATAGTGTTGCTTACCACAACTCTGCCTAACCTTTTATACTGGTGACATGATATTAACATCTTGAGTCCTTTAACCGATAAGTGACCTAATAGTACATCCGGATCAAAGAGAAAAGTCATGTAGGGATGCGGAAAACCATGAGAAAGCAAAGGGTGTGGAAAACCACTCCCATTAAGACAAGGAACTAGACAGATCTGGACGTCTTCAATTCTTTAACTTTAAAGAGCTTACCTGTCTCTAGTAAACACTATAAATACTTTAATTAAACTCAGTTCTGGGCTG
The DNA here is from genome assembly GCA_028571685.1 of Heterohyrax brucei. Lineage (NCBI taxonomy): Eukaryota > Metazoa > Chordata > Mammalia > Hyracoidea > Procaviidae > Heterohyrax > Heterohyrax brucei. The sequence goes on along the minus strand of CM053154.1, from coordinate 97,894,363 downwards.
TCAGCAGTGATGGCCATTAGCCCTCTATCCCACCTTAGCTTATCTTGTTTCTTTCTTATTCTTGGCATTGCCCTTGCCTTTGACCATGTTCATCGGAGAAATTCTTAGACAGTTTTTGTGTTCGTTGAGACCTCTGTGTTGCATTTCTTGCTTTTACATGCTGCATCTTTATTGTGCTTTGCAGCTACCCTTATGATCCCTCTTAATAATCTAAGTTTAAACCCAGTTTTAACTTCTACATATCTTATTAACTTCCTCTCCATGTGGAAGGACCATAACTACTGTGGTTTATCCCTCTTTTTAATGTGATGGCATCTTAGTTTTCATGATATGATCACTGGATCCCTTCTTTTAATGTTATAGCTTTGATTGAGTTTTGTGCCTTCCGTAACTGAGAAGGTTTCTGGATGTTTTGTACTGCATTGTCTCCTAAAATATAGAGTTAATGGTTTTGTTTTTCTGAGCAAAGAGCTTCTTTTGGTATGTTTTGTAGCTTAGGTCTGGTTTTTTACAAAGTCTCTAAGCTTCTGTTTATCTGTGAATGTCTTAATTTCATCTTCATATTTAAAAGACAATTTTGCAGGGTATGTAATTCTTGGTTGGAAGTTTTTCTCCTTCAAGTCTTTGAATGTGTCATCCCACTGCCTCCATGTCAGCATCATTTCTGCTGAGAAGTTAGACGAAAGCCTACAGTAGGGCTTCCCTTTGAAAGTTAGTTTTGCTTTGAGTCTTGCTGCCTGTAAGAGTTTCTGCTTATTTTTCATTCTGTTACGCTTGCTTATAATGTGTCTTGGTGTCTTTCTTTTGGGGGTCTACATTATGTGGTGTTTGATACACATCTTGGATATCTATGCTCTCTTCTTTCATAATTTCAGGGAAGTTTTCTGTAAGCAACTCAAGAACAATACTCTGTGTTTTCAGGTATCCCCTGCCTGTTCAGGAACTCTGATTAATTGTAGATTGTTCCTCTTGATAGAGTTCCGTGTGTTTCTTAATGCTTCTTCATTTTTCTTGTTTCTTTTCTCTCGTTTTGCCTCATAAATGTTGGTGCCAGTAGCTCTGTCTTCAAAGTCAGTAAGTCTAATTTCCAGTTGTTCAATTCTGTTCTTTTGGCTTTGAATTGAATTGTCTAACTCTGTACTTTCATTATTGATCTGATGGATTTCAGAATGCTGATGTTCCATCTTTTCAAACAGCTTGCTTAAGTTTTTCATTTTGCTCTGCTGCATTTTTGTATAATGTCTAGACAGGCTGTCTATATAAGTCTTTTGTACTCAACTTCAGATCGTTTCAGAAAGGCTTCTTCATCTGGGGAGTTCTTTGGTTCTTTCTTTTGGGAGTTTTCTGGAGATATGGGTCAATTTTTCTTTAAGTGTTTGGCCAAGGTTTGTTGCTTTCTGGACATCTGTAGGCTGTTTAGTTTCTCTGGTGTTGCCTTAACAGGAGCTGAGGCACAGTCTGAAAAGGAAGTTGATCACCAGCTACCTCTATGTACTCCAGTGACTGGGCTCAGTGGAATCTCTGGGTCAGCAGGCTCTACCTCTTGGCTGGCAAAGCCACAGCCCTACTCATGAAGTCATTGAGGGCCATCAGCTGACCCTATGATGTGGGTCAGTAAAGTCTGGAAGAGATACTTCTCTAGCCATCTTATTTTGAAAGGTAAAAGCTATCTGACAGCTTCCAAAATCAGTCAGCCTGTCAGATGTGCAAGCTCCACCTTCCAGCTGGCAATGGATGTACCTCTGCAGTCATCCCCACATGCTGTGATGTAGACCAAAGTACTGGCAGGCTACTGTCCTGCAGTCACCCCCTACTGGGCTCTATCTCTAAGGGTACACTGTGCTAAACACAGCTTTTTGTCGGGAGCCGAAATCATCTTAAAGAAAATCTTAGAGAAATTTACTGGGCTAGGCTCACTTAAGAAAAATATTGTGCCAGCAAGGTCATGAGAACTGACTGCTTAGCAATATCCCAAGAAAGAATAACAACATGTGGCTGTCCTTGGATAGGGCTAATTATTAGATCAGAGGTTTTGAGAACTAGGGAACACAGGTGCGTGAGAAAGACCAGAGTTAAGAATAAACAAAGAAGTGTGTGCTGTATAAAAGTTTGCTCAGAAAAGAAATAAACGTCTCAGCTTGACTGAGTCCCCCCTGATGTGATTGTTTCGGCCTTATTCAGCTCCCGCGCTTTCCCCTCAGCTCTGTTTGTCTGACGGCTGGTACCGTCAAGTGGCGCCCAAACAAGGGACCTGAGGTACGAAAGAATACCGCGACGAGCCGCCGCGAGTTATAAGGTGTGCACACGAGGTAAGTAAAGGGGCGGCGATATTAGAAAAACATCAGGGGAAGAATGGGAACTACCAGCAGTAGAGTCCTATTCGCACAAATGCTCCGACACATGCTAAAAGGTCGGGGTATGAAGGTTGGGCACAATCAACTTTTAAGGTTTCTTGAATTTGTTGAGAAAATATATCCCTGTTTTCCTGAAGAGGGAAGTGTTGATTTAGCAACATGGATGAAAGTAGGAGAAAAAATGAAAGCTTATTTTTCTGCCCATGGGCCAGAAAAAATGCCCGTAGATGCCTTTAGTCTTTGGTCATTAGTCAGGGATTGTTTGGATCTCCGTCATCAAATAGAGAAGGTTCCTTCCTCCTCCATAACAGAAAACGAAAGGGAAAATAACGGCGCTGGTAATGGAATTCTCCCCAGCATGCCTCTTTTGGAGGAAGAGAATGAGGAAAATGAGGAGTTAGACCCCGCGTCCGCAGCTAATTTAGAGGCAGCTGCTTTATATCATCCCAGAGATCACCCTGCAGCCCTGATCAATTTGGCCGAACCTGCTCCTCCAGCAAGTGACCCCAATCTCCTTAAGGCTGTTGAGGAGATGCAACAGCAACTTAATAAATTGTTGACTCATTTTTCCCCTTTGAAACCATTAAGTCTTCCACTGCCACCCAGCCCCACACCCAGTGTTATAGCAGGCTTAGATCCACCTGACCCGGCAGTTCCAAAGCCGGTGATGGTGGTGGTACAATCACCCCGGCTCTAGCCTATAAAAATGCAAATATCCCCTCTGCAGGCATCTCTTCAACAAGCGGCTAGACAAGGGGAGAGCACGGAGGGATTTGAGCATTTGTATCCAGTATATGAGGAATTAGATCAGCAGGGAAATCCACAAAGAAGGCATAGGCCAATTCCCTTTAAGCAATTAAAAGAACTAAAAACTTCCAGCATGTCCTATGGCCCTACAGCGCTTTTTACTCTGGCGCTGCTGGAAAACATTGCCATGGATGCTCTGCCTCTGGCAGATTGGAAAATGCTGGCAAAAGCATGTCTTTCGGGGGGGGGATTTTTTGCTGTGGAAATCAGAGTTTTCAGACCAATGTCGAACAACTGCAGACACAAATAGACTCAACCAGGTAGTGGCTCCCTACAAGATGTTGGTGGGGGAAGGGCAGTGGGGCGACCTGAGTAATCAGTTACAGTATAACCCTGGAATTTATGCGCACATCATTGCGGCTGCTAAAAAAGCCTGGAACAAGTTACCCCCTACAGGCAAGCCGACTGAGGACTTGTCTAAGATTAGGCAGGGCCCTGATGAGCCCTATCAAGATTTTGTCTCCCGCCTTTTAAAAACAGCAGAAAGGCTTTTGGGCGTCACCGAAGCTGGAACGCTCTTAATTAAACAGCTAGCTTATGAAAATGCCAATTCGGTGTGCCAAGCGGCCATTCGCCCATGGAGAAAAAGGTCTGATTTATCGGACTATATCAGACTGTGCGCTGATATAGGACCTGGCTATGTTCAAGGAGTCACCTTGGCCGCAGCCTTGCAGGGAAAAACTATTAAAGAAGTCCTATTTCAGCAAACCGGAGGGAAGGGCAGCCGCGGGGCCTGTTTTGGGTGTGGTCAGTCAGGGCACCTGGTACGGGACTGCCCCTCAAAAAGGGGACAGAAGGAGGGGGCTAAAGATGTCCCGCCCGGACTTTGTCCTAAGTGTAAGCGAGGCAAGCACTGGGCTAGTGAATGCAAATCTAAAGCTGATAAGGACGGGAATCCCAGTCAGCAGGGAAACGGGAAGAGGGGCCAGCCCCAGGCCCCGAATCAATGTTATGGGGCAATCAAGTGCAGTCCCTCAAACGATCAGGGAAACAATCCATTTGTGACCTCTGGAAAGCCACCCCTGGCAGCGCAGGATTGGATCTCTGTGCCGCCGCCCACACAGTACTAGTCCCTGACATGGGAGTCCAGGTCCTACCCACAGGGGTCTACGGACCTCTGCCCAAGGGCCTGGTTGGGCTCCTGTTAAGAAGAAGTAGTACCACCTTAAAAGGCATTCAAATTCATCCAGGAGTCATTGATGAAGACTACCACGGGGAAATTAAAGTTATGGCCTCCTCCCCCAAACAGGTCTCAGTAATTGAGGCCGGACAGAGAACTGCTCAAATTGTGTTACTTCCCAGAACACAGGAACAATTTAGAAGCAAAAGAAAAATCAGAGGCAGTCAGGGATTTGGGTCCTCAGATGCTTATTGGGTGCAGGCCATCGGACACAAACGCCCCGAGTTGGAGCTCATCATACAGGGACGAAGGTTCTTGGGTTTGTTGGATACCGGAGCCGATGTTTCCGTTATTACCCTGGCCCAATGGCCAGCCCGTGGCCAAAACACAGCAGTGTTACTCAGTTAAAGGGCATCGGACAAACTCAGGACCCCAAAATAAGTAGCAATATCCTGACTTGGGCTGATAATGAGGGACACTCGGGAACATTTCAACCTTATATTGTGCCCCATCTTCCGATAAATTTATGGGGAAGGGATGTCATGTCACAAATGGGGGTTTATCTCCACAGTCCCAATCCTTTAGTTACTAAACAGCTACTAGATTAAGGATTCCTCCCACAACAGGGATTGGGAACCCAAAACAAAGGAAGAGTGGAGCCCATCCAGCCACAGCCTTGCCCAAAACAAATGGGGTTAGGGTATTTTTAACAGGGGCTGTTGATTCTCCTGCATCCCATGCAGATGCTATCACATGGAAAAGTGATGAGCCTGTATGGGTGGACCAATGGCCCCTGAATCAAGAAAAAATTAGAGCCGCAGAACAGTTGGTGCAGGAACAGTTAGACAGTGGCCATATAAAACCATCTAACTCACCATGGAACTCGCCTATCTTTGTAATAAAAAAGAAATCAGGAAAATGGAGATTATTGCAAGACCTTTGGGAAGTTAATAAAACTATGCAGCTTATGGGGGCTCTCCAGCCTGGGCTTCCTCATCCTGTTGCTATTCCAGCCAACACTTATAAAATAGTAATTGACTTAAAAGATTGCTTTTACACTATTCCTTTACACCCCAAAGATTGTGAGCGTTTTGCTTTCAGTGTTCCTACCTCTAATTATGCTCGCCCCATGCACCTGTATCACTGGACGGTACTTCCCCAGGGGATGGCCAACAGTCCTACTCTCTGTCAAAAATTCGTTGATCAAGCAATCGCAAAGATATGTGAAAACCACCCTGAAATGTACATGATTCATTACATGGATGATATCCTGCTGGCTCATAAGAATGAGGGATATATTTTAAGTGTCTATTTGGAGCTTTCCACAGCCCTCCAAGTAGCAAGACTCCAAATTGCCCCTGAAAAAATTCAGACAACCTCACCTTTTTCTTACTTGGGTTATTTGTTATATCCTAAACATATTATTCCTCAAAAAATTCAGTTACGGAAAGACAACTTAAAAACCCTCAATGATTTTCAAAAGCTCTTGGGGACATTAACTGGCTCAGATCAAGCTTAGGAATAACCACGGCAGATCTCAAACCCTTATTTGATACACTTAAGGGAAATTCTAATCCTACATCTCTCAGAGAACTTACTGTTGAGGGACACCTGGCCTTACAAAAGATTGAGAAGGCCCTTTCCAGTCAACAAGTGACGTATTTAGATTATGACAGAACCTGGTGTGCCTGTATCCTTCCTACAAAACATATGCCAACTGCCGTTCTTTGGCAGGAGGGTCCTCTTCTTTGGATTCACTTGCCCGTATCCCCTTCCAGAGTACTACAACCCTATGATGAAATACTAGCTGCCTTAGTTCAACAGTGTCGCACAGAAGCTCGCCGGTATTTTGGCAAAGAGCCCCCTAAAATTATCTTACCAATTCCAAAATATAAAATTCATTGGCTCTTCACCAACTCCGACAGCTGGGGTATTGCATTGGCGCAATACCCTGGACGTTAGAATCCCACTACCCGTCCCATAAGCTGTTGCAATTTGCTTCAGAGCATGTCTTTGTCCTCCCCAAAGTCACCAGCCTCCATCCTATTCATGATGCCTCTTTGGTATTTACTGATGGCTCCTCTAATGGTACATTTGCCTATTCCATTAACGGCAGACTCTATCAGATTGCATCCCCTTCTGCCTCGGCACAAATAGTAGAGCTCCGAGACGTAGCTGTGGTATTTCAACAGTGTGCACAGCAGCCATTCAACCTCTATACTGATAGTCGATATATTGCTAATGCTCTTCCTTGGCTTGAAACCGCACCGGTTATCCAAGCTGCCAATCCAGAAATTAATCAATTGTTCAGTCAAATACAAACCAGTATCCGGGAGTGAACACACTGTTTCTTTGTTGCTCATATTCGTGCACATTCTGGGCTCCCAGGACCCCTCTCACAGGGAAATGATCTTGTTGATCAAGCCACACAAGTCATTGGACTTTCTAAGATTCAGGAGGCTCAATCCTCTCATGCAATTCATCATCAAAATAGTTATAGTCTCCACCGTATATTCCAAATCCTCCGGGAAGCCGCAAGGCAAATTGTAAAACAATGTCCGACTTGCCCACAACATCTTTCAGTCCCCCATTATGGAATAAACCCGTGAGGTCTCCTACCTAATCACTTGTGGCAAATGGACGTTACTCATATCCCCTCTTTTGGTAAAAGTAAGTATGTCCATGTTACCATAGATACATTTTCCGGTTTCATCATTGCCACTGCCGCTGTGGGTGAAGCAAGTAAGCATGTTATAACCCACTGTCTCTGGTGTTTCTCTATTTTAGGACTGCCACGAATCATAAAAACTGACAACGGCACCGGCTACACCGGTCGGGCATTTCAAATCTTCTGCACACAATTACACATTCAACACAAAACAGGAATACCTTATAACCCCCAGGGTCAAGGTATTGTTGAACGAGCCCATAGTACCCTCAAACACCAACTTGAAAAAATAAAAAAGGGGGAACTATACCCCTGTACCCCTCAGAACCTTCTTAATCATTCACTCTTCATCTTAAATTTTTTAACTTTAGACTGGGACGGGCGTCACCTGCAGAGCGCTTCTGGCATCCACATACACGCACACATTTTGCTTTAGTAAAGTGGAAGGACCCCCTAACAGGGGTATGGAATGGCCCCGACCCTGTACTTATCTGGGGACGAGGGCATGTTTGTGTTTTTCCGCAGGATGCCGATGGAGCACGGTGGCTTCCTGAGAGGTTGGTGCTCCTGGCAGAGGAACCCAAGGGCGACAGTGTGGCTGTGGCTCCTCCTGATGACGCCGGCGGCTGAAGGGGCACTATACTGGGCATATGTTCCGAGTCCTCCAGTGTTACATGCCAGTGTTTGGGGTCGGGAGAAGCGCATCGCTTACAATCAAACAACAATTCACTGAGTGTGGAATTACACGGGTCTAGGAACAGGGCGAGTACTCTGCCTAGAAAACAACATCCCTGCAGTGTACAGTGGCTGCTACAACATCACCAACCTAAATAATACAGGGGGCTATGTTTCCAATGGCCGAAATGAAGAAAACTCTGGACTTGGACACAAACTAACCCAATCTCTCCTGAATAAAACAGTCACCACTTGTGTGATAGGGACCAATGTAATACTTAAAGGGAATTCCAGTGAGAAAAAAAATGAACATCACTTGGACAAAGGTGACTGTCACACAGGGCAATGAAATCTGCCATATTGTAACCTGTTTTAACACAATATGCTTTAACTGTAATTTTACTGATTGTGTGGGCCCCCTTGGGGAAGAGAAACTTATGATTGTTCTACATCAGCCTCCCTTTGTGTTAGTATCTGCTATAATCGCCGTGGTCATTACTCAGAATGTACAGACTGCTCAATTTACAGATAATGTGGTTCATAATATGTCACAACTTATGAGTACTCAGAAAATGATTGGTCTAAAAGTAAAACAAAGTTAGAGCTACTGTTTAAAGCTGTAGAAGTAATAGGAAAATCTGATCCAAACTTTGCAACACCAAGCCAGGCTGACTTGTCATGCTGGATTTATGTAGATTTGTGTAACTAACAAAACTCACAGTATAAGCACAGATACATGGGAAAAAGTTAAACAACATCTAAAAGATATGTAGAAACATACTAATGAAACTCTGCACTTAACACAGTCACGTTCAGAAATTCTGGCACTAAGTCATGCCCATTTACCCTTTAACGCTGCTGCAACAGCTGGAAATCTTCTGAATAACCTTAAAAACATGTTTACTGGACCTCTTGACCAAATTTGGCACCTACTGCTGCCAATGGCCACTAATAGATGTTCATTACCTAAAGCTGCAAACGCAGCACAAACCCCCCATGTTTACTATGTAACCCACAGCGGTAGTCAGAGAAGGGTAAGATGCTTCTTGATCTGTGTTCGCCTAAGACAGGGCCCTATCGCTAGAGGATAGGGTTCCAATGACGGGAAAGGCACAGAGATAAAGAAGCACGACCCAAGACAGACATGCAGAATGGGTCAGCTGTGACACAGCTGGATTCTATAAAAAGAAAAAGGGGGAATATGTCGGGAGCCGAAATCATCTTAAAGAAAATCTTAGAGAAATTTACTGGACTAGGCTCACTTAAGAAAAATATTGTGCCAGCAAGGTCATGAGAACTGACTGCTTAGCAATATCCCAAGAAAGAATAACAACATGTGGCTGTCCTTGGATAGGGCTAATTATTAGATCAGAGGTTTTGAGAACTAGGGAACACAGGTGCGTGAGAAAGACCAGAGTTAAGAATAAACAAAGAAGTGTGTGCTGTATAAAAGTTTGCTCAGAAAAGAAATAAACGTCTCAGCTTGACTGAGTCCCCCCTGATGTGATTGTTTCGACCTTATTCAGCTCCCGCACTTTCCCCTCAGCTCTGTTCATCTGAAGGTTGGTACCGTCAGCTTTTCTGATGGAAAAGTGTTCCTCGGGCTGGTACTGCCTCCCAGCCTAGATATCAGCCCCTGCTGAGGCCTCTGTTTGGTAATTTCACCTCTCAATCAAACAAGATGGCATCGTGGGCAAGCTATGCCACCCTCTCAGAAATGGTAGAATGTATGGCAAAGGTCTGGAAAGAGAGGGTGGAGGGGCTATGGTGGTCTGAGTCCAGAGCTGGGCTCTCAAAATGTGGCTATTCTGCCTGCTGATCATGTCAGCAGTGTGGCTCAATGTTGCTGCCAGTTAAGCCACATCCCATGTCCTAGGGCTCACTGGGTGCCCAGAAAATTCCTTTTAATTTTCCATCCAGGCCTTAGTTTTTGGAGGGAATTAAGGAGACGTGTGCCCAGCAGCTTTTGTTTGTTTGTTTTTTAACCCCGCTATTTTATTGTGTTTTTGGTGAAAGTTTATACAGGAAATTAAGTTCTCTTTTGACAATTTCTCTACATATTGTTAAGTGATGGTTATATTCCTCACAATATATCAGCATTTTTGTTATTTCCATTTTGGTTGTTCTGTTTCCATTGATCTAGCTTGCCTGTACTCCCCTTTTCCCTTTCCCATCTTTGGTCTAGGTCACATTTAACCATTTGGTTTTATCTAGATGAGTATTTTGTGGAGAACAGTACTCAAAGATGATACCTATTTTGTAAACCAATCTGTAATTTGGCTGAAAGGTGACACTTGGGAGTGGCTTGAGTTCTGAATTTTAAAGAGTATGAGGGCTGCCAGTTAAGTTTGTGAACTCATCTAGAAAAAGTGCTACATACCTCATTGCTGATTATCACTGTGGTCATCTTCAAAGTACTTCCCTTGGGAACCTTTGCACTGATACCAGTGCCTAGTCCACCCTTATTAAACAATTTCAGAACTCTCTTTCTGGAATGGCCATCAGGACTGTCATCGTATTACCCTTGATGTCCTGAATGTTATCAAAATGTTTTCCTTTCAATATTTCCTTTATCTTCAGGTAAAGAAAAATGTTGCTGGGGACCAGATCAGGTGAGTAGGAAAGGTGTTCCAGTGCAGCTGTTTCCTGGCTAGAAGCTCCCTCATAGACAACTATACAACTAAGTTCACAAATTTCTTGCCTTGCCACATTGAGCAACAGGGATTCCAGAAAGAGTTCCAAAATTGCTTTGAAGGTAGACTAGGCACTGGCATTGATCCATAGCTACCTAAGGGAAGTATTTGGAAGGTGATCATAGTTATATTCAGCAGTGAGGTTCGTAGACTTAATTGTCAGACCTCATATCTCAGGATAGCGGTCTCAAGAGTTCATGTAGTCTTTTGCTGTTAAGTAAGTGTTGCCTTTTTTTTTAGAAATTTGAGTTGTGTTCTATATTTTTCTCCATCAATGAGTCTCTGATTAGAATGGTCAGTAGTGGTAGCAGGGCACCATCTAGTTCTTCTAGCTCAAGGTAGGTGATGTCATTGTTTGTGTAGACTGTCGGTTCCGTGGACTAGTTTCTTTGAGTTTTTGGTTTCCTTCCTTTTAGCGCTGGACAAGAAGGGACCAGTAGTTGAATTTTAGATAGCCGCTTACAAGTTTTTAGGACTCCAGATGCTACTCACTGAGCTAGTACGTAGAACATTGTATTTATGGTCTATATTACGGCAGTTGGAAATCCCAGTGGTGTAGTTGGTTAAGTGCTACATCTGCTCACCAAAAGGTCGTCAGTTCAAATCTGCCAGGTATTCCTTGGAAACTCTATGGGGCAGGTCTACTCTGATCTCTAGGACCACTATGAGTCAGAGTCAACTTGACATTAGTGGGTTTGGGTATGGCTTGGTTATTATGTCAGTTGACTGTTTCCTCATTAGACTATGGTTCTGAGCCCCCAGTGGACTACTTTGAGGTATTTGATTGTCAGGAAGCTTTGGTGTGGGGAGCTTCTTAGGCAGGAGAATGCATGGGGTGCAAGGCAGGACAGTGTTCTTGTGTGATACTCTTTTTCTTCTCCCCAGCTCCACTTTTATTGTTCTCTGTATGTTTTCTAGAGCAGCAGAAAAATGAACAGATTTCAGCTGAGTTGTCTGTTTTTTATTCCCTGTCTGTTTACAGTGTCTTATGTGAGGCTTTTAAGGGTCAATAGGTTAGAAGAGAAATTTCAGAATTTATGAAAGTCTGCATCTAGGACAGTATGGAGGAGCACACCAATATAAGGACAAAGTGGTAAGCAAAAATATTTAGACTCAGTGATACTGTCTTAGGCTGGGTTTTCTAGGGAAGCAAAACCAGTAACACGTGTAGGTACAAGGAAAGATTTATAATATATATATATAGACAGATAGATAGATACAAATATAGGAAACAGCTCACATAATCACAGAAGCTGAATGTCCCAAGCTCTGGCACAAGTCTCACGTGTCCACGGAAGCTGAGGAACCCAAGGCCAGCAAGTCAGAGACCAGAGTTGCAGATCACCGGTTGTGTAGGTCAGTGGATTCCAAGCTGGTGGCGAGACGAAGTGATAGAGGCTGGCAAGCGCAGGATTGGCAGGTCAGGGAGCAGGGCTCTCACGTGCCGACTGTAAAGACTGATGAGCCCAACAGCTGCTAGCTCAAGTCCCGGAACCAGATGCTGGAACCAGAGAGCAGGAGCTCCTGGCCACGTGAGCGACCAGCCGCCGTAGTAAAAGGTCGCGAGATGAGAGCCAAGGGGCAGGGAGTCACCACAAACCCCGCCCTGCCACTTAATACAGCAGCCAAATAGGTAGTAGCCAAGTTGACATAATCCTGACCACCACAATCCACCCCTTGTCAACTTGGCATCTGCACACATCTCACCTTACCATGCACAGTCTCTGAAGGGGTACAGTTACAAAGGCATACTTATGTCAACATGATATAACTAACACATGTACAACTGAAAATGCATTAACCCATTTACATCTTACATTTCATAAGTAAACAAAATATCCAATACACACATACAAAGCAGGAATACTCATAGCAATTACAGTCCTCGTTTCTGCAACTGGTCGTGTGGCCGTAACTGATATTTAGAACTACCTTCTTCTACAACCCATTCTGTATTCCCTTTGCCCTCAGCAAGTACCTCAGCTGGTTGTGGTTCCTTGCCTGGTGAGGTGACCCAAACCTTCATTCCTGAAGGGTCTGGGCTATTATCACTCATTTTGGAGTTGGGTTGCTGTAGTTTTCCATTGACCTTAATCACAGGTCATGGTAGTACTAGGAGGCGTCCTAAGGGATCTCCTGCATTCCAAACATACTCTTCTTTACTTCCGTTATGTAATGTCAATCCAATTTCATCTTCATAGTCAGGATCAATCACACCGGCCAGTATTGTAACTCCCTTCTTTGTCTGTTGATCCAGAGGTACAAGGAGCCCAAAATGGCCTGGTGGCAATTTTAGCTTCCAGTTCAGTGGAATCGTTGATGTGTCTCCAGGTGACAGCATTCCTCCCTTCGGAACTAAGACATTTAGTCCTGCAGAACATAAAGTCATGGGGACAGGAAGCAAAAATCTTGCAAGTGGGTCACTAGGGGTAACAGTGAGTGGTGCCACTCCCGTGGATTGTGGTGGTCAGGATTCTGTCAACTTGGCTACTACCTATTTGGCTGCTGTATTAAGTGGCAGGGCGGGGTTTGTGGTGACTTCCTGCCCCTCGACTCTCATCTCGTGACACTGGACTACGGCTGCTGATCGCTCACGTGGCCAGGAGATCCTGCTCTCTGGTTCCAGCATCTGGTTCCAGGACTTGAGCTAGCAGCTGTTGGGCTCATCAGTATTTACAGTCGGCACGTGAGAGCCCTGCTCCCTGACCTGCCAATCCTGCGCTCGCCAGCCTCTGCCCAGTCCTGCTCCCTGACCTGCCGATCCTGGGTTCCCCAGCCTCTATCACTTCGTCTCGCCACCAGCTTGGAATCCACCGACCTCCAGCCTCTGTCGCATTGTCTCGCCACCAGCTTGGGATCCACTGACCTACACAACTGGTGATCTGCAACTCTGGTCTCTGACTTGCTGACCTTGGGTTCCTCAGCTTCCGTGGACACGTGAGACTTGTGCCAGAGCTTGGGACATTCAGCTTCTGTGATTACGTGAGCTGTTTCCTATATTTGTATCTATCTATCTGTCTATATATATAGATTATAAATCTTTCCTTGTACCTACACGTGTTACTGGTTTTGCTTCCCTAGAAAACCCAGCCTAAGACAATTTGGTACCGTGGGAGTGGGGTGCTGCTCTAGCAAATACCTAAAATGTGGAAGCCACTTTGAAACTGCGAATGGATAGAAGATTCAGAAGGAACAAAGAAGGCGCAGATGGGGAGAAACAACAGAGGACCGGCAGCAGCGGCAGCGGCAACAGCAGAACCAGAGGCAGCACTGGAGCCGACCCATGGAGCGAGAGAGGTCAGTGCCTGCGCAGAGCTTTCCTCGGGGAACGGGGTGCCTCTGGGCACTTGAATCGGTGGAGCTGGCCTTGCTGACCCATGGAGTGAGAGAGTTGAGTGCCTTTGGGCAGGACGCTTTCCAGCAAGAGTGGGGGTGCCTCCGGGCAATTAAACCAGTGGAGCTACAGAGCTTTGGAACACTTGCCCGGCAGGGCAGATGTGGGCCTGAGGCCTGGGACATGCGGCCAGAGGAAGCTGACGCTGAAGAGACAAATAGCTGAGAAGCTGAGCTGCCTCAGTCTCAAGAGGTATGGCCATGACCTCAGGGATTTGAAAGGGTGGAACCATGGCGTGCTGTGTTCGTAAGGGTGGAATTGCCACTCAGTTGGGCTTAGGGTGTTCCTAAAGCCGATGGGACAGAGTTTCTGTCCAAGTGGGCCTTGAAGGCAGAGTTGTAGCACGGGGCTGGAGGTCTCCACTCAGAAATCAGAGAGTGTGGCCGATACCTAGAGTCTGGAGAGCGTTGCTGTTGTGTAGAATGTCTCAGAAAATGTAAGAGTATTTCCAAAGCTTTGAGGGCTAATGTAATGTGTTCTGTTGACTTGCCTGTTGCCTGTTAATGCCTTCTAAGTTTCACAGATGTAGAAGAGTTTTTGTATTTTGGACTTGGAGCTGATTTAAGACTTCTGTTATATGGATGGACATAATTTTGCTATGGTGAGATGAATGTGTTAAATGTTTTTGTGATGTGATTTTTGGGCTGTCAAAGGGTGGGATGTCATGGTTTGAATTGTGTCCCCCCAAAAATGTGTGCAGCCACGTGGCTGGGATATGGTTCCCAGTATCTTGGGACTGTCCTCCATTGTGTGGTTTTGTTAACCTGTATGTTAAAGGATTAGGGTGGGGCTGTGAATTCCTGCTATGGGGGAAGTTTCCCTGGAGTATGGCTTGCCCCACCCTTAATGCTTTTAGCTTGCAAGGAATAAAAGGAAAAAGAACCAAGGACAATTTGAGAACCTCGCTACCATCAAGCAAGCAGCACCTGGAGCACAGCACGTCGTTCAGACCAGAAGTTCTTGCGTTAGGACACTCCCTGGACAATGACTGATGCAATACCGGACTTTCCTCCAGAGCCGTCAAGGGGAAAGTCTTTCCCTGGAGCGGACACCCTGAATATGGACTTGCAACCTACCGGACTGTGTAAGAATAAATCTTTCTTTGTTAAAGCCATCCACTCTGTGGTATTTCTGTTAGAGCAGCCTAGCTGACTAAAACAGATACTATGGCAAATTTTTCTGATCTTTCTGATGGTCTTTGCAAAAATACATTCTCTGTTACATGATTTGTGTTGTCTAGTAATCATCATGCTAATTTATCCTGAGACTTTAAGAGTTTTTAGCTTTTAAAAAGTTCCTTTCCTGATGTTTCTAACCTAATAAATAATTTTTTCAGTGATTACCAGACATGAGTGTAACTTCCTGCCTGTAATCACTCCTTAGGGAAGTCAGGGCACAGGTTTCCAGGGGCCAAAACACTGTGATCTGTAAACACCTTTCTGATGGTTCTGCTTCATCCAGCCATAGAACCTAGGATATTGGCAAGAATGAATGGATTGTATCACCTTCAATAATCCCTATGATCATTACGTACAAACTGTGCAGGAGATGAGTTAAAGTTGTTTCTTCTGGCTGATGTTTCCCTACTTCCATTTCACATTTCAAATAGCATACCTGTTTGGTATGGGACACCAATGTCGTGGATTCTTTAGGGTTTGCCTTAAAGGAGCATTCTGTTCAGTTGGTGTTCATATTTATTCTCTTCTAGAATTGGTTTCTAATCTGTTCTTCCAGCTGTAGTTTTTTATGTTTTCTATCTTCTTCATGGAGTCATCTTTCTTTTCTCTCTTATTATTATTGCTTCTTCCAACACAGTCATCCTTGGTCCTCAGTGTACTCACTCTCCTTGGTCTCACTGGTCTCATCTCTGTGGGGATGCACCATTTGCTGGGATGTTTGAATCTGTCTCCCCAGCCTGTACTTCTCCCCTTCCTTTAGAATTTAACAGCTAACTCTGCTGGATTTAGCTCTGTATTGCTAAATTCAATGGTGAAGCCTCCGTCTACCTCATAACTTTTTAGCTGCTTTTGACTGTTGTTGTTATTGTTAGTTGATTCAGACTCATAGTAACCCCACGTGTTGTAGAGTACTTATGTTCCATAGGGTTTTCTTGCCTGCAATTTTTAACAGAAGTAGATCACCGGGCCTTTTCTTCTTTGATATTACAGACTGTTTAAGTCGGGTAGGGACTATTTGATGCTATTGATCCTTTCTCCTTCTTCTTTACTTCCTTTACGTGGCTTCCATGACACCACAGTCTCTTCATTTTCCCTTTTGATCATTGTTTGCTTCTGTCCTTTGCTAGTTCCTCCTACCTTCCTACCTCTAAATGTTGGAATGTCCCAGAGTATAGCCCTTGGTCCTTGTTCTTTCTCTGAGTACCCTCTCTTTCCCTGAACTCTTGACTGACACATCTCTAGCAGTATACTGCATACCTCTGCTTTATTGTTTAATAGACAGCTCACCGTAATTAAAACTGACCTCCTGACCACCCGACTCTGAAACCTGCTCTCCCCATAACCTTCCTTTTCTTGGTTGCTGGCTGATTCCTTGGAATCATCCTTTTTTCTTCTGAAATGTTCTTTTTTTTATTATGACTGAGTGAAAATGTACATTCCTATATAAATTTACATGCCGACCTATATGCAGCTTCCACTGGTCTCCTTGCCTTGTGCCAGCACACTATTCCTCTCTGCTCCATATATGTCTCATCCTCCCAACAGTCTCCTTTCCCCTCCTCTCCACCCACTCCCCTTACTCCAGCCAGAGGTCAGCAGGATGATATCCTATAGATGCATAGAACAATAAGGTGCATCCAATATATGGTCACTCTGCATCACCAAGTCCAATCCATTCGTGCCCGAAGAGTGGACCTTCATTATAATGTATTGGCAAGGGCAGCATCAGGGCTGGGGGCCGTGTTCCCAGGGGAACCCTGAAGCTGCTGGACCATCAATTGTGGCCTTTTAGTGGAGATCTTAGGGTGCACCCCTTTTTATTCTTATGTCGCCAGTGAGACTCAACTTAGCGAGCTCCATCATGCTATCACTGGTGGTGGCTGGGCACCATCTGGTTCTTCTGGTCCCAAGTCTATGTCAGCACCCACTCATGTGGGTCTCTCTACCTTCTGGGTTGTCTTTACCCCATGTCGTTTTGGTCCTCGGTAATCATCCGTTCCTGCTGAGTTGGGACCATTTGCTGTGCCCTTGGATGGCAGCTTGGTAGCTTTTAAGATCCCAGATGTCACTCACCAATGTGGGGTGCAGAGAACCCTCTTAGCAAAATGCTAGTTGTGCCAATTGGCCTCAATTTCGCCTAAGAGCATGGTCTCCTGCCCCCTGCCCCAGCTACTCTGTTGTTTTAGTCAGCTAGTGCTGCTCTAACAGAAATACCACAGATTGGATGGCTTCAATAAAGGAAAGTTTATTTTTACATAGTCTGGTAGGCTGCAAGTACATATTCAGAGTGTCTGCTCCAGGAGAAGGCTTTCCCCTTGTCCGCTCAGGAGGCAAGTCCGGTATTGCATCAGGCTTTGTCCAGGGAGCATCTTGGCACAGGAAGCTCAGGTCTGAAGGACACGTTCTTCTCCCAGTGCTGCTTTCTTGATGGTACGAGGTTCCCCATTCTCTGCCTGCTTCTCTGTCCTTTTATCTCTCGTAGGATGAAAAGATTAAGGGTGGGGCAAGCCATGCTCCAGGGAAACTCCCTTTAAAGTGGAGCAGGGTGGTAATCCTATGAAGGGATTTACAGCCCCAACCTAATCCTTTAACATACAGCATAGGAAAATCACATAATGGAGGAGAGTCACAAGATACTGGAAATCATGGCCCAGCCACATGGCTACATATATTTTTGGAGGGACACAATTCAATCCGTGACATCTGTTCTTGCAGTATTGGGTTAAGATGGAAGGTGTATTCAAGTTATGCTGAAGTCAGCTTAATATTGGTCTTGTTTCTAATGTGTGCTATCACCAATTTCACCCAATCAAATTACTACCAACTATCTAATCTAAGCCCTCTCCCCCAGCCCCCGCCTCCCTCCCCTTGCAGCCGTCAGAGAGTCTTTTCTTCCATACATAAGTCTGTTTTTGAGGTCTTATCATAGAGGTCTCGTACAATATTTGTCTACTTGTTGCTGACTGCTTTCACTCAATATAATGTCTTCCAGTTGAAACCAGGTTATGAGATGTTTTCTGGAATCATTGTTATTCTTTATCATTGCGTAGTGCTCCGCTGAGTATATATACCATAGTTTACCTATCCATTCCTCTGTTGCTGGGCATCTGGGTTGATTCCACCGTTTTGCTATCGTGGACTGTGCAGCAATAAACATTCTTGTGCTTGTGTCCATTGGTATGAAAGGCCTTGATTCTGTAGGAAATATTCCAAGTAGTGGAATTACTGGGTCAAGTGGTATATCTATATCCATTTTTTTAAGGAAGCACCAGTTTGCTTTCCAAAGAGGCTGGACCATTTTGCAACCCCACCAACAGTATAGTAGAGTTCCACTTTCTCCACAGCCTCTCTTGGAATCATCCTTGACTGTTTAACCCTCATGCTCTGCATAGTATGTCAGCAAAATCTCTTGGCTTTGCAGCTCTAATTTACCTAGTATCTGACCCTTTCTGATCATCTGCACTGCAGCTATCATGACCTACCTATCTGGCTTAAGGCAGTAGTCGCAGAGCAGGTTTCGCTGCTCTGCAGTTCTGGCCCCAAGCATAGTGGCCATATTAGGGTCCGCGATTTTCAAGATGCGACGCTGTTACTTTAAAGGTTAAATTTTATTAAAAAAATATGCCCAATAGGAAAAATACTGGTGCACCAGGGATGCACCCCAAGCTACACAGAGCAGGGGGCGACGGCGAGTTTCTTCAGCGCCCAGTATTTAAGTCGTGAGGTTGCAAAGCAGGGAGGGTGAACTGACCTTTACATTGATTGGTTAACTCCTATTAGTTGTAAAATGTGGTCAAGGTCTAGGGGTCACTTGCAGGCTGTCACTTGCAAGGTTGCCCCCAGGCTTGTCTTGTGACAGTGTTTTGTAAGACAAAGGTGAGATTATTCTATGGTATTTTCTGCTATTAAGTTGTTTCCTGGGGCTTTCTTTAATACCTCCAATTTTTACTGCGCCCTTCCTCATTTCAACATTCCCTCCTTGAGTTCTTATTCCAGAGTCAAATCTTAGACTCTGAGTGGGTGCCAGGCTGATCAAGGTCCTGGCTGGTCAGGGGGTGGTAGGTCTGGTGTTGGGGCTGATGTTTTAGGACCAGGAGCTGGCTAGTTTTTCTCTTAAGTAATTTAGAATGTAGGGACCCACAGTTTTAAAGTTAAGGTGAAGAGGACAAGTGGTCCTGTTAATGCAGTGACGAGGCTGGTCAGCCACGGAGACCAGGAGAACAGAGACTCAACTGATCCTAATGAGGTCCCTATTTTCCCTGATCCAGGGTGCAATGGTTTCATAGCCCCATGTATAACAGAAATAATCGTTTGTTACTCCACATGATCCATAGTCATTAGCCCCGGGAGAGATGTAAAATTGTTTCTTAGCCAGTTGTTGTATGAGGCAGTTAGTAGCACACCCCCACCCATCAGCATGTATATATCCCCCAGTATTTATGAGTGTTCTGTGTGCACGAACCGGGTATGGGTCTTTCTTAAGCTGTGAGCCTATAGAACCCCCCACGAGGTCACATAAATCAAGGTGAAAAACTGGTGAAGTCACCTCGGGAGGGCCAGTTAGGGTCAGTTCCTGAACTTGCCGGCGGAGGTTTCTTGGAGTCGCCTCAGGGCCAGCATGTTGTGCACCCTCCTTTGAAGGTAGTTAGGAGTGATAGACCCAGGGCCGGATCCTGTCAACCTTGACGGCAGTGGGAGTTGTCAGGATTACTGTGTGGGGTCCTTTCCAATGGGGCTCCAAAGTCTCTTTTTGGTGTCTCAGGCCCCAGATGAGACCCCCGGCTGAAACTGTCTTTACAGGAGGGAGATCGTGGAGGCATCTCAACAAGGGGAAAAGCAGATCTTGAGTTTTCTGCAGGGCCTGGAGGGACTTAAGCAGGTCATGATTAGAGATTTCAGCAAGCATGTCATCCCTTGGTTTAGGGCAGGGGGGTGGTGGCCTCCCGAAAACAATTTCATAGGGCATAAGGCCTTGGAGGTAGGGAGAATTACACACACACATTAAGGCAAAGGGAAGCAGGGCCGTCCAGTCACCGCCAGTTTCTAGGGTAAATTTAGTTAAAGTCTCTTCAAGGGTCCAGTTCATCCTCTCTACCTGTCCTGAACTCTGGGGGTGATAGGCACAATGTAATTTCCAATTAATCCCCAGAACAGACACTACTCCCTGACAGACTATGGCCACAAAGGCAGGGCCATTGTCTGATCCTAGCATCAACGGAACCCCAAACCTAGGTATGAGTTCTTCCAGGAGTTTTTTGAAACTACCTGTGCTGTCTCTCTCTTAGTGGGAAATACCTCAGTCCAACCAGAGAATGTGTCTACAAAAACTAAAAGGTACTTATATCCATATCTGCCAGGCTTAATTTCAGTGAAGTCCAGTTCCCAATGTGCTCCGGGCATAGTGCCTCTTTCTCTCTTACCTTGGTGGGCCTTACCAGAGCTGCTTACATTAGTGGCTTGGCAGGCCTGGCAGGTATGTGCTATTCGTTCAGCCAGCCAGGATAGTTGGGGTATATAGTACCTTGGAGACAGAAGTTCTTGGATTTTTGTTGCTCCCAGATGGGTGGTCTGGTGGATCTGGCAGACGAGCTTCTGTCCCAATTTTTGAGGGAGAATGGGGAGCCCTCCCGAAGTATAGTATCATCCTTTCT
The DNA here is from genome assembly GCA_028571685.1 of Heterohyrax brucei. Classification (NCBI taxonomy): domain Eukaryota; kingdom Metazoa; phylum Chordata; class Mammalia; order Hyracoidea; family Procaviidae; genus Heterohyrax; species Heterohyrax brucei. The sequence continues at coordinate 97,873,823 of CM053154.1, read as the reverse complement.
TCTCTTCTAGGTGGGCTCTTCGGGAAGGGTCGGCTCGGGGAGCTGGATAGAATTGATCTCCAGGAGGCTGAGGGCAGCTTCCTTAGCTGCTCGGTGGGCTAGGTTATTGCCTCGGGCTTCCATTGTTTCAGCCCGATGATGTGGAAGGCATCTCATAGCCACTGGTCACAGACATTGTGCGTCTGGGGCACAGTGAGGGGTGGCGAGTCAGGGGACAGGCTGGCATTAGGAGGCTCCTCGTCATCTGAGAGGCCGGATCTGGTGGGTAGGAGCTGTCAGAGTGCAGGGACGAGGACAGATGCTGGCACAGGCTCAGGTCTTGGCACAGGTGCTTATAGTCCTGGACTGACTCATACAGACCTCACAGCTGGCACAGCAGCGACATGTCCAGTTGTCGCAGTCCCACCTGTAGGCAACATCTCCTTGTACAGCACCGCTAATATAGTGTCAAGGTTGACTGGGTAGCGTGGAGCGGCGAGGCCGGCGACGGGGCCCGCATTGGCAGTGCCAGGGCTGTGGCGGGGTCTGTCCGGAGCACGGGCTGTGTGGCTCAGCCCGTCATGGATGTGGCTGTGCTGGCTGTAGACGTACTCCAGCTCCTGCCACGAGGCCCCGCTGGTGTTGAGAAGGCTGCTGAGGTCGGACAGCAGCCCGACCAGGGAGCAGCCCGCACCACCTGGCGCCTTGGCTGAGGGCAGCCCGTTGCTCTGATGTTCCAGATGGTAGGGCTAGTGACCAGAGGACCCGATCTTCGGCTACCACCACTGCCCCTGTGTACCTGGTGTCATCCCTAATAAAACTGCTCCCATCAGTGAACAGAGTGAGATCAGGGTCCTGCAAGGTAATGTCCACAAGATCTCGGCAAAGGCTGTGCTGTTTGCTGAGCACCTCAGTGCCATCTTGTGGTTCGGCCTCCAGGTCCAGATCAGGCAGCAGTGTGGCTGGGTTGAGGGCTGAGCTTGAAGTAAATACAACTCGGGGCTGATCTAGTAATAAAGACTGGTAGTGGGTTAGCCGGGCATTGGAAATCCATTTATGAGGCGGGCTATGCAGGACTCTCTCGATGGCATGGGGGGGTAGTGATGGTCAGGGGCTTTCCCATAGTCAGTTGAGCAGTGGCCGCAACAATTCTAAGGCACCTTGGCCATCCTCAGGCCACTGGGTCTAGCTGTTTAGACAGACAGGCCACGGGCCTTTTCCATGGGCTGAGTGTCTAAGTAAGGACTCCCTTGGCTATTCTTTTATTTTCATCAATGTATAGTTGGAAAGGCTTTTCCAGGTTGGGTAATGCTAATGCCGGTGCCTCCAGGAGTGACTTTTTTTATAGTCTGGAAAGCCTGTTCTGTTTCTTTAGTCCATATAAAATTATTTTCCTTTCCTCAGGTCAGCTCGTATAGGGGGTGCATTATCTCTGCAAATCCTGGGATCCAGAGTCGGCAGAACCCAGTGGATCCCAGGAACTCCCTCACCTGCTGCGGCATACACAGGGGTGGGAATCCCAAGGATAATCCGTTTTCTTGCTTTGGATAGGGAGTGTTGTCCCCCCTTGAGTTGGAAACTCAAGTAAGTCACCTCCTGGACGTAGACCTGTGTCTTTTTAGCAGAGACTCGATATCCCAATTTCTCCAAGAGAGTTAATAGGGACTTGGTGTCCTTTAAACAAGTGTCTTCATCGGGTGCCCCAAGTAATATCATCTACATATTGTAGAAGGGAAATGTCAGGCCACTGATGCCTGTACTCACGTAAGTCCCGATGAAGGGCCTCATCAAAGATGGTGGGAGAGTTCTTGAACCCTTGTGACAGGCGGGTCCAGGTCAGCTGCCTGCTGAAACCATCTTCTGGGTCCTGCCATTCGAAGGCAAAGAGTGGCTGACTCTGCAGGCTCAGGGGTATACTGAAGAATGCATCCTTTAAATCCAGCACCGAATACACCCAGTGTTCTGGTGACAGAGAGCTCAGGAGAGTGTACGGGTTAGGACTGGTCTGTAGTCCAGCCCTCCTGCCTTCCTCACCGGCAGGAGGGGAGTATTCCAGGGCGACTGGCAGGGCACCAGTATTGTATGTTTTCTGAGTCTTTGAATGTAGGCCCTGATCCCTCTCTTCACTTCTGGCACAATGGGGTACTGTGGCACCTGAATCGGGCTGGCAGATGGTTTTAAAGTCACTATAACCAGTGGTTGGTGTTTGGCCAGCCCTGGGGAGTTGTTTTCAGCCCAAACCTGAGGAATCTCTTTGATCAATTGATCCACTGATATCACAAGGATAGAGTAGGGGCCCCTGTCAGAACCATCATAAAATCTGTATTCTTCCTTTAAAGCAGCTATCACATTGACTTGGGGTGTCAGGTAAGCATGATCCCCAGCAAAGTGGATAGTCTCCTGCATTTTTGATAGCAAATCTCTTCCAAGTAAAGAGTACGGGCATTCAGACATTACTATAAATGAGAGGGAGACAGTCTTAGCTCCCAGATTGTTCGTCAGTCCATGAGTAGGCATTAATCCCAGTAGCTCCTCGTGCTAGGGTTTTGGTTTCAGTTATGGGTCCTAGGGGTTCAATTAGAACTGAGTTGCTAGCCCCGGTGTCGACCATGAATTCTACTGGCTGTCCCCCTATTTTTAAGGTTACCCTGGGCTTGGGGGCGGGTCCCGTGAGCCCTGACGCCCTCAGGCCTCTAGGTTAAGAACCTTTGGAGGGGGCTTTCTTTTGGGGCACTCACCCTTCCAATGTCCAATTTCCTTGTAGTAGGCACACTGGTTTCTCTGCAGGGAGGCTTTCCTGGCTTCCTTGTCTGATCCAGTTTCTTCTCCCAAGGGTGCAGTGGCGCGTGGCCCTGGGCTTCTGCCAGGAGGATTCTGCTTATCTTTTTGACTTGTTTGTCTTCTGGTAGTTCGCGGTTATTGAAGCTTTTCATAGCAATTTCCATCAGCTCGGATAGATTCTTTCCCTCGAATCCTTCTATTTTTTGTATTTTTCTTTTGATGTCAGGGGCTGACTGTCCCATGAAGGCTATGTTAATGGCCTGTTGATTTTTGGGAGACTCAGGGTCAAAGGGAGTATATGTGCAGTATGTCTCCATCAGTCGTTCCAGAAAGGCTGCTGGGGATTCCGAGGATTCCTGAATTACCTGTGTTACTTTAGACAAATTTGTGGGGCGCCTAGCGGCAGCCCAGAAACCCCCCATAAGAACCTGGCAGTAGACAGTTAGGCACTGCTTACCTGCAGTGGTGTTGGGTCACAATTTGGGCGGGTCAGGGGAAAAGCATGGTTAATCTCATCTAAATCACTCGTAAAGTTTCCATCATCTTCCGGCACCTGTTTCCTGGTTAGGGAAACAATCTCAGTCCTATCCTCAGTGGTAAAGAGGGCTTGGAGAAGCTGCTGTATGTGGTTTCTAAGAGGGGTATCAAGGTAAAAGGAGTATAGACCGAGAAAGGAGTACCAGCCTCAGTCATGTGCCCTATAGCTTGCAAGGGGAAAATATGAAGGAGGGTTCTATAAGTGGTTGAAAAGATCGACCTGAGCGGGTATGGGCTGGGCTCTGGAAGTCAGAGGAAGGTGGTGCTGCAGAAGTGGTGGGGGTCGGGGAGCAATCGGGGCTGGAGGGTCTGCAGGGACCCTATACAGGCCACGGAGACTGGCTTTGGCTCCCTCAGCCTCGGTGGTGGCAGGAGGAGAAACGGGAACTGGGGGGTAGGGATGTGGGAGACTCAGTCAGAGGAATCAGATGGAGGAAGGGAAGCTGGCAGGGGTTTCGAGGAGCCCTGAACTGCCAGGGTTGTAGGAGGTTGTTTAGGGGGAACATAGGGTTGCAGCCACGCAGGTGGCCACCTGAGGAGGTCTTGCCAAGCAACAATGTATGGCATTTGGTCAGGGTGACCAGATCGCCAAAGATGACCTGAAAAACAGAATGGGTGTGTTTAATGTCTAGGGATCATGTGGGTGGCCATCCAGTACCAAAGGCCGGCCATTCCAGATTACAAAGTGTGTGGAGTTTTCCTGACCACACCTTGCCAAAGTCTTGGGCTCGTTTCTGGAAATCTGAAAGTGGTTAAGGAATAGGTCTAGGGGTGTTACAGAGTGAGAAGAAGATTGCCCCATGGCAGCAAAAGTAACAATCAGGACAAACAACACAATCAAACAGACAACGGAACAGACACAGACATGGCAGTAAAAGTAACAATCAGGACAAACAACACAATCAAACAGACACAGACCGGTTACGGAAGAAACAAAACGAAAACCAGATGCGGGATTTACAGGTCGCAGAACAGAGAAAGGAAACAGTGGTGCCCGCTCAGATGGAGAGCTGGGGCGTCCCCCAGCCTCCGACTCAGAGAGCAATTCTGCGTCCAGATTCTCTCTTAGTGAGTCCCAGAACCAGAGCTTGAGCACAGACAGACAATATCCAGACTCACCGGTGAGGTCAAACCAGATCGGCCGGCTGCCGAGGTCGCTCTTGAAATCCCGGGAGAACCCCCAAATGTTAGGGTCCGCGATTTTCAAGATGCGACGCCGTTACTTTAAAGGTTAAATTTTATTAAAAAAATATGGCCAATAGGAAAAATACTGGTGCACCAGGGACGCACCCCAAGCTACACAGAGCAGGGGGCGATGCGAGTTTCCTCAGCACTCAGTATTTAAGTCGTGAGATTGCAAAGCAGGGAGGGTGAACTGACCTTTGCATTGATTGGTTAACTCCTATTAGTTGTAAAATGGTCTAGGGGTCACTTGCAGGCTGTCACTTGCAAGGTTTCCCCCAGGCTTGCCTTGTGACAGTGTTTTGTAAGACAAAGGTGAGATTATTCTATGGTATTTTCTCCTATTAAGTTGTTTCCTGGGGCTTTCTTTAATACCTCCAATTTTTACCTCGCCCTTCCTCATTTCAACAGCCAGAGTGCTTCTTGTAGAACATGAGTGAGGTTATAGCACGTCATGCCTCTGCTCAGCATCAACGTTTTCTCTGAATAAAAGACAGAGTTCTCACAGTGGGTTATGTGGTTTACTACTTCTCTGACCTCCTTATCTTCTCAGCCAGTTGATTACTCTTCTCTAGTGCTTCTAGCCCTATTGTTCCAGAAGTATGCCAGACACAACGCCACTTTTTTTGTACTTGTACCAAATATACTCTCTGCCTGAATGTACTTCTGCCTGGGGAAACTTGTGGCTCATATCTAGTTTAAATGTCAGTGTTTAGTGAGGTCTGTGCAAACTTGCAGCTTAAAATTGTTTTTTTAACCTCTAGAATTTTACGTCCCCATAAACTTGATTTGGAAACCCTGGTGGTATAGTAGTAGTTACAGCTAAGGCTGCTAACTTAAAGATTTCACAGTTTGAATCTACTAAGTGCTCCTTGCAAACCGTATCAAGCAGTTCTACTCTGTTGCATAAGGTTCCTGCAAGTCAGAATCAACTCTATGGCAGTGGATTTGGTTTTTGGTTAATCTTGGTCCACTCTGTTTTTAGAATAGCTCTTGTCACCTAACATACTCTACAGTCTACTTATTACTATGTTTATTTATTGTGTGTTGCCTCGTTTTTGAGTGAACATCCTGAAGACTTTAGGGTTGGGTGGGAGAGGAGTCCCTATAGTCCACTGATATATCCCAGTTGTGCAGGACAGTGCTTGGTACACAGTAAATACTCAACAGTCAGTAAATGAATGAATGAATGAACTTCTATGTGCTGTTCTGTTTTAGGTCTCTCTGTTAGCTTAATTTTCTGAAACCAACCTAAAATTTTCTTCCTTCTTACAGCAGATTTAGCATCTTATTGCTGGAATGTTTTCTTACTTTTGTGACATGGATTGAATTGTGTTCCCCCCCCAAAATCTATATAGCAATTTAGCTAGGCCATGATTTCTGGTATTGTGTTCTGTTTCTCCATGTTGTAAAGCCTGACTTTATGATATTGATGAGGGTGAATGGGCACAGTTATGTTGGTGGTGCAGGACTTAATGTGTAAAATTGTTTTGTTCCTTGAGGCAGTGTCTTGAGATATAGAGGAAAAAAGGTAGCAGGAAGATTTGGGGACCTCATACCACCAAGAACCTATTCCAGAAGCTGAGTGCACGTTTGGGAAAGGACGGGGGTCCCTGTGCCTCAGAAGCCTCTGGTCCAGTGGAAGACAGACAACAAGGACCTTCTTTTAGATCCAACAAAGAAAGCCTTCCCCTGGAGCTGACACCCTGAATCTGGACTTTTAGCCTATTAGACTGTGACCAAATAAAATTTATCTTTTTAAAGCCACCTACTTGTGGTATTTCTGCTAGAGTGGCACTAGGTAATTAAAACATTTTTTTTTTTTATTCTATTTACTCAGGTATATTTTTATATAATATGAGGTATAGTTTTCTTTGGTAAGTGATTAATTGTATTAACATTATTTGATAAATTAATCATCATTTGCCTAATTACCAACTCGACAGCACTTGGCTTGGCTTGCCTAATTAAACTGAAATAGTGACTTTACCATATATTAAGATTGTCGTGGGGTGTTAATGAATAAATTCTGACTCATAGTTACTCCATGTGATGGAACTGTCCTATAGGGTTTCCAAGTCTGTAATCTTTGTGGAAGCAGATCTCCAAATCTTTTCTCCTGTGTTGCTGCTTGGTGGGTTCAGACTGCCAACCTTTGGTCAGCACCAAGCACTTAACTGTTGCAACACGGGAGCTCCTTAGAGATATTTGAATCTATTTCTGGACTTAGATCTTTCTCTGTTACCCATTTTCTTTGGATTAGAGTTGCTTTAGAAAGGCAAGCCTCTTCACAGTTTTTGTTTGGGGTATCTCCTTGTTGCTCTTGGACATGCCCTCCCCTTTTGAATTAAAAACCATTATATCTAGTGGATTTTCTCTCTCTTGGAAAAAAAAAAGTTATGAATACCACACAACAAAAACTTGGTTGGCTTAAAGTTTATATTAATTTTGATGATGGAATATTTTGGTCCTTGCTCTCAGAAACATTGTTTTATGTCTTTCAGTAACATTTAAAAACAAATAACAGTTTTATTCAGATATAATTCATATACCATATAATTTACTCTTTAAAGTGTATACTTGTGTGGATTTTAGTGTATTCACAGAGGTGGGCAACAATCAGCATTTCCTAATTTCAGAACATTTTCATCACTTCAAAAGGAAGCCTCGTGTTTGTTCAGTTATCCCCCAATAACCTGTTCTCCCAACCCTGGAACCACTCATCTATTTTCAGTTTTTGTGGATTTGCCTATTCTCAACATTCATACAAAGAAAATCATCCAATGGTTAGGAGGTGGGATGGGAGGGAGAAGGTTATTAAATAATAAGATAATGCACAAGAATTACCTTAAGTAAGGGGAGAGAGACAACACACAGTAGAGAAGTCAGCACAAATTAACTAATGCCAAAGCTTAGAAGTATTCTAAATAAAACTAAACACTTTGAGGGACATAGTAGCAGGGTCGGTGTTGGGGTCCGGATTTCAGGATGTGACACAGTTTCCTTTTAAAAGTTAAGTTTTATTAAAAATGTGCCCAATTAGAAAAAGGGGCTGGTGCACCAGGGACACACTCTAAACTACACAGAGCTGGAGGCGACCCCAGGCTTCCTTAGTGCGCAGCATTTAAACTGTGAAACTGCAAAGTAGGAAGGGGGAGCTGACCTTTGCATGGATTGGCTGAGGCCATATGGAATTTCTGCAAGTTGCAAAAATGTAGTTATGGGTGAATGTGTCAACCACATTGGTGAATGTTTTCATCCACATGGAATTTCCGTAGGTTGTAAAATGTAACCGTTAGTGGATGTTTTACTAGGCTGTCTCCAGGGGTTATTTGCAAGGCTGTCTCCAGGGGTTATTTGCAAGGCTGTCTCCAGGCCCTATCTTTTCCAAAACAAAGGCGGTGTAATTACTCTATGGTATTTCTTGTTATTTCCTGCTAAGTTGGTTCCTGGAGCCTTTCACTTTAATACCTTGAATTTTCACTGCACCCTTCCTCAAAATGGAGACACTTATGTCTCATTTCAACATTGGGTGTCTGAAGACTGTATTTTCAGGAACATCAAGGTCAATTGACATAACAAAGTTTACTAAAATGTCCTTTGTCTCACTTTGATGTCTTGTGTCTGGGGTCTTAAAAGTCAGCAAGTGGCCCTGTAACAAGCATCTATTGATCTCCACACACCTAGAGAAAAGGAGAAAGAAAGTGTAAAAGAAAGTGTGAGCCCAAGAAACAGGAAAGGCCATATATACCAGAGAACTAAATGCTGCCTGACCACCACCAAAGAAGACCCATACACAGAACTCAACAATGAGTCCCTGATGAAGCAGGAGAAACGTGGGGTGTAGTCTGTTATACTTGATGGTCTGACATACTGGAGGGTCCCTGAGAACAAGGCCTGTTATATTCTGAAACCATTCTGGAAGGGCACTCCTCAGATTAAGATTGAAACTGGTATATAAGACATAAAATGATACTGGTAAACAGTGTGCTTCTTGGCTTGGGTAGGTACAGGAGACTTAATCTGCCCCTGGATATACTACATTTTGTTTTTCCACTCTTAAGTTCATGAATACTTGGGTAATTTCCAGTTTTTGACTATCATCAGCCATGAATATTCATGTACAGATTTTCTTGTGGATGTACATTTTCATTTCTCTTACATATATACCTAAGAGTGGAATTATTGGGTCACCTGGTAACTCACATGTTGAGTATTGCCAAGGTCAGCAAAGGAACCTGATCTCTGCCTCCACAAATTAACATATTTTATTTCAAAATGTAACATTTTCTATGGACAACAAAGGTCATGGTTTGCATTATAGAACACACACGGTACTGATAATGTTGCCAGAGGAACCTGATCTGCCACATAATCAACAACTCTCTATGAGGGTTCTTCCTGGCAGTTGTGATGCAAATAGAACAGTTTCTCCTGGTAGTTGTAAGGTGGCTTTGGTGGCCTCAGGCCCAATTAGAAGCCAAGTTACTACCTCACCCTTCCATCTATGACATCACCCCCTGCTTTTGCCTATAAAAAGCACCCCCAAAATCTATGTGGGATCTTTTTCTACTCATGGAGACTGACCCATTCCCTCATTGGAACATATTTTCTCTTAATAAACTTTTCCATCATTTGCTACTAAGAAAGGATGCATCCTCCTGTGCTTTGGGGAAGGGGGATTCCAGTTTGCCACCCATCAGGAGACCGAACATGCTAGTTTGATCTTTGGAACCTGAATCAGGTCAGTTGGGGTCTAATCAGCTGCACGAGCTTGACATTTTGATGCTGAAACCCTGGCGGTGGTTCATCTCCTGCCTGACTTTTCTCTTCTTTCTGCTGGTGAGTGATGGGGAACCCTGGGGAGGATCCACCCTTACCACAAGTTAGGACCATTCTCTGGGCCACCCTCTATTTGGCCCCTGTCCAGGCCGAAAATGAGGTTTGGCATTGTCCTTTGCGTAGGACCCCTGCAATAGCTACCTACCTGTTTCACGTCTGGTAATCAGACTAAGTCCCAGATCTGGTCCCTGACTGATTGAGCTTTCTCATCAAATATCTCCTCACATGCTCTTTGGGCCCATTCTTCCCTTTTATCTATGCCCTCCAGAGTATTAATTTCCTGGGAAACTTTCTCTATCAGACCAAAGAGTCCTCTTGAGAGGTATAACTCCCCTTTGAGTTCTGGCTCTACTGCCCCTGGTTTGGAAAACCTTTAAGGTAGTTGGATGGATGCTCCTAAGAAATTGGTGTACTGGGATGCCAAAAACAGAGTGAGGGACAAAACACAACATGGTCTCAGGAGTGACCTACAGGGGAGGGATGCCCAACTGATCCAGTGTAGTGGACAGTTTCTAGGGCACAGGTCTCCAGGAGATCCAGCCAGGGAGGAAAGCAGCGAGACTCTTCCCCAGTGAAGCCTCAGAGAAGGGCAGTGGGACGCCTTGCCCTACTCCTTTTAATTTCAGCTTATTGATAGGTGGGACTCTGGCCCGCACAAGCCCAACTCCCCTTGTCAGGTCCTCCCTATGGAATGGGGCCCACTAAGTACTAATATATCCCATTAAGTCTCTTAAAAACTGGAGTAATCCTAACCCAATCCCAGATCCCACAGCCAACCAGATCTCCTCGAACAGTTCTGTCTTGTGTGTCTGACAAGAACCCTTGAGGGTCTTGAGAGACCCCCAGTTGCAGTTTGGTGATCAGGAGGGGACCCCCCAAAATCTGCTGAGATCTCCAAATCCTGACAGAGACGGACAAGCCACCTCACCAACAAGACAAGGCAAGTGGCCACTGGAGCAATACTGACTCCAAGCCTTTTCCTGAGGTGTGTGGCTACTCTGGCATCTGGACAGAGGAAATGAGGAAATCTTTAATTTTTGCTTCTTCAACTTACCTCTCCTTCCTCCACAGTGCAACTACCCACCTTTCTCCCTCGTGTTTTGTCTTCTCTCTTTAAACAGAAGGCTGAGGACTGATCATCCTTGGTCTTGTCTGCCTGCTTTGTTGAAATTTGGTTTGTATTCTGGGGGCCAGGCCCAGACACCCATTTTGTAATAAGTCCTAGAGAAAAGTCCCGTAACACCTAGACATTTGGTAATAGGAAGAGATATCACAGAGGCCTTTTGTTGGGGTTGAATCCCCTCCCCCAACCCTGTCCTTCACAACCATCACCTCAGTCTGGAGAATGGAGTCTGCTGGTGCTCCGCCTTCTTAGACCATTCTTATTTCTCCAAATTTCTTGTGGTACCAATTCCACTCTCAAAGCGGACTGTAGCCCAATTTCTGTCTTTGTCTTTACTCTCACGCTGGCCTTCTTTAACAACCTGTGTTTCAACCCCCACATTGTTTTTGTGAAGTTTGTATTCAGTTGTGGGAACTACCAGTTTGTAACTTTCTCTGGAAAGTGTCTGAGAGATTTTGTTATTCCTGTAGGCTGACTGTTGTGTGTGTAAAACTTTGCTATGAAAAAATGTGTTCCAACTATAGCAAGAGACTTGGTCAGCTTAGCAGAGAATTTGTAATTTCCAAAGCCAGTTGATAGAAACTTTATGCGTTAAAATCAAATTAGGAAAAATAAGAGACATAGTAAAAACAGTAAAAACCTAAAGTGTTTAAACAAATTTTAATTCAGTTTGAGGCTTAAAAATAATTCCAGGAACTTTAGGTACTGATAATAAACTGAGTTAATAGATAAGTCTCATAGATAATGTATGTATGTTTGCTTTTCAAGCAGTAAGAGAATGTATATATTAAGTCTTAAAGACTGAATTCATTTTTGCTGTTTAAAGGGATATACTATAGAGGTCTCATGGCGACCCTAGGGGCCAGGGTCGCCATGAGTCGGATCCGACTTGACGACACTTGGCGGCACTTGGCTATAGAGGTCTGCTAAAAAATATTTATTTTGTCGCTGCCTGCGACCCCCGGAACCCGCCCAGGGCCCCAAGCAGGAGACACCAAATGCAGGGAGACAAGAGAGGAACAACAACAACTTTATTTTTCTGGGCTTCGGCTTATATACCGAGCCATGTCCAATAGGCATTCAGTTTGGCATGGGGTGAGGGCGGCTTTCTCTTCTAACTGGCTGCAATCATCAGGCCATCATGGGCGTCACACAGGGGCTGACGTGGGGAGGCGGGTTTACTCAGGGCGCGGTCGGGTGTCTCGGCGCCATCTTCAAGGCGCGGCTGCGATGTGGGCTTCCCACATCTCCCCCTTTTTGTTTTAATAAAAGCAAGGTACAAGGCAAGGTATCGCAAGAAACGCCTGGCTTGGGTCATCCTAGCCCAGAACTTCTCTCTTACCCGTCATCAGGCCGGCTGCAGCAAAAGGCAGGGGCCCTGTCTTAGGTTGAGGGAGCCTGGCTGGAGGTTGCCCGTCATTGACTGCTTTCAAGCATCTGTAACCACACCTGGCTACCCTGAGTGTCAGCTGCCACTTCAGAGTAGGCCTGTACCAAAAGGGAGTATTTGATCTCCTGTGGTTTCTTATGGCGACATAGACAGTAGCAGCCTACACCGATGGCCAATATGAAGAGGAATACTATCCCCACAAGACCAGCCCATTCCTTTGTCAGCACGCCCAATTGAGACCAAAACCCTCGCATGATTGAGGCCAATGAAGCGTCCACTCGGGTGGAGTTGACAGACATTATGGCATTACGCAACTGAGTGATAAGCGCCTCAGTCTCTTTGGACCAATTTCCAGTCAATTGTTGAGACAGAGTTCTAGAGAGATAAGCAGCCCTGGAGATGTTGTGAAAATGAACGGGAGTGACGCAGACGCTGGCTAGGCGCCACTCACAGCCCAGCTGCACTAGCTGGGTTAAACTGTCCACTTGCCCTTGAACTAAGTCTACACGGTGATTTAATATGTGAATGGCTCCCAGAAGTTTTCCATTAACTGCAAGCTGTGTTTGTAGCGTTGTAGCGGTGTTTTCCGCCATTTGATTAAGGGCGTCGGCTGTTTGCACAGTTTGAGTCAAGGCTACTGCAGCGGCGGCTGCCGCAGCGACAGAGGCAGTAACTGCCGCAACAATGGCAGCGGTAATTCCAAAGTCTCCTTTGGAGCGCAAATGAGTTGACAGTGACGATCGGGTGTTCTGCACTGGCCATGGTACGTAGCGAGGCAACCTAGTAACTAGAGCGGTATGAAACATAGAAGCATTCCAACATAATGAGTAGGAACAAGTATTATTAGTACATGAAACGGGGTCATTAGAGGGACGGGAGTCATGCATTAACATGAACATGAAAGGTGGTTGCACACAAACAGGAGTGGGAGGGAAGGTAAGGTTAGAGCCCACTCCTTGTGTTTCTAGTGTGTCCTCAAACACACCTGTGGAATTCCACTTCACAGTGGTGTTACTAATTGTACCACCGGTCAGCATGACAACTGGGGTTATGTCAGTGCAACCTCCACCGACACCACAAAGTAGCCAAACATCAAAGGATTAGTGGGGCTTGCCTGTGTTGGAAACTGCCAGGTATAATTCTTCCCGGGGGAGAAGTGGTTGGCCTGCGTTCCAATATTGGGAGAGAATGTGAAAAAGATTTGACAGCCCACGGGGACCGATGGCTTTGGCAGCCAGTCCAAAGCTGGGGCCAATCGCGGGTGCTTTTGCAATAGGGGGCCCAGCGAGGCTGGGGGGGGACAGTAGAATTTCCTTTGGGGATCATGAGGGGTAAACGACCTTGCAGCAAGGTACCATTCGTGGTGGGGTTAGAGCTATTTTTTGGGGGGGGTCAAACCACCCCGCAGACATATTATACAGTGTGACACATGGGGTGTTCTCTATAGAGTTTTCTAGATCAGACAGGTTGTGGGGCACACGAAAGCAGAGAAGGCCCCGCAAGGTGACACTGAGTGGACGAGGTTCAGAGCTGCTGCTCTCATCTACCGGAATCGAGGGAAGTTGAAGGGAGTCATTAGTGGTAAAAAGTTGGGGGAACAACCCTGAAGAATAGTGGACTGGGAGAGGTAGGGGCAGAACATCTAAGAGCCCCCAATACTTATCTGTGTCTGCGCCATCAGTGTCCACAGCATCAGCGTTGGAAGCTTCATTGATTAGCAGAGGTGTCAGCAGTAATGACAGGGGTAGGATTTTCAGGAGAGTCATCAGCGGAGACATCATGCCTGACTAGTCGGATCAATCGGCTGGGAACCCAAATAGGAGCTTGGGAGTCCTGCGGGAAAATACAAACAGCTCCTCGGGTGATAGTGACAACTGGTGCTGGACCCTTCCATTTGCCAGAAAGGGTATCTTTCCATATAGCTGTTCGTGGAGGGGTTTCCGCCGCACCACTATGGCGCTCTGCAGCGGAGCGTCCCTCCTTATCCAAAGTTAAAAAATTTAGTGTAAACAGGGCCAGGGCCAGCCTGTTCTGAGGAGTGTGTCCCTGCCCAATTCCCCTTTTTTGTTTTAATAGACAGGCTTTGAGGGTTGAGTGAGCTCTTTCAACTATTCCCTGGCCCTGGGGATTGTACGGGATGCCATGGGTGCAATGCACACGCATGGCTTGCAGGAAATTTTGGAACGGTAGGCCGGTGTAAGCAGGTGCGTTGTCTGTTTTAAGACTGAGTGGGGCACCCCAAGCTGCCCAAGCTGTAAGACAGTGGGAGATAACATGCCGGGCTGCCTCGCCTGTGTGGGCTGAAGCAAAAATGATACCAGAATAGGAGTCTACAGAGACATGAACATATTTTAATCTGCCAAATTCTGGAATATGAGTGACATCCATCTGCCAAAGATGGCAGGGACGAAGGCCTCGGGGGTTCACACCCACCGAAGGGGTTGGCAAGTGAGGTGCACAGGCAGTACAGTTGCGCACAACGTCACGAGCTTGTTCTCGAGAGATACCAAAGTGACGTGAAAGGGTTTGTGAGTTGACGTGGAATTGATCATGAAAATTTTGCGCCTGTTGTAGGGCCGAAAGGATGATAGGCATGCGGGTTAACTGGTCTGCCATTGCATTACCTAGTGTAATTGGCCCAGGGAGGTTTTGGTGTGCTCGGTGCTGAACAATGAAAAAGGGGGAGTTGCGATTTAGAATAATTTTCTGGATGTCAGTAAACACAGCAGCAGCAGGCGAGTTAGAGCAAATGACCCCTGCTGCTTCCAGAGCTCTGACTGCATTAACCACATATGCAGAATCTGAAACGATGTTGACGGGGTCGGTATTGTTCTGCAGAGCCAGCTTAACTGCCTGTAACTCTACCAACTGCGCTGAACAATTTGGGAACAAGTATGTTTGGGTGGAGTGATTGGGAATGACAATGCTGCCAACACCAGAGTTGGAACCATCGGTGAAGATGGAGAGAGCATTTGGTATAGGCTTGTCAGAAGTACAGCGCGGGAAGATGATTGGATGGCTAGCACTGAACTGGAGCAGAGGGTCTTTCGGGTAATGATTATCGATTACTCCCGAAAATGAACATAAAAGGACGGCCCAATCATCAGAGGTTGTCACAAGGGTCTGTATTTGGGTTCTGTTATAGGGAGTAATTAACTTTTCGGGGTGACGTCCAAAGAATTCGACAGCTTGGGACAGTCCGAGCGAGGCCATTCTTGCCACAGCGCCCGGGTACCATTCAATACTGCGCTGCGGGGAAATGCGGGGGTGAACCCATCGAAGGGGGCCACCCTGCCATAACACCCCTGTGGGCTGGCAAGGAGTGGGCAAAACACAGAGTGTGAGGGGGGCGTCAGGGTTCCTGCGCTTTAAGGCAGCGGTGGAAAGGGCTGCCCCCACTCTTTTTAGGGCCTCCCTTGCTTCTGGAGTTAACTCGCGAGGGGAAGCCAACCCCGAGTCGCCCTTAAGAATGTCATACAAGGGGCTTAGCTCGGAGTTTGAGAGAGAGAGATATGGGCGGACCCACTGAATGTCCCCTAAAAGTTTTTGAAAATCATTGAGTGTATGCAAGTGATCCACTCGTAACGTGAGTTTTTGAGGGGCGACAGTTGTAGGTGAAACACTAGCTCCCAAAAACTCCACCACCTCTGTCTTTTGCACTTTGTCTGCTGCAATAACAAGGTTAGCTGCCTCCAAGGCCTCCTTGGGTATCCGCTCTGGTTAGATCTCCACCCAATTTATTCCAGGCGCTCAGCGTTAAGTGACCCGAGACCAGGAACCAGGGGGCCACTTCCTCCACTGCTGAGAGGAAAGTTTTAAGGGTCCCCTGTTTAATCTGAATGCCCCTACATTTTAATAGTTCCTTTAAAGGCACAAACAGCCTCTGGCTGCTTGGGTGATTCCCCATTATCTTCCCGGTAAATACCGCTCCAGTAAATACTGACCCAGGTAAATACCTGCTCACCCGGAAGGCTGCTTGGGTGATTCCCCATTATCTTCCCGGTAAATACCGCTCCAGTAAATACTGACCCAGGCAAATACCTGCTCACCCGTCCAGGCGTCCCCGCGGTGAGGGTTGCAGTCCTATCCCCTTCAGGTCCCTGTTCGGGCGCCAAATGTCGCTGCCTGCGACCCCCGGAACCCGCCCGGGGCCCCAAGCAGGAGACACCGAATGCAGGGAGACAAGAGAGGAACAACAACAACTTTATTTTTCTGGGGCTTCGGCTTATATACCGAGCCATGTCCAATAGGCATTCAGTTTGGCATGGGGTGAGGGCGGCTTTCTCTTCTAACTGGCTGCAATCATCAGGCCATCATGGGCGTCACACAGGGGCTGACGTGGGGAGGCGGGTTTACTCAGGGCGCGGTCGGGTGTCTCGGCGCCATCTTCAAGGCGCGGCTGCGATGTGGGCTTCCCACATATTTGATATGGCCAAAAGTTTGTCTGACAAAAGTTTAATGGCTTAATTTGTGAGATTTTAAAGAACATAATACTAGAAAGAATTGACTTTTTTTTGTTGTTGTTAAAATAAAATTTTTTCTGATGTCTGAGCACAGTTAATTTATTCCTTGTGTTACCTCCTTTGAAGGCAAAGATTTGACCGCTGATTAGAATCAGATTCCTGAGTCAGAAAATCAAACCACAGGACTTGGTAAAGGAGAAAAACTAAGGTTTACTTACTCTAAGATCGTTGGTTGAACAAGTTTAATACTGTTTCTTATTAATCTGTCACAAACTCCTAACAACTCTGAAAGTTCATGGAAAACCATGAATATCCTTTTCTAAAGAGGGAAAGAGTCTTATTTAATAAATTACATGGCATGGGTTAAAATCAAATACACAATTTTGACTGGGTTAAAATTTATGTTAGTTATTTTCTCTTATATTTTTGCTTAATATTGTTTAACAAATACATACTATTAGATCATAGTTTTATTATTAGTTCTTAATTTCTAATGGGAGAAAGCCGTTGTGTTAAGTGCTGTGACTGCTATCCAAAAGGACAGCAGTGGAGTCCACCAGGCACTCTTTGGGAGCTTTGTTCTATTCTGTCCTATGGAGTAGCTATGATTTGGAATTAACTCCATAATACTTGGTTTGGTTTAAATTGCTAACTCGACTGTAACTATTATTATTGTAACCCTAATACCTTTCAATGTGTTTTCTTCTTTTCAAAGTGGTTAATTGAGAGCCTCACATAACTAATGCCATAATGATGCTCTAAATAATTTGTAAATGTTTTTGACTGTACCAGCTATTCCGGCCTCTGCACTGGCCTCTTTCCAAAGGAGCACAGAGCCCCCTCAGCTCCCGTGACCTTGGTCTCCCTCCTCTTCTTTGCTCTCCTGAGAAATGGCCTTCAGCCTGGAAAACAGCAGCTAGGAAGGCTGCCTGGCATTTTTTTGTATCAACAACTTTCTTTCTTGCTCCTAATCTCAGGGTGGACTTGGCAGGCTAGTTTCACTAGTTGAAGAATTTTTGTGTAAGTTTTGTCTTTGACTGTTACAAACATGCAGATTAGAGTCAAGGTGTATGACATACATATCTATAGTTTAATAAAGAGTTTCTTGTGACTATTTGATTATGTATACCATTATCTGTGGTCTATGTACTTAAAAACATGAAGTGTTCTTGCTGAAATAATATATAAACTCTGACGTAAAAATTGTCTTTTGAGATTGCGTGGAGAACAGCCTGGGTTGCTGTTGAGTCTCTGGTCTTATCATACCTACCACCTAGTAAAACTCTTCCTCCTATAACTTGTAGGGCACCTCCTCTAACTGCTGTAGGGCACCAGCCCAAATTGGGTAATAGTTATTTTAATCTAAGGCCATCAAAACCAGTGCTTTGACTGGAGAACTCAAATTATGTACGTATAAATTTATTTTTATCCTCATGGGTATTTAGAGACAATAATCTTGGTATATCCTGACTATGTGGTATTATGCTTCTAAATTACGTATGATATCTGACATTCTTTAAAAATAAGGATAATGATTAAATTTAGAAATATTAGTTCAAATCCACCAGGTGCTCCTTGAATACTCTGGGGATCAGTTCTACTCTGGCCCCTAGGGTCGCCATGGCCTCGATGGCACTTGGCTTGGCTGGTCTAAAGTTTTTTAATAGTTTGGATTTCATCTGGGCTTTACATTTTGCTTATATTTTTATTAATCGTGCCATACTAAGTTTTTGTTAACTACAGTTTTTTGCTGATTTTCTGAAAACATCTGACCAGAGTATCTCAACAAAGATATTAAACTCTTGAAAAGGGCTATGACATCAGATATCCAAACCTCTTACACAGAAACTGATGTCCTCACAGACCAGAGCTGATCCCAGATCAGGTGGAACAAAAGGCTGAGTATATAAAAATACTAGGGGCTTTATGTGGAAATATTGCTGATGTTTTAGGGCTCTGCTTTCTAGATACATATGAATATTTTATTTTTCCTAAAGTATTTAACTAATGGCTTTGAATCTGAGGTTTTACAGAATACATTTGCTGTGGAGGCACATGAAAAACAGTTACTAACACTACTTACGAGATGTTTAGATTTGTTTCCTTGTTCAAAGTCCTTGGGGTCATAGTTTCATTGGTTATTTGAGATAACTGGCCTGATGCTGTTAGCCTTTCTCTTTTACTTCCTAATTCACTGTGTGGTGCCCGGGATTTTAAAAGCTTGATGTTATTCAATTACCACTTATTGAGCATTTTTGATCAAAGATTCTATAGTAAGATTATAATCGAAAAGAGAAAACTGTGAAAGACACACAATTCTTCTGAAATCTAAATTTAGGGCTTCTGTGGAAATTGAGGTAACCCACACAGTCTACTGTTTTTAAAATGAAAAGCTGGGTTCTTCAAGCCATTGAACCCTTTTGCTTAAGGGGCAAGGTGGGAAAAGAGCCCCAGTTTACAACTTTATGGCCCTCTCCCACTCCATCAAGGAGGAGGCCTGAGTGGTAAGTGTCTTATTTACATTAGAAAAGATAAAGGACTAGTTTTCAGGCTACCTTTTTAGCTGGGAATGTGAAAGAAAAGAGCCAGTAGTTTTACTCTGGTTAGGCTCACCAAGCCTTTTTGGAAAAATCCTGGTGCCAATTTTAAAAGTGGACAAAAAAGCCCATTATGGCCATATATTTTATATCCTGGTCCACATCAGATGTAAGACAAAAATTACCAAGCTTGAGACAAAACCTCAGACCCCACTCTCCCAATTGGTAGGGGAGACTCTTAAGGTGTTTGATCAGAGATTTGCTCGCACAGTTAAAAAAAAAAAAAAAAGGTCTCCATTGTTGCCTGTAACTCTCAGAGGCCCAACTCAAGGTAGCCCAGTTGACCCCAGAGGAGTGCAAGGCTTGGATCACCTCAATGCCAGTGAATATGGATCTGGTTATTTCAGGTACTCTCAAAAATGAGGCCACTTTAAGGCAGAGTGTCCTCAACACTCTGCAGCAGGGTGGTTATTAGACTACCCCAACAAAGACCCAGATGAACAGGCCCTCTTGGACTCTCAGAAGAGGAGACTAAGAAACTGACTACTAATGGGAACCCTGAGACCTGTCAGCCTCCTGGCCACACATCGCAGAGCTAAGATTTACACTTGATGTAGAAGATAAGGAAATTAAATTAGTCTTAGACAAAATAACCACCTTCTCCACCTTAAATTACCCACTGGGTCCACTCTCCAAGAGGGGCTGTGTAATTATTGGCTTAGATTAAAAATCCAATGTGAAATAAATTTTACTCATATGTCTGATGGGGTCACAATTACTAAGGCATTCCTTTCTTGATATCCCTGACCGTCCTATTGTATTGATGGGACAAAAATGACTAAGTAAATTGGGGACATACGTATTTAAAAACTCAACTAAATATAAGAAATGAGGACTAAGAATTACTTAGATTGTTGGTTAATATATTAAAACCTAACTGATTTGGTGGCACTGGGTAAAGAACCAGAAGGGTATATACCCAAATAAGTTCTCAGTCAGATTATATAAAAAGTTTGGGAGTTGAGACAGACAGGATAGTCTGTGGGGAAACACAGAATGGGAAACCTTATAGAAACTGCAGTACTTGTTTTGAGTCTATAGTCAGGAGTAAGACAGTGAGCCTCAGGGTGTCTGTGGTGTGGTTAAAACCACTGACAATATTAACTGTCCCCAAACAATTCTGTCAATGTCCTCAAAGTTGTCTTGCAGATGGAACCAACTCCAGGGACACGCACAGCAAATCTCGCTTCCACCACTACATATCCTTCCAACGTGGGCACCAGAGAGCTACAATCAGTACCAGGGAATTGAACAGGGAGACAAGTAGCTGCCATGCAAAAAGGAAATACTTCAGATCCCCATCCCTAATTTGTTCCTGATTTATACGCTAGGCATAGACTGGCTGTAAAACCCAACTGGCTAATGTCACTGTTAGTGCCACTGGGAATTCTTTTATTAATCTTTTTGGTTATCCTCACCTTTGAGCCCCTAATTCTTAATGACTTAATTTGCTTTGTCTCTTCCAGGCTACAATTTCAAGTTAAACTGATGGTCCTATAAACATGTCAGCTTGGTCCTATGAAAAACAACCCGGCAAGAACTCAGGCAACTCAGTGTTTCCCAGACAGGACACTAGAGGAACATGGGTCTGATATACAGGTAGGATTATGCCCCCAAACAGCAGGAAGTGGCCCAAGAGAAGTCTACTTCCCATGTTCCCTTCAAGATTTCAGGCCCATATCTCCTGGGGGGAAATGTCAAGGTTAGCTAGGGAACCTGATCTCTGCTGCCGCATACTAACATATTTTACTCTGGAATCTAACATTTTCGACAACAGAGGTCATGGTTTACATTATGGAACACACAGTATTTACAAGGGTGTCAGGGGAACCTGATCTGCCATGTAATCAGCAGCTCTCCCTGGCAGTTGGTGATACAGATGAGAGTTCTTCCTGCCAATTGTGATGCAAATAGAGCAGTTTCTCCTGGTAGTTGTAAGGTGACTATGGTGGCCTCAGGCCCAATTAGAAACCAAGTTACTGCCTCCGCCTCCCATCTGTGACATCACTTCCTGCTTTTGCCTATAAAAAGCACCCCCAAAATCTATGTGGGGTCTTTTTCCATTCATAGAGACTGACCTGGTCCCTCTTTGGAATTTACTTTCCCTTAAACATTTCCCTCATTTGCTACTAAAAAAGGATGCATCCTCCTATGCTTTGGGGAAGAGGGATCCCAGTTTGCCACCCAGGAGACCGAACTTGCTAGTTCAATCTTTGGAACCCAAATCAGGTCAGTTGGGGTCTAATCAGTTCCATGACCTCCCCGGTATTTTAAGGAATCGACAAAATGTTTTCTACAGTGGCTGTCCTATTTTATATTCCCACCATCAATATATGAGTATTCTGATTTCTTTACATCCTCCCCACAAGAGTTATTTTACATCTACTTGATTATAATCATCTTGGTAGGTATATAGAGTCTCTGGGTGGTAGAAGTGGTTAAGCACTCTACTGCTAGCTCAAAGGTTAGCAGTTTGAACCCACTCAGAGATACCTTGGAAGATGGGCCGGCTACCTGTTTCTGGAAAATCAGTCTTGAAAACCTTATGGAGCAGTTCTACTCTGCACACACCTGGGCAGTTGTGAGTCAGAGCTCACTACAGCAACTAACAAAAACAAGTGGATGTGAGGTGGTATTTAATTGTGATTTTGATTTCCATTTTCCTAATGACTGACTAGTGATTGGCTACAACAGTGGGCTCAAGCATAATACCAATTGTGAGGATGGCACAGGACCAAGTAGTTGTTTCAGTATGTTGTTCATAGGGGTTGCTGTGACTCAGAACCAAATTGGAGGCACCCAGCAACAATGATGTTTAATATTTTTTTCATGTGCTTATTTTCTATTTGTGTATCTTCTTTGGAGAGCGGTTTATGTAGATCTTTTGCTCATTCTGGAAACCCTGGTGGGATAGTGGGTTAAGTGCTACAACCACTAACCAAAAGGCTGGCAGTTCAAGTCCATCAGGTACTTCTTGGAAACTCTATGGGGCAGTTCTACTCTGGCCTTACAGGATCACTATGAGTTGGACCCAGCTTGATGGTGAAATCTTTCCCTGGAGCGGTCACCCTGAATATGGACTTGCAACCTACCGGACTGTGTAAGAATAAATCTTTCTTTGTTAAAGCCATCCACTCTGTGGTATTTCTGTTAGAGCAGCCCTAGCTGACTAAAACATGCTACAACTACTAACCAAAAGGTCGGCAGTTCAAATCCATCAGGTACTTCTTGGAAACTCTATGGAAACTCTACTCTGACCTTACAGGATCACTATGAGTTGGACCAAGCTTGATAGTGGTGGGTTTGATTTTTTCATTGCCTATTTTCAGTTGAGTTACTTTTTTTTATTATTGTTAACTTAGTTGTTAAGAGTTCTTCATATATTTATAACTCCCATACCAAATACATGATTTTTTACTGTAACATTTTAAGTAATTTTAACCTCTGTCATATCTTTCTAGTGATTTATCATTTTCAAAATCTCCTAGTTTTTGCTTTCATTTTCACTCTAAATGGTTATTGCTATCATATAGATAAAATTGGTGTCTATTTGCTCATTAGCTAGTAATTTTCATTTGTGTCCAAGATTCATGTTGATGTTCCCCTTTGTTGAGCTGTTCTTACACTATTGGAATAAACCTTTTTTTAATATTTCATTTAAAAATGTATCAAGCACTGTTAAGGATTAAATTGTGTCTCCCAAAATGTGTTGTACATCTTAACCTGTATACTTGTGGATATAATCCCATTTGGAATGCATTTTCTTTGTTAACATGGAAATATTAGTTTAAGGTGTCTCTTAAATCAATCTTTTTTTGAGATATAAAAGAACAGGTGAAGCAAGCTAGCAAACAGATGGAGAAGAAAGAAGCCACATGATTGCCAAGAAAACTAAGACTAGAAGCTGAGAAGAAACAAGAATCTTTCCCAACAGTGGAGAGAGAGACTTCCCCTAAAGGTGGTGCACTGAATTCATACTTCTAGCTTCTAAATTGTAAGACAATAAATTTCTGTTCACTAAAGCCACTCCCTGATGGCATTTCTGTTATAGTAGCACTGGATAACTAAGATAAACACCTACTGCATTTTAGGTGGAAAAATCACTACAAACAACAGAAAGCCACCTCTTCCATAGAGCGTATTTTCCATCGAATCATGATTTTTTTATACTATATCCCTGAAATTAATTTGCATATATCTATATACACACAAACATGCATGTACACATGTATACACACATATATGTATATGTTTATGTGTACATATATACACACACACACACACACACACACACAAGACCTAACAGTTAAGTCTGTGAACTTAATTGTTCTAAATGCTATGCATCTCATTGTTGAATATCTCTACGGTCACCTTTGAAGTATTCCCCTTGGGAAGCTATGCACTGATGGCAGCACCTAGTCCATCCTTCAGAGAAATTTTGGAACTCTTTCTGGAATGGCCATTGCACATGGTAGCATGGTGATAAGCTCACAAACTGAATTGTATAGTTGTCTGTGAGGGAGTTTTTAGCCTGGAAACAAATAAATGTATTGGAACACCCTCCCTACTCACTAGATCTGGCCTCCAATGACTTTTTTCTTTACTTGAAAATAAATGAAATGTTGAAAGGAAGACATTTTGGTGACATTCAGCACATCAAGAGTAATACAGTGACAGTTCTGAAGGCCGTTCCAGGAAAAGAGTTGCAAAATTGCTTTGAAGGTAGATTAGGTGCTGGCGTTGGTGCACAGCTTCCCAAGTGAAGAACTTCAAAGGCGACCATAATGATATTCAACAATATGATATGTAGCACTTTTTCCAGGATGAGATTGTGCGCTTGTCCTCATGTTACGTGTGTGTATATGTATATATATGTATATGTAAGTATGTATACAATAAAAAGGTTGTCATTTTAACTATCTTTAAGTGTACTGTTGAATAATATTAGTTGCGTGCATCATATCATGTGGCCATCACAACTGCCTGTTTCAAAAGTCTCCTGTTACTGCAAACAGAAACTTACTACCCCTTAAATAATGACTTCCTATACCTGTTTTCCCTCAGTCTCAGGAAAACGAATACAGAAAGAAATTTAATACTGGTTACCAGTGTCAGATATTTCATGTAAGTGGGATTATACAGTATTTCCTCTTTGAGTCTAAATTGTTTCAACTACCATAATATTTTCCTGGTTCATCCACGTCATAACATATATCAAAACTTGATTTCTTTTTGTGGCTGAATTATATTCCATTGTATGGATATGCCACATTTTATTTGTCCCTATATGTGCTGATGAATACTCAAATTGTTTCCACCTTTTGGCTATTGTGAATAATATTGCAGTGAACATTGGTGTACAATTATCTTTTTGCATTCTTGCTTTCATTTCTTTTGGATATATACCTAACAGTGGAATTTCTAGGTCACATGGTAATTAGGAGGGATCTGTCTAGGAGAAGGGTAATTAGGGTAATTAGTCTAGGTTCCAAGGGTAATTAGAGATCAGTCCTTGGAGAAGGACATCATATACCTGGCAAACTAATTTCAGAAGAAAAAAGAATCATCTGAAACAGTCATGCATAGTTTTATTTGATGACTCATGATTACATACTAAGGCTCAAGTCATGCATATTTGATTCCAAGGACGAGAGAATCAGGGACTTCTTAGTTTTGCTATTTGTTTTTCTGGAATGGCCATCACAGCTGTTGTTGTATTACTCTTGATGTCCTGAATGTCATTGAAGTGTCTTTTTAACATATCCTGTATCTTCAGGTAAAGAAAAAAGTCACTGGGGGGCCAGATCAGGTGAGTAGGGAGGGTGTTCCAGTAAAGTTAATTGCTTCCTTGCTATAAACTCCCTCACAGACAACTATACAATTAAGTTCGTGAACATGCTGCTGTGTGTGATGGCCATTCCAGAAAGAGTTCCAAAATTGCTGTGAAGGGTTGACTAGGCTCTGGCATGAGCTCATAGCTTCCCGAGGGGTATACTTTTGAATGTGACTCTAGCAATATTCAGCAGTGTAATACTTAGAACAATTAAGTTCATGGACTTATTTGTCAGACCACATATGACAGTAAGTTCATGACTTACTGGTCGTGGCATTTAGATCTTCTGTGTGTTTACTTAGCTTCTTTCTGGAAGTTCAGTCCTTCACCAAAAGTGATGTGTTGAAGTCTCTTACTATTATTGTGGAGCTGTCTATTTCTGTTTTCAGTACAATTAGATTGTATTTTTTGTTTTCAAAACAAGACGTTTATTGGCCCCAAGCAACAAGACATCTGAGAGCAAGCTTCCATAGCCAGGATGGTAGTGGGTCACCATTGAAGGCAGCTTCACTTCAGGCATGCTGCTGGTGTTTCCAATACGAAGAAGGAGGAAAAAGCAGGAAGAAGGGGGAAATATAAAGGAAAATGTCAGCCTTGTCTATCTTTGTTTCTGTTATTATGATTAAGTGAAAGTATACAATCCAAATGGATTTTGCATGCCTGCCTATCTGCAACTCCATCTGCTGTCCTCACCCTGTAACTGCACATTCCTCCTTTCAGTCTTCTGGGATGCTCTTCATGAACATCTATCCCCTCTCTCCACTCTCTCCTTTCCCGTCTAGAAAGAAACAAGTAAGACAGCCTCCTACAAATGTATAAAACTGTAAAGTATATACACCATATGCTCACACTGTGTTCCTAAGTCTAGTACATTCTTGTCTGAAGACTTGACCTCAGTACTGGTTTCAGGTCAGGCCAGCAGCAAGTCTAGGGGCCATGTTGTCAGGAAACAGTCCAGGTTGTTGGACCATCAGTTTTGCTCTTTTAGTAGAGTTCTTGAATTGCACACCTATTTCTTGTGTTACATTAGAAACTCCACATAGTATCCCCCATAATGGCTGCCTTTGGTCGTGGCCAGCCACAGTCTGGTTCTTCTGGTCTCATGTTGATGTAATCTCCCACTCGTACAGGTACTTCTGTCTCCTGGGCTCATTTTTCCTTGGGTCTTTGATGGTCTCGATCATTGTTTATTCCAGATGGGTTGGGAACATTTGATGTTCCTCAGATGGCAGCTTGCTAGCTTTTAAGACCCCAGATGCCACTCACCAACATGGATGCAGAAGACTTAGTGAAAGACTAGTTATGCCAATTGACCTCGATGTTCCTTAAAACATGGCCCCACAACCCTTATACCTTTCAGTTTATGGTGTAGTCAGGTTATGCTGATCTGCCCTCTACTGTGTGCTATCAATCCCTTCACCTAACCAAACTGCTATTGACTGTCTAATCTATGAAAATCCCTCTCCCTCCCCACCCTTGTAGCCATCAGAGTCTTCTCTACATAAGTCCATTTTTAAGTCCTTACAGCAGAGGTCTCGTACATGTCCTTTTGCAGCTGACCGATTTCACTCAGCATGACATGTTCCAGGTGAAATCAGGCTATGAGATGCTTCCTAAAATCATTGTTCTTTATCACTACATAGTGTATATGTACCACAGTTTGTTTACCTATTCATCTGTTGATGGGCACCTAGGTTGATTCCATCTTTTTGCTATTGTAAACAGTGCTGCAATAAACATTTGTGTTCATGTGACCAATTTTATTTCTGTAGGATATATTCCAAGCAGTGGGATTGCTGGAACATACAGTATTTCTATCTCTAGCTTTTTAAGAAAGTACCAGATTGCTTTCCAAAAAGGTTGTACAATTTTGCGTTCCTACCAGCAGTGCAGAAGAGTTCCAATCTCTCTATGCCTCTCCAGCATTTGTTGTTTTATGTTTTTTTTGGATTATTGCCAACCTTGTTGGGGTGAGATGATATCTCATTGTAGCCTTGATTTAGATTTCTCTAGTAGCTAATGACCGTGAACATTTCCTTATGTGCCTTTGGCTGCCTAAATGTCTTCTTTAGTGAAGTGTTAGTCCATCTCCTTTGCCCATTACTTAATTGGGTTATTTACCTTTTTCTTGTTGACATTTTGCAGTATCTTGTAGATTGTGGAAATGAGACGTCAGTCTGATACGTAGTTGCTAAATATTTCTTCCCATCCTGTAGGTAGTCTTTTTAACTCTCTTGGCAAAGTCTTTGGATGAGCATAGGTCTTCGATTTTTAGTAGTTCCTATTTATCCATTTTCTCTTTTGTTGTTTGTGCATTGTTAAGATTTTGCAGTTTGTCTAAGCTGTGCATTAGAACTTCCATTGTTGTTGCTATCTTTCTTTGCATAATCTTTGTTGTTTGAGGTTTGATATTTAGGTTTTTGATCCATTTTGAGTTAGTTTTTGTGTAAAGGGTGGGATATAGGTCATGTTTCAGTTTTTTGCAGCTCAGTATCCAATTTCGCCAACACCATTTGTTGAAGTAACTGTTCTTACCACAGTTTACAACCTTTAGGCCTTTGTTGAATATTAGCTGTTCATAGGAGGATGGTGATATTTTTGGGTTCTCTGTTCTGCTCCATTGTTCTACATGTCTGTTTTCGTGCCAGTACCAGCCTGTGTTGACTTAGTGGTTGATCACGTTAATTATTTTTCTGATGTCAAACCAGCCTTGCATCCCTGGTATGAATCCAACTTGGTCATGATGAATGATTTTTTTAAATATGTTGTTGAATTCTACTGGCTAGGATTTGTTTGAAGATTTTTGCATCTGGGTTCGTGAGTGGTATTGGTCTGTAATTTTCTTTCTTTGTGGAATTGTTCCCTGGCATTAGTATCAGGGTTACGTTAGAATGAATTTAGAATGAATTTGGGAATATTCTGTCCTTTGTGTTGTGAAATAGCTTTGTAGAATTGGAATGAACTTAAAAGTTTGGCAGAATTCTCTGGTGAAGCTGTTTGGGCCAAGAGTTTTTTTGGTTGGTAGTTTTTTTTATTAGTTTTTCAATCTCTTCTTTTGTGATGGGTTTATTGTTATTCTACTTCTGCTTGTGATAATTTTGGTAGGTGATATGAATCTAGAAATGTGTCCGTTTCCTCTAGGTTTTCAAATCTGTTAGAGTATAATTGTTTATAGTATTCTGTTATGATATTAATTTCAGTTAGGTCTGTTGTGATGTCTCTCATCTCGTTTCTTATTTGGATTACTTGTTTCCTTTCCTGTTTTTCATTTGTAAGTTTAGCCAGTTGTTTATCAATTTTTTTGATCTTTTGAAAAAACAATCTTTTGGTTTTATTAATTCTTTCAGTTGTTTTTCTATTCTCTAATTCATTTAGCTCTCCTCTCATATTTATTACCTGTTTTCTTCTGGTGCCTGAGGGGTTTAGTTGTTCTCTTTCTACTTGTTCAAGTTGTAGCATTATTTCTGAAGTTTGGACCCTTTCTTCATTCTGAATGTGTACATTAATAGAGATAAACTGATCTCTGACCACAGATTTTGCTGTATCTCAAAGGTTCTGGTAGAATATGTTTTCATTCTCATTTGAGGCCATGACTTTCTTTAGTTCCTCTTTGATTTCTTCTCTAACCAATGAATTTTTGAGCAAGATGTTGTTCAGTTGAAATTAATACCTATGTTTTTTCTGCTATTGATTTCAACTTTTATGGCTTTATGGTCTAAGATTCTTGCATTCAGTGATTTTGTTAAGACTTGCTTTATGGCCTAGTACATGGTCCGTTCTGCAGAATGTTCCATGTGCATTGGAAAAGAAGATGTACTTGTCTGTTGCTGGATCAAAAGTTCTGTATATGTCATTGAGGTCTAGTTGATTGATTGTTGCAATAAGATCTTCTGTGTCTTTACTGTGCTTTTTTCTGGATGATCTGTTCATAACTGAAAATGGAGTGTTGAAGTCTCCTACTATTATGGTGGAGTGATCTATCTCATTGTTCATTGTTGACGGCATTTGTTCAATATATGTATATGCCCTGGTATTGGGTGCATATATTTATTTAATATTGTTATATCCTGCTTACGTATGCAAACTTTAAGCAATAAATAGTGACTATCCTTGTCCACAATACTGGATTTACTTTAAAATCTCTTTTATCTGGGATTAGTATTGCAGCTC
This sequence comes from Heterohyrax brucei, assembly GCA_028571685.1. Classification (NCBI taxonomy): domain Eukaryota; kingdom Metazoa; phylum Chordata; class Mammalia; order Hyracoidea; family Procaviidae; genus Heterohyrax; species Heterohyrax brucei. The sequence goes on along the minus strand of CM053154.1, from coordinate 97,844,926 downwards.
CTCCTCTTCTTTGCATGTTGTTAGCTTGGTGTATATTTTTCCATCCTTTGATCTTCAGTTTGTTCATATCTTTGAGTCTACCATATGTTTCTTGCAAGCAGCATATAGATGGATCATGTTTTTTGATCTAAGCTGTTACTCTTTGTCTCTTTATTGGAGCATTGAATCCATTTACATTCAATGTAATTATTGATAGATGTGTATTTAGTGCTGTCGTTTTGGTACCTTTATTTTTGTGTTGTTGACATTTTCTTTTTTCCACTTAACATTTTGTTCTAGGTCACTGCTCTTTATGGATTTTCTTTTCAACCTTTTGAATGTTGGGTATTTTTTTTGTGTTGTGAGTCCTGTATTATGTTTCTTGTTTTGATCTGTAGTATTGTTAGTGTGCTTTGTACCTAACCCCTTTTTCCCTGTTAATGGTCTAAGTTTAAACCATTCTTTAACTTATGTATAGCTCCTTAATTCCTCTCCATCTGAAAGGCTATACATAGTGTAACATATCCCTCTTGATAGTGTGATGATGTGGTAATTTACATGTTAAGATCTCTGTTTCCTTAGATTTAATGTTTTAGCTTTGATTGAGCTTTGTGACTTTCCTAATTGAGTAGGACACTGGATGCTGTGTCCTGCATTGCATCCGTGAGTATACATCTGGTGTAATTGATTTTATAATCAAAGAGCCTCTTTCAATATTTCTTTCTTTCTTTTTTAATTTTTATTTGACATGACTGAGTGAAAATGTACACACACGTATAAATTTACATGCCCACCTATATGCAGCTTCCACTGCTCTCCCTGTGCGGCGACTGCACACCATTCTTCTCTGCTCCATACATGTCTCATCCTCCCAACAGCCTCCTTTTCCCTCCTCTCCATCCACTCCCCATCCTCCAGCAAGAGGTCAGCAAGATGATATCCTATAGATGTATAGAACCATAAAGTGCTTCCAATATATGGTCACTCTGCATTGCCAAGTCGAATCCATTCCTGTCCAAAGAGTAGATCTTTGTTATAATTTATGGGAAAGGGCAGCATCAGGGCCGGGGGGCATACTTTCAGAGGAACCCCAAAACCGCTGGACCATCAATTGAGGTCTTTTAGTGGAGATCTCATGATGCACCCCTTTTTATCCTGTGTTGCCAGTGACACCCCTCTCTGTGAGCTCCATCGTGGCTATCACTGGTGGTGGCCAGGCACCATCCAGTTCTTCCGGTCCCAAGTTGATGAAGGCACCCACTCTTGTGGGTCTCTCTGTCTTCTCGGTTGTCTTTACCGCATGTCATTTTGGTCCTCGGTGAGCATCCGTTCCTGCTGAGTAGGGATCATTTGCTGTGTCCTCGGATGGCAGCTTGGCAGCTTTTAAGACCCCAGATGCCACTCACCAATGTGGGGTACAGAGAGCTCTCTTAGCAAAACACGAGTTGTGCCAATTGGCCTGGAATTCGCCTAAGAACATGGTCCCCTGTCCCCCGCCCCATCTACTCTATCCTTGCAGTATTGAGTTAAGATGGAAGGAGTACTCGAGTTATGCTGAAGTCCACTTAATGTTGTTCTTGTTTCCAATGTGTGCTATCACTGCTTTCTCCCAACTAGATTTCTAGTAACTATCTAAACTAAACCCTCCCCCCTCACTTTCCCTCCCTCTCCTCCCTAGCAGCTGTCAAAGAGTCTTTTCTTCTATACACAAGTCTGTTTTTGAGATCTTATCGTAGAGGTCTCATACAGTATTTGTCCTTTTGTCGCTGACTACTTTCACTCAACATAATGTCTTCCAGTTCAAACCAGGTTAGGAGATGTTTCCTGGAATCATCGTTATTCTTTATCATTGCGTAGTGCTCCATTGAGTATATGTAACACAGTTTACCTATCCATTCTTCTATTACTGGGCATCCATCTTTTTGCTATCGTGGACTGTGCTGCCATAAACATTCTGGTGCATGTGTCCGCCGGTGTGAAAGGCCTTGATTCTGTAGGATATATTCCAAGTAGTGGAATTACTGGGTCAAATGGTATATCGATATCCATTTTTCTAAGGAAGCGCCAGATTACTTTCCAAAGAGGCTGGACCATTTTGCAAACCCCACCAACAGTGTAGGAGGGTTCCACTTTCTCCACAGCCTCTCCAGCATTTGCCGTTTTGTGTTTTCTGGATCATGGTCAATCTTGTTGGGGTGAGATGGTATCTCATTGTTGTCTTGATTTGAATTTCTTTAATAATCAAAGATCATGAACATGTCCGCATGTGTTTTTTGGCTGCCTGGATCTCCTCTTTAGTGAAGTGTCTGTCCATCTCCTTTGCCCATTGGATGGTTTATCTTCTTCTTATTGATATTTTGTAGTATCTTATAGATTATGGAGATCAGGCGTCGATCTGACATAGAGTTGCCAAATATATTTTCCCATTCTGTGGGTGTTCTTTTAATTCTATTAATAAAGTCTTTGGATGAGCAAAAGTGTTTGATTCTTAATAGTTCCCATTTATCTATTTTCTCTTCTGTTGATTGAGGTTTCTTTGACAGATTTTGGAGTCTGTCCTCACTGTGTATTAAAACTTCCATTGTTGTTCCTACCTTTTCTTGGATGAGCTTTATCGTTTTAGGCTTGATATTTAGGTCTTTTATCCAGTTGGAGTTGGTTTTTGTATAAGGTGTAAGATATGGATCTTGATTCAATTGATTGCAGATGGATAACCAATTTTGCCAGCACCATTTGTTGAAGATACTGTTTTTACCCCAGTTGAGTGTCTTAGGGCCTTTGTCGAATATCAACTGTTCATAGGCAGATGGTGTCATCTCTGGGGTCTCAATTCTGTTTCATTGATCGATCTGTCTGTTCTTGTACCAGTACCAGGCTGTTTTGAGCACTGTGGCAGTGTAGTATGTTCTAAGGTCGGGTAATGAGAGGCCTCCCAGTGTGTTCTTCTTCTATAGTAGTACCTTACTTATCCGGGGCTTCTTCCCTTTCCAAACAAAATTGGTGATTTGTTTCTCCATCTCATTAAAAAATGATGCTGGAACTTGTATTGGGATTGCATTATATAAATAAATTGCTTTGGGTAAAGTAGACATTTTCACAATGTTAAGTCTTCCTATCCATGAGCAGGGTAGGTTTTTCCATTGATCTAAGTCTCTCTTAGTTTCTTGTAGTAAGGACTTGTAGTTCTCTTTGTAAAGGTCTGTTGTTTCTGTGGTTAGATTAATTTCTAGGTACTTTATCTTCTCAGGGGCTATCGTAAATGGTATTGATTTCATAATTTCCTCCTTAACAGTCTCGTTGTTGGTATAAAGAAATCCTACTGATTTACTTATGTTTATCTTGTATCCTGAGACCTTGCTGAACTCTTCTATCAGTTTTAGTAGCTTACTTCTAGATTCCTTGGGGTTCTCTGCATATACAATCATATCATCTGTGAACAGGGAGATTTTAAGTTCCTCTTTGCCGATGCAGATGCCCTTTATTTCTTCGTCTTGGCTAATTGCTCTGGCTAGAACTTCCAGCACAATGTTGAATAGGAGAGGTGAGAGTGGGCATCCTTGTCTAGTTCCTGGTCTCAAGGGAAAGTCTTTCAGTCTCTCTCCATTCAGGATGATGTGGGCAATTGGCTTTGTATAAATGGCCCTTATTGTGTTGAGGAATTTTCCGTCTATGCCCATTTTGTTAAGAGTTTTTAGCATGAATGGGTGTTGGACTTTATCAAATGCCTTTTCGGCATCAATGGACAAAATCAGGTGATCCTTGTCTTTTGTGTTATTTATGTGGTTAATCACATTAATTGTTTTCCTGATGTTGAACCAGCCTTGCATCCCTGGTATGAATTGTACTTGGTCATGATGGATTATTTTCTTGATATGTTGTTGTATTCTGTTGGCAAGAATTTTGTTGAAGATTTTTGCATCTAGGTTCATGAATGATATCGGTCTGTAGTTCTTTGTCTTTGTTGGATCTTTTCCTGGCTTGGGTATCGGGGTTATGCTGGCTTCATAGAATGAGTTTGGGAGTACTCCATCCCTTTCTATACTGTGAAATATTCTCAGTCCTATTGGGGATAACTCTTCTCTAAATGCTTGGTACAATTCTGCCAGGCCCGGACTTTTTTTGGGTGGCAGTGTTTTGATGACCTTTTCAATCTCTTCCTTTGTTAATGGGTTTATTAAGTTGTTCTGCTTCACGTTGTGATAATTTGGGTAGGTGGTATGAATCAAGGAATTTGTCCCTTTCCCATAGGTTTTCAAATTTTTTAGAGTACAGTCTTTCATAGTATTCTGTTATGATATTTTTGACTTCTGTTGCATCTGTGGTGACAACTCCTCTCTCATTTCTAATTTGGGTTATTTGTTTCCTTTCCTGCTTTTCTGTAGTAGGTTTAGCCAGTGGTTTATCAGTTTTGTTGATCTCTTCAAAAAACCAGCTTTTGGTCTTTTCAGTTTTTTCAATTGTTTTTCTATTCTCTAATTCATTTAGCTCTGCTCTAATCTTTATGATGTCATTTCTTCTGGTGCCCGAAGTGTTCCTCTGTTGGTCTCTTTCTACTTGTTCAAGCTGTAGAGTTAGTTCCTTGATTTGGTTTCTTTCTTCCTTCCAGATGTGTGCATTTATGGAGATAAACAGACTTCTGAGCACTGCTTTGGCTGTATCCCATAGGTTCTGGTAGGAAGTGTTTTCGTTCTCATTGGAATCCATGAATTTCTTTAATTCATCCTTGATTTCCTCTATAACCCATGTTTTTTTGAGTAAGATGTTATTCAGTTTCCAAGAGTTCCACTTTCTATCTATGTTTTTTTCTGCTATTGATTTCAAATTTTATGGCTTTATGATCTGAGAAGATGCTTTGCAGTAATTCAATGGTATGGATTTTGTTGAGCATTGCATTATGGCCTATCACGTGGTCAATTCTGGAGAATGTTCCATGTGCACTGGAGAAGAAGATGTAGTTGTCTGCTGATGGGTGGAAAGTTCTGTCTATATCAATGAGGTTTAGTTGGTTAATTGTGTCAATGAGGTCTTCTGTATCTTTACTGAGCTTTTTTCTAGATGATCTGTCTAGTAATGAGAGTGGAGTGTTAAAGTCTCCCACTATTATCGTGGAGTCATCTAACTCTCTTTTGAGCGTAGTCAGTGTTTCTTCGACATATTTAGGTACTCTGACATTAGGTGCATAAAAATTTAATATAGTTAAGTCTTGCTTGTGTATTGAACCTTTCAGCAATAAATAGTGTCCATCTTTGTCCACGATGGTGGATTTGACATGAAAATTGATTTTGTCTGAGATTAGAATTGCCACCCTGCTCTTCTTTGTTCATTCTTAGCTTGATATATATTCTTCCATCCTTTAATTTTCAGTTTGTTCCTGTCTTTAGGTCTCAAGTGAGTTTCTTGTAGACAACATATGGATGGGCCGTGTCTTTTGATCCAAGATGACACACGGTCTCTCTTTAATGGAGGATTCAGTCCATTCACATTCAGTATAATTATTCATAGGTATGTGTTCAATGCTGCCATTGTGATACATTTATTTTTATGTTGATGTTTTCTCTGTTGTTCTTATTAGTCTGTTCTGGGACACTCTTTTTTGTGAGTTGATTTTTCACCTTTTTCAGAGCTGGTTTTATAGTTGTTGAGACTCGTGTGTTAGATTTCTTGAAATGGTATGATACATCTTTGTTGTGCTTTACAGCTGCCCCTATGAACTCCCTTAATAAACTATTTATAAACCCAATTTTAATTACTACCAGTCTTGTCATCTTCCTCTCCATCTGGAAGGACTATAACAACTGTAGTAAATCCCTCTTTTTATTATGATGACACCATAGTTTTCATGATGATCACTGGATTGCTTCTTTCCATACCAAAGCTGTGATTTACTTTGCAGCCTTCCCTAAATGAGTAGAGTATTGAGTAGTGTGTCGTTCTAAAATATAAAGTTAGTGGTTTCGTTCTTCTAAGCCAGAACCAAGAACTTCTTTCAGTATTTCTTGTAGTTTGGGTTTGGTTTTTACAATGTCTCTTGAGTTTCTGTTTATCTGGGAATGTCTTAATTTCATTTTCGTATTTGAAATATAGTTTTCCAGGATATAGAATTCTTGGTTGGAAGTTCTTCTCCATCAAGACTTTGAATGTGTCGTGCCACTGTCTCCATGCCAGCCTGGTTTCTGCTGAGAAATCTGACGAGAGCCTACAGGGTTTCCCTCTGAGTGTTAGCTTTGTCTTGAGTCTTGCTGCCTTTAGGAGTTGCTGCTTGTGTTTCATTTTGTTAAGCTTGATTATAATATGTCTTGGAGTCTTTCTTTTGAGATCTATATTGGGTGGCATACGATATGCATCTGAGATGTCTATATTCTCTTCCTTCATGATTTCTGGGAAGTTTTCTTTCAGCAGCTCAGCAACAATACTCTCTGTGTTCTCAGATGTCTCACCATGTTCCGGGACTCCAATTAATCGAAGGTTGTTCCTCTTAATACAGTCCCACATGCTTCTTAGTGTTTCTTCATTTTTCTTGTTTCTTTTTTCTGATTTCTGCTCATAGACACTTGCATCAGTAGCTCTCTCTTCCAAGTCAGAAATTCTTTTTTCCATTTGTTCCATTCTGTTTTCTTGGGTTTGCATGGAAGTTTCTATGTCTTTGATTTTGTTCTTGATCTGTTGGATTTCAGAGTACTGGTGTTCCATCAGATCGAACAACTTGCTTAATTTTTCATTCTGTTTTGTTGCATTTTGTATAAGGTCTAGAAGGGCTCTGCATATAATCATTTTGTATTCACTTCCTGATGCTTTCATAAAAGTTTCTTCATCTGGAAAACTCCTTGGTTGCTTTGTTTGGGAGCCTTCTGAAGCCATCAGTGATTGCTTGTATGCCACAATTGTCTGTTGCTTTTTGGGTCCCATGTGGGCATATGGAGGCTGGAAGAGGTACTGTGAGGATGGATTGCAAATGTTTCTCTAGGCTGTCTTCAAATGTAAAGCAAAAGGTATCTGACCAGTTCACAAGTCATTTAGGTTTTCAGGTGTAGAGGTCCCTCTTCTCATTTGACAAAGTAAGTCCCGCTATATCCAACCCCAGATGATAACAAACTAGTTCAGAATACAGCAATGCTAGTGCCCTGGTGGCCTCTGCTGACAGGGCCTAACCTTAGCCAACACTGTGTCGAGTACTGGTTTTGTGATAGAAAAGCGCTCTCCTGTGTGCAGGCTCTGGCTCCCAAGCTAAGAATTAGGTCCAGCTGCGGCCACCATATCCAGGATGGCGTCTTCCACACAGGCAGCAGGCAGAGGGGCTAAAGGTGCTGAATTGTAGTGATTCCTCTGATTCTGTTGCCGGGCTCCCAACGTAAGCAGCACTGTGCAAAATCACTACTTTTCTGTCGGAGAAGCGCTGTCCCGTTTGCAGGCGCTGGCTCCCAGGCTAAGAACGAGGTCCCGCGAAAATCTCAGTACCAACATGGCGTCCCGCACCCTGACCACGGAGCTCCGCCCAAACCCCGCTGAGGCAGCTACAAAAGGAAAGGCCCAAAGTGGCTAGATTAACAGAGTCCCAAGCCTGGCTCTCAGAATATGGGAATTTCGCCTGCCTATCCCCCAAGCAGCACGTCTGAATCCAGCGGCCAGGCAAGACCCAGCTCCGTCCACCAGCCGAGACAGAAGAAAATAAAAAGCCAAAATGGCGCGTTTACCTTCCGTCCGTGACAGCCGGGGCTAGCCAGGAGCAGGAGTCAGCGAACGAGAGGAGGTTTTTCGCTGAGTGGTATGAAGTCCCAAATAACAGCTCTGTGCCATGTCCTGAGGCTGATTAGGTGATCAGAAGGCTCTGTTTGATTGTCAGTTCAGGTCTTGGTTTCCAGAGGGATATAAGGAGACGTGTGCTTAGTTTGCCATCTTGACTCTGCCCCCTCAATATTTCTTATAATTTTGGTCTGCTATTTACAAGTCCTCTAAGCTTCTGTTTACCTGCCAAGCCAGCCAAGTGCCGTCGAGTCAGATTCGACTCGTGGCGACCTGAGAACGTCTTGATTTCACTGTCATATTTGAATTGTGTGTTGTGAGTCCTGTATTATGTTTCTTGTTTTGATCTGTAGTATTGTTAGTGTGCTTTGTACCTACCCCCTTTTTTCCTGTTAATGGTCTACGTTTAAACCATTCTTTAACTTATGTATAGCTCCTTAACTTACTCTCCATCTGAAAGGCTATACATAGTGTAATATATCCCTCTTGGTTGGAAATTTTTCTCCTTCAGAATTTTGTGTGTGTCATTCCACTGCTTTCTTGCCAACATGATTTCTGCCAAGAAGTCAGAGGACAGCCTACAAGACATCATTTTGTACTTTAGTTTTTTTTCTTTATTATGACTGAGTGAAAATGTACATTCCCATATAAATTTACATGCCCACCCATATGCTGCTTCCACTGCTCTCCTGCCTGTTGTCACTGCCTGGTGACAGCACATTATTCCTCTCTGCTCCATACATGTCTCATCTTCCCAACAGTTTCCTTTCCCCTGCTCTCCACCCTCTGCCCTTACTGCAGCCAGAGGTCAGCAGGATGGTATCCTATAGATACATAGAACCATAAAGTGCATCCAATATATGTTCACTCTGCATTGTCGAGCCCAATCCATTTGTGTCTGAAGAGTAGACCTTCATTATGATTTATGGGCAAGGGCAGCATCACAGCCAGGGGCCATGCTCCCAAGGGAATCCTGAAGATGATGGACCATAAACTGTGGTCTTTTGGTGGAGATCTTAGGGTGCACCCCTTTTGATTCTTGTATTACCAGTGAGACTCAACTTAGTGAGCTCCATTGTGGCTATCACTGGTGGTGGCCAGGCACCATCCACTTCTTCTGGTCCCAAATCTATGTAGGCACCCAGTCATGTTGGTCTCTACCTTCTGGATTGTCTTTGCCCCATGTCATTTTGGTCCTAAGTGAGCATCCGTTCGTGCTGAGTTGTGATCATTTTCTGTGCCCTCGGATGGCAGCTAGGCAGATTTTAAGAGCCTAGATGCGACTCACCAGTGTTGGGTGCAGAGAGCCCACTTAGCAATAATGCTAGTTGAGCCAATTGGCTTTGATTTCACCTAAGAGCATGGTCCCCTGCGCCCTGCCCCAGCTACTCTGACCTTGAAATATTGGACTTAGATGAAAGGAGTATTCAAGTTATGCTGAAGTCCACTTAAATTGTTCTTGTTTCTAATGTGTGCTGTCACCAATTTCACCCAACCAAATTTCTAACAACTATCTAATCTAAACCTTCCTCCCCTCATCCTCCCTCCTTTGCCTCCCTTGCAGCTCTCAAAGAGTCCTTTCTTCTATGCATTAGTCTGTTTTTGAGTTTTTGTCGTAGGGGTCTCATACAATATTTGTCCTTTTGTCGCTGACTACTTTCACTCAACATAATGTCTTCCAGTTGAAACTAGGTTATGAGGTGTTTCCTGGAATCATCGTTGTTCTCTATCATTGCATAGTGCTCCATTGAGTATATATACGACAGTTTACCTATCCATTCCTCTGTTGTTGGGCATCTGGGTTGATTCCATCTTTTTGCTATCGTGGACTGTGCTGCGATAAACATTCTTGTGCATGTATCCGTTGGTGTGAATGGCCTTGATTCTGTAGGGTATATTCCAAGTAGTGGCGTTACTGGGTCAAAGGGTATATCTATATCCATTTTTTTAAGGAAGCGCCAGATTGCTTTCCAAAGAGGCTGGACCATTTTGCAACACCACCAACAGTGTAGGAGAGTTCCACTTTCTCCAAAGCCTCTGCAGCATTTGTTGTTTTGTGTTTTTTGGATCATGGCCAACCTTGTTGAGGTGAGATGGTATCTCACTGTAGCGTTGATTTGAATTTCTTTAATAACTAAAGATCATGAACATGTCCTCATGTGTTTTTTGGCTGTCTAGATCTCCTCTTTAGAGAAATGTCTGTCCATCTCCTTTGCCCATTGCTTAATTGGACGATTTGTTTTCTTCTTATTGATATTTTGTAGTATCTTGTAGATTATGGAGATGAGGTGTCAGTCTGATACAGAGTTGCCAAATATTTTTTCCCATTCTGTGGGTGGTCTTTTAACTCTTGTGATAAAGTCTTTGAATGAGCAAAAGTGTTTGATTCTTAGTGGTTCCCATTTATCTACTTTCTCTTTTGTTGATTGTGGTTTGTTTGACAGATTTTGAAGTCTGTCTACATTGCATACTAAAACTTCCATTGCTGTTCCTACTTTTTCTTGGAAGAGCTTTGTCATTTTAGTTTTGACATTTAGGTCTTTTATCCAATTTGAGTTGGTTTTTGTATGAGGTATAAGATTGGGATCTTGTTTCAATTTATTGCAGGGGCTGATTCTGCAGCCACTGTTTTGTGGCTCAAAGAACGGAGGTTTAAGGGTGCTGCCACATTTGGCTGCCAACTGCAGATACCTTCTCTAGGTACTGTTTAAAAAAAACAGAGTTTACACTGGGAAAGGCACTGTCCAGACAGGCACTGTTGCTCAGCATGGAATCTAGCCCTTAGTCAGGCCCTCAGGCGTGACTGACTCCACTTCTCAGCTGACTTGCCTTAGCCACCACCTCTGTGATGAGCCAGCTGTATCTATGGTGCAGGTCAGACGAGAGGGGGTAAGGGCACTGGCACTCTCAGTTGCAAGCTGCTGCTGGATTCTCTAGATGTGACTGTCCCTAGCACAGCCTGTCTGCTGCCAAAGGCACCATTTACCTTGCACTGCAGGCAGACACAGCCAGGCTTTCAGGTTTGGCAGTCACAGTTCCAATCTCCTGGTTAACAAAACCAGCATCTGTACCTGCAAGCCTCTCAGCTGCTGCTTCTGTAGAGGCAGGACTCACTAACCTGCTGTCTCGCCTCCAGCAAAGATTGTTTTCCATTTCCTGTTGCCCAGTCTGATCTCACAACCCTATGCTTGATCTTTAGGCTCCCAGAATGTCCACACTGCTCCATTCAATTATTTTTGTAGGCCTTAGCTCTCAGTGGGAATTCAGGTAATGTGTGACTAGTCTGCCATCTTGGTTTTGCCCTCAATTGTCTTTTATGTATTTTGAAGCCTTGTTGTTGGGTGTGTAGATATTTAATATGGTTATGCTTTCCTGATGTATTGACCATTTAATCATTGTATAGTGATCTTCCTTTTCATTTCAGCATTTTACACTGAAGTCTGTTTTATCAGAGATTAATATTACCACTCCTGCTCTTTTTTGAATGTTTCTTATGTGGTATGTATTTTTCCATCCATTGAGTTTGTTTTTCTAATTTTAAGGGACGTCTCTTGTAAGCAGCATATAGATGGATGGCATTTTTTAATGCATTCTGCCACTCGCTGTCTCTTTATTGTTGCATTTAACCCTTTCAGAGATTGAATTGTGTTTCACAAAAATGCATGTATCATTTTGGCAAGGCCATGATTCCTGGTATTGTGTAATGTTCCTCTACCACTATGATATTAATGAGGGAGAATAGGTGGCAGTTGTGTTGGTGGGACAGTACTCAGTATGTAAGATTGTATTGTGTCTTGAGGCAACTTCCTGAGATAAAAAACAAAGAAGCTAGCTGAGAGGCTAATGGATCTCTTACCATCAAGGAGTTGTACAGGGATCAGTGCATGTCCTTTGGAAAGGACCCACCCATGGTTCCTGTGCCTCAGAAGCTCCCAGTCTAAGGGACGATTGATGACAAGGACCCTTCTCTAGAGCCCAGAGAGAAAAACTTCCCCTGGAGCTGATGCTCTGAATTTGTATTTGTAACTTACTTGTTGTTGTTGTTAGGTGCCATTGAGTTTGTTCCAACCCTTAGGGAACCACAGAATGAAACATTGCCCTGCTTTGTGCCATGTCCACAATCATTTTTATGTTTAAGCCAATTGTTGTGACCACTGTGTCAATCCATCTCGTGGAGGGTCTTCCTCTTTTTCATTGACCCTCCACTCTACCAAGCTTGATGTCCTTCTCCAAGGACTGAACTTTCCTGACAACATGTCCAAAGTATGTAAGATACAGTCTTGCTGTCTTTGCTTTCAAGGAGCACTCTGGTTGTACTTCTTCCAGAACAGATCTGTTTGTTCTTTTGGCAGTCGGTGATGTATTCAACATTCTTTTCCACAACCACAATTCAAAGATATCAATTCTTCATCTGTCTTCTTTGTTCATGGTCCAGATTTTGTGTGCATATGATGTGACTGAAAATACCATGGCTTGGGTCAGGCACATTTTAGTCTTAAGGTGACGTCCTTACTTTTGAATACTTTGAAGAGGTCCTTTGCAGCAGATTTTCCCAATGCAATGTGTCTTTTGATTTCTTGACTGCTGTTTCCATGGGTGTTGATTGTGGACCCAAGGAAAATGAAATCCTTAACAACTTCAATCATTTTTCGATTTATCACGAGCCTCCAGCCTGAACCATGGACTTTACAAGTGCATGAGCATATGCCTTGATGTGAATCTGTCCCTATATATATTTATGGAAACCATGGTTGCATAGTGGTTAAGAGGTACGTCTGCTAACCAGAAGTTCAACAGTTCAAATCTATGAGGCACTGCTTAGAAACCCTAAGGAGTTCTCCTCTGTCTTTAGGGTTGCTATGAGTTGCAATCGACTTGACAGCTACAGGTTTATGTATTTTTTGTTTATATATATTTGTGCATTTTACTAGTTTTACTGCTCTAGAGAACCCTGCCTAAGATATTTGGTACCAAGAGTGGTTCTAGAGAAACAAAATTATAAGGATGCTTTTTCTTTCTTTCTTCTTTTTTTTAATCATGACTGAGTGAAAATGTACATTCCCAAATAAATTTGCTCTCCCTGCCAGGTGATAGCACATTCTTCCTCTATGCTCCATACATGTCTTATCCTCCCAACAATCTCCTGTCCCCTCCTCTCCACCCACTGCCCTTCCTCCAGTAAGAAGTCAGCAGGGTGACATCTTATAGATGCATAGAACCATAAGGTGCACACACGATATGGTTACTCTGTGTCCCCCAGAGTTGACCTCCATTATGATTTATGGACAGGGGCAGGATCACAGTCAGGGGCCATGCTCCCACAACCCTGGACCATGAATTGCAGTCTTTTAGTGGAGATCTCAGAGTGTACACCTTTTTATTCTTGTGTTGCCGGTGAGATTCAACTTAGTGAGCTCCGTTGCGGCTATCACTGATGGTGGCAGGGCACCATCTGATTCTTACAGTTAGAAGTCAATGTAGTTATCCACTCACGTAGGTCTCTCTGTCTTCTGGGTTATTTTTGTCCCGTATTCTTTTGGTCCTTGGTGATCATCTGCTCCTTGAGTTGGGACCATTTGCTGTACCCTCAGATGGCAACTTGGCAGCTTGGCTGCTTTTAAGAACCCACCTGCCACTCACCAATGTGGGGTGCAGTGGGCTCTCTTAGAAAAGTGCTAGTTGTGCCAATTGGCCTGGATTTCCCCTGAGAGCATGGTTCCCAGGCCCCCCACCCCAACTACTCTGTACTTGCAATATTGGGTTATGATGGGAAGAATAATCATGTTATGTTGAAGTCCAGTTAAAATTGATCTTCTTTCTAATGGCTGTTGTCACAGATTTCACCCAACCAAATTTCTGTCAACTGTCTAATCTAAAACCTCCCCCCTCGCACTCCTCCCTCCCACTCTTGCAGCTGTCAAAGAGTCTTCTTCTATGCATGATTCTGTTTTTAAGTTCTTGTCATAGGGGTCTCATACAATATTTGTCCTTCTGTCACTGACTATTTTCACTCAACATAATGTCCTCCACTTGAAACCAGGTTATGAGGTGTTTCCTAAAATCCTTGTTCTTTGTCATTCAATAATGTCCCACTGAGTATACATACCATAGTTTAACTATCCATTCCTCTGTTGTTGGGTATCTGGATTGATTCCATCTTTTTGCTGTTGTGGCCTGTGCTGTGATGAACATTTGTGTGCATTATCAGTTGGTGTGAATGGCCTTGATTCTGTAGGATGTATTCCAAGCAGTGGAATTACTGGGTCAAATGGTATATCTACATCTAACTTTTTAAGGAAGCACCAGATTGCTTTCCAAAGAGGTTGCACCATTTTGCAATCCCACCAACAGAGTAGGAATGTTCCAATCTCTCCACAGCCTCTCCAGCATTTGTTGCTTTATGTTTTTTGGATCATGGCTAACCTTGTTGGGGTGAGATGGTATCTCACTGTCGTTTTGATTTGAATTTCTTTAATAGCTAATGATCATGAGCATGTCTGCATATGTGTTTTGTCTGCCTGGATCTCCTCTTTAGAGAAGTGTCTGTCCATCTCCTTTGCCCATTGCTTAATTGGATGATTTATCTCTTTCTTATTAATATTTGGTAGTACTTCATAGATTATGGAGATCAGGCATCCATCTAACATATAGTTTGACAAACATTTTCCCTCATTCTTTAGGTGGCCTTTTAGTTCTATTAAATAAAGTCTTCGGATGAGCAAAAGTGTTTGATTCTTAGTTGTTCCCATTTATCTATTTTCTCTTCTTTTGTTTGTGGTTTGTTTGACAGATTTTGAAGTCCGACTCGACAGCACTTGGCTTGGCTTGGCTATGTTATGTATTAAAACTTCCATTGTTATTTCTACTTTTTCTTGGATGAGCTTTATTCTTTTAGATGTGATATTTAGGTCTTTTATCCACTTTCAGTTGGTTTTTGTATAAGGTGTAAGAGATGGGTCTTGTTTCAGTTTATTGCAGATGGATATCCAATTTTGCCAGCACCATTTGTTGAAAAGATTGTTTTTACCCTGGTTTAATGTCTTAGGGTCTTTGTGGAATATCAACTGTTCATAGGAAGATGGTGTCATATCTGGGATCTCAGTTCTGTTCCATTGATCTGTCTCTTTTTGTACCAGTATCAGGCTGTTTTGACTACTGCGACAGTGTAATACATTCTAAAGTTGGGTAGTGAGAGTCCTCCCACTGTGTTCTTCTTCTTCAGGAGTGCTTTCCTTACCTGGGGTTTCTTCCCTTTACAAACAAAGTTGGTAATTTGTTTCTTTATTTCATTAAAAAGTGTCACTGGAGTTTGTATTGGGATTGCATTATATAAGTAGGTTGCTTTGGACAAAACAGGCATTTTCACAAGGTTAAGTCTTGTTATCCATGAGCAGGGTAGGTTTCTAAATTTATGTAAGTCTCTCTTAGTTTCTTGTAGTAAGGACTTGTAGTTCTCTTTGTAAAGGTCTATTATTTCTCTGGTTAGATTTATATCTAGGTACTTTATCTTCTTAGGGGATGTAGTAAATGGAATTGATTTAGTGATTTCTTCCTTAATAGTCTCGTTGTTGGTATAAAACAATCCTACTGATTTACTTATCTTTATCTTGTATCCTGAGACTTTGCTGAACTCTTCTATCAGTTTGAGAAGTTTACTTATGAATTCTTTAGGGTTTCCTGCATGTAAAATCATATCATCTTGAAATAGGGTGATTTTTACTTCTTTGCCAGTGCAGATGCCCTTTATTTCTTGGTCTTGTCTAATTGCTCTGGCTAGAATTTCTACTATAAAGTTGAATAGGAGACGTGAGAGTGGATATCCTTGTCTAGTTCCTGTTCTCAGGGGGGGGGTGGTTTCAGTCTCTCCATTCAGGATGACGTAGGAAGTTGGTTTTGTATAAATGGCCCTTCTTGCATTGAGGAATTTGCCTTTTATTCCTATTTTGCTGAGAGTCTTTAGCATGAATGGGTGTTCGACTTTATTAAATGCCTTTTCTGCATCAGTAGACAAAATCAGGTGATTCTTGTCTTTTGTGTTGTTTATGCCGTTGATCACATTAATTGTTTTTCTGATGTTGAACCAGCCTTGCATTCCATGTATGAATCCAACTTGGTTGTGGTGGATTATTTTTTTGATATGTTGTTATATTGTGTTTACAAGGATTTTGTTGACGATTTTTGCATCTACATTCATGAGTGATATTGGTCTCTAGTTCTCCTTTTTTGTTGGGTCTTTACCTGGCTTTGGTACCAGGGCTGTGCTGGCTTCATGGGATCAATTTAGGAGTATTCCATCCCTTTCTATACTGTGAAATAATTTCAGTAGTACTGGAGATAACTCTTCTCTAAAAGCTTGGTAGAATTCTGTGGTGAAGCCATCTGGACCAGGGCTTCTTTTGGTTGGTAGTTTTTGGATTACTTTTCAATCTTTTCCTTTGTGATGGATTTGTTCAGTTGTTTTTCTTCACCTTGTGATAATTTTGCTATGTGATATGAATCAAGGAATTTGTCCATTACCTCTAGGTTTCCAAATTTCTTAGAGTACAGTCTTTCATAGTATTCTGTTTTATATTTTTTATTTCTGTTGGATCTGTTATGACAACTCCCTTCTCATTTCTTATTTGGGTTATTTGTTTCCTTTCCTGTTTTTCTTTAGTAAGTTTAGCTAGTGATTTGTCAATCTTTTCAAAAAAACCAGCTTTTGGTTTTTTCAACTTTTTCAATTGTTCTTCCATTCTCTAGTTTATTTAGTTCTGCTCTAATCTTTATGATCTGTTTTCTTCTGGTGCCTGAGGGGTTCTTCTGTTTTTCTCTCTCTACTTGTTCAAGCTGTAGGGTTAATTCTTTGATTTGGTTCCTTTCTTCCTTCCAGATGTGTGCATTTATGGAGAGAAACTGACCTCTGAGCACTGCTTTGGTGGTATCTCATAGGATACTTCTGGTAGGAAGTATTTTTATTCTCACTGGAATCCATGAATTTCTTTATTTCATCCTTGATTTCTTGTATCACCCATGGTTTTTTGAGCAAGATGTTGTTCAGTTTCTGTGAGTTCCACTATGTTTTCCTTGCTGTTGATTTTGAATTTTGTGGCTTTATCATCTGAGAAGATGTCTTGCATTAATTCAATGGTATGGATTTTGTTGAGAATTTCTTTATGTCCTAACACATGGTCAGTTCTGGAGAACGTTCCATGTGCACTGGAGAAGAAGGTGTAGTTGTCCGCTGATGGGTACACAGTTCTGTGTATGTCAGTGAGGTCTAATAGTTTAATTGTGGAAATAAGGTCTTCTGTGTCTTTATTGAACTTTATTCTAGACGATCTGTCCAATATTGAGAGTGGAGTGTTGAAGTCTCCCACTGTTATTGTGGAGTGATGGATCTCATTTTTGAGTGTAGTCAGTGTTTCTTTGACGTATTTAGGTGCTGTAGTATCAGGTGCAGAAATATTTAATATTGTTAAGTCCTGTTTGTGTATTGAACTTTTCAGCAATAGTGTCTGTCCTTGTCCATGATTGTGGATTTTACATTAAAATCTATTTTATCTGAGAGTAGAATTGCCACACATGCTCTTCTTTGTTCATTGATAACTTGATAGATATTCTTCCACTCTTTAAATTTCAGTTTGTTCCTATCTTTAAGTCTAAGGTGAATTTCTTGTAGGCAATAGATGGACGAGTCGTGTCTTTTCATTCATGATGTCACTCAATGGCTCTTTTACTGGAGTTTTCAGTCCATTCACATTCAGTGTGAGTATTGATAGATATGTGTTCAGTGCTGCCATTGTGCTATGTTTATTTTTGTGTTGATGTTTACTCTGTTGTCTTTATTACTCTGTTCTGGGACATTCTTCTTTGTGAGTTGATTTTTCAGCTTTTTCAGGGTTGGTTTCATGTTTGTTGAGATGCCTGTATTACGTCTTTTGCTTTGATATAGTACATCTTTATTTGCTTTATGGCTGTCCCTATGATCCCCCTTAAGAAACTTTGTATAAATAAAATTTAATTTACTACCTTTCTTATCAACTTCCTCTCCATCTCGAAGGACTATAAATGATTTTTAATAATGCTGACATCATAATTTTCATGATATGATCACTGAATTATTTCTTTCACTATTATAACTTTGATTGAGCTTGGAGCCTTCTCTAACTGAGTAGGATTCTGGGAGATGTGTCCTATATTTTCTTCTAAAATATAAAGTTAGTGGTTTTGTTTTTCTAAGCCAAGAGATTCTTTCAGTATTTCCTGTAGCTTTGGTTTGGTTTTTAGAAAGTCTCTGAGTTACTGTTCATCTGTGAATGTCTTAATTTCATTTTCATATTTGATAGTTTTGCAAGATATATAATTCTTGGTTGGAAGTTCTTCTCCTTCAAGGCTTTGAATGTGTCATGCCACTGTCTGTGCCAGCATTGTTTCTGTTGAGAAATCTGACAAAAGCCTACAAGGTTTCCTTCTGAATGTTAGCTTTGCTTTGGGTCTTGCTGCCTTTAAGAGTTTCTGCTTATGTTTCATTTTGTTAAGCTTAATTATAATATGTCTTGGAGTCTTTCTTTTGAGATCTATATTGGGTGGTGTTCGATATGTATCTTGGATATCTATATTCTCTTCCTCCAGAATTTCTGGAAAGTTTTCTGTCACCAGCTTAGCAACAATACTCTATTGTTCTCAGGTGTCTTACCCTGTTCAGGAACTCCAATTAATCATAGATTGTTCCACTTAATAGAGTCTCTCATGCTTCTTCATTTTTCTTGTTTGTTTTTTCTGATTTCTCCTCATAGATGCTGGAGTCAGTAGTTTTGTTTTCCAAACAAGAATGTCTGTTTTCCATTTGCTGTATTTTGTTTTCTTGGCTTTGAATTGAATTTTCTATGTCTTTGATTTTGTTCTTGATCTGCTAGATTTCAGAATACTGGTGTTCCATTTGACAGAACAGCTTGCTTAATTTTCATTTTGCTCTGCTGCATTTTAAGGTCATATAAGGTCTAGGAGGGCTGTGTATGTAATCCTTTTGTATTAACCTTCCAATAATTTCAGAGACACTTCTTCATTTGGGAAGTTGTGAATTGCTTTCTTTTGGGGGCCTTCTGAAGCCAGGAGTGATTTCTTGGTTATGATTTTCTCCAGAGTTTGTTGCTTTTGGGGCATCATGTGGGTCAATAGAGGCTGGGAGAGATGTTGTGAGGATGCACCATAGTTGTTTCTCTAGGCCATCTTAAAATTAGAGGTAAAAAGTATCTAAGAACTTCTAAGGTCAGTCAGATTTTCAGTTGTATAGGTCCCTCCTCCCAGATGGAAAGTAAGCACCTCCATATCAAACCCCAGATGTTATAAACTGGCTGAAAATACAGAAAGGCTACTACCCTGCTGGCCTCTGCTCTCGGGCCCCAGCTGTAGGTGACACTGTATAGAATACTGCTTTTCTGCAGGAAAAGTGCTCTCCTCCAAGCAGGCCCTGCCTCACAGCCCAGGAATTAGGTCCATCTGAGGCTTTTGTATGGGCATATCCAACTCCCAGTGGAACAAGATTGTGTCCTGCACAAGCTCACCACCTGGCTGGTCCAGGCTATTCTGTGTTCGAGGCAGAAAGAGAGGCCAAATGTTCCACGATGCCCAGAGTCCACAACCTCTGTTGCTGGACCCCAGCTGTAGGTGACACTGTGTAAAATATCACTTTTCTGTGGGAAAACACTCACCCCTGGGCAGGTGTTATCTCCCAGCCTAGGAACTAAGTCCAGCTGCAGCCTCCAGATTGGTGTATCCACCTCCCAATGGATCAAGGCGGCATCCCGCACAAGCTCGCCTCCTGCCTCAGTACCAGCTACTATACGGTGGAGATGGAAAGAGAAGGCCAAAATGAAGGCCAAATGGAAAGAGAGACCCAAAGTGCCGAGATGCACAGAGTCCAAAGCTCTCCTGATATGGCAATTTCGGTTGCCAATCCCACCAACAGTGTGTCTGAGGTTAGTGGCTATTCAGGTCCCAGCTCCACCCTCTGGCTAAGACAGAGAAAAAAAAATTAAAATGAGTTACCTTCGGTTTCTGGAAGCCTGCACTCACCAAGAGTAGGGTCAGCAAAAGAAAGGAGGCTTTGCTTTCAGTGGTATGAAGTCTAAATTAGCATCCCTAGGCCACATCCTAGGGCTCACTAGGTATCCAGAAGGCTCCGTTTAATTATCAATTCAGGTCTTGGTTTCCTAGGGCTCACCTAGGTGTCCAGAAGGCTCCATTTAATTATCAGTTCAGGTCTTGGTTTCCAGAGGGATTTTTGGAGATGTGTGCTTAATCCACCACATTGACTCTGCCCACCAGGATGCTTTTTCTTTTTCTTTTTTTTTATTTAACATGACTGAATGAAAATGTACATTCCCGTGTAAATTTACATGCCCACCTATATGCAGCTTCCACTGCTCTCCCTGTCCAGTGACAGCACACTATTCCTCTCTGCTCCATACATGTCTCATCCTCCCAACAGCCTCCTTTCCCCTCCTCTCCACCCACTCTCCTTCCTCCAGCTAGAGGTCAGCAGGATGATATCCTGTAGATGTATAGAACCATAAAGTGCATCCAATATATGGTCACTCTGCATTGCCAAGTCCAATCCATTCCTCCACAAAAAGTGGACCTTCGTTATAATTTATGGGTAATGGCAGCATCAGGGCCGGGAGCCATGCTCTCAGGGGTGCCCACAAACTGCTGGACTATCAATTGAGGTCTTTCAGTGGAGATCTCAGGATGCACCCCTTTTTATTCTTGTGTTGCCAGTGAGACTCCTCTCTGTGAGCTCCATCATGGCTATCACTGGTGGTGGCCGGGCACCATCCAGTTCTTCCGGTCCCAAGTTGATATAGGCACCCACTCAGGATCCTAGTCTATTAGTAAAGAGGGCTCTGCTAATATACGGCCTGAGATGGCAATAGAAATATGCAAAGTATCACCACCAACAGATTAAGTATTGGTGAAAGGCAAAATACATAATATTAATCTCTCCTCCTGCCTTTCCCAAAGAAATTCACGACATTTTATGAGAATGGTTGTTCATTGAGGTAAAGAAAAGAATTAGACTTTTTGAGGATTATTGGGTAGTGTCTCTGAATTAACACTAATTCCAGAAAACCTAAAATACTGTGGCTTAGTAGTGAGAGTGAAGGACATATGGAGGTCAATTTATTAATGGTATCTTACCTCATATCTGTCTCAGAGTAGGTCCATTGGTGCCCTGAACATGTAGTGAACATGTAGTGAAAATCATGTAGTGATTTTCACTGTTCCATAATGCATAGTTGGAAGAGATACACTCAGCAACTGATGAAACCCCCATATTAGATCCCTGAGAAGTGGGGTAAGTGCTCTTATGGTAGGAAAAGCCAGGGGGAAGCTTTTAGAACTGCCTCTACCTAGGGAAACAGTAAACCAAAAGCTGTACTGAATACCTGGAAGCATTGGAGAGATTACTGCCAGCTTCAACGTCTTCAGGGACACAGGGGTGGTAATTCTCACTATATACACATTCATCCCACTTATTTGGCATGTGCAAAACCAGATGAATGTTGGAGAATGACACTGGATTATTGAAAACTTAACCAGGTGGTAACTTTAATCATAGCTGCTATTGCAGATGTAGTTTTATTGCTTGAGCAAATTAATTGATCTCCTCGTACTGATATGTAGTTATTGATCTAGGTAATGCCTTTTTCTTCACACCTGTTTCAAAGGAGCACAAGAAGCAGTTTACCTTCAGCTATGAAGGCCAGCAATATACTTTCAGTCTCTTACCTGAGTGTTGTATCAGCTCTTCAGCTCTATATCTAAGATGCAAGGGCCTTGATTGATGTTCTCTTTCACAAGATATAATGGTGGTCTGTTCTTTGGTCCATAATATGACTTTAGGCTGATTAGGAATTGTAAGGAAGAAATGTCAGTGACTTTGGACTTATGGGTAAAATATTTGCATATTAGATGGTAGAAAATCAATCCAACAAAAATTCAGGAGTCTTTCACCTCAGTGAAATTTCTAGGCCTCTAGTGGCATAATGGGTTAAGTGCTACGTCTGCTAACCAAGAAGTCAGCAGTTCAAATCTGCCAGGTGCTCCTTGGAGACTCTATGGCCAGTTTTACTCTGATCTCTAGGGCCACTATGAGTCAGACTCAACGACAGTGGATTGAGTGATATGGGTCATATCAAAATGTTCTTTCTAAAGTGTAGTATAATTTATTGCATCTGGTGCCTTCCACAACTGAAAAGGAGGCACAATGCCTGGTTGGCCTCTTTGGATTTTGGAAGCAACACAGTTCTCATCTGGGCCTGCTACTCTGACTTAATTATCCAGTGTTTTGAAAAGTTGCTAGTTTTGAGTGGGGTCCAGAATAAGAAAAGGAGCTGCAATAGATTCAGGCTGCTTTGTACGCTGCTCTACTGCTTGAGCCACATGATCTGGCTGATTCAGTGGTGCCTGAAGTGTCAGTAGCAGGTGGATATGAAGTTTGGAGTTTTTGGCATTCCCGTGTTGATGAATGACAGAGTAGACCCTTAGGATTTTGGAGCAAAACCTGCTGTTCTTTACCCTTTTCAGAAAGAACTTTTGGCTTGTTATCGGTCCTTAATACAGACTGAGTCCTTAACCCTGGGACAGTGAGTCACCTGGGTATCTATTGTCTGACCCACAGAGCCATAAACTTGGATATGCACAGCAATACTCCATTATTATTCCATGACAGAGATTGGTCCCAAGCAGGACCTGAATGGACAAGTAAGTTGCATGAGGAAGTCGACCAAGTGCCTGTGGTCTCTACTCTTGTCACATTAGCTGCCATCTCCCAGTCTGGACGTATGGCCTCATGGGGAGTTCCGTATGATCAGTTGACTGGGGAAGAGAACAGTCATGCCTTGTTTACAGATGATTCTATGCAATATACAGGAAGCCCTTAAAAGTGGATAATAACAGTACTACAACTCATTTCGGGGACCTCCCAGAAGGACAGTGATAAAGAGAAATCCTGAAAATAGGGAGGACTTCTAGTGGTGCACCTGGTCATTCTTTCTGCTTGGAAGGGTAAATGGACAGATGTGTGTTTGTCTACTGATTCATGGGCTGTGGCCAATGGTTTGGCTAGCTGGTCAGGGACTTGGAAGGAACAAGAGCTGAAAATCAGAGACAAGGAAGTATGCGGAAGAGGTATGTGTACAGACCTCTCCAAACAGGCTAAAGAAGTGAAAATATTTGTTTCTTGTGAATGCTCACCAAAGGGGTGACCTCTTCAGAGAAGGATTTTAACAAATCGGTAGGATGGCATGTTCTGTTGAAACCAGTCATCCTGTTTCCCTAATTGCTCTGACTGTTGCCCATTGTGCTGAGTAACAAAGCAGCTGTGCTGGCAGGGATGGAGTGATGCATAGGCTCAGCAACATGGACTTCCACTCACTAAATCTGACTTGGTTATCATCACTGCTGTGTCCAGTCTGCCGAGAGCAGAGATGAACACTAAACCCCTCATGTGGCACCATTCCTCGAAGTGATCAACCAGCAGCCTGCTGGAAGTTTGATCAATTGGACCACTTCCATCATGGAAAGGGCAGCATTTTGTTCTTAGTGGAATATGCATTTATTTACTCTGGCTATGGATTTCCCACCCCTGCACACAATGCTTTGCCACAACTACTATTTGTGGACTTAGAGAATAGCTTATCTGCCATCATAATATCTCATACAACATCACCTTGGATCAGAAGACTCACTTCACAGCAAATGAACTATAGCAGTGAGCCCATGCTCCTGGAATCTGCTGGTTGTAGCCATGTACCCCTTCATCCCTGAAAAAAAACTGGCTTGATAGCATGATGGCACAGCCTTCTAAAGGCACAATTATGGTCCTAGCTAGGTGACAATATTTTGCAGGTTTGGATATCGTTCTCCAGGAAGCTGTATATACCTTAAACCAGCATCCAATATATGGTGCTATTTCACCCATAGCAAGGATTCATAGGTCCAGAAATCTCCATTACCATGACTGCTTTTGTAAGTTGGTACTGCTCCAACAGAAAATACCACGAGTGGAAGGCTTCATAAAGAGAAACTTTTATTGTCAGTGTCTGGTAAGCCATAAATCCATTAATAAGTTATAAGTCCACTCAGTAAAAGAAGTTATTACAGTCCAGTAGGCTAAGTTCAAATTCAATGAGGGCATCTTGGCACAAGAACCTTAGGTCCAAAGGACGTGCTCTGCTCTTGATTGCTGCTTTCCTGGTGGTGTTCGGTTCCCAACTTCTGCTCACTTCTCTCCCTTATATCCCACAAGCATGTAACTTGAGTCCTGCCTCACCAACACAACTGCTGCTAATCAGCATCACGGAGGCAACATTCCCAACACATAGAAGGAATGGCACTATACTGGGTCTCATAGCCAAGTCAAATCAACACATACATTTTGGGGGGGACACAATTCAATCCATGACAGTGATCCACTCACAAATTTTTGCTTTCTGACCCTGTGACTGACCTTATCATCTATAGGTCTAGGTTTCTTATATCCAAAGGTAGATGTGATGACACAGGATCTTAAGTGTCAGCTTGCCTGGGTCATGATTTTCAGTGTTTTGGCAGTTGTATAGTGTGATCACTTTCTTGTTGAGACTTGATACATGATCACATTTATGGTGGGATCTCTTGTGAATAGCTAGTCAATTGAAGGAGAGTTTTATAGGTGCGTGGTGAGCATCAAGTATGAGTAGTCATTCAGGCTGAGGTCAAGGGCTTTTGCTCAGTCTGGATCCTGCAGCTGACCCCTTTCTATATGCCCTCTAATTCTTTGAACTTGAGCTAACAGTTTACCTATGGCATTGCCTGCCAATCTTGGAATTTGCTGATCACATACAACATGTGAGCCACAACCCTGCTCTCCAGCCTGCCGATCTTGAGTTTGCCAGTCCTGTGGCTGTGTGAATCAGGAGAAGCCTCTTTCCTGACCTATAGACTTGGGAGTTTATAACCTCTACAATTGTGTGAACTATTTCCTTGGTATAAATCTCTCTATATTTATATGATTTACTAGTTTTGCTTCTCCGGAGAACACAGCCTAAGACAGGGAGGAATGCTTCTTCCTTGAGACACATTACTGATTCAGCTGATCTGGAAGTTAAGAAAAGCACTTGGTCTGTTTAGTCTCCAGATGCCTATGGATCACCAGGCAAAGAAGGGAGTTACCAGATTGGCTGGTATGATAGATCCTGATTATCAAAAGGTATTCAGATTGATACTACACAGTGGAGGTAAAGAAGAGTATGTTAGGAATGCAGATCCTTTAGGGTATCTCTTAGTACCATTATCTACGATTAAAGTCAGTAGAAAACTGCAGCAACCCAATTCTGACATGACTACAAGTGCCGCCCTTCAGGAATGAAGATTTGAATTACCACTCTAGGCACAGAACCACAACTAGCTGAGGTGCTTGCTGAGGGCAAAGGGAGTATGGAATGGGTGGTGGAAGAATTTAGTTTTAAATTCCAGTTACAACCATGTGACCAGTTGCAGAATGTGAACTGTAATTGTTATGAATATTTCTGACTTTTGTGTGTTCATCAAAGATTTTCATAAGATGTAAACAGGATTAGTGCATATTCAGTTTGTATGTGTGTTTGTTTTATCATGTTAGGAATAAGTATGACTTTACACTATTTATTTATAGACTATCATTTAGGGAGATTATGTACAGGTACAGAGTTGGCAAGGGGTGAACTTTGATTGCTAAGGTTGTGTGTCAACATGACTGGGCCATGATTTTCAATGGTTTGGCAATTATTATATAGTTCAGCAGTCATGTGATGATGTCATCACTTCCAAGGTGAGATTTGATATAATGTGATCATCTCTATGATGAATTTGGTAGAGTAGCCGGTTTGTTGAAAGAGAGTTTACTAGGGGATGTGGGCTGGATTGAATGTAAACACATTTTCTGTCAAGGCTTGTAGACTTTTTCTTACTCTGGATCCTGCATGTGGCTCCTGTTTATTTGACCTGTGGTTCTTGGTACATGAGCTAGCAGCTTACCTGCTGTTGATCTTGGGATTCACCAGTCTTCTTAGCCTGTGAGCAAGAGTCCTGCTGTCTGACCTGCTGATCTCATGTGCATCACCCCCTGTGGGTACATGACTCAGTAGAACCCTCCACCTTGACTAACGAACTTGGGAGGTTTCAGCCTCTACAATTTTGTGTGCCATTTCTTTGATATAATTCTCTCTGTATATGTATTTATATGCTTTAGTGGTTTTGTTTCTCTAGAAAACCCAGATTAGGACAATTATGTATTCATTTAACAAGCATTAATTTAACATCTATGGTATGCTAGTTGGAAACCCTGGTGGTGTAGTGGTTAAATGCTATGTCCAGGTGCTCCTTGGAAACTGTGGGGCAGTTCTACTCTAACCTGTAAAGTCTCCATGAATTGGAATCAACTTGACAGCAGTGAGTTTGGCTTCATTTTGGTATGCTAGCTTGGTGCTCCAGTAGCTTAGTGGTTAAGAGCTCAGGCTGCTAACCAAAAGGTCAGATTTTCAAGTCTACCAGCTGCTCCTTGGAAACCCTGTGAGTCTGTCCTACTCTGTCATATAGGGTTGCTGTGAATCAGAAGTGACTCAGTGGTACACAGCAACAATAATATGCTAGTTTGGAGTCCTTAGAAGTGATACTAATGATGAACAAGGTTGGCTGCAAACCAAATAGCTGGTTGTTCCAGTCTAACTCAGAGGAAAGTTCTGGAAATCTACTTCCAAGGAATCAGTTGTGGAAAATCCTGTGGAGCAGTTGTACCCTGACACACATGAGATTGTCAAAATTTGGAATTGACTCTATAGCAACTAATTTTTGGTTTTATATGCCAGTGATAGCTGTCGTTAGGATAGAGCTACATCCATATAATGACTCTATCATCATGGGTCCTGTCTTCTAATGATAAAAGAAAATGAGATGCATTGTACTGTTTGTTAAAGTATAATCTGGTGAGGGTTAGAATAAACACAGATTTGAATGAAGTTAGCCAGTGTGTTCTGAATATTCAAACCAAGTGGTATACCTTGCTCTGAAGCTAAGACCAGACTACTGTATGCAAGAATAGGGATGAGCCAGGGTGGCAAGAGGTCAGTGAGTTATGGAAAACACTGGTGTTGTCAGAGGGGTAGTCATTGCCACGTTTGGCTTTAGCGGCCACTGTTTAGTGCAGTAATTTTATTCTGATTGAGATGGAACCCTTAGAAAGTGTCCTAGGTACGGAACTACCACCAGTGGATGGCTTAAACAAGAGAAATTTATTTCCTCACAGTAAAGTAGTCCAAAAGCCCAAATTCAGGGTGTCAGCTCCGCGGGAAAGCTGTCTTTGTTGGCTCTAGAGGAAGGTCCTTCTCACCAGTGTGCTTAACCCCTGGTCTAAAGGATGCGTTCTGCTTCTGACATTACCTTCTTGGGGGTATGAGGTTCCCTTGTCTCTCTGATTGCTTCTGTCTTCTGTATCCTGAAAGAAATTGGCTTCAGACACAGTCCAATCTTTATGTTGCGTCCTTCCTCGTTAATGTAACTGCTGCCTATACTCCCAAGTCCCATTAACATCTTAGAGGCAGGATTAATAACACAGAGGAAAACCACATCAGGTAACAAACTGGTGGATAATCATACAATACCAGAAATCATGTCCTAGACAAAATTCAATCCATGACTGAAGGTTCTGAACAAAGGAATGGATGCTCTGATTCATGTGTATCTCTGGCTGCTGTGCTATAGAAACACTGGCACAGGGGTGAGGAAGGAGGTCAAGAATAAAATCAGGGAAATCAGCAGCATGAAGGATGGAGGTAACTTATACTAGCTTAGAAATTGTGAAAGTCAGGTGACACAGATGGACTCCTGATATATTTCAAAGTTATAGCCAAATCAGGATTTGCTGTTGGATTGGATTGTAGGTACTTGACAAAGAGAATAATCAAGGATGACCTTAAAGATTTTATCCTGAGGCATAGGCTACATGGTAATACCGTTAATTAAGATGTAGGAAAATGGGAAGAAACAGTTTTGGTAGAAATAAGTAAAAATGTAAGTACATCTAACCGAATATTGTCTGTATAAATAGTAATGTGTTTTTCTTGGATTTAAAAAGTATAAAAACAAAATAATGAAAAATGGTAGTACATAAATCACTTACCAGTTGATCAGAATTGTATTCTAAAATCCTTTTATTGTTTTAATGAAGTTCTATTGTGTTAGTATGAATGATAAAATTTAGTAAAAGTTGGTAACTTTCAAACTTTTAAAGACGATACAATGGGCAAAAAACAATTATCAAATATATCAGATTGGGTTGGACCAAAAGAGGAAAATGAAGGAGGTTGGAGGTAGGAGTAAGTAATGATTAGAGCAAGTACAAAGTATAAGTTAAACAAAGAATACCAATTCAGATATTTTAGTAATCACAGTACATTCAAAGGGAGTAAACACTCTTTTTAGAAGCTATTGTTGAACTAGTCTTGCTGATTGGGGCTTGAGAATTGATTCTCAGTATGCCATCAGGGTCCCCCGCCACAAAAATACTACTGCCACAGAGTTGATTCTGACTCATAGTGACCCTATAGGGCAGAGGAGAACTGCTCTATAGAGGTCCCTAGGAATGCCTGCTAGATTTGAACTACTGAACTTTTGGTTAGCAGTTGTAGCACTTTACCACTATGCCACTATGATTTCTATCAGGGTCCAAGTGGTCCTAATTTATTTTAAAAATTATTATTATTATTTTATTGTTGTAACATATATATAACATTTGCCAATTCCACATTTTTAAGGTGTTCAGTGTAGTCATATTAATTTTTTAACTGTGTTATGCAACCATTACTCTTAATTGATGTCAAATTTTCCATCACCGTAAATAGAAACTCTTTGCTTCCCAAACAGTGGCTTCTCCACCTCAGTCTCCTGTCCCTGGTAACCACTAATAAACTTTGGTCTCTGTTCACTCGCCTGTTCTTGTTATTTCATACAAGCTATACTGTTGCGAGGCATCTCAGATGCCACAGACCTGTGTGAGGTTCTCACTCCTCATTGGTTAAGAATGAACAGGCAAGGCACAGAGAATCTTTCCCCACAAGCAAAACTTTATTAAAGAGGCTTGAAAGCCAAGACCAGGAGTGTCTACTGGTGTTTACCCCATCTCTGTGAACAGTGGTTCACATAAAAGATTTTGTAAAGAAGTGAGCAGCCCCTACTTGTCTGTCAGTGGGGGCTTGCTTGTTGCTGTGGTGCCAGAAACCATGCTAGTGGTATTTAGGTACCAGCAGAGTCACCCATGGTAGACAGATTTCAGCTGAACATCCAGACTAAGACAAACTAGGAAGAAGGACCAGGAAGTTTACTTTTGAGAAGGATTAGACAGGGAAAACCTTATGAATAGCAGCTGGACATTGTCACTATAACGCCAGAAAATGAGCCCCCCGGGTTGGAAGGCACTCAGAAGGCGACCGGGGAAGAGATGCCCTCCTCAAAGTAGCGTTGGCCTTAATGATGCGGGTGGAGTAAAGCCTTCAGGATCTTTGTTCACTGATGTGGCATGGCTCAAAATGAGAATCAACAACTGCAAACATCCACTAATAAGCAGAAAATGGAATATATGAAGTATGAATCTAGGAAAATTGGAAATTGTCAAAAATGAAATGGAATGTGTAAACATCGATATCCTAGGCATTGGTAAGCTGAAATGGACCAGTACTGGCCATTGTGAATCTGACAATCACATGGTCTACTATGCTGGGAATGAAGACTTGAAGAGGAATGGTATTGCGTTCACTATCAAAAAAAAAAAAAAAAAACATTTTGTGATCTGTCCTGAAGCACAATGCTGTCAGTGATAGGATTAATATCCACATACCTACAAGTAAGGCCAGTTAATATGACTGCTAGTCAAATTTTCACACCAACCACCAAGGCCAAAGATGAAGAGGTTGAAGATTTTTACCAGCTTCTGCAGTTTGAAATTGACTGAACATGCAATCAGGATGCATTGATAATTACTGATGACAGGAATGCAAAAGTTGCAAACAAAGAAGGATCAGTAGTTGGAAAATATGGCCTTGGTAATAGAAATAATACTGGAGATTTCATGATAGAAGTTTGCAAGACTAATGACTACTTCTTTGCAAATACCTTTTTTAACCAACACAAATGGTGACCGAACACATGGACCTCACCAGATGGAATGTACAGGAACCAAATTGAATACATCTGTGGACAAGATGATGGGACAGCTCCATATCAGCAGTCGGAAAAGACCAGGTGCTGACTGCAGCACAGATCATCAATTGCTCATATGCAACTTCAAACTGAAACTGAAGAAAATTAGAACAAGCCCACAAGAGCCAAAGTATGAACTTAAATACGTCCTTTCCGAGTTTAAAGACCATCTCAAGAACAGATTTGATGTGTTGACCACTAATGAGCGAAGACCAGATGAGCTGTGGAATGACATAAAAGACATCATCGATGAAGAGAGCAAGAGGTCATTAAAAAGACAGGAAAGGAAGAAAAGATCGAATTAGATGTCCGAAGAGACTGAAACTTGCTCTTGAAAGTTGAGCAGTTAAACCAAAGAAAGGAATGATGAAGTTAAAGAACCGAACTCAAAGGACACCTTGAGAAGACTGAAGAAAGTGTTATAATGACATGTGCAAAGAACTACAAATAGAAAACCAAAAGGGGAGAGCACGTTCTACCTTTCCCAAGCTGAAAGGACTGAATTAAAAATTCAAGGCTCAAGTGGCAGTGGTGAGTGATTTTATAGGGAAAAGATTATATGACTCAGGGAGCATCAAAAGAAGATGAAAAGAACATATAGACTCATACCAGAAAGAACTGGTCATTCAGCCATTTGAAGAGGTAGCTTATGATCAAGAACCTATGGTATTGAAGGAAGAAGTTGAAGCTGCATTGAAGGCACTGGTGAAAAAATACAGCCCCATGAATTGATGGAGTATCAATTGAGATATTTCAACAAACAGATGCAATGCTTGAAGTGGTCACTCGTCTGTACCAAGAAGTTTCGAGGAGAGCTACCTGGCCACCTGACTCGAAGAGATCCATATTTATGCCCATTCCAAAGAAAGGTGATCCAAATGAATGCGGAAGTTGCTGAACAGTATCACTAACATCACATGGAAGTAAAATTTTGCTGAAGATCATTCAGCAGCCACTGCAATAGTATGTTGGCAGGAACTGCCAGAAATTCAAGCTAGATTCGGGAGAGGATGTGGAATGAGGGATATCATCGCTGATGTCGGATGGATCTTCACTGAAAGTAAAGAATACCAGAAAGATGTTACTTGCATTTCATTGACTAGGCAAAGGCATTTGACTGTGTGGATCATAATAGATTATGGCTAACATTGTGGGAAACGGGAATTCCAGAACACTTAAATGTGCTCTTAAGGAACCTGTATACGGATCTAGAGGCAATTGTGCAAACAGAACAAGGTGACACTGCATGGTTTAAAGTCAGGAAAGGTGTGTGTCAGGGTTGTATCCTTTCACCACACCTTTTTAATCTGTATGCCAAGCAAATAATCTGAGAAGCTGAATTATATAAACAGGAGCAAGGCATCAGGATTGGAGGACGACTCATTAACAACCTGAGTTACTCAGATGATACCACCGTACTTGCTGGAAATGAAGATTTGAGGCACGTACTGATGAAGATCAAGGACCACAGCCTTCAGTATGGGTAGCACCTCAACATCAGGAAAACAGAAATCCTCACAACTGGACCACTAAGCAACACTGTCATAAATGGAGAAAAGATTGATGTTGTCAAGGATTTCATTTTACTTGAGTCCACAATCAAGGCCCATGGAAGGAGCAGTCAAGAAATCAAAAGACAGTTTGCACTGGGAAAATCTGCCCCAAAGGATCTCTTTCAAGTATTCAAAAGTAAAGATGTCACCTTGAAGACTAAGGTGCACCTGACCCAAGCCATGGCATTTTGGGGCGTGTTGTATGCATGTGAAAGCTGGACAATGAACAAAGAAAGCAGAAGAATTGATGCCTTTGAATTGTGGTGATGGAGAAGAATGTTGAATGTATCGTGGACTGTCAAAAGAACAAACAGATCTGTTCTGGAAGAAGTACAACCAGAGTGCTCCTTGGAAGCAAAGATGGGGAGACTGAGTCTTACATACTTCAGACATGTTGTCAGAGTCCCTGGAGAAGAACATCATGCTTGACAGCGTGAAGGGTCAGCAAAAAAGAGGAAGACCCTCAACGGGATGGATTGACAGTGGCCACAATAATGAGCATAAGCACAAAAACAATTGTGCACATGGCGCAAGACCAGGCAGTGTTTCGTTCTATCGTTCTTAGGGTTGCTATGAGTCAGAACTGACTTGACTACACCTAACAACAATGACAACAAAGGATGTGTCTCGTGTTTTATTACTGCCATGGATTGAATTGTGTCCCCTCAAAAATGTTTATGTTGATTTGACTTGGCTATGAGTCCGAGTACGGTGCCATTCCTCCCATGTGTTGTGAATCCTGCCTCTGTGATATTGATGATGGAGAATGAACTGCAGTTGTGTTAGAAAGGCAGGACTCAAGTTACAAGCTTGTGGGATATAAAGGAGAGAAATGAGCAGAGAAAGTTGGAAATCTCATACCATCAAGAGAGCAGCACCAGGAGCAGAGCACGTCCTTTGGACCTGAGGTTCCTGTGTTGAGATGCTGTCCTTGAATTTGGACTCTCGTCCTACAGGACTGTAATGATTTGTCATATTGAATGGACTTGTAAGTCATGAATGGATTTACAGCTTACCGGACTGTGACAATAAAAGTTTCTCTTCATAAAGCCTTCCACTCGTGGTATTTTCTGTTACAGCAGTACCAGGTAACTAAGACAAATACTATTGGAGGTGGAGATTTCCAGGAAGTGACAGGGCTAGGAATATTAGGTTGGGTACATCTCTTTGTAGGAATTGAAGCTGACAGCAAAGGGTTCTGGGAGACACTGACAGGACTTATGGAATGTTGCTCATGGACCGTCCTCTGAGCTCTTGATTCGAGTTCTGACATCAACTTTATGCTTTTGTGCACCTCTACTGGTGCTCACTCCTTGCACCACGGTCAGCCAACTGCCATCAAGTCAGATCCGACTCACGGCGACCCTGGAGCACCACGGCACGTGCTCCTATAATCATCACATTCTGACTCTTCTGAAAAACAGCTTAAGGAAGTTCTTTTTTTTTTTTTTTTTGTATCTGCACTGTATTAGGAAATCCTTGTGGCATTGTTGGTTAAGTGCTGCATCTGCTAACTAAAAGATCCACAGCCCAAATCTGCCAGGGGCTCCTTTGAAACTCTATGGGGCAGTTCTCCTGTGACCTCTAGGGTTGCTATGAGTAAGACTTGACTTGACAGCCATGTGTTCGGTTTGGTTTTGGGTGGTATATAAATCAGTAGTTCTGGTCAGAAAGCCCTCGTTTTGTTTACAACGTAATTATCCTTGAAAGTTTTCAAACTACTGAAAGGGCCTCCTGTGCTTTTCCCGTCTCAATATTATACAGTATTTGTCCTCTGTGATTTAAGTTGTTTCTCACTCAGAAAAATGGTTTCATGGTTCACCCTTACTATAGCATGTATCCATGACTTCAGTTCTCTTTATGGCTGAATAGTATTCCATTGTGTATATGTGCTACATTTTTGTTTACCCGTTAGTCTAGTGATGCACATTTAGGTTATTTCCACCCTTTAAGTATTGTAAATAGTGCTGCAGTGAACATGTACTGTACATGTATCTTGTGTGGGTGCTTTCAAGTCCTTTGGTTATACCCTTAGTTGTGGATGTCCTGGGTCGTATTTTGGAGCCCTCGTGCTGCAGTGGTTGAGAATTCAGGCTGCTGATCAAAAGTCAATAGCTCAAATCCACCAGCTGTTCATTAGGAATTGTGTAGGGGAGCTTTGCTGTGTCCTATAAGGTCCCTACGAGTCAGAATTAATCTGATGGTAGTAGGTATGATCAAATTTAGTGTTTGAGTTTCTTTTTGAAGCAGTTCTAACTAGTTATAAGGAATGCTATTTCATGAGTTTTACAATTTTTTATAGGTAAAAATATTGAATGATTACAAAGAAAATATACATATATTTTTTACTGTAGCTTGCAGTTACCATATGGGTTAATTGGTGCTGTTTGTAAATCTAAGAAGTAGAATTGTAGTGATCTTATTTTTCCTAATTTTGAAGCATTTTGCTATGTTGTCACTGAAGTAGTTATTTTGTCATTAAACCTGAAGATTACAGTGTGCATGGGAGATTGTCTCTCTGTTGAAAGCACTCTGACAATTTTCTAAACATTACACATTAGATATTTCTAACTATGTTAAAATAGACTAAAATGATAGGAATTTGTAAGTATAATAGAATTACTTACAAGGATAATGCAGTAGTGAAGTAAGTCATCACTACACTTTCATCCTTCAGTTTATTAAGTTGCCTAAATTAATACATCAGCTATGATGAAGGTATAAAAGAAGTCTGGAGACACCATCTTTATGTTTGTTTGTTTCTTTTTAGCTTCAGTTGAACATAGTTGGAGAACTCTAGACTTTTCATTTTTATCCATGATGGCAAAGAACAGAAATTGATAAGAGAAAGACTTTTCATAGTTAATAGGCAAATCAGGTGAATTCAAGGAAAGAAGGTTGAACACTCCAGACATTAATATGATGATGGTGTAATTGAATGTTGAAACAAAATCTCAGACTATGAGCTTTTAGATGATATTTTAAATATGTAACTCTTGTGTATCATAACCTACTAAAAGAACACCCTGAATGTGTACTTTCTTTGGATGATAGCAGTCCTCATCAATTCCAATAGCCAAACCAGAAGAATTTTCCTTTGCACATGTGGAACTTAGTGCTCTCTGAAATTTAATATGATAGTGGCAAGTGAAATAGAGACCAGAATGATGACATTAGAAGCATGTACATTAGTGAGGCTCTTGCTTCAGGAGTAGATCCTGATATATTTATTCCAAATGTTAATATTCTTTTGGCATTTCCCCTTAGCATAATTACCTACTAATTTTCCCTGTGATTCTGCTGAATACTTACTGGATTGGCCTTCTTCTCTGTGATAATTCCCTCCCTGGGAATCAAAAAGTCATACAAACATTATTTATTTATTGCTATTACAAATTCTCTACCCATTTTTGAACATCAAATTTTTTTAACGTGTTTTCATCTTCTTAATTTATTGTTGGTTTTGTATTTGTGGAAACTTCATGTTTTTCTTGTTTCTTATCTTAATATGTAAGATTATTGATTTCCTTTGTGGTTACCTTAGTATTTACTCCTATTTTTCTAAATTTAAACCACTCTTTTATTTCTTCATATTATCTTGACTTATTCTCCTTATGAAAGACCTATGAATATTGATATTTTTAATCTCTTTTGTTATATGCTGTCATCCCTACTTTCAGTGTTTTATCTTTAGTTTTGTAATTTCCTTATCAGGATTGATATCTTTTCTGTGTTCTAGTCTTGGGTTTTTATCTGACATTACTGTTTTTCCAACAGAAAGTCTCCTTTTAGTATTTCTTATAATTTTGGATTGTTGTTGTCATTGGGTGCCATCGAGTCAGTTCTGACTCATAGGAACCCTATGAGTGACAGAACAAAACACTGCCCGGTCTTGCACCATGTCCACAAACTTTTTTGCATAAGCCTGTTGTGGCCACTGTGTCAGTCCATCTCATCAAGGGTCTTTCTCTTTTTCACTGACTCTTCACTCTACCAAGCATGATATCCTCCTCTGGGACTGATCCTTTCTGACAGCATGTCCGAGGTATGTAAGACTCAGTCTTCCCATCTTTGCTTCCAAGGAGCACACTGGTTGTACTTCTTCCAGAGCAGATCTGTTTGTTCTTTTGACAGTCCATGATACATTCAACATTCTTCTCCACCACCACAATTCAAAGGAATCAGTTCTTCTGTTTTCTTTTTTCATTGTCCAGCTTTCACATGCATACAACGCGCCCAAAATTATCATGGCTTGGGTCAGGTGCACCTTAGTCTTCAAGGTGACATCTTTACTTTTGAATACTTTAAAGAGATTCTTTGCAGCAGATTTTCCCAATGCAAACTGTCTTTTGATTTCTTGACTGCTCCTTCCATGGGCCTTGATTGTGGACTCAAGTAAAATGACATCCTTGACAACGTCAATCTTTTCTCCATTTATGACAGTGTTGCTTAGTGGTCCAGTTATGAGGATTTCTGTTTTCCTGATGTTGAGGTGCAACCCATACTGAAGGCTGTGGTCCTTGATCTTCATAAGTACGTGTCTCATGTCTTCTTCACTTCCAGCAAGTAAGGTGGTATCGTTTGCATAATGCAGGTTGTTAATGAGTCGTCCTCCAATCCTGACACCTCTTTATTTTTCATAGAATCCAGCTTCTCAGATTATTTGCTTGGCATACAGATTAAAAAGGTGTGGTGAAAGGTTACAACCCTGACGCACACCTTTCCTGACTTTAAACCATGCAGTGTCTCCTTGTTCTCTTTGCCCGACTACCACTTGATCCATATACAGATTCCTTAAGAGCACAATTAGATATTCTGGAATTCCCTTTCTCTGCAATGTTAGCCATAATTTATTATGATCCACGCGGTCAAATGCTTTTTCATGGTCAGTGAAACACAAGTAAACATCTTTCTGGTATTCTTTGTTTTCAGTAAAGATCCATACGACATCAGTGATGATATCCCTGGTTCCGCATCCTCTCCTGAATCCGGCTTGAATTTCTGACAGTTCCTTGTCAATATACTGTTGTAGTCCCTTTTGAATGATTTTGAGCAAAATTTTACTTGTGTATGATATCAACGATATTGTTTGGTAATTTCCGCATTCCGTTGGATCACATTTCTTTGGAATGGGCATAAATATAGATCTCTTCCAGTCAGTTGGCCAGGTAGCTGTCTTCCAAATTTCCTGGCATAGATGAATGAGCACTTTGAACACTGCATCTGTTTGGTGAAATATCTGAATTGAGAGTCCATCAGTTCCTGGAACCTTGTTTTTGCCAATGCCTTCAATGTAGTTTTGGTTTCTTCCTTCAGTACCATTTGTTCCTAATCATGTTACCTCTTCAAATGGCTGAACATTGACTAGTTCTTTCTGATATAATGATTCTGTGTATTCCTTTCTGTCTTCTTTTGATGCTCCCTGAGTTGTTTAATGTTTTTCCTGGAGAATCCTTCATTATTACAACTTTGAGGCTTGAATTTTTAATTCAGTTCTTTCAGTTGAGAAATACAGAAAGTGTCCCCTTCTGGTTTTCCATTTCCAGATCTTTGCACTTGTTGTTATAATAGTTTGTTTTGTCTTCTTGGGCTCCTCTTTGAAATCTTCTGTTTAGGTCTTTTACTTTGCCACTCTTTCCTTTTGCTTTAGCTGCTCAATGTTCAAGAGCAAGTTTTAGAGTGTCTTCTGACATTCAATTTTTCTTTTCTTTCTTTTCTGTCTTCTTAATGAACTCTTGCTCTCTTCATGGGTAATGTCTTTGATGTCATTCCACAATTCATCTGGTCTTTGCTCATTGGCAGTCAACACATCAAATCTGTTCTTGAGATGGTCTTTAAACTCAGGGGAGCTATACTCAAGGTCATACCTTGGCTCTTGTGGACTTGTTTGAATTTTCTTCAGTTTCAGTTTAGATTTCAATATGAGCAGTTGATGATCTGTGCCACAGTCTGCACCTGGTCTTGTTCTGACTGCCAATATGGAGCTTTTCTATTGTCTTTTTCCACAAATGTAGTCAATTTGGTTCCTGTGTATTCCATCTGGTGAGGTCCATGTTGTACAGTCATCGTTTGCATTGGTTAAAAAACATAGTTGCATTGAAAAAGTTGTTAGTTTTGCAGAATTCTATCATGTGATCTCTGGCATTATTTCTATGACCAAGGCCGTATTTTACAGCTACCAATGCTTCTCCTTTGTTTCCAACTTTTGCTTTCCAGTCATCAGTAATTATCAATGCATCCTGATTGCATGTTTGATTGTTTCCGACTGCAGAAGCTGGTAAAAATCTTCAACCTCTTCATCTTTGGCCTTAGTAGTTCGTGCATAAATTTGAATAGTAGTTGTATTAATTGGTCTTCCTTGTAGATGTATGGATAGTACCATATCACTGACAGTATTGTACTTTAGGACAGATCTTAAAGTGTTCTTTCTGATGGCAAACGTACCACCATTCCTCTTAAGGTTTTTGTTCCCAGCATAGTAGATCATGTGATTGTAGGATTCAAAATGGCCCAAATCAGTCCATTTCAGCTCATGAATGCACAGGATATCGATGTTTATGCATTCCATTTCATTTTTGACAATTTCCAGTTTTCCTAGATTCATATTGTGCATTCCATGTCCCGATTATTAATGGATACTTGCAGCTGTTTCTGCTCATTTTGAGTTGTACCGCATCAGTGAACAAAGATCTCAGAGGTCGTACTCCATCCATATCATTAAGGTCAACTCAACTTTGAGGAGGCAGCTCTTCCCCAGTTACTTTCTGAGTGATTTCTAACCTGAGAGGCTCACTTTGTAGCACCATATCTGACAGTGTTCAGCTGCTACTCATAAGGTTTTCACTGGCTAATTACCTTCATTAGTGGACTGCCAAGTCCTTCTTCCTAGTCCGTCTTAATACGGAAGCTCAGCTGAAACTTGTCTGTCATGGATGACCGTGCTGGT
This sequence comes from Heterohyrax brucei, assembly GCA_028571685.1. NCBI lineage: Eukaryota > Metazoa > Chordata > Mammalia > Hyracoidea > Procaviidae > Heterohyrax > Heterohyrax brucei. The sequence continues at coordinate 97,806,451 of CM053154.1, read as the reverse complement.
ACATAAATAGCAGTGGCATAGCTTCCCGTATCACAGCCAGTTTTGGATTGGGTTTTTCAAATTCACTGAATTTATTTTTCTTAAAATTTTTTTATTATGATTAAGTGAAAATATACAATCCAAGTCAATTTTGCATGCCCACCTGTCCACAACTCTGTCTGCTCCCCCTATCCTGTGACAGCACACTCCTTTTCACTATTTATTACTGGTATCCTCCCAGCAAACACCTGCTTTCTCCTCTCACCCTTTCCTCTCCCCTCTAGAAAGAAACCAGTAGGACAACCTTCTACAGATATATAAAACCATAAAGTACACATACAACATGCTCACTCTGAGTGCATGCTATCCCTGAGTGCAGTTCCTTCTTAGTATGAAGTGTTGACCTCATTATTGGTTTCAGGTCTGGCTCAGCAGCAAGTTTAGTGCCAGGGGACCCTCCAGGTTGTTGGACCATCAGTTCTGGTCTTTTAGTAGAATTCTTGATCCACATACCTCGTTTTCTCATGTTCCTTCAGGGACTGTACATTGTATCCCCTATCAAGGCTATGTTTGGTGGTGGCCAGGCACCAGCTGGTTCTTTTTGTCTGACACTGATGAAGTCTCCCAATCATATGGGTCTTTCTGTCTCCTGGGCTTGTTTTTCCTCATGTCTTCCATGTTCTGAGTCATCATCAGCTCCAGATATGTTGAGACCATTTTGTGTTCCTCAGATAGCAACTTGCTAGCTTTTAAGACCCCAGACACCATTCATCAATAGGGGTGCAGAAGGATTGTTGTAGCAAAAGACCGGTTATGCCCGTTAACCTCAAGGTCCCTCGAAAACATGGTTCCCAGACCCCTGTCCCTGTTACTTTATCTTTTGAAATGTTGGGTTGAATTTAGAAAACCTTTCAGTTTATGGTGGAGCCCAGTTATGCTGATCGGCCTTCTACTGAGTGCTTGTCACACTGTTCACTTAACCAAATTGCTATGGGCTATCTAATCTACGACCAGTGCACCCTCTCCCTCCCCACCCTTGCAGCCATCAAAGAGTCTTTTCTTCTGTGCATAAATCCTTTTTTAAGTCCTTATAATAATCATCTCACATTTTTTTGTGTCTGTCTGTCCAGCTGAATGATTTCACTTTTGTAGCTGATGGATTTCACTCAGCATAATGTCTTCAAGTTGATACCAGGTTTTCAGATACTTTTTAAAATCATCATTGTTCTTTATGATTGCATAGTGTTTCCATGTGTTGTATATATACCATAGTTTGTTTGTCCATTCATCTGTTCATGGGCACCTAGACTGATTCCATTTTTTTGCTATTGTGGAGTATGCTGCAATAAACATTCATGTGTGTATATCGACAGCCCTTGTTTCTGTGGGATATATGCCAAGCAGTGGGATTGCTGGATTGTATGGTATTTCTATTTCTAGCTTTTTATGAAAGTGCCTAATTGCTTTCCAAAAAGGTTATACCATCTTGCATTTCCACCAGCAGTGTAGGAGAGTTCCAATCTTTCCATAGCCTTTCCAGCATTTGTTGTTTTGTGTTTTTTGGATTATTGCCAACCTCATTGGGGTGAAATGATAGCTCATTGTAATTTTGATTTGAATTTCTCTAATAGCTAATGATTGTCAGCACTTCCATATGTGTCTTTTGGATGGCTGGATGCCTTCTTTGATCAAATGTCTCTCTGTGTCCTTTGCCCATTGTTTAATTGGATTATTTCTCTTTTTCTTGATGATATTTTGCAGTATCTTGTAGATTATGGAAATTACACACTGATCCAATACATGGTTGCCAAATATTCTTTTCCATTCTGCAGTCAGTCTTCTAACTCTCTTGATAAAGACTTTGGATGAGTGTGTTTGATTTCTAGTAGTTTCCGTTTATCTGTTTTATGTTCTTTGTATATTGTTGGGATGATTTTTTAGTCTGTCTAAACTGTGTATTAGAAATTCCATTGTTGTCCCTATTTTTTCTTCTATAATCTTTATCATTTTAGGTTTGTTATTTAGGTCTTTGATCCATCCTGATTCATTTTTTGTGTAAGGTGTTAAATGAGTCTTGTTTAAGTTTTTTTGCAGATGGATATCTAATTTTGCCAATACCATTTGTTAAAGAGACTGTTTTGACCATGGTTTACAACCTTTGGTGCTTTGTTGAATATCATCTGTTCATAGGAGGGTGGTGATATTTCTGGATTCTCTATTCTGTTCCATTGTTTTGTATATCTGCTTTTGCACCACTATCTGGCTATTTTGACTACTGTGGCAGTGTATTGCGTACTAAAGCCAGGTTTGTGTGAGGTTTTCCACTGTGTTCCGCTGCTTCAGTAGTGTCTTACTTATCTAGGGTTTCCTTCCTTTCCAAACCAAGTTGGTGATTTGTTTCTCCATGTCATTAAAAAATGAAATTGGAATTGCACTGTATATGTAAATTGCTTTGGATAGAATAGATATTTTTACAATGTTAAGCCTCCCTATCCATGAGATTTCTCCACTTAAGTACTTCTCTTTTGGCTTTCTTCAGTAGGGTGTTGTAATTTGCTGTGTATAGGTTTCTTACATCTATGGTTAGATTTATTCCTAGGTATTTTATCTTCTTGGGGACTATAGTAAATGGTATTGATTTGGTACTTTCCTCTTTGATGATCTCTTTTTTTTGGTGTAAAGGAGTCCTACTGGTTTATTTATGTTTACCTTATGTCCTGATACTTTGCTGAACTCTTCTATTAGTTCCAGTAGTTTATTTATGGATTCCTTAGCGTTTTCTGTGTATACAGTCATATCATCTGCAAACAGGGATACTTTTACTTCTTCTTCACTGATGTAGATGCCCTTTTTTGTTTGTACTCCCTGATTGCTCTGGTCAGAATCTGTGGCACAGTGTTGCATAGAAGTGGTATCAGTGGATATCCTTGTCTAGTTCCTATTCTCGGGGGGAATTCTTTCAGCTGCTCTTCATTCAGGATGATGTTGGCGGTTGGTTTTGTGTATATGCCCCTGAATGCACTGAGGAATTTCCCTTCTATTTGCTATTTTGCAGAGAGTTTTTAGCATGAATGAGTGTTGGACTTTGTCAAATGTCTTTTGTGCATTGACTGATAGAATCAAGTGATTCTTATCCTTTCTGTTATTTATGTGGTTAATCACGTTACATGTTTTTCTTATGTTGAACCAACTCAGCATCCCTGGTATGAGTCCTACTTGGTCATGATGAATTATTTTTTTTTGATATGTTGTTGAATGCTGCTGGCTAGGATTTTGTTGAAAATTTTTGCGTCTAGGTTCATGAGTGATATTGGTCTGTAATTTTTCTTTTTTGTGAGGTCTTTACCTGGCTTTAGCATCAGGGTTATGTGGGCTTGATAGAGTGAATTTGGGGATATTCCATCCATTTTGGTATTGTGGAATAGCTTCGGTAATGTTGGAATTAACTCCTCTCCAAATACTTGGTAGCTTTCCCTGGTGAAGCCATCTGGGCCGAGGTATTCTTTGGTTGGCAGTTTTATGATTACTTTTTGAATCTCTTCTTTCGTGATGGGTTTATTAACTTGTTCTACTTCTTCTTGTGATAATATTGGTAGGTGATTTGAATCTAGAAATTTGTCCATTTCCTCTATGTTTTCAAATATGTTAAGAGTACAGTTTTCTGTAGTATTCTGTTATGATACATTTAATTTTGGTTGAGTCTGTTGTGATAACTCCTGTTTCATTTCTTATTCAGGTTATTTGTTTTTTCTCCTGTTTTTCTTTTGTGAGTTTAGCCAGTAGTTTGTCAATCTGATTGAACTTTTCAAAAACTCCACTTTTGATTTTGTTATTTCTTTCCATTATTTTTCTATTCTCTAATTCATTTAGTTCTGCTCTAATCTTTATTATCTATTTTCTTCTGGTGGCCAGTGGGTTCTTTTGCTGTTCTTTTTCTGCTTGTTCAAGTTGTAGGGTTAATTCTTTCATTTGGGTCCTTTCTTTATTCCATTTGTGTGCATTCATGGAGATAATTTGACCTCTGAACATTGTTTTGCTGTATCACATAGGTTCGGTTAGGCTGTGTTTTCATTCTCATTTGATTTCATGTATTTCTTTATTGCATCCTTGATTTCTTCTACAACCCCATGAGTTTTTGAGCAAGGTGTTGTTCAGTTTTCATTCGCCTGAATTTCTACCCATGTTTTTTCTGCTGTTGATTTCAACTTTTATGGTTTTATGGTCTGAGAAGATGGCTTACAATTAATCAGTGTTTTGGGCTTTGTTGAGAGTTGCTTTATGGGCTAATACGTAGTCTATTCTGGATACTGTTCCATGTGGACTGGGAAAGAAGGTGTACTTGTCTGTTGCTGACTAAAAGTTCTGTGTATGTCTCTGAGGTTTACTTGGTTGATTGTTGCAATAAGATATTCTGTGTCTTTATTGAGCTTTTTTCTGGATGGTCTTACTGTGGAGTGGTCTACCTCATTTTTCAGTGTTGTCTGCATTTTGTTAGATGTATTTAGTCTGTTATTGTATGCACAAGTATTTAATATTGTTATATACTCCTTAAGTATTAAAGCCTTAGAAATAGTGACCATCCTAGTCCACGATGGTGGATTTTACTCTAAAATCTATTTTATCTGAGATTAATATTGCCACTGTTGCTCTTCTTTGCATGTTATTAGCTTTGTATATATTTTTCCATCCTTAGATTTTCAGGTTGTTTGTATCTTTGAGTCTAAGGTGTGTTTCTTATAAGCAGCATGTCAACAGATCATGTTTTTTTGACCCAGCCTGTTACTCTCTGTCTCTTTATTGGAGCACTCAGTCCGTTTTGGTGCCTTTATTTTTGTGTCATTGATGTTTTCGTTGTTCCACTTAATATTCTGTTCTGGGTCGTTTTTCTTTATGAGTTTTGTTTTCATCTTTTTTTAGTGTTGGTTTTGTGTCTTTTGAGACTTCTGTACTGTGTTTCTTGTTTTGACATGTAGTGTTGTTAGTTTGTTTTGAGGCTGCCCACTTGCTTCCCCCTAATGTTGTAGGTTTAAGCTGGTGTATAACTCTTTTATATCTCCTTAACTTCCTCTCCATCTGAAAGGGCTATGAATATTGTAATATATCCCTTATTATAATGTCATGTTTTCATAGTTTACATGTTGAGCTTTCTGTTTCCCCAGTTTTAATATTTTAGCTTTGATTAACCTTTGTGACTTCCTGAACTGAGTGGGACTTGGGATGCTGTATCCTGTACTGCATCTTTGAGTATAAATCTGGTGTTACTGATTTTGTAATCAAAGAGCTTCCTTCAATATTTTTTGTAAATTTGGTTTGGTTATTGCAAAGTCTCTAAGCTTCCGTTTGTCTGAGAGTGTGTTAATTTAATGTTATATTTGAAAGACAATTTTACAAGATATATAATTCTTGGTTGGAAGTTATTTTTCTTCAAGACTTTATATGTGTCATCCCATTGCCTTTTTGCTGAGAGGGTTTTAGCTGAAAATATGGAGGACTTTATATAAGTCTTCCCTTTGTATGTTAGTTTTTGTTTAAGCATAGCTGCCTTGAAGAGCCTCTCCTTATGTTTCATTTTTGTTAAGCTTGATTATAACATGTCTCGGTGTCTTCCTTTTGGGGTTTACCTTTTGTGGTGTTCATTGAACATCTTGAATAACTATCTTCTCTTCTTTCATGGTGTCAGGGAAGTTTTCTGTTAGCACTTCTTCAACAATTCTCTGTATTTTCTGCTGTCTCTCCCTGTTCTCAAAATCCAGTTACATGTAAATCATTCCTCTTGATAGAGTCCTGCTTGATTCTTAATATGTCTTGATTTTTCTAGGTTCTTTCATGTGATTTCTCATCATAAATGCTGGTATCAGTTGCTTCATCTTCAGTCTTGCTAATTCTCCATTCCATTTCCTCAATTCTGCTCTTTTGACTTTCCATCAAATTGTCTAATTCTGTAATTTTTTCTTAAGCTGCTGTGTTTCAGGTCATTGATGTGCTAGCAGTTCATATAGCTTATTTTATTTTTTATTTTGTTCTACTGCAGTTTGTTTAATCTCCATCCCCAGATCTAGAAGCTCTCTGTACATAATTCTTTTGTATTCTACCTCTGATAAGTTCAGGAAGACTTCTTTATATGGGAAGTTTTTCAATCCTTTATTTTGGGAGTTTTCTGGAGCCATGGTGGTCTGTTTCTTTAAATGGTTAGATGTTGATTGTTGTCTTCACACCATCAGAAAGCTGGTCAGCTTCTCTATTGTAGCTCTAAGAAGGGAGTGGGTAAGGGCACTGGTAGACTTGGCCACCAGCTGCTGCTTCATTCCCTAGGTACAGATGTCTTAAGTACAGCTTCTGGTGAGAGAGATGCTGTCCAGCCTAGTGGTGCTAATGAGCTTGGCAACTGGCCTCAGTTGGGCCCTGAGGGGTGGTAGGCCCTGCCTCCTGGCTGACAAAGAAGTCAACCTACTTGTGCTGACTTTCTGGAGTCATGCCAGCAGATGTTACGGTGTAGCTCAGCCAACCCCTCAGCCAACACTCAGCTGCCAGCCTTTGCTGCTTTCTCTGGATGCAATTATCTTAAAAACTGCTTTTCTGCTGAGAGAAGCACTGTGCAGTGGCAGCCAGTAGCAGCCAGGCCCTTAGGGATGGCATGCCCTGCCTCTTGGCTGACAAAAGATGGCAACCTACTTATGGAGTCTTTTAGGGGTCTGTCGGCAGATGTTATGGCATAGCTTAGTCGAGGGAAATGGATGTGGCTTTTCTATACTTCGTTGCTACCCACCTCCATGTTCTCTAGATGTGATTTTTTTGAGAACTACTTTTCTGGTGAGACAGGCTCTGTCCAGAGGCTGCTGATACCAGCTGGTCCCTCAGAGGTGGCAGGCCTTTCTTTTTAGCTGAGAACAATGGTGATCTACTTTGGAGTCTCTCAGGGGCTGCATCAGCACATGCTATGACATGGCAAAAAGAAGGGAGGGGCTGGCACTGCCATACTTGGCCACCAGCTGCCACTGCATTCTCTAAGTCTGACTGTCTTAATAAACAGCTTTTCTGTTGAGAAAGGCACTGTCCATTTAGGCTGTGTTGCTCAGCATGGCAGCCTGCCTGAGCTGGGCCCTCAGGTGTGGCTGATTCCACCTCTCAGCTAACTAAGATGGTGTTCTGCCTGAGCCACTTCTCCTGCTCTGGGCCAGCAGAATCTATGGCACAGTTCAGAAAGGAGAAGGGGAAGGGCATTGGTTCCCTTAGCCACCAGCTGCTTCTTGGTTTTCTAGATATGACTGTCTTAAGTACAGCCTCTCTGCTTGAGGGATGCTGTCTGTTTAGGTGCTGCAGCTCAGCATGGCAGCCAGCCCCTGCCAGGCTCTTGGGCTCCACAGTCTCAGTCCCAGTCTCATGGTTAACAAAGATGGTGTCTGTACCTATAAGCTTCTCAGCTGCTACACCAGCAGAAGTGGAACTCTTTGTGGCTTCTGTCTTCTCTGACACCGATAGTTTTCCACTTTCTGTTGTCCAGTCTGATCTGAAAACTCTCCGCCTGATCCTGAGACTTCCAGAATGTCCACTCTGCTCTGTTCAGTTGTCTTTCTAGGCCTTAGTTCTCTGAGGGAATCAAGGAGATGTGTGACTAGTCTGCCATCTTGGCCCACCTCTCTAAATTTCTTTTTGTCTGAAAATGCCCTTATTTTGCTATCATGTTGGAGAGACAGCTTTGCTGGATATGTAATTCTTGGCTGGCAGTTTTTTTCCTTCATGACTTTGTGTGTTTCATCCCATTGCCTTCTGGCCTGCATCGTTCTTGCTTAGTAGTCTGAGCTTAGTCTTATTGACTCTCCTTTGTAGATTCTTCTTCTTTTTTCATACCTAGCCACTTTTTAAATTCTCTCCTTATTTTTAGTTTTGGCAGTTTTGATTACAATATGTCTTGGTGTCTTTCTTTTGAAATCTACTGCATGTGGAGTTTGATGAGCATCTTGCATTAGATATCTTTTCGTCTTTCATGGGATCAGAGAAGTTTTCTGTCAAGAAGTGTTCAAGAATTTTCCCTGTATTTTCTGTTACTCTCCATGTTCTGTTGCTCCAATCATTTCTCTTGAGAAAATCCAATGTAACTCATAGTGTTTTTTTATTTTTAACATTTTTCTACCTGATTTTTCCTCAAATATGTTGCTGTGAATTGTTTTATCTTCATTCTCACTAATTTGGCCCTCCAGTACCTCAATTTTGCTCCTTTGACTTTCTATTGAGCGATCGAATTCTGTAATTTTGTTATTTATCTGTTGAATTTCTGATTGTTGTCTTTCAAGGATTTTTTGCAGACTGCTGAGTTTGTCTTTATGCTCTGCTGTGTTTTGCTTGAGCTGTTCCCTGATCTCCTGAAGGTTTTTAAATATTAATCTTTTGTATATACTATTGCCATCAATTGGAAATTTTCTCAATTCTTTATTTTGGGAGCTTTCTGAAGTGACTGTAGTGTGCCTCTTTAAATGATTTGCTACTGACTCGTCTCTAAGCCATCAGTAAGTTGATGTATTTATGTTTGCTTACTGTGGTCTAACTACTTTTTTTTCATTTTGAAATGCGTAAATAGGCTGGTCATGTGAACTAGCTTGATTACTGGTGCCTTAGAGGTTCTGATGTCCTGTCACCAAGTGGTTGGAACTGATATCTAGGATTGGAGGCTTGTCTGTTTACTTTTCTTCTATGTATTCAGCTTAGGTGCCCAAGTAGTCAGCAAGTGTGTGGTGCTGGCTCTTCCCTATAGTACTAGATGTGCTTGGGTGATTGGTGTAGGCATAAGTAACTGGCAGAACATGCTTAGAAAGGTACGGGGTTGACAGTAATCCATGAGTGCCTATGAAGAAGGCTTGTCCTAGTTCTTTAATGCAAGTGGGTAGACAGCTTTTGCTGCCAGACAATGGGTATGCTGGATGGTGTGTGCAGTGCTGACAGGCTTTCAAGTTGCATAGACCCCTTATTCCTGTGCTTAGGCAAAGGACCTGTTTCTGCCTGGAGTTCCTGGTTTAGGGGACCTGGCAATTTTTTTCCTCATTTGTCAAGTTATTCCCTGTCCAAGTGTTGGAGAATGGTTCAGGTCGTGTATAAGGGATCTGTTATGGATTGAATTCTGTCCCCCAAAAAATATGTGTAGCCACGTGGCTGGGCCATGATTCCCAGTATCTTGTGACTGTCCTCCATTTTGTGGTTTTCCTATGCCATGTGTTAAAGGATTAGGGTGGGTCTGTAAATCCCTTCATAGGATCACCTCCCTGCTCCACTGTAAAGGAATTTCCCTGGAGTATGGCTTGCTCCACCTTTAATCCTTTCAGCCTTCAAGAGATAAAAGGAAAGGAAGACAGGCTGAGAGCAGGGAACCTTACACCATCAAGAAAGCAGCACCGGGAGAAGAGTGAGTCCTTCAGACCTGAGGTTCCTGCACCAAGATGCTCCCTGGACAAAGACTGATGCAATACCAGACTTTCCTCCAGAGCCAACAAGGGGGAAAATCTTCCCCTGGAGCAGACACCATGAATATGGACTTACAGCTTACCAGACTATGCAAGAGTAAATCTTCCTTTGTTAAAGCCATCCACTCTGTGGTATTTCTGTTACAGCAGCCCTAGCTGACTAAAATAGGATCGTATTTCCTACCCAAGTAGTGTGTCAGAATATGGAGTGTGGCACAATGCAGAGAAGGGAGGGGGAAGTGCTGGGAAAAGGGATGGAGGTTTAGCCTGAAGGCAAGTTTAAGTCCACAACACAGCAAGTTAGACAAGGGCCACTTAGCTTTTGGTGATTGAATATGATTTTTCACTGACTCTGGAGGCCTGTGTGGGCTCTCTGCTACTTAGTCTTTCCCACTGAGGAAGATGCTTTGTGGACACCATTGCTTGAGTCACCACTATAGCTGCCACCAGTCCTCCTTCAGGGTGCTGATTTCTGCCAGGTAAGGTTTGACCTGTCCTGGGTACTTCTGGACCTACTCTCCCTTTTCTGTTCAATTTGATTTCACAGCTTTCCCTTTGATGCTATGGCTCCTAGAATGTCATATATAATCAATTTGTGTTCTGTTTTTCAATCTTTGTTTTTAGAAGCATCACAGTAAGCGTCTAAATAATCTGCATCCCTTCCTCATGAATGCTGCATTTGTAAAGTACCTAATTATTGTGTTTTGTTGACAGATTTCCTTGTCATTTTCTACTATAACAAGTTACTTGTTTTTTCCCAACTTTGGTGAACAAGGAAATATGTCCATGTGATTACTTTCACACTAAAAGACTGGCCTATAAGACATTTGAATATGTCTTACTATGTCAACACTTAATAGACTATGGTAAATGTTAGTATGTTGTTATGTTCGTACATAATAAACACTGATAAATTATTCTCATTTCTAGATTTCTGCTTTCCTGATGACCAGATGGAGAAGAGCAAGTTAAACCAAGACCAGCATTTGTGGAAAGGTGATTTCATCAGCAACAAAAACCTAACTAAGGAGAAAAGCAGTACATTAGGAAAAATGCTTTATCTGCACATAAACCTTGTTCCATCAAGAAGATTGCTTGGTTAAAAAAAAAAAAAGATTGCCTGGTAAATGTGATTCATATAGAATGAGTTAAAAATTAATTATTAATAACAGAAGTTCTTTTGCAAAGAAATTTTAAGAATTTACTACATGTAGTAAATTTCTTCTCTGTATAAAGCACAGAAATCCTCGTTCCAAAGAGAAACCCTTTGACTATGATAGGAATGGAAAAGCTATTAGGCAAAATGAGGACCTGTTTCAATCTCAAGATATTCAGTCTTTCAAGCAAGTTTTTGGTTATACTGCACGTGGGAAAACCTTGCATGAGCAGACAGTCTTCATTAGCCATAAAAGAGTGTGCTTATGGGAGATGCACTGTCAATATAATGAACCTGTTGAAAAACTTTTCTGATAGACCAGCACTCATTGCTCATCAAGGAACCCACACAAGGGAGAGTCACTAAATTTAATAACTGTGGGAGGAAGTCTGTTGGTGAGAAATCAGCTCTGATTAAGTGCCATAAAGTTCTCAAGGGGAAGAAATCTTATGAGTGTAATTATAGTAGTCGATGCAAAAACACTCCCCATTCTTAGTCAAACACTTATAAAGGAGAGAGAATGTTTGACTAATGAAAGTTGGGAAGTATTCTACAACAAGTCAAAATTTATTCAGCATTAACAAACACATAAAGGTAAAAAATCCTGTCAAATTAATAAGTGTACTCACCCTTGTTTCAAGAATCAAAATCTTCCCACATATCAGAAAACAGATATAGAAGAAAAACTATCAGTGTAATAAATGTGGGAAAACCCTTGGCCATAAATCCTCTTTCATCCTACATAAGAGAATACACAAAAGGGAGAAGCCATATCGATGCACTGAATGTGTGAAAATTTTTGAATATACGTCAAGCCTTGCATTACATCAGAAAATACACAAAGGGGAGAAACCTTGTAAGTGTTACGAATGTGGAAAAAATTTCCCAGAAAAGTCAAATCTTCACGTACATCAGAGAACTCTTACAAGGGAGAAACCTGCTAATAAATGTCAGAAAGCTTCAATGATAGGTCAGCTCTCAAAGTACATTAGAGAGTATGTACTGGGGAGAAATCTTATGAATATAAAGAATGCAGAAAATGCTTATCCCAGAAGCCCAACTTCATTACTCATCAGAGAACTCACACAAGAGAGAAACCTTATGAATGTAATGAATGTGGGAAAAATTTCTACCACTTCCACAGGTTGTCCCTCAGAGTACATCAGACAACTCACACAGGGGAGAAACAATATGAATGTGACGAATGCGGGAAAACCTTTTACCAGAAATCATCCCTTATATCACATTGTAGAACACTCACTAGGGAGAAATGCTGTGAGTATAGTGAAACATCTCTCTAGAAGCCTGACTTAATGAGAGAAACAACAGTGAGACGAAACACTTGTCAGCATCTTGAAGTCTTAGAAAACTTCATGTTCTTGTCAGACTTGTTGCATAGCAGAAACAACCTAGCAGCAAAAGGGAGGAAAGGAGTCTAATAAATGAGGATGTTCTTTTTCTATAAGTGACATTTCATTGCACAGGAAATAATCATTATTTAGGAAACCTTACTAATATTTTCAATATGTTTCAGTGTCAGCAAAAATTTTAGAAACCATCCTGTATCAGCAAATTTGTACTGATGGAACTATCATTTTTAGATATTTGAATTAAAAATTTCCCACTTGATGGCACTTGGCTTTGGCTTAACGTATTTATATAGGGAATCCTGTTTCAGACATTATAATATCATTTTTATTGAAAGTATTCAGTTATGGACATAATATGGAATAGAAATCTTTTTAAAGAAAACTAACGAGTTGAATAATCATTGATATTACACAAAGATGTGAAGAGTCCCTTACCTCTGCAAAGTACTATTAGTATGTTATATATGAGATATTTTGCATGTTGTTGTTGTCATTGTTAGGAACCATTGGGTCAGTTCCTACTCATAGTGACCCTATGTACAACAAAAGGAAACACTTCCCTGTCTTGTGCCATGCCCACAATCTTTTTTATGCTTAAGCCCATTGTTGTGGCCACTGTGTCAATGCATCTTATCCTCCTTTTCGCTGACCCTCCACTCTACCAAGCGTGATGTCCATCTCCAGGGACTGACACTTCTTGACAACATGTCCCAAGTATGTAAGATGCAGTCTTACCATATTGGCTTCCAAGGAACACTCTGGTTGTACTTCTAAAACAGATCTGTTTGTTCTTTTGGCATTCCCTGGTACATTCAATATTCTTTTCCAACACCACACTTCAAAGACATGCATTCTTCTTCCGCCTTCTTTGTTCATTGTCCAGATTATCCGTGTATATGATATAGTTGAAATGACCATGGTTTGGGTCAGGTGCACTTCAGTCTTCAGCATAACATCTTTACTTTTCAATACTTTAAGGAGATCCTTTGCAGCAGATTGTCCTGATGCAATGAGTCTTTTGATTTCTTGACTGCTGCTTCCATGGGCCTTGATTGTGGACTCAAGCAAAATGAAATCCTTGGTAATCTCAATCCTTTCTCCATTTATGATGATCTTTCTTACTGGTCCAGTTGTGAGGATGTTTGTTTTCCTGATGTTGAGGTGCAATGCATACTGAAGGCTGTGGTCCTTGATCTTTATCAGTATGTTTCAAACTTTCACTTCCAGAGAGTAAGGTGGTGTTATTTGCATAATGTGCGTTGTTAATGAGTTGTCCTCCAATCCTGATGCCTTGTTCTTGTTTGTATAATCCCTCTTCTTGGATTATTTGCTCAGCATACAGAGTGAAAAGGTATGGTGTAAGGATACAACTGTAACACACAGCTTTCCTGACTTTAAACCATGCAGTCTCCCCTTTTTCTGTTCCCATTGCTGCCTCTTGATTCATAAACAGGTTCCTTAAGAGCACAATTAAGTGTTCTGAAATTCCCATTCTCTGCAATGTTAGCCACAATTTATTATAATCCAGAGAATCGAATGCCTTTGCATAGTCAATGAAGCACAGGTATACATCTTTCTGATATTCTTTGCTTTCAGCCAAGATCCATCTGATATCAGCAAAGATATCCCTGGTTCCACATCCTTTTCTGAATCTAGCTTGAATTTCTGGCAGTTCCGTGTCAATACACTGCTGGAATTGCTTTTGAATGATCTTTAACAAAATTTTACTTGCGTGTGTTATTAATGATACCGTTCAGTAGTTTCTGTGTTTGGAATGCGTATAAATATGGATCTCTTCCAGTCATTTGGATAGGAAGCTGTCTTCCAAATTTCTTAGCGTAGACCAGTGGAAACTTCCAGCACTGTATCTGTCTGTTGAAATATCTCAATTGATATTCCATCAATTCCTGGAGCCTTGTTTTTTGCCAATGCCTTCAGTGCAGCTTCAACTTCTTTCTTCAGTACCACCGGTTCCTGTACCTCTTCAAATGGCTGGACATTGACCAGTTCTTTCTGGTATAATGACTCTGTATTTCTTTCCATCTTGTTTTGATGTTCCCTGAGTCTTTTAATATTTTCCCTTGAGAATCCTTCATTATTGCAACTCGAGGCTTGAATTTTTAATTCAGTTCTTTCAGCTTGAGAAATCTGATTTTCCATTTCCAGCTCTTTGTACATGTCTTTGTAATACTTTATTTTGTCTTCTAGAGCTGCCCTTTGAAATCTTCAGTTTAGGTCTTTGCTGTTCCTTCCTTTTGCTTTAGCTCTCGACATTAGAGAGCAAGTGTCCGAGTCTCTTCTATCATCCACTTTGGTCTTTTCTTTCTTTCCTGTCTTTTTAATGACTTCTTGCTCTCTCCATGGACGATGTCTTTGATGTCATTCCACAATTCATCTGGTCTTCACTCATTGGTGATCAACATATCAAATCTGTTCTTTAGATGGTCTTTAAACTCCGGGGGGGATATCCTCAAGGTTATACCTTGGCACTTGTGGACTTGTTTGAACTTTCTTCAATTCAATTTGAATTTGCACATGAGCATTTGATGATCTGTACCACTGTCAGCACCTGGTCTTGTTCTTACTGCTGAACCAGAGCTTTTCCATTGTCTTTTTCCATAGATGTAGTCGGCTTGATTCCTGTGCATTCCATCTGGTGAGGTCTTTGTGTACAGACACCATTTGTGTTGGTTAAAGAAGATATTTGCAATGAAGAAATCATTAGTCTTGCATGATTCTATCCTACGATCTCCAGCACTGTTACTATCACCAAGGCCATGTTTTCCAGCTACTGATCCTTCTTCTTTGTTTCCTACTTTTGCATTCCGGTCACCAGTAATTATCAATGCACCTTGATTGTGTGTCTGATCAAGTTCAGATTGCAGAAGCTGGTAGAAACCTTTAGTGTCTTCATTTTTGGCCTTAGTGGATGACACATAAATTTGAATAATAGTTTCTTGTAGGTGTGTGGATATTTTTCTGTTACCGACAGCATTGTACTTCAGGACAGATCCTGAAGTGTGTTTTTTGGTAATGAATGCAACACCATTCCTCTTCAAATTTTTGTTTCCAGCATAGTAGACTGTATGATTGTTGGGTTCAAAACGGCCAGTACTGGTCCATTTCAGCTCACTAATCCCTAGGATATCTATGTTTATGCATTCTGTTTCATTTTTTATTATTTCCAATTTTCCTAGGATTCATGCTTCATACATTCCATGATCTGCTTATTAATGGATATTTGCAGCTGTTTCTTCTCATTTTGAGTCCTGCCACATCAGTGAACAAAGATCTTGAAGGCTTTTACTCCATCCATGTCAGCTCTTTCTCTGTCGTCTTCTGAGTGCCTTCCAACCTAGAAAGCTCATTTTCTGGCACTACGTCTGACAGTGTTCCACTGTTATTCATAAGGTTTTCTCTGACTAATTGTTTTTAGAGTAGACTGCTATGTCCTTATTCCTAGTCTGTCTTAGTCTGGAAGCTAAGCTGAAACTTGTCTGCCATGGGTGACCCAGTGGCATAACTTTCAGCACCATAGCAACAGGGAAGCCTCCACAGTACAACAAACTGACAAACATAAATTTTGTGTAGCAGGTTTGCCTATTAGAACTCAACACTGGAGTAGGATATATATGTGTTTGCTTAATAAGTATGAACATGTATACAGTTTCTGACTCTTACTATGTCAGTATGTTTTGCCTGAACTGAAATTCTCATTGAAATAGTTGAGATTGTAAGATGTAAGAAATAATTCAGAATGATCCTGTGTATACTTTACCCAGTTTTTCCCAATGCTAACATCACCCAAAATTAGAACACAATATCACAAACTAAGACAATAACATTGATAGAATTTGACAGTGTTCACATTTTCCTAATTTTACTCTAGCTCACTTGTGTATCTTTAGTTCTGTACAGTTATATCACATGTGTATGTATATTTATCTACCACTGCAGTCCAGATATAGAACTATTATTCCACTACCAAAGGACTCTATGTGTTTTCCTTTTATAGCCACATCCACCCTTCTGCTGCATTTCCCTCATCTGTTTCTAACTCCTGGCAACTAGTATCTTGTTTCATGTTTCTAAAATTTTGTGGTTTAATGTTACATGAATGGAATCATGCAGTATGTAAACTCGTTTTTAATTATTTTTTATTGTTTGACAATATACACAACAAAGCGTATGCCATCACACCAGTTTCTACATGTACAATTCAATGACATTGATAGCACTCTTCAAGTTTTGCATCCATTCTCGTTATTCTTAGCCCAACCATTTCACCACTAGTAACATAAACTTACTGCTGCCTTGAATAAAAACTCTTCCTTTTATCTACCGTTCCATACCTGGTAACTGTTAATAACCTTTGTTTTCTATATATTTGTTTATTCCGTATAAATCAGATTATATAATATTTCATCTTGTGTCACTGATCTGGAAACCCTGGTGGCATAGTGGGCTAAGTGCTATGTCTGCTAACCACAAGGTCGGCCCTTCAAATCTGTGAGATGCTCCTGGAAACTCTATGGGGCAGTTTTACTCTGACCTCTAGGGTCACGTAGTCATACTCAACTCAACAGCAGTGGGTTTGTTTTTTTGGTGACTGATTTATTTTGCTCAGCGTACTGTTTTCAAGGCTTATCTATGTTGGGACATGCATTAAAACTGTGGCTGTTTAATATTTCATTGTACATATACACTACATTTTGTTTATCCATTCATGTGTTAATGTACACTTCAGTTGTTTCTACCTTTTGGCTGTTGGGAAAAGTGCTGCAGTGACGCTGGAGTACTGGTTTCTGTTTTCTCCCATTTCACTTCTGGTTATATGCTTAGTGTTATGGATTGAATTGTGTCCCACCAAAAAAAGTGGGTTAATATATTAAAAGACCAGACTTGATGGTCCGACATGTTGGAGAATACCCTGAGAATGTGACCCCTGGACTTGCTGCTAGCCCAGAGCTGAAACTAGTACCAAACTCTTCAGACAAAGATTGGACTGTACAATGGGACATAGAATGATGCAGATGTTGTGTGTACTTCTAGGCTTAATATATATATATATATGAGGCTGTTTAACTGATTCCTCTTTAGCAGGGAGAGGGGAGGGTGGAGAAGAGGGTACAAATGTTGACTGAGTAGGTACTGGAGTACAGGGTAGAATGCAGGAGTGTACTGTCACATGGTCAGGAGAGCAGGTAGAGTTACATGGAGGCATGTGCTTGGAGTTTTGTATGGCAAATTGTATTGGATTGTAAACTTTCACTTAGTTACAATAAAAATAAAATTAAGAAAAATATAGGTTAACTTCGCTAGCCCGTGATTCCCAGTATTGTGTGATTGTCCCTTATTTTGTCATCTGATGTGATTTTCCCAGGTGTTGTAAATCCTTCCTCTGTGAAGGTAATAAGGTGGGATTGTTGGCAATTATGTTAATGAAGCAGGACTCAATCTGCAACATTAGGTTGTATCTTAAGTCAGTTTCTTTTGAGATATAAAATAAATGAGCAAAGAGACATGGGGACTTTATACCACCAAGAAACAAGAACCCAGGAAACAGTGTGTCCTTTGGCCTTGGGGTCCTTGTGCTGAAAGTCTTCTTAACTGAGAAGATTGATGACAAGGATCTGCCCCCAGAGCCAACAGAGATGGAAACCCTTCACCTGGAGGTTGGACCTGCATTTGGATTTCTAACTTCCTAAACTTAGAAAGAATAAATTTTGGCTTGTTAAAGCCATCCACTTGTGGTGTTTCTGTTATAGCAGCATTAGATAACTAAAACAGTTAGGATTGGGATTGCTGGATCAAATGATAATTCTGTCTTTAGCTTTTTGAAGAACTGGCAAACTGTTTCTACACCATTCAATATTCCTGTCAGCAATTGATGAGGATTCCAGTTTCTCTACAACCTTGCCAACACTTGTTTTCTATTTCTTTTACCATTGCCATTTCACTATGGGTGAGGTCATACATCATTGTAATTTTGATTTAGATCTCTCTAATGGGTCACAGGAAACCTTGGTAGGATGGAAATCCTGATGGTGTAGTGGTTAAGTGCTATAACTGCTAACCAAAAGATCAACAGTTTGAATCCACCAGGCACTTCTTGGACTGTGGAGCATGTTTTTGTCATCTAGTACTGCTCCAACCATAATACAGCAAATGGTCAGCTTTAAAGAGTTTTATTTTGTCCCAGGCCTGTAGGATATAAGTCCAAATTCAGGTTCTCAGCTCCAGGGGAAGACTTTTTCTGTTGGCTCTGGAAGAAGGTCCTTGTCATTAGTCTTCTCCTAGACTGTGAGCTTCTGATGGGCAGGAACCCCAAGTGCTTTCCAAAGGATGTGCTGTACTCCCAGTGGTGCTTTCTTAGTGGTATGAAGCCCCTAGATCTCTGCTAGCTTCTGTCCTTTATATCTCAAGATATTGCCTCAAGGCACATCAGTCTTACATATTTAGTCCTGCCTCACCAACACAGTTGCCACTCACCCTCCCTCATTAACCTAATCAAGGCAGGGTTTACAGCACCTAGGATCTTCATAGAATACTGGAAATTGTGGCCTAGCCAAATTGCAACACACATTTCCAGGGTTAAGGAATTCAATCCTTGACATTCCATTCTTTGTTATCCCCCAAATCACACCTTTGCAATATGCAAAACACAGCAAAGTCTTAAGTCCAAGTTCAAAATCCAGAAATTCCTCTTCAGTTGTGAAATCTAGAACAAGTTTTCAGATTCCAATAAGTCGCAGACCAGAGAGGCACAAGCTACACATTTCCATTATAAGTGGGAGAAATTGCAGGGAAAGATGTAACAGGCACCCAGCAAATTAACAGAACATATCACATTAGTTCTCAAGGCTTTAAAGATAATACTCCATTCTCTTAGACATTTTACACAGTGACCATACCCTCCAGACTCCAAGTGTTGGCTACATATTCCAGAGTCTTAGTGGAGACTTCTTGGCACTGGGCTTTAGCTCTGCCTTCTGGGCCCACTGGGTCAGCAGCTCTGCTCACTTGACTTTAGGCACACCATTTTCCTAGTCCATCTGAATGGCCAGCTCTACCCTTAGAAACACTGGAGGTCATGTCTGCAACTTGGAACCCCCTGAGGCCATGGCCATTCAGTTTGAGACTGAGCCTACTCTGCTCCATGTCTGTTCAGCTTCTGCTTCTTCTTGCCCCATGGTCTGGGCCCTATGTCTACATCTGCTCTAATGGGGCAAGTGTCCCAAGGCTCTGTAGCTCCACCAATTTAAGTTCCTGGAAGCATCGCACAGCTAGGAAGCCTCCTGCACACAGACACTGAGGCCTCATGCTCTGTGGATCAGGAAGCCTAGCTCCACCGCACCCTTCAAAGTATTACCCTTGGGAAGCTATGTACTGACGTAAGTGCCTAGTCCACCCCTCAAAGAAACTTTGGGGTGGTGGAGCCAAGTTGGCAGACTAGACACATCTCCTCAATTCCCTCTGAAAACTAAGGCTGGGGTTGATAATTGAATGGAACACTCTGGACACACAGGGAGCCCTAGGACATGCCATAGTCAGATTGGACTACATGTCATTAAGCAGGAAACTACCTGATTAGGCAGAATACACTGAGCCCCACTCCTGCTCACTTGCCTCTTAGGCACACTGCAGGTACTGATGCTTTTTTCTTTTTTTTTAATCTGGGAGGTGGGGGATTGCATGAGCCAGCAAACATGCTGAACTGCAGTGCTAAAGTAAACAACAGGTAGTGCAGCAGAGAGACAGTACATGGTATAGCCCATTTTGAGAGCCCAGCTCCTGACTGAAGGCATCAGTGCCCCCCACCATTTTCCGAGCTCTGCCACAGATTCTGCTGTTTCACAGTGGGGAGGACAGCTTGTCTGGGCACCATCTTTGTTGGCTGGGAGGTCGAGTCACTGAACCAGAGCCTCAGCAGAGGATAATTCCTAAGCTGAGAACCAGTGTCAGTCCAGAAAGCATTTCTCCAGAAGAAAGGCTGTGTTGAGCACAGTGTTACTTTATTGGTGGAGCCCAGCTGAGGATGGCAGCAAGGCCAGAACTCCTCTCTACTTTGAACTACGTCATAGCATCTGGGGATGGCCGAAGAGGTGCTTCTGCTGTCAGCCAGAAGGTGGAACCTGCCACACTGGTGGCCTGACTGATTTCAGCATTTACCGGGTAGCTCCTAAATTTTTAAAATAAGACTGCCTGGAGAAATAGATGTTGAACAGCCCAGCGGCATCTCTTCCAGCCTTTACTGACCCGCATGATAGTCAGTTGATGGCCCCTCAGTAACTCCATAAATAGATTGCCACCTTTGCCAGATAAGAGGCAGAGAATCTAAATAGCCTCTTGATGGCCTGAAGGCAACAATCCATCTCTAACCATTTAAAGAAAAGGCCCATCATGGCCCTAGAAAACTCCCAAAATAAAGAATAAAAAAACTTCCCAAATGAAGACTTTTTGAAACTATCAGAAGTCAAGGTAGAAAGAGTTACATATAGAATCCTCCTAAAGTTTAAGCAAAATGCACCAGGGCAAAATGAAAAAGTAAGCAAGCTATTTGAACTGAAGAAACAGCAATGATCTGAGATCCAGCAGATCAATAATGAAATTACAGAATTGGACAATTCAATTCAAAGCCAAAAGAGCAGAATTGAGGTGATAGAAGTCAGACTTAGTGACCTTGAAGACAGAGCAACTGACACCAGCACTTATGAGGAGGAATCAGCAAAAAGAAATTAAAAAAAAGAGGAAGCATTAAGAAATACCTGAGACTCTATTAAGAGGACTCCGCGATTAATTGGAGTTCCTGAACAGGGAGGGATAGCTGAAACAACAGAGAGTATTGTTGCTGAGATGCTGACAGAATGCTTCCCTGAAATTACGAAAGAAGAGAACATAGACATCCAAGACCTGTATTGAACACCACAAAAACCAGACCACAAAAGAAAGATACCAAGACATATTATAATCAAGCTTAATAAAATGAAACATAAACAGTTTCTCTTACAAGCAGTGAGGCTCAAAGCAGAGCTAACATTCAGAGGGGAGCTCTGTAGGCTTTTGTCTGAATTCTCCACAGAAACAACGTTGGCAAGGAGGCAGTGGGATGACACATTCAAAGCTCTGAAGTAGAAAAACTTCCAACCAACTATATATCCTGAAAAACTGTGTCTCAAATATGAAGATGAAATTAAAACATTCATAGATAAACAGAAGCTTAGAGGTTTGTAAAAACCAAACCAAACTACAAGAAATAGTGAAAGAAACTCTTTGCTTAGAAAAACAAAATCATCAAGTGTATATTTAAGGAGGCAATGCAGGACACACCATCCAGAATTCTACTCATTAGGGTAGTCACAAAACTCAATCAAAGGTACAATATTAAAAGTAGGAAACCAGTGATCATATCACAAAAACTGTGACACATCACACTAAAAAGAGGGATATACTACTGTAGTTATTGTCCAATGAGATGGAGAGAAAGTTAAAAAGATAGAAGTTAAAACTGGCTTTAAACTTAGAATATTAAGGGGGATCATAAGGATAGCTGCAAAGCACAGTAACAAATGCATCATATAAAAACAAGAAATGTAGTACAGGGTCTCAACAAACACAAAACCAACACAGAAAAAGATGAAAAGTCAATCCATAAAGAAGAATGACACAGAAAACACCAACACAAAAGACAATACCTCAAAATTACAGCACTAAACATGTCACATACCTATCTGTAATTACGCTGAATGTAAATGGACTGAATGCTCCGCTAAAGAGACAACCAGTGATATCGTGCATCAGGGGAATACAACCTGTCTATATGTTGCTTACAAGAAACACATCTTAGACTCAAAGATGTGAACAAACTGAAAGGTAAAGGATGGAAAAATATATCCCAAGCTAACAATATACAAAGAAGAACAGATGTGGCAATACTAACCTCAGATAAAATAGATTTTAATGTAAAATCCACCATTGTGGGCAAGGATGGTCGCTATTACTGAAAGTTTCAATACACAAGCAGGACTTAGCAATACTAAATATTTATGCACCCAATACTAGAGCATCTAAATACATCAAACAAACACTAAATACATTGAAAAATGAAATGGATTACTCCACAATAATAGTTGGAGACTTCAACACTCCACTTTCAGTAATGGACAGATCATTCAGAAAGAAGCTCAGTAAAGATACAGAAAATCTTACTGTGGCAATTAACCAACCAGACCTCATCAACATATACTGAACTTTTTATGCATAAACAGATAAGTATACCTTCTTCTTCAATGCACGTGGAATATTTTCCAGAATAGGCCATGTGTTAGGACATAAGGAAATCTCAACAAAACCCAAACCATTGTATTACTGAAAAGCATCTTCTCAGACCATGAAGCCATAAAAGTCAAAGTCAGTAGCAGAAAAAACGTAGACAGAAATTGGAACTCATGGAAACTGAACAATACCTTGCTCAGAAAGCCATGGGTTATAGAAGGAATGAAGCCAGCCAAGTGCTGTCGAGTTGGATCCGAGGATGACGTATAGAAATTTATGGAATCCAATGAGAATGAAAACACACCCTATTAGCAGTATGGGATACAGCCAAACCAGTGCTCAGAGGTCAATTTATCTCTATAAATGCATACATCTGGAAGGAAGAAAGGACCCAAACCAAAGAACAAGTAGAAAGATAGCAACAGAGCAACTGCTCAGGCCCCAGAAGAAAACAGACAATAAAGATTAGAGGAGAACTAAATAAATTAGAGAGTAGAAGAACAAAGGAAAAAATTAACAAACCAAATGCTGATTTTTATAAAGGTCAACAAAATTGATCTTTGGCTAAACTTACAAAAACAAAACGGGAGAGGAAACAACCTGAATAAGAAATCAAATGGAGATGTCACAACAGACCCAACTGAAATAAAAAGTATCATAACAGTGTCATGGATTGAATTGTGTACCCCCCCAATGTATGTGTTAATTTGACTTGGTTTGGAGTTCCAATATGGTACCCTTCCTCCCATGTGTTGTGAATCCTGCCTCTGTGATATTGATGATGGAGAATGGCTTGCAGTTGTGTTAGTGAGGCAGGATTCAAGCTTGTGGAATACAAGGGAGAGAACTGAGCTGAGGAAGTTGGGGACATCATACCACCGAGAGAGAAGCACTGAGAGAGAAGCACCGAGAGCAGAGCACGTCCATTGGACCCAAGGTTCCTGTGCCGAAATGCTCTCACTGGATGTGGACTCAGCCTACCAGACTGTGATGAATTCTTATTCTGAATGGACTTGTATCTTGTTAACGGATTTGTGGCTTACCTGACTGTCTCAATAAAAGCTTCTGCTCATGAAACCTTCCACTCATGGTGTTTTGTTAGAGCAGTATCTGGTGACTAGGACAACAGAACACTATGAAAGACTGTCCTCTAACAGGTATGAAAACCTAGAGGAAATGGACAAATTTCTAGATTCTTATCACTTACCCCAATTATCACAAGAAGTAGAACAACTTAATAAACCCATCACAAAGGAAGAAATTGAAAAAGTAAAAAAAAAAAAAAAAAAAAAATACCAGCCAAAAAAAGTCCTGGCCCAGATGGTTTTGCAGGAGAATTCCACCAAACTTTCAGAGAAGAGTTAACTCCAACACTACCGAGACTCTTTCACAGCAGAGAAAGGGAATACTCCGAAATTCATTCTTTGAAGCCAGCGTAACCCTGATACCAAAGCCAGGGAATGATCCCCAAAAGAGGAAAATTACAGACCAATATCACTTATGAACCTAGATACAAAAATCTTCAACAAAATCTTTGCCAATAGAATTCAACAACGTATCAGAAAAATAATTCATCATCACCAAGTTGGATTCATACCAGGGATGTTCAACATCAGAACAACAATTAATGTGATCAACCATATCAATAACACAAAAGATAAGAATCACTTGATTTTGTCTATTGATGTAGACAAGGCATTTGACAAAGTCCAACATCTGTTTGTGCTAAAACTCTCAGCAAAATAGGATCTGAAGGGAAATTCCTCAACTCAGTACAGGGCATCTACACAAAGCCAACCACCTACATCATCCTGAATGGAGAGAGACTGAAAGAATTCCCCTTGAGAACAGGAACTAGACAAGGATGCCCACACTCAGCACTCTAGTCAACATTGTACTTGAAGTTCCAGTCACTTTAGGTTTAGTTGGGTCTGTTGTGACAAAGAAATAAAGGGCATTTGCACTGGTAAACAGGGAGTAAAAATGTGCCTATTTGCAGATCATAGAGTTGTGTACACAGAGAATCCTGAACAATCCATAAGTAAACTACTGGAACTAATAGAAGAGTTCAGCAAAGTCTCGAGGTATGAGATAAACATAAGTAAATGAGTAGGATTCCTTTATATCAACAAAGAGATCATTAGAGAAGAAATCACCTTATCAATACCATTTAGTATAGCACCTAAGAAGATACAATATGTGGAAATAAATGTAACGAGAGAACTACAAAGAGAACTACAAGAACTTACTGCAAGAAACCAAGAGACACTTAACATAAATGGAGAAACCTAACCGGCTCATGGATAGGAAGACTTAACATTGTGAAAATGTCTATTTTACTCAAAGTGATCCACATATACAATGCAATCCCAGTGTGAATTCCTGTGACATTTTTCAACTACATGGAGAAACAAATCACCAACTTTGTTTGGAAATGGAAGAAACCCCAAATAAGCAAAGCACTACTGAAGAACAGAAACACAGTGGGAGGCCTCACACTAGTTGACCTTAAAACCTATTATAGTGCTGCAGTAGTCAGAACAGCCTCATACTGGTACAAAGAGAGACATATAGATGAATGGAACAGAGTTGAAACCCAAGGAATGCCACCATCCTCTTATGAACAGTTGATATTTGATGAAGGCTTTAAGATTGTCAACAGGGGTAAAAACAGTCTCTCTAAGAAATGGCGCTGGCAAAATTGGATATCCATCTGCAAAAAATTGAAACAAGACCCGTATCTCACACCTTATGCAAAAACTAAAATTGGATAAAAATGTAAATGTCAAACCTAAAATGATAAAGATCATGCAAGAAAAAAATAAGACAACAATGGAAGCTGTAATACAGTTTGGACATGTTTCAAAATCTGACAAATTATGATCAACAGCAGAGAATATAGATCAGTGGGAAATACTAAGAATCAAACACTTTTGCTCATCTAAAGACTTTATCAAGAGAGTTAAAAGACTGCCTACAGAATGGGAAAAAGTATTTGCAGTTACATGTCGGACTGATGTCTGATCTCTGTAATCTACAAGGCACTGTAAAATATCAGCAAGGAAAAGGTAAATGACCCAATTAAGTGATGGACAAATAAGATGGACAGACACTTTACCAAAGAGGACATTTGTGAGAAAATGCTCACGATCATTAGCTATTAGAGAAATCCAAATCAAAACTACAATGAGACACCATCTCACCCCAACAAGGTTGGCTGTGATCCAAAAAACATAAAACAGCAAATGCTGGAGAGGCTGTGGAGAGATTGGAACTCTCCTCCACTGGTGGTGGGATTGCAAAATGGTGCAACCTCTTTGGAAAGCAATCTGGTGTTTCCTTAAAAAGCTGGAAATAGATATACCATTTGATCCAGTAATCCCATTGCTTGGAATATATACTACAGAATGAAAGTGGTCTCATGAACAGATACATGAACATGAATGTTTATTGCAGCACAGTCCACAATAGCTAAAAGATGGAATCAAACACATACCCAGCAACAGATGAATGGATAAATGAACCATAGTACATACACTCAATGGAACACTTTGCAATGATAAAGAACAATGATGATTTTAGGAAGCATCTTGTAACCTGGTTCCAACTGGACGACATTGTTATAGCGAATGAAATCAGTCAGCGGCACAAGGATGAATATTGTATGAGACCCTTACTATAAGGACTTAAAAATAGACTCATGCAGAATAAAAGACTGTTTGATGGCTACAAGAGAGGGGAGGGAGGGAGGAGGCTGGTCATAGATTAGATAGTTGATAGAAATTTGTTGGGGTGAAAGCAGTGACAGCAGGTAGCAGAAAGAAGATCAACTTAACTGGACTTCAACATAAATTGACAACTCTTTTAATCAACCCAGTATTTCAAGGATAGAGTAGCAGGGGCAGGGATCTGGGTACCATGCTCTGAAGGACAGCCGAGGCTAATTGGCATAACTGGCCTATTGCTAAGAGGCTCTTCTGCGCCCCATATTGGTGAGCGGTGTCTGGGATCTTAAAAGCTAGCAAGCTACCATATGGGGGAAATGAAGTAGTCCCAACGCATGTGTAACAGATAATCACCAAGAAAAACAAAGACATGAGAGAAAGGAGTCCAGGAGGCAGAAGGTCCCCTGTGAATGGGTAACTGTATCAAGATGTGACCAGAAGAACCAGATGGTGCCTGGCCACCACCAAAGGCAGCTGTGATGGGGCACACAATGTTGAGTCCCAGTGGCAACATAAGAAAAAGAAGGATACGCCTCAAGAACTCCACTGAAAGACCACAGTTGATGGTCTGGCAGCCTGGGGGTTCCTTGGGAGCATGGCCTCTAGACCTGCTGCTGCCCCTGACCAGAAAACCTTACTGAGGTCATCTCTTCGGACATAAATGGACTGGATTCGGGGACACAATGTGACCATATATGATGCGTGTACTTTATGGTTCTATGCACTTGCAGGATGCTGTCCTACTGGCCTGTTACTAGGAGAGAGAGGAAGGGACAGAAGATTGTTAAGAGGATATGACACATGTAGAACGAAAAGGAGGAATGTGCTGTCACTGGGCAAGGAAAGTGGAAGGAGCTGCAGATAGGCAGTCATGCAAATTTAATTTGCATTGTACACTTTTGCTTAATCTCAATAAAAAAAATTTGGAACTCTGTGGAATGGCAATCAGAGTTGTCATCATATTACCCTTAATGTCAAATGTCATCAAAATGTCTTCTTTTCAATATTTCTTTATTTTTCGGTAAAGAAAAAAGTCATTGTGGGCCAGATCAGTGAGTAGGGAAGGTGTTCCAATACAGTTATTTGTTTACTGGTTAAAAGCTACCCCCACACATACAACTATACAGTTAAGTTTGTGAACTTCCTCTTTCCACCACACACAATGGCCATTCCAGAAAGAGTTCTAAAATTGCTTTGAAGGGTAGACTAGGCAGTGGCATCAGTGTATAGCTTCCCAAGGGAAGGACTTGGAAGGTGATCATAGTGATATTCAGCAATGAGGTACGTAGCTTAGAAAACTAAGTTTGCAAACTTAAGTGCCAGACTTTGTATGCCACATAAAAATTTGCATATCAATTTTTATAGCCTCTTAATTCATAATTGCCCCACATTGGAAGCAACTAAATTGTTCTTGAATTGGTGAATGGAAAAACAAACTAGTGTTTTCATATTATGAAATCTATTCAACAATGAAAACGAATGAGCTATCAAGTCACAAAAAACATGGGGAAACCTTAAATGAATATTGCTAAGTTGAAAAAGTCAGTTCCAAAAGGCTACATCATGTGTGATTCCAACTAGGTAACACTCTGGAAAAGGCAATACCGTGGAGACAGTTAAAAGATAAGTGGTTATCAGAGGTTTGTGGGTTAGGACAGTAGTAGGGAAGATGGAATATGTTGAGCACGGATCATCTTAAAGGCAGTGAAATTATTTTGTATGGTACTGTAGTAGCAAATATATGATATTACATATTTTTCAAAGCCCATCTGTAACATGAAATGTGAACCCTAATGTAAAAGTGTCCTTATTTAATAATAATGTATTAATATTGATTTCATCAGTTGTAACAAATGAACCATAGCTGGTAAGATGTTAGGAAGATAGTTCTCTGTATTTGCTGCTTAGTTTTTATGTAAAGCTAAGCCAAGCCAAGCCAAGTGCTGTCAACTCTAAAAAATAAAATCATCTTTAATTAAAAGAAAACCAGAAGTTCACTATTTAAAACAGATGTAAGCCAGCTGTAGCCTGCTTGGCTAATCTGGTTTATGGCTGTCTTTTGTAAGGCCCATGAACTTGGACTGTTTTTTTTTTTTTTACCCAACAGTTTTAAAAGCTTGTATGAAAAAAATGAATATGTAGCAGATACCATATTTGGCCCACAAAGCTTAAAATGTTTACTATCTTGCTTTTATAGAAAATGTTTGCAAAGTCCTTTCTTTAAAGTACAGCTAACAGGGGGCGGAGTCAAGATGGCGGACTAACCCACGTCTCCTTATATCCCTCTGGAAACCAAGACCTGAATTGACAATAAAACAGAGCCTTCTGATCACCTAACCAGCCTCAGGACACGGCACAGAGCTGTTAATTGGGACTTCATACCACTCAGCGAAAAACCTCCTCTTTCGCTGACTCCCGCTCCTGGCTAGCCCCGGCTCTCACGGATGGAAGGTAAATGCACCAGTTTGACTTTTTTTATCCTCTGTCTCGGCTGGTGGGCGGAGCTGAGTCTTGCCCGGCGGCTGGACTCAGACTCACTGCTGGGGGGATAGGCAGGCGAAATTCCCGTGTTCTGAGGGTCAGGCTCGGGACTCTGTTAATCTAGATACTTTGAGCCTTTCGTTTGTAGCTGCCTCAGTGGTGTTTGTGCGGAGCTCCGCAGTCAGGGTGCGGGACGCCATGTTGGTGCTGAGATTTTACCAGGACCTCGTTCTTAGCCTGGGAGCCAGCACCTGCAAACGGGACAGCGCTTCTCCAACAGAAAAGTGGTGATTTTGCACACTGCTGCCTGCATTGGGTGCCCTGCAGCAGAAGCAGAGGAATCACTACTTCTCTGCACCTTTGGCCCCTCTGTCTGCTAACTGTGTGGAGGACGCCATCTTGGGTACGGTGGCCGCAGCTGGACCTAATTCTTAGCTTCGGAGCCAGAGCCTGCCCACAGGAGAGTGCTTTTCTATCACAAAACCAGTACTCGATGCAGTGTTGGCTAAGGCTAGGACTGTCATCAGAGGCCAACAGGGCAGTAGCATTGCTGCATTCTGAACTAGTTTGTTATCATCTGGGGTTGGATATAGTGGTGATTACTTTGTCAGATGAGAAGAGGGACCTCCACACCTGAAAACCTAACTGACTTGTGAACTGGTTAGATACCTTTTACTTTACATTTGAAGACAGCCTAGAGAAACATTTGCAATCCATCCTCACAGTACCTCTTCCAGCCTCTATATACTCACATGGGACCCAAAAAGCAACAGACAATTGTGGCATGCAAGCAATCACTCATGGCTTCAGAAGGCTCCCAAACAAAGCAACCAAGGAGTTTTCCAGATGAAGAAACTTTTATGAAAGCATCAGGAAGTGAATACAAATTAATTATATACAGGACCCTTCTAGACCTTATACAAAATGCAGCAGAACAAAATGAAAAATTAAGCAAGTTGTTCGATCTGATGGAACACCAGTACTCTGAAATCAAACAGATCAAGAACAAAATCAAAGACATAGAAACTTCCATGCAAAGCCAAGAAAACAGAATGGAACAAATGGAAAAAAGAATTTTTGACTTGGAAGACACAGCTACTGATGCCAGCATCTATGAGCAGAAATCAGAAAAAAGAAATAAGAAAAATGAAGAAACATTAAGAAGCATGTGGGACTCTATTAAGAGAAACAACCTTCAATTAATTGGAGTCCCTGAACAGGGTGAGACATCTGAGAACACAGAGAGTATTGTTGCTGAGCTGCTGAAAGAAAACTTCCCAGAAATCATGAAGGAAGAGAATATAGACATCTCAGATGCATATCATACGCCACTCAATACAGATCTCAAAAGAAAGACTCCAAGACATATTATAATCAAGCTTAACAAAATGAAACATAAGCAGCAACTTTTAAAGGCAGCAAGACTCAAGGCAAAGCTAACATTCAGAGGGAAACCCTGTAGGCTGTCATCAGATTTCTCAGCAGAAACCATGCTGGCACAGAGACAGTGGCACGACACATTCAAAATCTTGAAGGAGAAGAACTTCCAACCAAGAATCATATATCCTGCAAAAGTATCTTTCAAATACGAAAATGAAATTAAGACATTCCCAGATAAACAGAAACTCAGAGACTTTGTAAAAACCAAACCCAAACTACAACAAATACTGAAAGAAGTTCTTGGCTTTGGCTTAGAAGAACAAAACCACTAAATTCATATTTTAGAACGACACACTACTCAATATTCTACTCATTTAGGGAAGGCTCCAAAGTAGATCACAGCTTTGATTTGGAAAGAAGCAATCCAGTGATCATCATGAAAACTATGATGTCATCATAATAAAAAGAGGGATGTAATACAGTTGTTACAGTCCTTCCAGATGGAGAGGAAGATGACAAGACTGGTAGTAATTAAAATTGGGTTTATAAATAGTTTATTAAGGGGGTTCACAGGGGCAGCTGTAAAGCACAACAAAGATGTATCATACCATTTCAAGAAATCTAACACACGAGTCTCAACAACTATAAAACCAGCTCTGAAAAAGGTGAAAAATCAACTCACAAAAAAGAGTGTCCCAGAACAGACTAATAAGAACAACAGAGAAAACATCAACATAAAAATAAACGTATCACAATGGCAGCATTGAACACATACCTATCAATAATCACATTGAATGTGAATGGACTCAATGCTCCAGTAAAGAGACACCGAATGTCATCTTGGATCAAAAGACATGACCCATCCATATGTTGTCTACAAGAAACTCACTTGAGAACTAAAGACAGGAACAAACTGAAAATTAAAGGATGGACGAATATATATCAAGCTAACAATGAACAAAGAAGAACAGGGGTGGCAATTCTAATCTCAGACAAAATCAATTTTCATGTCAAATCCACCATCGTGGACAAAGATGGACACTATCTATTGCTGAAAGGTTCAGTACACAAGCAAGACTTAACTATATTAAATATTTATGCACCTAATGTCAGAGCACTTAAATATGTCGAAGAAACACTGACTACATTCAAAAGAGAGTTAGATGGCTCCACCATAATAGTGGGAGACTTTAACACTCCACTCTCATCACTAGACAGATCATCTAGAAAAAAGCTCAGCAAAGATACAGAAGACCTCATTGACACAATTAACCAACTAAACCTCATTGATATAGACAGAACTTTCCACCCATCAGCAGACAACTACACCTTCTTCTTCAGTGCACATGGAACATTCTCCAAAATTTACCACGTGATAGGCCATAATGCAATGCTCAACAAAATCCATACCATTGAATTACTGCAAAGCATCTTCTCAGATCATAAAGCCATAAAAGTTGAAATCAATAGCAGAAAAAACATAGATGGAAAGTGGAACTCTTGGGAACTGAATAACATCTTGCTCAAAAAAACATGGGTTATAGAGGAAATCAAGGATGAATTAAAGAAATTCGTGGATTCCAATGAGAACGAAAACACTTCCTACCAGAACCTATGGGATACAGCCAAAGCAGTGCTCAGAAGTCTGTTTATCTCCATAAATGCACACATCTGGAAGGAAGAAAGAAACCAAATCAAGGAACTAACTCTACAGCTTGAACAAGTAGAAAGAGGAACCCCTCGGGCACCAGAAGAAATGAGATCATAAAGATTAGAGCAGAGCTAAATGAATTAGAGAATAGAAAAACAATTGAAAAAATTGAAAAGACCAAAAGCTGGTTTCTTGAAGAGATCAACAAAATTGATAAGCCACTGGCTAAACTTACTAAAGAAAAGCAGGAAAGGAAACAAATAACCCAAATTAGAAATGAGAGAGGAGTTGTCACCACAGATGCAACAGAAATCAAAAATATCATAACAGAATACTATGAAAGACTGTACTCTAACAAATTTGAAAACCTATGGGAAATGAACCAATTCCTTAACTCATACCACCTACCCAAATTATCACAACATGAAGCAGAACAACTTAATAAACCCATTACTAAGGAAGAGATTGAAAAGGTCATCAAAACACTGCCAACCAAAAAAAATCTGGGTCCAGATGACTTCACGGCAGAATTGTACAAAGCATTTAGACAAGAGTTATCTCCAATACTACTGAGACTATTTCACAGTATAGAAAGGGATGAAGTATTCCCAAACTCATTCTATGAAGCCAGCATAACCCTGATACTTAAGCAAGGTAAAGATCCAACAAAGACAGAGAACTACAGACCGTTATCACTCATGAAACTAGATGCAAAAATCTTCAACCAAATTGTTGCCAACAGAATACAACAACATATCAAGAAAATAATCTATTATGACCAAGTGGGATTCATACCAGGGATGCAAGGCTGGTTCAACATCAGGAAAACAATTAATGTGATTAACCACATAAATAACACAAAAGACAAAGATCACCTGATTTTGTCCATTGATGCCGAAAAGGCATTTGATAAAGTCCAACACCCATTCATGCTAAAAACTCATAGCAAAATGGGCATAGACGGCAAATTCCTCAACACAATAAGGGCCATTTATACAAAGCCAATTGCCCACATCATCCTGAATGGAGAGAGACTGAAAGACTTTCCCCTGCGATCAGGAACTAGACAAGGATGCCCACTGTCACCTCTCCTATTCAACATTGTCCTAGAAGTTCTAGCCAGAGCAATTAGCCAAGACGAAGAAATAAAGGGCATCTGCATCGGCAAAGAGGAAGTTAAAATCTCCTTGTTCGCAGATGATATGATTGTATATGCAGAGAACCCCAAGGAATCTAGAAGTAAGCTACTCAAACTGGTAGAAGAGTTCAGCAAAGTCTCAGGATACAAGATAAACATAAGTAAATCAGTAGGTTTCCTTTATACCATCAACGAGACTGTTAAGGAGGAAATTATCAAATCAGTACCATTTACGGTAGCCCCTAAGAAGATAAAGTACCTAGGAATTAATCTAACCAGAGAAACAACAGACCTTTACAAAGAGAACTGCAAGCCCTTACTACAAGAAACTAAGAGAGACTTAGATCAATGGAAAAACCTACCCTGCTCATGGATAGGAAGACTTAACATTGTGAAAATGTCTATTTTACCCAAAGCAACTTATTTATATAATGCAATCCCAATACAAGTTCCAGCATCATTTTTTAATGAGATGGAGAAACAAATCACCAATTTTGTTTGGAAAAGGAAGAAGCCCCGGATAAGTAAGATACTAGT
Organism: Heterohyrax brucei; assembly: GCA_028571685.1. Taxonomy (NCBI): domain Eukaryota; kingdom Metazoa; phylum Chordata; class Mammalia; order Hyracoidea; family Procaviidae; genus Heterohyrax; species Heterohyrax brucei. The sequence continues at coordinate 97,773,307 of CM053154.1, read as the reverse complement.
AAAGAAGAAGGACACACTGGCAGGCCTCTCATTACCCGGCCTTAGAACATACTACACTGCCACAGTGGTCAAAACAGCCTGGTACTGGTACAAGAACAGACAGATCGATCAATGGAACAGAACTGAGACCCCAGAGATGACACCATCTGCCTATGATCAGTTGATATTCGACAAAGGCCCTAAGACACTCAACTGGGGTAAAAACAGTATCTTCAACAAATGGTGCTGGCAAAATTGGTTATCCATCTGCAATAAACTGAATCAAGATCCATATCTTATACCTTATACAAAAACCAACTCCAACTGGATAAAAGACCTAAATATCAAGCCTAAAACGATAAAGCTCATCCAAGAAAAGGTAGGAACGACAATGGAAGTTTTAATACACAATGAGGACAGACTCCGAAATCTGTCAAAGAAACCTCAATCAACAGAAGAAAAAAATAGATAAATGGGAACTATTAAGAATCAAACACTTTTGCTCATCCAAAGACTTTATTAATAGAATTAAAAGAACACTCACAGAATGGGAAAAAATATTTGGCAACTCTATGTCAGACTGACGCCTGATCTCCATAATCTATAAGATACTACAAAATATCAATAAGAAGAAGATAAACCATCCAATTAAGCGATGGGCAAAGGGATGGACAGACACTTCACTAAAGAGGAGATCCAGGCAGCCAAAAAACACATGCAGACATGTTCACAATCTTTAGTTATTAAAGAAATTCAAATCAAGACAACAATGAGATACCATCTCACCCCAACAAGATTGGCCATGATCCAGAAAACACAAAACGACAAATGCTGGAGAGGCTGTGGAGAAAGTGGAACCCTCCTACACTGTTGGTGGGGTTGCAAAATGGTCCAGCCTCTTTGGAAGGCAATCTGGCGCTTCCTTAAAAAAATGGATATTGATATACCATTTGACCCAGTAATTCCACTACTTGGAATATATCGTACAGATTCAAGGCCTTTCACACCAATGGACACATGCACCAGAGTGTTTATCGTGGCACAGTCCACAATAGCAAAAAGGTGGAATCAACCTAGATGCCCAACAATAGAAAAATGGATAGGTAAACTGTGGTACATATACTCAATGGAGCAGTATGCAATGATAAAGAGTAACGATGATTCCAGGAAACATCTCCTAACCTGGTTTCAACTGGAAGACATTATGTTGAGTGAAAGTAGTCAGCGACAAAAGGACAAATACTGTACGAGACCTCTACGATAAGATCTGAAAAACAGACTTGTGTATAGAAGAAAAAACTCTTTGACACCTGCAAGGGAAGGAAGGGAGGGAGGGTGAGGGGGGGAGGGTTTAGTTTAGATAGTTAGTAGAAATCTAGTTGGGAGAAAGCGGTGACAGCGCACATTAGGAACAAGAACAACATTAAGGGGACTTCAGCATAACTTGAGTACTCCTTCCATCTTAACTCAATACTGCAAGGATAGAGTAGCTGGGGCGGGGGTTGGGGGACCATGCTCTTAGATGAATTCCAGGCCAATTTGGCACAACTAGCGTTTTGCTAAGAGAGCTCTCTGCGCCCCACATTGGTGAGTGGCGTCTGGGGTCTTAAAAGCTGCCAAGCTGCCATCCAAGGACACAGCAATTGGTCCCAACTCAGCAGGAACGGATGCTCACTGAGGACCAAAATGACATGCGATAAAGACAACGGAGAAGACGGAGAGACCCACAAGAGTGGATGCCTACATCGACTTGGGACCGGAAGAACCGGATGGTGCCTGTCCACCACCAGTGAGAGCCACGATGGAGCTCACAGAGAGGAGTCTCACTGGCAACACAAGAATAAAGAGGTGCATCATGAGATCTCCACTAAAAGACCTCAATTGATGGTCCAGCGGTTTTGGGGTTCCCCTGAGAGCATGGCCCCCTGCCCTGATGCTGCCCTTTCCCATCAATTATAACAAAGGTCCACTCTTTGGACAGGAATGGATTGGACTTGGCAATGCAGAGTGACCATATATTGGAAGCACTTTGTGGTTCTATACATCTATAGGATATCATCTTGCTGACCTCTGGCTGGAGGAAGGGGAGTGGAGGGAGAGGAGGGGAAAGGAGACTGTTGGGAGGATGAGACATGTATGGAGTAGAGAGGAATAGTGTGCAGTCACCGGACAGGGAGAGCAGTGCAAGCTGCATATGGGGGGGGCATGTAAATTTATATGTGAATGTACATTTTCACTCAGTTATGTTAAATAAAAATAAAAAAAAATAAAGTACAGCTAACAGTGTACATGGGATTTACGGGGACCTGGTGCAGCGGTTAAGAACTACGTTTCTTAACTAAAATGCTGACAATTTGAGTCTACCAGCCACTCCTAGGGAAACCCTACGCAGCCATTCTGTTCTGTCCCATAGGGTCACTAGGATTTGGATCAACTGGATAGCAATGGGAATGAGATGAATGACATGTCTGTAAGTGAACTATTCAGTAGAAAATTAACAAATCAAGCTTACCTTAATTTAAAGAAAACTGTCAACTGTAGTATTTATTTTACACAAAAAAAGCTATGTTTTTGTAGTGGGCCTTTTCCCATACGTATGGAGACTTGCTTGATGGTAAATATAGTAGGTAGACTCGAAGATGGCCCCCAGTGATCTTCGCGTCCTGGTTTTCCTGCCTGTTACGGATTGAATTGTATTCTCTCAAAATATGTGTTTGAATCCCAATCCTGTGGATGTAATTCTGTTTGTGAATGGGATTTTTTTTTATGTTAATGAGGTCATATCAGGTATGTCCTAAACCTAATCATTTCTGAGTATTAACAAGTAGCATGGGCACAGAGAAATCTATGGCCAACAAGCTGAAACAGGAGTATTCCCTAAAATCTGGCAACAAGAGAGCCTTCCCTTACAGCCAGTGGCCTGAATTCAGACTTCCAGCCACTGGGACTGTGAGAAAATCTATTTCTGTTTTTTAAAGCCACTCACTTGTAGCATTTTGAGTCACAGCATTTCTAGGAAGCTAAGATAATGCCTTTGTCTAGTGAATAGTGTATGGCAGAAGAGATATGATGTCACTCACAGGATTAGTTTTCGGAACAACTATGGCTTTTATCTTAGGTGGTCTTTCTTGTCTTCTTTTGTCCCTTTCTCTGAACACTTTCAGTGGGGACACAAGAGGTCACGTTGTGACCAGCCCAATGGAGAGGAATTAGATAAAGGTGTTGTCACATTTATAATGAGTACTGAAGCCCATAGTCCAATGGCTTGCAAGGAGCTTGAAGCCTGCCAACAACCACGAAGGAGCTTAGAAATATACTTGAACTCCAGCAGAGTTTTGAGATGACTGTAGCCCCTGTGACCACATGAGACCTTGCATCAGAGGTACCTAGTTAAGCTATCTGTATCCCTGACACGTAGAAACGGTTTAAGATAATAAACATTTTCTGCTTTAAGCTCTTATGTTGTGGGGTAACTTATTAGACAACAATAGAGAACAATTACAGTGAGCCATTTACTCGGACAAGTGTTCTTTCCCCCTGTATTTCTTGATAGAGTGTAGGATTGGTGGTATTTCTTCCTTTACAGTGGTTTCACTGGAGAAACCATGTGAATTGGAATATTTCTCATGAAAATGTTTTTGGTAAAGAATATAACTTAGTGATAGATATAGGCCACCATGTGTCTCCCATTGTCATACTATAGGGGCTTGCATGTTGCTATCATGCTGGAAGCTATGGCACTGATATTCAGTTTGAGCTATAGCATTTCTAGGAAACTAAGACAATGCCCTTTGTCTAATTCCCTCCCTTCACTGGAGAAACCATGTGAATTAGAATATTTCTTATGAAAATGTTTTTGGTAAAGAACATAACTTAAGTAATAGATATAGGCCTCCATGTGTCTCACTTTGTCATATTATGGGGACTTGGCATGTTGCTGTCATGCTGGGAGCTATGCCAGGGTCACTCATGCTGAACAGGTTTCAGCTGAGCATCTAGACTGAGAGACAGTAGGAAGAAGGACCTAGCAGTCTACTTCTGAAATGAATCAGCCAGTGAAAACCTTGTGAATAGCAGCAGAACATTGTCTGATACAGTGCCAGAGGCTGAATCCCCCAGGTTGGAAGGTGCTCAGATGATGATTGGAGAAGGGCTGCCTCCTAAAAGGAGAGTCTACCTTGATGGTGTAGATGGAGTCAAGCTTTTGGGACCTTCATTTGCTGACGTGGCTCAACTCAAAATGAGATGAAACAGTTCCAAACATGCATTAATAACTGAAACATGAATGTGTAAAGTATGAATTTTGGAAAATTGGAAACCATTACAAGTGAAATGGAACACATAAACATTAATATGCTAGACGTTAGTGAGATGAAATGGACTGGTAGTGGCCATTTTGAATTGGACAGTGATCTGGTCCACTATGCCGGGAATGAAAACCTGAAGAGGAATGGTGTTCCATTCATCATCAAAAGGAACACTTCAAGATTTTTAAAGTACATTGCTATCAGTGATAGGATAATATCCATATACATGCAAGGAAAACCAGATAAATATGACAATTGTTTAAATTTATGCATCAACTACCAAGGCCAAAGAGGAAGAAATTGAAGATGTTTATGAGCATTTGCAGTCTGGAATGGATTGCACATGCAATCAGGATGCATTGATAATTCCTGGTGATTGGAATGCAAAAGTTGGACACAAGAGGGATTGGTAGTTGGAAAAATAATGTCATTGGTGATAGAAATGATGCTGGAGATCATGTGATAGAATTTTTCAAGGCCAACAATTTATTTATTGCAAATATTCTTTTTTCAACAATAGAAATGGCAACTATACACTTCGACCTTGGTGAATGGAATATACAAGGATCAAATCAAGTACCTCTGTGGAAAGACGTGATGGAGAAGCTCCCTATCAGCCGTCAGAGCAAGGCCAGGGGCTGACTGTGAGACTGTCACTTGCTGATATGCAAGTTCAGGTTGAAACTGAGGAAAATCAAGTCCTTGAGAGCCAAAGTATGACCTTTGATATATTCAACCTGAGTTTAGAGATCATCTTAGGAAGATTTGACATGCTGAACACTAATGACTGAAGACCAGACAAGTTATAGAACGACATCAAGGGCGTCATACACAAAGCAAGCGAGAGCTCATCAAAAAGACAGGAAGGAAAAGACCAAGATGGATGTCAGAAGAGGTTCTCGTATTTGCCCTTGAATGTTGAAGAGCTAATGCAAAATGAAGGATTAATGGAATAGAAGAACTGAACAGAAAATTTCAGAAGGTAGCTTGAAAAGACAGAGTAAACTATTATGACATGTGGGAAGGCCTGGAGACAGAAAACTGAAAGAGAGGAACAGATTTGCCATTTCTCAAGCTGAAAGAACTGAGAAAAAGATTTAAGCCTTGAGTTGCAATAGTGAAGGATTCTATGGGCAAAGCATTAAATGATGTAGGAAGCATCTAAAGAAGATGGAAGGAATATACAAAGTAATTATACTAAAAAGAAATGTTCAACATTGAACCATTTTGGGAGGTAATGTATGATCAGGAACTGATGCTATTGAAAGAAGTCTAAGTTGCACTGAAGGCACTGGTGAAAATCAAGTCTCCAGGAACTGATGGAATATCAACTGAGATGTTTTAACAAATGGATGCTGCTCAGCAGATGCACACTTGTCTATGCTAAGAAATTCGTCTGACCAACTGGAAGAGGTCTGTACTTAGTCCTTTTCCCTAGAAAGGTGATCCAACTGAATGCAGATATTATTAGCTAATACCATTAAAATCACACACAAGTTAAATTTTTCTGAAGGTCATTCGAAAGCAATGGCAGCAGTGTATCGACAGGCTCCTATAAATGCATAGAACCATAAAGTGTACACAATATGTCCCCAAGTGTCCCCAAGTCCAGTGCATTCTTGTCTCCCCATTACTGGATTCTAGTCAGGGACAGCAGCAGTCTAGGGGGCATGTTCCCAGGGGATCCTCCAAGCTGTCAGACCATCATTTCAGGTCTTTTAGTAGAGTTCTTTGGCTGAACACCTCTTTTTCTCTTGTTGCCTCTGGGATTCTACGTTGTGTGCCCCATCACGACTGTCTGTGGTGGTGGCCAGGCCCCATCTGATTCTTCTAGCCTCATGTTGACACACTTTCCCATTTATATGGGTCTTTCTGTCTCCTGGGCTAGTTTTTCCCCATATTTTTGTTGTTTTTGGTAATCATCTGTTCCAGATGAGTTGGGATAATTTGGTGTACCTCAGATGGCAGCTTGCTAGCTTTTCAGATCCCAAATGCCACTCACCAGTATGGGGTACAGAGGACTCTTTTAGTAATAGGTTAATTATGCCAGTTGGCCTTGGTGTCCACTGAATGTATCGTCCTCAGACCCCCATCCCTGCTACTCTATCCTCTGAAATACTGAGTTGAGTTTAGAAAACCTTTCAATTTATGGCAAAGCCCAGTTAAGTTGATCTACTTGCTACTGTGTGCTGTCACTGCTTTCACCTAACCAAGTTCCTATTGACTATCTAATCTATGCCCAACCCTCTCCTTTCCTCCCCACTCTTGTAGCAGTCAAAGAGTCTTTTCTTTTGTGAGTAAGTGTATTTTTAAGCTGTAACAGCAGAACTCAGAAACCCTGGTGGCATAGTGGTTAAGTGCTTTGTCTGCTAACTAAAAGACTGGCAGTTCAAATCCACCAGGCACTCCTTGGAAACTCGATAGGGCAGTTCTACTCTGTCTGTAGGGTTGCTATATGTCAGAATCCAGTCAACGGCAGTGGGTTTGTTTTTTCACTTGAATAGTAGGGCTCACACAATATTTGCCCTTTTGCTGCTGACTGATTTCACTCAGCATAATGTCTTCTAGTTGAAACCAGGTTATTAGATGCTTCCTAAAATCATCATTGTTGTTGATCATTGCATAGTTGCCCATTGTACATGTGTACCGCAGTTTATCCATTCATCTGTAGATAGGCACCTAGGTTGATTTCATCTTTTTGCTGTTGTGGACAGTGCTGTGATAAACAATCATGTGCATGTATCTGTTTGTGTGACCACCTTTATTTCTGTAGGATATATTCCAAGTGGTGGGATTACTGGACCAAATGATATTTTTATTTCTAGTTTTTTGAGGAAATACTAAATTGCTTTCCAAAAAGTTGTACCATTTTACATTCCCACCAACAGTGTAGGAGAGTTCTCATCTCTCCAAAGCCTCTCCAGCATTTGTTGTTTTGTGTTTTTTGAACTATGGCCAACTTTATTGTTGTGAGATGGTATCTCATTATAGTTTTGATTTGGATTTCTCTGATAGCTAATGATTGTGAGCACTTTCTTGTGTGTCTTTTAACTATCTGGATGTCATCTTTGGTGAAATGTCTGTTCATCTCCTTTGCCTGTAGCTTAATTGGGTTATTTATCTTTTTCTTGTTGATATTTTGCAATACCTTATAGGTTTGGGAAATTAGATGTTGGTCCGACATGCAATTGCCGAACAGTTTTTCCCATTCTGTAGGTAGTCATTTAACTCTCAATAGTCTTTGGAAGAGCAAAAGTGTTTGATTATTAGTAGTTCCCATTTATCTATTTTCTATTATCTATTGTTTATGCTTTGTCAGATTTTGAAGTTTGTCTAAGCTTTGTATTACAGCTTCCATTGTTGACCCTATTTTTTCTTGCATGACCTTTATTGTTTCAGGTTTGATATTTAGACCTTTGATCCTTTAGACCTTTGCCTTAGTTTCAATTTTTTTGCAGATGAATATCAATTTTGCCAACACTGTTTGTTAAAGAGACTGTTTTTACCCTAGTTTCCGACCTTTAGGCCTTTGTCGAATATCAACTGTTCATACAAGGATGATGATATTTCTGGGATCTCAGTTCTGTTCCATTGGTCTGTACGTCTCTCTTGTACCAGTACCAGCCTATTTTGACTACTATGGCAGTATCATAGTTTCTAAGGTGAGGTAGTGTGAGGATCCCCACTGTGTTGTTCTTCTTTAGTAGTGTTACTATCTGGGGTTTCTTTCCTTTGCAAACAAAGTTAGTGACTTGTTTCTCCATCTCCTTAAAAAATGACACTAGAATTTGTATTGGGATTGCATGGTATATGATCGTTTTGGGTAAAATAGGCATTTTCACAATGTTAAGTCTTCCCATCCATGAGCAGGGTAGTGCTCTCCACTTACATAAGTCTGTTTTTGTTTCTTTTAGTAAGGTCTTGTGTTCTCTCTATAGATCTCTTGTTTCTCTGGTTAGATTTGTTCTTAGGTGTTTTATCTTCCTGGGAGTTATAGTGAATGGTATTGATTTAGTGATTTCCTTTTTGATGTTCTCTTGTTGGTGTAAAGGAATCCTACCAGTTTACTTATGTTTATCTTATATCCCAATACTTTGCTGAACTCTTCTACTAGTTCTGGTAGTTTAACTATGTATTCTTTAGGATTCTCTGGGTATGTGATCACATCGTCTGCAGATAGGGAGATTTTCACTTCATCTTTGCCAATGCGGGTGCCTTTTATTACTGCCTTATTGTTTTATTGCCTAATTGCTCTGGCTAGAACCTCTAGCACAATGCTGAGTAGAAGTGATGAGCGGGCATATTTGTTTAATTCCTTTCTCGACGGCACTTGGCTGGCTTGGCTCAGGGGAAATTCTTACAGTCTTTCTCCATTCAAGATCTTGTAGGCAGTTGACTTGGCATAGATGCCCCTTATTGCATTGAGGAATTTCCCTTCTGTTTCTGTTTTGCTGAGAGTGTTTAACACGAATGGGTGGTGGACTTTGTCAAGTGCTTTTCTGTATCAAATTGGCAAAATCAGGTGATTCTTATCATTTGAGTTACTTATGTGCTTGATCACATTAATTGTTTTTCTGATGTTGAACCAGGCTTGAATCCCTGATATGAATCCAACTTGGTCATGATGAGTTATTTTTTCGATACGTTGTTGAATTCTAGTGGTTAGGATTTTGTTGAAGATTTTTGCTTTTAGGTTCATGAGGGATATTGGTCTGTAATTTCCTTTTTTTGTAAGATCTTTCCCTGGCTTTGGCATCAGGGTTGTGCTGGCTTCATAGAATGAATTTGGGAGTATTCCATCTATTTGTATGCTGCGAAGTAGCCTCAGTAATATTGGAATTAACTCCTCTCTAAAAGCTTGGTAGAATTGTTTGAAGCAATAGGGCAGGACTTCTTTTGGTTGGTAGTTTTTTAATGACTTTTTCCATCTCTTCTTTCGTGATGGGTTTATTAAGTTGTTCTACTTCTCCTTGGGATAATTTTGGTAGGTGATGTGAATCTATAAAGTTGTCTGTTTCCTCTAGATTTTCTCATCTGTTAGAGTACAGTCTTTTGTAGTAATCTGTTATGATTTTTTTTTTTTATTTCACTTGGGTCTGTTGTGACAGCTCCCATTGCATTTCTTATTTGTGTTGTTTTCTCTCCTGATTTTCTTTTGTAAGTTTAGACAATGGTTTATCAATTTTGTTGATCTTTTCAAAGAGCCAGGTTTTGGTTTTGTTAATTTTTTCAGTTGTTCTTCTATTCTCTAATTAATTCATTTAATTCTGCTCTAATTGTATCATTTGTTTTCTTCCTGTACCTGAGGGGTTCCTTTGTTGCTCTCTTTCTACTTGTTCAAGTTGTAGCATTAATTCTTTGGTGTGGGCCCTTTCTTCATATGCGCATTTATAGAGGACTCTGAGGACTGCTTTGGCTGTATCTAATTGGTTCTTGTAGGTTGTGTTTTCATTCTCATTTGATTTCATTATTTCTTTAGTGTGTCTTTGATTTCTCCTATACACCATGTCTTTTTGACCAAGGTACTCTTCAGTTTCTGTAATGTCATATTTCTGCCTTTTTTTTTTCCTGTTATTGACTTAAACTTTTATGGGTTTGTGGTACAAGGAGATACTTTGCAATAGCTCAGTGGACTGGATTTTGCCGAGACTTTCTTTATGTCCTAATATGTGGTCTATTCTGGAGAATGTTCCATGTGCACTGGAAAAAAAAAGGTGTACTTATCTGTCGCTGGTAAAAAGTTCTGTATATGTCAATGAGATCTAGTTGAATGATTGTTGCAACAAGATCTTCTGAATCTTTATTGTGCTTTTTCTGGATGATCTGTCTATCACTGAAAGTGGAGTGTTGAAGTCTCCTACTATCATCATGGAGTAATCTATCTAATTTTTTAATGTTGTCAGCATTTGTTTGGTATATTTAGATACTCTGGTATTAGGTGCATATAGGTATATGTATTTAATATTGTTGTATCCTGCTTATATATTGAACTTTTCAGTAATAAATAGTGACCATCTTTGTCAATGATGGTGGACCTTACTCTAAAATCTATTTTATCTTAGATTAGTATCACCACTCCTGCTCTTCACTGTGTGTTGTTAGCTTAGTATGTATTCTTCCACCTTTTGGTTTTCATTTCTTTTCATTTTTCTTATTTTCTCTACATTCACCTAAATGCTGGTGTCAGTTGTTTTATCCTCAAGCTCACTAACTCTGCCTTCCAACTCCTCAATCCTACTCTTTAGGCTTTGCATTGAATTGTATAGATTTTATTATAATTTTATTATTGTTCTGCTGGATTTCAGATCATTGATGTCCCAGCAGTTCATATAGCCTACTTATTTTTTCATTTTGTTTAATCTGTAGTAGGATTCTATAAGTAATCCTTTCATATTCTATCTCCAATAAGTTCAGAAAAGTTTCTTCATCTGGGAAGTTTTTGGACTCTTTATTTTGGGAGTTTTCAGGAGCCATGGTGGTCTGCTTCTTTAAATGGCTAGATATTGATTGTTGTCTTCATGCCATCAAGACGGTGTTCAGTTTCTCTAGTGTTACACCAATGGGAGCTGTGATGTAGTTCTAAGAGGGCAATATGGGCATCACTAGGTTTAGTCGCCAGCCACTTCTGCGTTCTCCAGTGATTGGCCCCAGCTGGGCTCTTAGAGGTGACAGACCCCACCTCTTGGCTGCTAAAGGTGATGAGTTATTTGTGGTGGCTCTCCAGTATTATGTTAGTTGAGCCTCTGGTATAGCTCACGAAAGGGAGCGCAGAAGGATACTACCACACTCGGCTGCCCAGATGCATTTAACTTAAAAACTGCTTTTTGGCTGAGAGTGTCACAGTCCAGCAGGTACCAAGAGCAGCCAGGCTCTCAGGATTGGCAGGCACCACCACTTGGCTAGCACAGATGGCACTCTACTTATGGAGTCTTTGAGGGGCCATCAGCCAATGCTATGATGTGGCTCAGTGAAGGGTGGTAGAAAAGCTGCCAACCCACTCAGCCACCAGTCACTGCTGCTTTGTCCAGCTGGTCTTGTTTTTAAAAACTGCCTTACAACTGGGAGAGGCACTGTTCAGCAGCCAACGAGAACAGCTGGGCCCTCAGGAGTGGCAGGTCCTGCCTTCTGGCTGACAGTGGCAGCACCTCATAGGCCATCACCAAATGTCATGACATGGCTCGAAGAAGGAAGGGGTTAGGACACTGCTGCTCTCTACCACCAGGCGTAACCACAGTCCCTAGGTAGGGTCATCTCAAAAACAGCTATTCTGCTGGCAAAATGCCTTCCAGGCAGTCATTGTTGCTCTATGTGAGAATTGTAGCCTCCTGAAACCTCTGGTGTGGCTGATTCCATCTCTCAGCTGATCAAGATGGCATCTTGCCTGAGCTGCCCTTCCTGCAGTGAGTCAGCAGAATCTATGGTGCAGCTCAAAGAAGAGAGTGGGAAGGTGCACTGGCAACCTCATTTGGCACTGAGCTCTGAAGATATGGCTGTCCCAACACAGTCTGTCTGCTGTGGTGTATGCTGTTCATTTAAGCACTGAAGTTCAGCTCATTAGCACGCCAGGCTCAGAGGATCAGCAGATCTAGTCCCTGCCTCCTGGATAACAAAGAAGGTGTCTGTACCTGCAGTCCCCACAAAAAATGTGTCAGTAGAAGCAGGACTCAGTGTACCACTGCCTCACCTCCAACAGAGGTAGTTTCTCCTTCACTGTCACTCAGTCCAATCTTACAACCCTCTGCCAGATTGTGGGGCTTCCAGAATGTCCACACTGCTCCATTCAGTTATTGTTCTAGGGATTAGTGCTTTGAGGGAATTGAGCAGATGTGTCTAGTCCACTATCTTGACCATGTCCACCAGGATTTTGGTTTTCTTGATGTTGAGGTACAATCCAAAGTGCTCCTTAGTAGCAAGAATGGTGAGAGTAAGTCTTACTGTGGATGTGTTATCATGGGGGATCCATCTCTGGAGAAGGACACTGTGCTTGGTAAATGTCCATGGTAGAGAGGAAGACCTTCAACAAGACGGATTGACACAGTGGTCCCAACAATTATGAATGTGGTGTAGGACTGGCCAGTGCTTTGTTCTATTGTGCATAGAGTTGATATGAGTCAGAAAGAACTTGAGGGCATCTAACGACAACAATAGTTGCAGGACCATCCTTCAATTTTTATAGATTGTTTCTCAAGAAATTTGTCTATTTCCTCTATTTTGAGGATTTCACTTGTGTATAGTTACTTATAATATTCAATTTTATCCTGATTTTTGTCTAAAATTTGTGCTGATATTCTCTTTTTTTCCTGATAGTGAAATTTGTGCCTTTTCCCTCTTCCTAAAAAATTGTTTTGAAGGCTTATCAATTTTGTTAATCTTTTGAATGAGCCAGCTTTGGGTTTCGTGAGTTTTCTTTGATTTTTTTTTTCCCTTGCTTGATTTCAAATCTTATCTTTATTAGTTTGTTTGTTCTCCTTTCTTTGGAAGGAGGCTTGGTACCATAATGGTTAAGCCCTCAGCTGCCCTTCAAATGGTTGGCATTTTTAATCAGCAGAAGCACTCTGGTGATGCACTTCTGTAAAATTCACAGTCAAGAAAAACCTGTTAGACCATACTATGCTGTCTCATGGCATTTCTGTGAGTCAGAATGGAGTCAACAACACTCAACAATAACAGTGTCTTTGGTCATATTGCTTCCCACGCCCACCCCAAACCCGCTAGCTTTTAATGTGAAAACTTTGGTCACAATTCTTAAGCCTGTCCTTCTTTCCAATATAAACATTTAGTGCTGTGAATAACCTTCCAAACAGTTTTAGCTGTAATCTACAAATTTTGTTATGTTTTATTTTTATTGTCATTAAATTAGCAGTATTTCCTAATTGTTTTAGAAATTCTCTTTTGATCTGTTTATTACATAGAACGTTGTTTAATTTCCATGTGTTTGTGGCATTTCTAGATATTTTAATGTCATTAATATCCAGTTAATTAGATTGTGGTCTGAGAACCCGTTTTGTAAAATTATAATCTTTTGAAATTTTTTACTGCTTAATTTTGCCTCAGTATACAGTTTATTTGATGAACATATCAAGTTCTTTTGCTAAAACACGTATTCTGCAATTGTTATGCATTTTATGGGTTATGCTTTATACATAACAGATCAGGTGGTTGAGAGTACCAATCAGAACTATATCCTTTACAGACTTTATGTCTACTTGTTCTGTAAATTTAAAAATGCCACATTTATGTAGGTTTGTCAATTGCCTATGTTGATTTTTTTGGTTTTAAAGACATTTTGAATATTTTAATAAATGCATACTCATCTATAATTATAAATTACTTATGATGACCATTTTACTATGAAATGTTTCTGTATCTGCTAATATTCCTTGAAGTTTACTTGTGTTGAAGTTTGTCTGTTATTAATGTAACCCTTCCATGTACATACAGTTCACACGTCTTATATTTTAAAAACTTTTTATTTAAAATAATTATGCGTTAACAAGTAGTTGCAAAGATAGTACAGAGAGGTTCCATGTACGCTTCTCCCAGTTTCTACTAACGGTTGCATCCAACATAATTATAATATGAAAATCAGGGTTTGACATTGGTTCAAGGTATGTGTGTAGTTCTATGTCATCTTATGACATATGTAAATCTGTGAAATCACCATTTCAATTAGAATACAGAATTATTCCATCACCACAAAGATCTGTTGAGTGGTTACGCCTTTTCAGTCAATCCATTCCCCTTCTCTCTATCATCCTAGCCTCTGGAAATCACTAACGTGTTTTTTATCTTTACACTTTTGCCATTTCAAGAATGGTACACAAATATAAGCATGTATTATGCGGCTTTCTGAGGTTGGCTCTTTTCAATCAGTATAATACACTAAAGATCCATCTATGTCGTTGAATGTATCAACTTTCCTTTTTATTACTAACTTAGCCATTGTAAGATAAATCATTGTTTAACTATTCACCTGTTAAGGGATATTTTGGTTGTTTCTGATTTTGGCAGGTCATATGATAAGTGTGTGTTTAGTTTCATAAAAAACTGCTGAACTGTTTTCTAGTGGAGTTGTACCATTGTACACTCCCATCAGTAATTGTACAAGAGATCCTGTCTTTGAACCTTTTTGAGAACTTGAATGTTGTCGCTATTTTTTTTTTAACTGTTCTTCACAAGTGTGTAGTGATAGCTCATCCAGGGTCTTAATTTGCATTCTCCTAATGGTTACTGTGGAAACTTTGGTGATGTATGTTTAAGTGCTACAGCTGCAATTAAAATCTACCAGCCACTCCTTGGAAACTGTGGGGCAGTTCTACTCTGTCCTATAGAGGCACTATGAGTCAGAATTGACTTCTTGTCAGTGACTTTTTTTTTTGAATGCTTGGGATTACGGAATAAATTCTGCCTCCCAAATGGTCGTTGTAAGTCCTAATGTCTTTATCTGTGGTTATGATCTATTTACCACTGAGTTTTCTTTGTTAATGTTAAGGAGACAGTATTAGTGTAGGGTGTGTCTTAAGTCAATCTCTTTTGAGATATAACAGAGATTAAACAAGCAAGCAAACATATGGAGAGAGAGAATGATAAATGTCATGCTACATGAAGATCATCAAGGAGCTAAGGAAGGAAAGCTGAAGAGGCAAGAACCTTCTTCCAGAGTTGACAGAGAAATACTACCTCTAGTGCTGGTGCCCTGATTTCAGACTTCTAGCTTCCTAAACTGTGAGAACAAAAATTTCTGTTTGTTAAGGTCTCCCCACCTCTGGTATTTCTGTTACAGCGGCACTAGATAACTAAGACAGCCAGTGATGTTGAAGGTGTTTTCATATGCTTATTTGCCCTCTGTCTACCCTTTTCAGTGAAATGTTGCTTCATATCTTTTGTCTGTGTTAGAACTGGTTTATTTTTTCTTGTCTTTTTTAACTGCTGAGTTTTGAAAGTTCTTTATACATTTTAAACACTAGTCACTTGCCAACTATGTGGTGTGCAAATATTTTCTCATACTCTGTACCATATCTTTTCATCATCTGTTTTAGTCAGCTAGTGCTGCTCTAACAGAAATACCAGAGCAGATGGCTTTAACAAAGGAAAGTTTATTCTTACACAGTCTCCTAAGCTACAAGTCCAAATCCAGGATGTCTACTCCAGGGGACAGCTTTCCCCTTGTCAGCTCTGGAGGAAGGTCTGGTATTACATCAGTCTTTGTCCAGGGAGCATCCTGGTGCAGGAACCTCAGGTCTGAAGGACATGCTCTTCTCCCTGTGCTGCTTTCTAGATAGTACGAGGTTCCCAATTCTCTGTCTGCTTCTCTTTCCTTTTATCTCTTGCAGGATGAAAGGATTAAGGGTAGGGCAAGCCATACTCTAGTAGGAACAGAGAGGTGATCTTGTAAAGGGATTTACAGTCCCACCCTAATCCTTTAACATACAGCATAGGAAAACCACAAAATGGAGGACAGTCACAAGACACTGGGAATCATGGCCCAGCCACATGGCTACACATATTTTTGGGGGGACACAATTCAATCCATGACATCATTTTAACATGGTTTTTTACATAGCAAAAGTTATTAATTTTGATGAACTTGTGAGTTGGCTTCTGGGTTCTCTATTCTGTCCCATTAATCTGTGTCTCTCTCATGGCATCACTGGGTGATAGCAACCCCTGACACTGTCAGAGATGATACTAAAAGTAAACCCAGCATCCATAGTAGTGACAGTGGCAGCAGCTGCAGCTGCGGGCAGGCCTGCCAGCTTAGGCAGTGGTAGCACTAAGGTTTATTTTCATCCAGAGGTTTGCTGAGTTTATTTGATATAGGAATTATGTTTCATCAGTTTCAGAAAACTCTTTTGCAATATATATGTAGATTATTCGATGTTATTCTAAAATTGCCACAGTTGATTTATTTCATTCCATTTTTTCCTTTATGCTTCATTTTGGATAATTTCTATTGACCTGTCTGAGTTCACTGACCTGTTCTTCTGCTGTGTCCAGTTCATCGTTAGGTTCATCAAATAAATTCATCACCTATAATATTTTGTCACATAGGAATTTTCCTTTGGTTCTTTTTAATAGTCTGCATTTTTCTAGTGAGAGTCTTCATTTAAGCCATTTTATCCATGTTTTCTGGAAATTAAAAGCACTATAGCTGTTTAATTTTTTTTTTTACTTTTTAAATTATACTTAGTTGAAAATGTACAGAAAAAAACTAGTTTCTTATTAGACAGTATATGTATTGTTATATGACACTGGTTAATAACCCCATAGCAGGTCAACATTGCTTTTCCTTAACCGTGGATTCCCTATTACTAGTTTTCTTGTCCCCTTGTGTCTTCTAATCCTTTCCCATGGGTTGGGATGCCCCTTTAGTATCATTCTGTTTAATGGGCTTGTCCAGCCTGTGGCTGGAGGGTGAACCTCAGGAATGACTTCATTACTGAGCCAAATAGGTGTCCATGGGCCATACTTTTGTCTGTGTGAGGCCTTTCTGGTCTTTCTTTTTAGTCAGAATTTTATTCCACATTTTTCTGTATCTTGCCCAGAACCCTCTGTTGTCTTCCCTGTGCATGCATTCATTGGTGGTAGCTGTGCACCATCTAGTTGGACAGGATTCAGTCTTGTGGAGGTCATGGTAGATGTGGTCCATTAATCATTCGAACTGATCTTTCCCTTTTTTTCTTTAGTTTTCTTTACTATTCCTTCTTCCTGAAGGGGTGAGACCAATGGAATATCCTAGATGGCCAATCACAGACTTTTTAAGACCCCAGACACAACTTACCAAGGTAGAATGTAGAATGTTTTCCCATCCACGCCTCTCTCCTCTCTAGTAACCATCAAAGATTTCTTCTTTTTATATGTAAACCTTTTCATGAGTTTTTTACAGTCATGGTTTCTTTGTGTCTTTGTGATTGACTTATTTCACTCAGAATAATGCCCTCCAGTTTCCTCCATATTATGGCATCCGGTTTTGACAGCACTGTTTGTTAAAAAGACTGTCTTTTCCCCATTTGATACACTTTGGGTGCTTGTCAAAGGTTAAGTGACCGTAAGTGGATAAATTTATGTCTGGGTTATCAATTCTGTTCCATTGGTCAATGTATCTATTGTACTAGTAACAGTCTGCTTCTAAGGTGTGTCTGTTGTAAACAGCATATTGATGGATCCTGATTTTATTTTTTTAAAATCTGTTCTATCATTATCCATCTTTTTATGGATACATTTAGGCTATTTACATCCGGAATAACTATTGTTAGGTGTGAGTTTATTACTGTCATTTTGTAGTGCTTTTTTAGTGATGCTGACATTTTTTGTTGTTGTTCCTTTTACTCTTCTGTGTTGAATTCCTTTGGTTTGTGGATTCTTTTGTTTTTGCAGATTTTGTTTTTACTGAGACTTTGTATTTTCCTTCTTTATTTTGAGTAGGGTTGTTAATTTTCTTTGTAATTACCTTGAAATTTACCCTAATCTTCCTGATTAGGGAACCAGTCTGTTACTACTTGGTAGAGCCTTGCATTCAACTTCATTAGCAAATTCTATACCTACACCATTTATTTCTTCTTGCATTGTTCTGACATTGTTGTCATCTACAGATTAACTTCTCTGTTTTCCTGTTGCAATCTTTTTAGTTTTGCATAGTCCTTGGGAGTTTGTTTTCTGGGTAAGTATATGCTGGTACAATCTTGCATCCTAGAGTGGGGCTATGATCTGATGTTGTTTGTTCTGAGACTGGTGGACTCCGTTTAATAATGCTTGTAAGTTTGGTTTGGTTTTTTTTAACATATTTCCATTAATTTATGTTTATCTGGAAGTGTCCTAACTTCAGCGTCATATTTGAGTTTTGTAGGATATGTTATTATTGGTAGGCAACATTTTTCAGTCAAGGTTTTATATATATTAACCCATTGCCTTCTTGACTGCATGGTTTCTGTTGAATAATCAGAGCTTAGTCTTATTGTTTCTCCTTTTTATGTGACTTTTTCTTTTTCTCTAGCTGCTCTCAGAAGATTCTTTTTGGTTTTAGCAACTGTGGTTATGATGTGCCTTGGTAATTTTTTTTACGGTCTATCCTACATAGGATTCTTTAAGCTTCTTGGATGGTCACCTTTTCATCTTTCATGGTATTAGGGAAATTTTCTTTCAGCAATTCTTCAATGATCCTTGTTACAGATTGAATTGTGTCTCCCCAGAAATATGTGTTGTAGTTTGGCTGGGCCCTCATTTGTAGTATTTTGTGATTTTCCTCTGCTACACGTCTTAATCTTTGCCTGTGGCTAATAGGATGATTGTGTTAAAAACAGATTAGGGTGGGACTGCAACATCCTTACTAAGGGAGTTTCCCTGGAGTGTGGCTTTCACCACCTTTTATCCTTTCATTTTATAGGAGATAAAAAGAGAGAAGCAAGCACAGAACTGAGAACCTTGTATCATCAAGAAAGCAGCAACAGGAGTACAGCGTGTCTTTCAGACCTGAGGTTCCTATGCCAAGATGTTCCCTGACCAAAGACTAGTGCAACACAGGGACTTTCCACCAGAACTGACAGAGGGAAAGCCCTTCCCCTGGAGAGGACACTGTGAATTCGGACTTGTAACCTACTGGATTGTGTATGAATAAACTTTTATTTGCTAAAGCCATCGACTTGTGGTATCTTTGTTAGAGCAGCACTAGCTAACTAAAGCAATCCTGTGTTTTCTCTTTTCTCTTCCTGTTCTGGAACTCCAGCCACTTGCAAATTTTTGCTTTTGATTGTGTCCCTTGTAATTCTCAGAGTTTCTTCAATTTTCTTTGGTATTTTTTTCCTGATTTTTCCTCTGAGTTGTAGCTCAGTGTCTTCAGTTTCACTGATCCTGTCTTCCATCCTTTCAAACTTCCTACTCAGCCTGTCTGTGATACCGTCTGTAATGCAATAGCAATCTTCTCGTTTGCCTTTTAGATTTCTTTCTTTCTTTCTTTTTTTTTTTTTTTTGGTGTGATTTCTAGTTGTGAATTTATTTTTGCATTTTGTTCTTGTATTATTTTCATGAATTTGCCTGTCTTTTACATAAATTTTTCTATTTTTTCTTTACTTTCATCTGTCATTTTTTGCTTCAACTTTTGGATAGTTCTTAATGATGGAGATTTGAATTCCCTTTCACGTAATTCTAGTGTTTTTTCCTCTGCTGGAAAGTCCATCTGGTGTTTTATTTTGAAGACCTACTGAAACTATTGTGTACTTTTTTAAAAATATGTTTTGATATTCTCTGCTGTCTTTGGAATATTCTGTGGTTATTTTCTTTGTTTACTGATTGTAGATCTGTTTTTTCCATCTTGCTTTTTTGGTTTATTTGGTTATGTCAGAGGAGGTGGGCTGTTTGTTTTTTGCTGTTTGCTTGTCTGCGGTCATGATATTTTTCACCTTCTTGTTCACTGGGCGTGGCCAAGCACTCAGCTGTGGTGCAGCAAGGAGGTCCAGTGGGTGATCTGTGTCCTGCTGGGGGCACCTGAGTAGGTGAGCAAATCCAAGCAGCAGGGATGTTGTACTTCCTGGCCAGCTGAGCCACCAAAGCTGGCCAGGGGGCATCAGAGGTAGAGCAGTAGGGGAAGATGAGGAATGGGAAGGTGTTTATTGTTGATTACCAGATGCTTTGTCTTCTGCTGAGATTTCTATTAAACTGTTTTCTTGGGCTCCCTGTCTGCCATTGTCTGACAGGTGTTCAAGATGGTGAATCTGTGCTGGGTTAGCTGGGTTAGCTTGTATCTCTTCTCCCCTTTTATTTTCTGTCAGTTTCTTATTTCTTTGGTGTTTGGCTGAGATCTTTGTCTTGTCATTTGATACTTTTGGTTCTAGAACTGATTTGTCTCTGTTTTACTTAGTTTTTTGGGGCTTGCTGTGGAGGGATAGTGTTTTAGTCAGCTAGGCTGCTCTAACAGAAATACCATAGAGCGGATGGCTTTAACAAAGAAAGATTTATTCTTACACAGTCCAGTAGGTTGCAAGTCCATATTCAGGGTGTCCACTCCAGGGAAAGACTTTCCCCTTGTCGGCTCTGGAGGAAAGTCCGGTATTGCATCAGTCTTTGTCCAGGGAGTGTCCTCGTGCAAGAACCTCTGGTCTGAAAGACGCACTCTGCTCCCAGTGCTGCTTGCTTGATGGTAGCGAGGTTCTCAAATTGTCCTTGGTTCTTTTTCCTTTTATTCCTTGCAAGCTAAAAGCATTAAGGGTGGGGCAAGCCATACTCCAGGGAAACTTCCCCCACAGCAGGAATTCACAGCCCCACCCTAATCCTTTAACATACAGGTTAGCAAACCCACACAATGGAGGACAGTCCCAAGATACTGGGAACCGTATCCCAGCCACGTGGCTGCACACATTTTTGAGGGGACACAATTCCAACCATGACAGATAGCATGGTGCTTCTGTCTAGGGTGCCATGTTGTCCAGAAGTCACTGTTTAAAATTCTCATCAGTGTTATATGTGGGCTGCTTTTATTTAATGATATTCCTCTTAACCTGGAACTGCATTTTCACTTCTTTAGTAAATTTTTGCTGACCATTTTCTATTTACATTTCTTTTTTTCAGTTTTCAGTTTTCTCACTTCTACCATGTTTGCTAAGAAGTCACTGACAAGTCTTTGTGCTTGTTTTAAGGCCACTGTAAGCATGTAGCCATGCACTGTTTAATGTCCATTGGAGCAGTATGTAACTGAATAGTCATTCGTGGTTCCCAAGGGTTATAACTGAGTTCACAGATCCTGATAGGAGAATGAAATGTAGCACATGTAGCTAGATCTAGTGAGTGCAACAGCTTCCTGCATTTCATGTGTATTTCATGCTCCTGTATACAAAGTGATTGCACTACCAGGCACATGCACTCATTCCTGACTTGCCAACTATCTTGTTATCTGACATTACCACGTCTGGCAACCCAGTGACCAACACTGGGAAAAACCCATATCTGCGGGAGACAGGAAAGAGCATGAGAAAATACTCACTCACATCACACAAGATAAAGTTAAGGCCAGGTGGCACCAAGGTCTCTGATGGAGAGCAGTGGCCACCGTTCCTCAATAGGAAACTTTATTTATAGGGTTACCATCAGGAGGAGGTTGGCAGGGCAGTCTATTTTGTCAAAAATGGTTAAATGGTACTGGGGCATCTCATGATTGGCTGATCCATAAGTGGAAGTACCATCAAGGCACAAGGTAGGGGAAAGAGGCAAGGTCAGACTTTCTCAGAGGCTCTATCATACTTGAAAAAGGCCTAAACATTTGTGCAGAAGTATCAGCAAGGTGGGAGATAAGAGGAAGGGTAGACAGAGACAAAGGTGAAACTTTCCCAGAGGTTCTGCCATGCCCAAGAAAAGCCTAAACCTACATCATTAAGACAATAGGTGGGACGGCACATTCCTAGCAGCCTGAAGCATAACATATTGTATTTATGATAATAGTGACCTATGTCTGTTAGTCAAAAACCCAAAACCCACTGCCATTGTGTTGATTCCAACTCATAATAACCCTATAGGACAGGGTAGAACTGCTCACAGGTTCCTAAGAACACCTGGCAGATTCGAATTGCTGACCTGTTGGTTAGCAGACACAACACTTAACCACTATGCCACCAGAGTTTCCATCTGTTAGGCAAGGCATGAGTAACACTGGCTGTAATGGCTTAATGCTGTATGTCAGTTTGGTTGGGCCACGATTCTCAGTGGTTTGACAATTATGCAGTGATGTTATTTGGCAGTTATTTTAAAGTGAGGAGTGGATGTAATCGTATAGTATATATATAACCTGTAACCCATGTGACTTGATAGTGGAAATTGGCATCTATGAGGACTGCCAATTAAATTCACGAACTCATCAAAAGTGCTGCATAACTACTGAATGTCACTGTGATCACCTTCGAAGTATTCCCCTTGGGAAGCTATGCACTGATGCCAGTGCCTAGTCCACCCCTCAAAGCAATTTTGGAACTCTCTAGAATGGCTATCAGACCTGTTATCGTATTACACTTAATGTCCCAAATATCATCAAAATGTCTTCCTTTAAATTATTTCCTTTTTCTCTGGGTAAAGAAAAAGTCACTGTGGGCTGGATCAGGTGAGTAGGGAGGGTGATCCAATACAGTTATCTGTTTCCTGGCTAAGAGTTCCCTCACAGACAACTATACAGTTAAGTTTGCCAGTGTTCTACGTTGTACAATGGCTGTTCCAGAAAGAGTTCCAAAATTGATTGAAGGGTTGTCTAGGCACTGGCATCAGTACATAGCTTCCCAAGGGGAGTAATTTGAAGGTGACTGTCATGGATCGACTCGACGGCACTTGACTTTGGCGTCATGGATCGAATTGTGTCCTCCCCAAAATATGTGTAAACATGTAGCTGGAATATTTTGTGACTGTCCTCCATTTTGTGATTTTCCTGTGTTGTATGTTAAAGGATTAGGGTGGGAATGCAAATCCCTTTATAGGATTACCTCCCTGCTCCACTGTAAAGAGAATTTCCCTGGAGTATGGCTTGCCCCACCCTTAATCCTTTCTTCCTACAAAAGATAAAAGGAAAGAGAAGCTAGCAGAGAACTCGGAACCTCACACCATCAAGCAAGCAGCACCAGGAGAAGAGCACATCCTTCAGACATGAGGTTCCTGCCCCAAGATGCTCCCTGGACTAAGGCTGATACAATACCAGACTTTCCTCCAGAGCAGACAAGGGGAAAAGCCTTCCCCTGGAGCAAACATCTTCAACTGGACTTGTAACCTACCAGACTGTGTAAGAATAAACTTAAAAGCCATCCACTTTGTGGTACTTCTGTTAGAGCAGCATTAGCTGACTAAAACAGCGACCATAGTAATAATCTGCAGTGAGGTATGTAGCGGTTAGAACATTTAAGTTCATGGACTTAATTGTCAGGCCTCGTATATTACTGTCCAGTACTTTCTATCATTGTTTTTAATGTCAACTTTCCTTTCTTGCAAGTAAAAGGTATACTACATAACGAAATACGCTTTGACTCCCACTCAACAGCATTTAATCTCATGAATCAAACGTCTCTTTAGTGTTGTAGCATTATTAAACTGTTTAACTTTCTTTAGAAAATATTTCCGTGAAATGTATCATGGCTTCCAAAGGCAGCAAAATTACTGCTAGTCATAGCAGCACCAAAAAGCAAAGGAGAAGTGCTGACTTGCGAGTGAAACAAAGGGCTATTAAACAACACGGAGGAGGAAAATCAGTGAATGCTATTGCTCGCAGTTTTGGCATATTTGTACAACACCCCAATCACATAATGTTCTATTTCACAAAAAAATATAACAGATGTTAAAGTGACATATGACTCTATATTTACATGTATATACTCACATATATATACATTCACATATTTTTTGTTTTATTCTGCAATTTGTTCTTACGATTTTCTTTGTCTTATCAAATTTTCTATATGCCTAACCTCTTAAATATGTGTGTTGATAGCATCAGTTTTGAAAAATGCTCAGACAAGATTTCTTTGAATAATGCTTCTGCTATATTCTCTCTTGTGACAATAACTACATCAATATTAGTCCTTTACAGTCTAACTTACGTGTCTCTTAGGCTCTTTTCTGTTTCTTTATTCTTCTTTCACTCTGTGCTTCAGTTTGAATATTTTCTGTTTGTCCGCTTTTGAGCATTATAGCATTAATCCAGTCAACTGATTAAATAGCATATATTTCTTTCAATTCAATATCTTCAAGTTGTTTCTTTTTAAAAAATGGATGTCAATTATCTGATAAAATTATCTGTTCTTTTATGTTTTCTTCTGTTTAACAAAGTCACCCTAATTATTTTATAGTCTTTTCCTGAAAACTCTAAAACACATGAGTGTTCATGTGGAATGATGTCCTGGATTGAATTAAGTTCCCCCAAAAACATGTGTGCCAATTTGGCTAGGCCACGATTCCCAGCATTGTGTGATTGTCTACCAATTTGTCATCTGATGTGATTTTGCTATGTGTTGTAAATCCTATATACATTGATGATACAGGATTAGTGGAAGTTACATTCATGAGGCTGAACCCAATCTATAAGATTGGATCATGTCTTGAGCCAATTTCTTCTGAAATACGAAAGAGAGAAACCAGCAGAGAGTCATATCACTGAGAAAGCAGTGCTGCGAGCAAGCCATGTCCTTTGAACCTAGGGTTCCTGTGCAGAGAAGCTGCTGTTCCAGGGCACTATTGATGACAAGGACCTTCCTCTAGTGCTATCAGAGAGAAAAAGACTTCCTTTGGAGGTGATGCTCTGTTTTGGACTTCTAGCCGACTAGACGTGAGACAATAAACTTCTGTTTGTTGAAGCCATCTACTAGTGGTATTTCTGTTATAGCAGCACTAGATAACCAGGACGAATGGTCAGGATCTTAGACCTGCTCATGATGTCATTTTGCCAATACAGTAACAAATGCCTAACTATTCTTCCTTTTTTTTGAGTCAGTTCTAAATTCTGTTTTAAATTATACTTTTTAATGCATGGCAGATATGACATTTTCCTCCCAAATGTTCATATAGGAGGTACAACAATTAAGTACATGAACTTAATCATTTTAAGTGCTACATAGCTCATTGCTGAGTATCTCTGTAGTCACTTTCAAAGTGCTCACCTTCGGAAGCTATGCGCTGAAGCTTGTGCCTAGTCTACCCTGCAAAGCAATTTTGGAACTCTTTCTGGAATGGCCATTGTGCATACTGGCAAGGTGGCAAGTTTGCAAACTTACTTGTATAGTTGTCTGTGAGGGACTTTTTAGCCAGTAAGCAACTGTATTGGAACACCCTCCCTACTCACCTCATATGGCCCCCAGTGACTTTTTTCTTTACCTGAAGATAAAGAAAATATGGAAAAGAAGACATTTTGATGACTTTCAGAACATCAGAAGTAATACGCTGGCAGCTCTGATGGCCATTCCGGAAAAAATAGCCCCAAAATTGCTTTGAAGGTTGGACTAGGCACTGGCTTCGGTGCATAGCTTCCCAAGGGGAATACTTCAAAGGTGTCCATATTGATAGCAATGAGCTATGTAGCACTTTTTCTAGGAAGAGTTTGTGAACGTAATGGTCAGATCTCGTATACATAATGATTACCATTGTCCTGTAACTAGGTCAACACAAAATAAAAAGCAGAGAGAAACGAGGCTCAGAAACCTGCTGAAGTTCTATTAAGAATATTTTCAAAGATCAAGTCATCAGTCATCTTTCTTCGAAAGCCATAGAAATCTATGCCTATACAGATCTTTTAAATGTTGTACACCACAAACTGTCATTTTTATTCAGTTTTCCCCTCCTTGAATCCTAACTATTTTTTACAACTTTAATGCTTTTGTGAATGTAAGTTATTTTTCTTAATATCGCTGGGCTAGAAGTAATAGGTTTCTTATTTTCTAAGATAACATTTTCTGAAAGGCTAATTATGAATATTGTGCATATGTGATCACATTTATACAAAATACGGAGCCCTAGTTAAGAACTCAGCGGCAAACCAAAAGGTAGGCAGTTTGAATGCATCTGCCATCCCTTGGAAGCCCTATGGTGCAGCCCTACTGTGTTTTATGTGGTGACTTCAGCACAGAGTTTTTTTTCCTAGGGGAGAAGGTAGCTAAATAGTTAAGCTAAGAGTCAGAGTCAACTTGACGGCAGTGAGTTTGGTTTTTGGTTCAACGGTTACGCAATTGAATCTACCAGGCTCTCCTTGGAAACCCTATGGGTGGTTCAACTCGTTCAACAGGGTCTCTGACTCGGAACGTAGGCTGTTTTTTCTAGTTCCCAAATGGTTAAGCCCTTAAGTCTCAGGGAGCAAGAGGTGAAGCTGTCCACTATTTCTTTTGAATTTGCCCATATTTTCTGATTTTCCTAAAGTATACAACAAACACCTCACCGCTGTCCAGTTGATTCCGACTCATAGCGACCCTATAGGACAGTAGAATCACCCCATAGTTTCCAAGGAGCGCCTAGTGGACTCCAACTGGCCGCCTTTTTGTTTGCAGCCATGGCATTTAACCACTACGCCACCAGTTTCCTTCCCGAAGTATATTGGTAGCCAATACTGTGTATAATATATTAGTAGCCTAAAATGTATAATCATCATCATCATCATCATCATTTTCCTGTTCCAGGAGCAGCCCTATTGCTCACAGATAATTTTTTTCTTTTATTTGTGTTACTCGTTTGCCTTTTCTAGCGATGCTGTTGCCCGCAGCAGTCCTCCGGGCAGTGTGCAGCAACTCCACGCGGACTCCAGCACGTGTAGAAACGCCACGTGTCCGTCCCCCGCCTGCTGCACAAGCTACACCTTAGCCGCGGTGCCCGACGGGAACTGGAGTTCCCGGCGGCCCGTGCGCAAGTGCGCGCCCAGGCGGAGTCGCTGCGGGTGGCGGCTCGTCCAGGTGTCGCCGGCGGGGTGCGTGGAGGGTAGATCGCGGTCACGGGAGCCCGGGAGACTAGGGCCAGGGCAGTCTTGGCGTTCGAGGCCAGGCGGGCACGGGCCAGCCGGTCGCGCGCGGGGTGGTCAGGTTGCCGGGAAGGCCGGGCTCCGGAGAGCGTGCGGCCGCCGCTCCCCGCCGCGAGGCCCGCCGCTCCCCGCCGCTCCCCGCCGCTCCGCGCCGCTCCCCGCCGCTCCCCGCCGCTCCCCGCCGCGAGGCCCGCCGCTCCCCGCCGCTCCCCGCCGCTCCCCGCCGCTCCCCGCCGCTCCCCGCCGCTCCCCGCCGCTCCCCGCCGCTCCCCGCCGCTCCCCGCCGCTCCCCGCCGCTCCCCGCCGCTCCCCGCCGCTCCCCGCCGCGAGGCCCGCCGCTCCCCGCCGCGAGGCCCGCCGCTCCCCGCCGCGAGGCCCGCCGCTCCCCGCCGCGAGGCCCGCCGCTCCCCGCCGCGAGGCCCGCCGCTCCCCGCCGCGAGGCCCGCCGCTCCCCGCCGCGAGGCCCGCCGCTCCCCGCCGCGAGGCCCGCCGCTCCCCGCCGCTCCCCGCCGCGAGGCGCCGCCGGCGAAGTCCGCGGAGGGGCGTGGTCTTGGGGTCCCTGCGGCCGCCTCAGGGAAGTTGGGCTCTGAGTGCTGGCTTCTCTGCTCTTGGAGCGACAGTGTATGAAAAGCATGTAGCTTAGTTTCTGATGGTTAATGGCTAGAGAGCTGTTATTTTCAGTTGGTAATTATTTGACTTTTCACAGCCATCCGTGAGGTGGGGATTACTAGCACACTTGAGCAAATAGGAAAATAGGCTCAGAGAGGTTACTGATTTTCCCAGATCACACAGCAGTAGATGAAAGAGTAGGATGGAAATCTGGATCTGCCTTAAATGCCAAATTGCTGCGGTCTCAGTTCTAGCTGAGGCCTTTCACAGCTCCTAGGGGGCACAGATGCTTTCTTGGCTACTCTTAGCAGGTCTGGACTGTGAGGTAGTTGAGGTCATGGGCTCCTCCTACGTTTCCCAGCCTCAATGCCCAGCTGTTCTGGTTTGAGTCTGTGAAAGGTCTACCTGGGTGTCTAGGGACAGTGACTAGCCAGTTCCGTGAGGGATCCTATGTAAAGGTTCCAATTAAATTATTTTCCCTTCTAGGATGGGCACTTATCTCCCTTGGAGCCAAGGAATTCTAGAGAGAAAAGCGAGAAGAAACTGAAGGAACCAGAATTCTACTTCAAATAAAACACTGCACTGACCCTCACATCTCTCAGCAGAGCTTCAAAGAAGTGGAAGAGCCCCCAAAGGAGCAAGTTTTAGATTTACAAGGCTATCAGTTTTTGATCCTCATGTGCCAAATGAGCAAGAATTCCTAAGCCATCAAAGCTTTGTGACAGTGGAAGGTCAGAACCAGGCCTCAGCAGAGGTGGGCTGGCTGCAAGACGTGAGTAAAGGGTGGCTACTTTGTCTGCATGGGAAATGTCATTTCTTTGTGGGTGTTTGCCTGGCAAGGAGGAATCCTCACCATGGCTAAGAAAGTTCACTTAGCTTTCTCTACATAGCCTGCTGTTGTCCTTGGGTGACAACCTCCTGAAGTTTGGCAGTTCACACTTACCCAGTGGCACTGTGGAGGAAAGGCCTGGTGATCCTGGCGATGTCCTTTCTTGAAAATTACAGCCACGAAAATCCTATGGAGTAGTTCTGTTCTATTACAAATGGGGTTGCCATGAGTTGGAATCCACTGGATGGCTACAAGTTTTTGCTTTTTTTAAAGACACTTCCACACATCTTTTGTTCCCCACTCACATTCTAGATCCTGAGCTTGCATATCATGTCTCTGCACATATTTGGCATCCAGAGATACTTTATTGTGATGTTAGAACCACGAAATGGTTGTGCAGAAAGGGTTTATAGAGTTTAATTATTTCTGTCTCAGAGATGAGGAATATGGAACCTTGAGAGGATAAAATAATTCTGCTAGCTCACTCACTTGTTACTGATGAAGCAAACAATGTCAGAGAGATCGTGTACACATTGTAAAATCACCTCTTTTGTGAGTGTTTAGTCAGGTGACTCTGGGAGTCGGAGACAGGAGAAGTCACTTCTGACTTCATTCTTCCTTCTCCTGCAGCTCCACTGTCACTTCTCCACAGTGTTCTAAGACCAGCAGAACATGAACAGACGTCAGGTTAGTTATTTTATTCCCTACTTTATCTGCAGTGCTTTGCCTCGTCAGAGGGTTAGGATGGAAATACAGAAGTTGATAAGAAATCAACAGGGAAAATTTAAAATGGCAGATTAACAGTGGGATGTTGTCATATATTTTATAGATGTGTATGCCTTTTATAATCTTACAGTTATCAAAGTTGAGCTGTAAATTTGTCTCTGGTCTTCCCAAGGGTCATGGCAAAGTGCAGACGTTTTCTGTTAAATGCATTATGCTTTCCATAAGGGGAAACCATATTGTTAATGAGATGTGAAGACTTCCTGGAGCTGAAGTCTGAAACATTCCTTTCTTCCACTCTGTGCGGTTGACGTATACAACCTTCCAATGACTTTTCTTGAATGCAGTACAGCCTCTTTCGTTCAGCAGTACTTCAGTAGAAGCAGAGGGCTCTAGACCTAAGGGGAAATCAGTGAATGTAGATTTTCAGGGAATCAAAGTATCATGGTTTTATGTTGTCCAGTACAGTAGCCAGTAGTCGTATGTGGATATTTAAATTTAATTAAAGATAGTTAAAATCTAGTTTCTTAGTTTCTGTAGAAGCAATTTAGGTGCTTACATGCCACATAGGGTTGCTGGCTATTACACTGGGCAGCACTGCCCTAGATCATTTTTCTGATATTTCTGCTCTAGGAATAAAACCTAGAGTATCCAAAGGAAGGAATGGAGTGCATCTCCTTCAAATAATTTCCATATGTGACCCCCCTTCCTCCTCAGTTGTATTTATGGGTGGCACAGACAGTTCAGAGTTATACTCTCTGGCACTTATGTTTATATTTCTAACTCAGACTTCAGACCATTCTTGCTTCTTCCTTTCCACTTAATTTCTTTTAGTAAGTTACAGTGATCTAATTATAGGCAAAGATGAATGTTTTCTAGTGCCTGTTGTCTTACTGACACTGCTGGCCACTTCCTGGTGAGAGTCTCCTGGCTGCCTACCTTTTCCTAAAGGTTTTGTGGTGCCCTCTTCATCCTCTTGATGTTAAACATTATTATCCCCATTGTCCTGTACTCGTTCTTCTGCTTCTGCTACTCGTTACTCCTGTTGTCCCTAGCAGATTCCATCTTCTCTGTGACTGTAGTCTTAAACAGCATCGGAAACTCCAGAGTCTGTCCCTCTTGTCTGGTCCTTCGGTTTAGCCACAGACACACGTATACTTTGTTGCTGTCCTTTCTGTGTAACTTATCCAGAACACATCCCCCAAGTCAGCAGATCCAAAATGAAAACACTCATGTTCCTTTATTCTTTGTCACATGTTAATTTAACTTAGCCAGTCATCCAGTGAATGACAGAGCAGAATTTGTCCCATACCAGGCCCTAATCTCGGTTTTCCAGTCCATTTACTCACTCACTTTTGTGTCTTTTAAATTCTTAACGTTTGTTTCCTAAGTCTTTTCTTCCTCATCCCTTCTATTTGTCTAGATCTTCGTAGTCTCTCTGGATCAGTATGTATATCTCCTTTTTCTAGCAGTTCAAGCTCCATATCCAATCATTGTCACTGTTTTTTAAGTGAATTGTAAAGTTATATATGCATATATTTCTTTTGGGACTTTTTAAAAAATATTCTTATAGTGATATGTATGTGTGTGTATATATGTATATATATACTTATACATGTATTTATATTTATATTTTATTTATTATATATTTATATTTATACATATATTTATATGTATGTATATATACACACACACACATACACACATATACATACCATACACATATATATAAAACCTCAAACCCCCTGCTGCCGAGTTGATTATGACTCATGACAACCCTGTAGGACAGAGTAGAATTGCTCCGTAGAGTTTCTGAGGAGTGCCTGGCGGATTCAAACTTCTCACCTTTTGGTTACCAGATGTAGCACTTAAACACTCTGCTACCAGAGTTTCCTTGTGACATATATATGTGTGTGTATGTAAAACAAACATTTGCCATTTCAACCTTTTTTGCATGTGTAATTCAGTGATACTAGGTTCATTGTGTTGTGCAGCCATTTATTGTTCGCATAACCTTGTTTTTTCCCCTGCTCAGGTTCTACCTTGATTAATTATGTCAGCCAGAGCCACTGCCGTTGATTCTGACTTACAGCAACCCTGTAGGTCAGAGTAGAACTGCCACGTAAAGTTTCCAAGGAGTGCCTGGTGGATTTGAACTGCTGACTTTTTGGTTAGCAGAGGTAGAGCTTTAAAATAGCTTGAAACTTGTTGATCAAGTTGCTGCTTTCCTCCGCTATTCTTTTTCAGATTTGTCTTACACTTTTTCTCATTGCCTAGTATTTGTTAGAATAGCTGAATTCTGCTCTAGTTTAATATATTTAATTCTTTTTAAATACTGAATGTACAGTTAGTTTAAATGTCTTCTCTAAACTTAAATTTAAAAAAGACTGCTTTTAAAAAAATTTTTATTGTGGTAAAACTTAATGAAAAGTTTGCCATTGTGACCATTTCTAAGTGTACGACTTTAGTGACGTTAATTACATTTACTGTGTTGTGCTGCCGTCACCATATCCATTCTGTTTCAGCACTGAAACAGAAATTCAGTATTGCATAAGCAAAAAAGTTCTGTTTTTTCCTGCCAGTTCTGGGTAGCCAGCAATAAACTTTGTCTCTGCAGTTGCTTACCTTATGTATTTCACATAAATGAGAATGTAAAATACTTGTCTTTTTTGTGTGTGACTTACTTTACTCAGCATAATGTTTTCACTATTTATCCGTATCATAGTATGTATCTGTTTTAGTCAGCTGGGGCTGCTCTAACAGAAATACCACAGAGTGGATGGCTTTAACAAAGGAAGGTTTATTCTTACACAGTCTGGTAGGCTACTAGTCCATACATATTCAGGGTGTCTGCTCCAGGGGAAGGCTTTCCCCTTGCCAGCTCAGGAGGAAAGTCTGGTACTGCGTCACTCTTTGTCCGGGGAGTGTCCTGACAAAGGAACCTCAGGGCTGAAGGACGCGCTCTTCTCCCTGTGCTGCTTTCTTGATGGTACGAGATTCTCAGTTCTCAGTCAGCTTCTCTTTCCTTTTATCTCTTGCAGGATGAAAGGATTAAGGGTGGGGCAAGCCATACTCCAGGGAAACTCCCTTTACAGTGGAGCAGGGAGGTGATCTTATAAAGTGATTTACGGTCCCACCCTAATCCTTGTAACATACAGCATGGGAAAACCACAAAATGGAAGACAGTCACAAGATACTGTGAAACATGGCCCAGCCACATAGCTACACATATTTTTGGGGGGACACAATTCAATCCATGACACTGTCAGAACTTCATTTCTCTTTGTGGCTGATAGACATTCCATTGTATGGTTATACTACATTTTGTTTCACTGTTCATCTCTTGATGGACCCTTGGGCTGTTTCTACTTTTTGGCTCTTGTAAATAATACTGCAGTGAACATTCATATACATCTGTCTGTTTGAGTCCCTGTTTTCAAGTTTCTTAGGTATAATGTAGCTGTGAAATTGTTGTGTTAATACATGGTAATTGAACAGTGCTGCACTGTTTTGCATTCCCACTAGTGAGGCCCAGGTGTTGCAGTTTCTTACCATCTTTCTGAAGACACTTGTTAGTTGACATTTTCCTGATCATAGCCATCCTGGTGAGTGTGAGGTAGTATCTCATTGTGATTTTGATTTGCATTTCCCTAATTGCTAATGGGGGCAGTAACGGTTCAGTTATAGCATTCTTGCCATCCGTCTGTGAGAGACTTGAATTTGATTCTCAGCCAGTGCACCTCAAGGGCAGCAGCTACCACCTGTTTTTATTAGTTGAGGCAGATAGGTAGCTGTGATGCTGTGATCATTAACATTGTGTGTGACTTCAGCTGGGTTTTGGCAGTTGTACAGTGTCCTGATCACTCACCTGTTGAGATCTGGTATGTGATCACTCCCATGATAGGATCTGCGTTGAGTAGCCAGTCAGTTGAAAGGGGGTTTCCTTGGGCATGTGGCCTGCATCCAGTATAGATGAACGTTATGACAAGGCCCTGTGGCTTTTGCTTGTTCTGGATCGTGTTTGTCTGACCTTTGGTTCTTGGGACTTGAGCTAGCAGCTTACCTGCTTGTGTTCTTAGCTACCAATCTTGTGATTTGTCAGTCTTCACAGCAAGTGAGTCTTGCTCTCCAACCTCAGGATCTTGGGTTTGTCAGTCCTTGTGGCTGTGTGAATGAGAAGGTTCTCTCCTGACCCAAGGACTGGGGATGTTACAGACTCTATAGAGAAAGCAGCCTAAAATACAGATGCTGAGCAGGTTTCAGCAGAGCTACCAGATGATGGCATAGTGGTTAAATGCTAAGGCTGCTAACCAAAAGGTCAGCAGTTTGAATCCACCAGATGCTCCTTGGAAACTCTGTAGGGCAGTTCTACTCTATCTTATAGCGTCGCTATGAGTTGGAATCAACCTGATGGCACTGGGTTTTTTTTTTTTTTTTTTTTTTTTTCTGTGTTTTTGGTTGCAGACTAAGATGGACTAGGAAGAAAGACTTGGTGATTGTTATGAATTTAGTTGTGTCCCCCCCGAAATGTCTGTCAGCATGACTAGGTCATGATTCCCAGTATATTGTGTGATTGTCCATCATTTTGCCATCTGATGTGATTTTCCTGTGTGTTATAAATCATGTCTCTGTGATATTGGTGAAGTGGAATTAGGGGGAGTTATATTAATGAGGCAGAACTCAGCCCACAAGATTAGATTGTGTTTTAAGTTAATCTGTTTGGGATACAAAAGAGAAAAGTGAGCATATAACCAAGAAAACAGCACTGGGAGCAGTGTGTGTTCTTGGGACTGGAGGTCTCTGCACCTGAGAAGCTCCTAGACAAGGAGCAGATTGATGACAGGAGCCTTCCTTCAGAGCTGACAGAGAAAGCCCGTATTGCTGATTCCCTGAATATGGACTGTGAGAAAATAAATTTCTGTTTCGTACAGCAATCCACCTGGGGGGTCTATTATATGGCACTAGACAGCTAAGACAGCCATGAACAACGACCAGTAACAGTCAATATCTTTTCATGTGCTTGTTGGCCATTTGATACATCTTCTTTCTTGAAATATCCAATTCTTTTGCCTATTTTTTAATAAAGTTATTTTTTTGTTGTTGCTGAATTGTAGGAATTCCTTGTATATTCTGCATATTAAACCCATATTAGATACATGCTTCCCCACTATTTTTCACTCTTTCTGTATGTAGGTGGTTTCTTGATCAAGTCCTTGGATGAACAAGTGATTTTCATTTTCATGAAATTCCGTTGATCACTTTTTTCTGTACTGTTTGTGCTTTTAGTCTCATCTAGGAATTCACTGTCAAAACAATGTCTTGAAGCCTTACTCTTATGTTTTCTTTTAAGAGTTTTATGAGTTCTTGTATTTAGATTACTGATCCATTTTGTGTTGATTTTGTATATAGTGTGATGTATGGGTCTAGCTTTATTCTTTTGCATCTGGAGATCCAATTTTCCCAGCACCATTTTTGAAGGGATGTTGAATAGACTGTTGAAAATCAGTTGACCATTGATACGAGTTTATTTGTAAACTCTCACTTCCGTTCCCTTTGTTTATATGTGTGTCCTTGTATCAGTACCACACTGTTTTGATTACTATAACTTTATAGATTTTTTGAAGTCAGGGTATAAAATTGGTGCTCCTTGGTTCTCTTTTTTTCAAGTTCCTTTTGACTATTTGGTGCCCTTTAGAATTCCATGTGAAAATCTTATGCTTTTATTCTTTCAATCTAGGGCTTCTTACCTTAGTACTACTGACATTTCAAGCCCGTCCTGTGTGTCATAGGATGCTCACCAACATTCCTGGTTTCTATCCATTAGATGCCAGTAGCATCCCTCTAGTTCAGATATCAGAAGTGTCTTCAGACAGTGCCAGCTGCCCTCTGGGGACTCAAATCATTGTGGTTGCAAACTACTTTTTTAATATATTTATCAGATTGAACTATTATTTAATTTAATGGGCTTTTTAGTTCTAGATTGTTGTTGCATTTGTTTGCAGTATGTGTGTTTCTTTTCATGCGTTTATGAAATTGGATTTGTGAACAATGTCAAGATACTTATGTGTTCTCAAGTAAAAGCAGCTTACTGAATTGATTTCTGTGGTCCATGTGTGATTTTTAGTATCATGGTTTTAATGCTCCATAAAATGAATTTGGAAGCTTTCATGTGTTTTTGTTTTCTTAAATGTATAAGGAAGGTGTTACAGTTGAGTCGTTTTTTTTTTTTTTTTTAATAAACATAGCCCGTAACCCTGAGTCTCATGGCATATTTATTACTCATTTTGGTTGTTTATATTCTTAAGGTTTCTGTTTCATTTAAGAGTCCAGATTTATTTGCATAAATGTGTTCATAGTTCTGTTTTGGATTTTTAAAGAATTTTATGTAACTGATTATGATTTTTTGATTCTTACATTTTTCAGTTATATTAGTTTCTTGTATATCTTTTTCATTATTTTGTTATGCAGATAGGCAAATATAAATAAGTATTTTTATATCTGTCTTTGTACACAGAAGGTAGCTGGCTGTTACTGTTGTACTGTATTTTTTCTCTTAATTTGTTTTGGAGATTGTTTTCTAATTAGTAAAAAGGGACTTTTTTTAAATACAGTTGTATCATCTTCGTTATGTGGTTGTAGGATAGTTTGTTTTATGACTTGCTTGTTGAAGGACGCTGGGTTATTTCCAGTGTTTTGTAATAGAAATAATACATGGGGAGTAAACTTCATAGGTGCTATTAAGTATGTAGGTGTATCTATAGCTTAAGTTCCCACAAGTTGGATTTCTGGTTTAAAGGGTAAATATAATTGTACTTCTGATGAAAGTCACCAAATTTCCTTTTATATTTGTTGTACCATTTTCTGTCTCAACAGTACTTTAGTCAGCAGATACTTAACCAGCACTACTGTGTACCCGATAACTGTTATAGGCCCGGAGGAAAAGTTGTGAATAAAAGATAAAAATCTCTGCTTTCTTGGAGGTTACATTCTAGTAGAGTGAGCTCAATATTAAAATTATAAATAAGGTAAATATGTATGATTTGATAGAATTCCATAGTGTGGTGCAAAATAAAATAAAGCAGTATAGATTTCTGGAGAGTGGTAGGAAAAGGATTGTCATTTTATGTAGTGTATATAGGGTGAGGGTAGGCGTCATTGAAAACTCGAGTACTGAAAACATTTTTAGAAGAGGTGATGGAAGGAGTTACATATGGCTTTCAAGAAGTCGAAAGCTCCTGACGGTAGGAATTTACCTAGTACAGTTCTGCGTCACTTAATATCCACAACACATGCTAATGAAATAAAACGTTATGGGATTTGGACATTGGGTGAGCATCATATACTGCCACATTCCGTTCGTCAGTTGAGATTTCTGAACTCTGTTACCATATACCCACAAAATGGAGGACAATCATAAAACATTGGAAATAATGGTCCAGCCACACTGTTACACTTATTTTTGGAGGGGATACAGTTCAATCCACGATAGCTGGCAACTGAGAGGTCAGAAATTTGAACCCACTAGTTGCTCCTTGGAAATGCTATGGGGCAGTTCTGCTGTGTCCTTTAGGGTCACTGTGAGTCAGAATCAACCTACGGCAATGAGTTTTGGGGTTTTAAGGGGCAGTGAATTTATGTTAGTCAGGGAAGAACAACTCAGAAAAGGTGAGAACGGTTGCACAATTAAAAGAATACTGTCCATGCCACTAAATCATACCTGTAGAAGCCATACAATTGGATTTTTGTTTTGCTGTATATATTCTCAACAAAAAATAACAAAATTCTGGGGAAAAAAAATCTGGAGTATGTGATAACAGAGTTCAGGTGTAATTTTTACCCCTGTTTTTTTATTGGTAAGATGTCCTGTTGTCGTTTCCACCCCCTATATTTTTTGCAAGATTTCCTTTTTCATTTTGAAATTTGAATTGATGTGCTCAGATAATTGTGTGTCTGTGTGTCTCTCTGCCTGTGTGTGTTTTGTGCTTATCCTGCTTGGTGTTCTCTTAGCTTCCTGAATCTGTCATTAATTTTAGAATGACCTTGAAGTTATTACTACAAATTTTTCTTCTGTGTTCTCTTCTCCCTCTGATATTCCAGTTATATGTATTTTATATCTTTTGATGCTGTTCCACTGTTCTGGATATTCTGTTTTTGTTTTTTATGTCTCCTTCAACCCTCCTGCTTTCTACCCCATTTTTGAGCTTCAGTGTTTCCACTCATATTACTTAGATGAGACAGAAAGACTGGAGAGGAATTTCCTTCCACCTGGGATTAGATTTTGGAGAGCAGGCCTTTGTTACAGAGCAGACTCTGGGAATATTTCACAATGTTTTTTTTCCTCCCCCTTTCCCTTTTCTGAGTCTGAGAGTTGGACTTCCTGAGATCTTCTCCATGAGAAACTGGTGAGGTTACTGAAGGGAAATTCCATGAAAATGTGAGACCCTACTGAAACTGCTGTCCCTAGGTATTTCTCACTTTAATACTTCTGTGGATTGAATTCTTTCCTCCAGAAATAAATGTCTACTTGGCTGGTCCAGATTCCCAGTATTGTGTGATGGTCCACATTTTGTCATCTGATCTGATTTTCATGTTATAAATCCTTCTTCTCATGTTAATGAGGTGGGATTAGCGGCAGTTATGTTAGTGAGGCAGAACTCAATCTAAAGATTAGATTGTGTTTTTAAGTCATTTTCTTTTGAGTTATAAAATACACAAGTAGAGAGACATGGGGTCTCATACCACCAGGAAACATGAGCAAGGAGAATAGTGCATGCTTTGGACCTAGGGTCCTTAATTTGGACATCTGGTACTGCCCTAACAGAGATACCACAAAGTGGATGGCTTTAACAAAGGAAAGTTGATTCTAACACAGTCTGGTAGGCTACAAGTCCAAATTCAGGGTATCCATTCCAGGGAAAGGCTTTCCCTTTGTTGGCTTTGGAGGAAAGTCCTTGTATGTAGTGTCAGTCTTTGGACAGTGAGCATCTTGACACAGGAACCTCAACTCAGGTCTGAAGGACATGCTCTTCTCCTGGTGCTGCTTTCTTGATGGTGTGAGGTTCCCAATTCTCTGCTTGCTTCTCTTTCCTTTTATATCTTGTAGGATAAAAGGATAAAAGGTGGTGCAAACCATACTCCAGGGAAACTCCCTTGACAGTGGAGCAGGGATTTATGATCCCACCCTAATCCTCTTTAACATACAGCATTGGAAAATCACAAAATGGAGGACAGTCACAAAATATTGGGACTCATGGCCCAGCCAAATGGCTACACACATTTTTTGGGGGACACAGTTCAATCCATGACAGTATCTTACTGAGAAGCGCCTGCACCAGGGAAGATTGATGATAAATACCTTCCACCAGAGCCAATACCTGGAGGTACCCTGAATTTGGACTTCTAGCCTCCTGGACTATGAGAGACTACATTTCTCTTTGTTAAAGCTGTCCATTTTTGGTATTTATGTTACAGCAGTACTACGTGAGTAAGACAGTACTTACCTACACTCACCCTCCAGCAGTTTCCGTTATTACTTTAAAAGTGTCCTTAACACTTTTATGGCACCAACATCTTATACTCCTAAACAGATTTCAGCCAACAAAGGGAAAGCCTTTCCCTGGAATGGATACCCTGAATTTGAACTTGTAGCCTACCAGACTGTGACTCTTTTTGATGCACCTGTTTCTTGAGATTATAGGGTGGTAGTTTCCCTACAACCTCAGTTCTCTGATGGGTTCAAGGAAAAGTCATTGATTTTGAGTTTACTCAACTTCTTCTTTTTTCTTTCTTTTTTTTTACTATGACTGAGTGAAAATGTACATTCCCTTATAAATTTGCGTGCCCACCTTTATGCAGCTTCCACTGCTCTCACTGCTCGGTGACAACACACTTTTCCTCTCTGCTCCATACATGTCTCATCCTCCCAATAGTCTCCTTTTCCCTCCTCTCCACCTACTCTCCTTCCTCCAGCCAGAGGTCAGCAGGATGATATCCTATAGATGCATAGAACCATAAAGTGCACCCAATATATGGTCACTGTGTCACCAAGTCCAATCCATTGCTGTCGAAGAGTGGACCTTTGTTATGATCCATGGGCGAGGGCAGCATCAGGGCCAGGGGCCATACTCCCAGGGGAACCCCAAAGGTGTTGGACCATCAATTGTGGTCTTTTAGTGGAGATCTCAGAGTGCACCCCTTTTTTATTCTTGTGTTGGCAGTGAGACTTAACTTTTCATCGCGGCTATCACTGGTGGTAGCCTGGCACCATCCGGTTCTTTAGGTCCCAAGTCGATGTAGGCACCCACTCATGTGGGTCTCTCTGTCTTCTGGGTTGTCATTTTAGTCCTCGGTGAGCATCCACTGCTGCTGAGTTGGGACCATTTGCTGTGTCCTCAGATGGCAGCTTGGCAGCTTTTAAGATCCCAGATGCCACTCACGAATGTGGGGTGCAGAGAGCCCTCTTAGCAAAATGCTAGTTTTGCTAGTTGGCCTTGATTTTGCCTAAGAACATGATCCCCGGCCCTTGCAGCCGTCAAAGAATCTTGTCTTCTATGCATAAGTCTGTTTTTGACTTCTTATCCTGGGGGTCTCATGCAGTATTTGTCCTTTTGTCGCTGACTGCTTTCACTCAACCTAATGCCTTCCAGTTGAAAACAGGTTATGAGATGTTTCCTGGGATCATCATTGTTCTTTATCATTGCATAGTGCTCCATTGAGTACCTATACCATAGTTTACCTATCCCTTCCTCTGTTGTTGGACATCTGGGTTGATTCCATCTTTTTGCTGTCGTGGACTGTGCTGTGATAAACATTCTTGTGCATGTATCCTTTGGTGTGAATGGCCTTGATTCTGTAGGATATATTCCAAGTAGTGGAATGACTGGGTCAAATGGTATATCTATATCCATTCTTTGAAGGAAGTGACAGATTGCTTTCCAAAGAGGCTGGGTCATTTTGCAACCCCACCAACAGTGTAGGAGAGTTCTACTTTCCCCACAGCCTCTCCCCCATTTGTTGTTTCATGTTTTTTGAATCATGGCCAACCTTGTTGGGGTGAGGTGGTATCTCATTGTAGTTTTGATTTGAATTTCTTCAATAACTAAAGATCGTGTACATGTCTGCATGTGTGTTTGGTTGCCTGGATCTCCTCTTTAGAGAAATGTCTGTCCATCTCCTTTGCCCATTGCTTAATTGGATGATTTATGTTTTATTGATATTTTTTAGTAGCTTATAGATTACGGAGACCATGTGTCAGTCTGACATATAGTTGCCAAATATTTTTTCCTATTCTGTAGGTGGCCTTTTACTTCTGTTAATAAAGTCTTTGGATGAGCAGAAGTGTTTGATTCTTAATAGTTCTCATTTATCTATTTTCTCTTCTGTTGATTGTGGTTTGACGGATTTTGAGGTCTGCCTACATTGTGTATTAAAACTTCCATTGTTGTTCCTACTTTTTCTTGGATGAGCTTTATTGTTTTAGATTTGATATTTAGGTCTTTTATCCAATATCAGTTGGTTTTTGTATAAGCTGTAAGATATGAATCTTATTTCAATTTATTGCAGATTGATATCCAATTTTGCCAGCACCGTTTG
This sequence comes from Heterohyrax brucei, assembly GCA_028571685.1. Lineage (NCBI taxonomy): Eukaryota > Metazoa > Chordata > Mammalia > Hyracoidea > Procaviidae > Heterohyrax > Heterohyrax brucei. Next base: position 97,732,815 of record CM053154.1, on the reverse strand, counting down.
TTTTTACCCCAGTTTAATGTCTTAGGGCCTTTGTCGAATATCAGCTGTTCATAGGCAGATGGTGTCATCTCCAGGGTCTCAATTCTGTTCCATTGATCCATCTGTCTGTTCTTGTACCAGTACCAGGCTGTTTTGCCCACTGTGGCAGTGTAATAGGTTCTGAAGTTGGGTAATGAGATGCTTCCCAGTATGTTCTTCTTCTTTAGTAGTACTTCACTTATCTGGGGCTTCTTCTCCTTCCAAACAAAATTGGTGATTTGTTTCTCCATCTCATTAAAAAATGAAGCTGGAATTTGTATTGGGATTGCATTATATAAGTAGATTGCTTTGGGTAAAATAGACATTTTCACGATGTTAAGTCTTCCTGTCCATGAGCAGGGTAGGTTTTTCCGTTTATCTAAGTCTCTCTTAGTTTCTTGTAGTAAGGGCTTGTAGCTCTCTTTGTAAAGATCTGTTATTTCTCTGGTTAGATTAATTTCTAGGTACTTTATCTTCTTGGGGGCTATAGTAAATGGTATTGTTTTGATGATTTCTTTATTTATATTCTAACTGTTGGTATAAAGGAATCCTACTGATTTGCTTATGTTTATCTTGTATCCTGAGACTTTGCTGAACTCTTCTATCAGTTTGAGTAGTTTACTTATAGATACTTTTGGATTCTCTGCATGTACAGTCATATCAACAGCAAATAGGGAGATTTTGACTTCTTCTTTGCCAATGCAGATGCCATTTATTTCTTGGTCTTGTCTAATCGCTCTGGCTAGAACTTCTAGTACTGTGTTGAATAGGAGAGGTGAGAGTGGGCATCCTTGTCTAGTTTCTGTTCTCAAGGGAAAGTCCTTCAGTCTCTCTCCCGTCAGGATGATGTAGGCAGTTGGTTTTGTATAAGTGGCCCTTATTGCGTTGAAGAATTTTTTGTCTATGCTTGTTTTGCTAAGAGTTTTTAGGATGAATGGGTGTTGGACTTTACCAAATGCCTTTTCTGCATCAATGGACAAAATCAGGTGATTCTTGTCTTTTGTATTTATGTGGTTAATCACATTAATTGTTTTTCTGATGTTGAACCAGCCTTGCATCCCAGGTATGAATCCAACTTGATCACGATGGATTATTTTTTTAATATGTTGTTATATTCTGTTGGGAAGAATTTTGTTGAAGATTTTTGCATCTAGAGTCATAAGTGGTATTGGTCTGTAGTTCTCCTTTTTTGCTGGATCTTTCCTTGGTATCAGGGTTATGCCAGCTTCATAGAATGAGTTTGGGAGTGCTCCATCCCTTTCTATACTGCAAAATAGTCTCAGTAGTATTGGAGATAACTCTTCTGTAAAAACTTGGTAGAATTCTGCAGTGAAGCCATCTGGCCCTGTGCTTTTTTTTGGTTGGCAGTGTTTTGATGACTTTTTCAGTCTTTTCCTTTGTGATGGGTTTATTGACTTGTTCTGCTTCATGTTGTGATAACTTGGGTAGGTGACATAAATCAAGGAATTTGTCCATTTCCTCTAGGTTTTCAAATTTGTTAGAGTACAGTTTTTCATAGTATTCTGTTATGATATTTTTTATTTCTGTTGGATCTGTTGTGACAACTCCCCTCTCATTTCTAATTTGGGTTATTTTTTTCCTTTCCTGTTTATCTTTAGTAAGTTTAGCCACTGGTTTGTCAGTTTTGTTGATCTTTCCAAAAAACCAGCTTTTGGTCTTTTCAATTTTTTGAATTGTTTGTGTATTCTCTAATTCCTTTAGTTCTTCTCTAATCTTTATGATCTGTTTTCTCCTGGTGCCTGAGGGGTTACTCTGTTGTTCTATCTCTACTTGTTCAAGCTGTAGGGTTAGTTCCTTCCAGATGTGTGCATTTATGGAGATAAACAGACCTCTGAGCACTACTGTGGCTGTATCCCATAGGTTCTGGTAGGAAGTGTTTTCATTCTCATTGGAATCCATGAATTTCTTTATTTCATCCTTGATTTCTTCTATAATCCATGGTTTTTTGAGCAAGAGTTGTTCAGTTTCCAAGAGTTTCACTTTCTATGTTTTTTCTGCTATTGACTTCAATTTTTATGGCTTTATGATCTGAGAAGATGCTTTGCAGTAATTCAGTGGTATGGATTTTGTTGAAAATTGCATTGTGTCCTAACATACCGTCAATTGTGGAGAATGTTCCATGTGCACTGGAGAAGAAGGTGTAGTTGTCCACTGATGGGTAGAAAGTTCTGTATATATTGATGAGGTTTAGCTGGTTAATTGTGGCAATGAGGTCTTCTATGTTTTTACTGAACTTTTTTCTAAATGATCTGTCCAGTATTGAGAGTGGAGTGTTGAAGTCTCCCACTGTTATTGTGGAGTGCTCTCTTTTTTGAGTGTAGTCTGTGTTTCTTTGATGTATTTAGGTGCTGTGTAAGTAGCCAAGCCAAGTGCTGATGTGCGTAAATATTTAATATAGTGAAGGCTTGCTTGTGTACTGAACTTTCCAGCAATATATAGTGTTTGTCTTTGTCCACGCTGGTGGATTTTACATTACAATTGATTTTGTCTGAGATTAGAATTGCTGCAACTGCTCTTCTTTGTTCATTGTTAGCTTGATATATATTCTTCCATCCTTTGATTGTCAGTTTGTTCTTTAAGTCTCAAGTGAGTTTTTTGTAGACAACATATGGATTGCTTGTGTCGTTTGATCTAGGATGTCACTTGATATCTCTTTACTGGAGCATTCAGTCCATTCACATTCAGTGTAATTATTGATAGGTATGTATTCGCCGCTGCTATAGTGATATGTTTATTTTTGTGTTGATGTTTTCTCTGTTGTTCTTATTAGTCTGTTCTGGGACATTCTTTTTTGTGCGTTCATTTTTCACCTTTTTCAGAGCTGGTTTTGTAGTTGTTGAGACTCTTGTGTTACGTTTCTTGATATGGTATATTGCATCTTTGGTGTACTTTATGGCTGCCCCTATGATCCCCCTTAATAAACTATATGTAAACCCAATTTTCATTACTACCAGTCTTGTCAACTTCTTCTCCATCTGTAAGGACTGTAACAATTGTAGTACATCCCTCTTTTTAATATGATGGCACCATAGTTTTCATGATAATCACTGGATTGTTTCTTTCAGCATTAAAGCTGTGATTGAGTTTGGAGCCTTCCCTAACTGAGTAGAATTCTGGATGATGTGTCGTTCTGAAATACAAAGTTAGTGGTTTTGTTCTTCTAAGCCAAAGCCAAGAGCTTATTTAAGTATTTCTTGTAGTTTTGGTTTGGTTTTTACAGAGTCTAAGCTTCTGTTTATCTGGGAATGTCTTAATTTCATTTTCATATTTGAAAGATGGTTTTGCAGGATATGTAATTCTTGGTTGGAAGTTCTTCTCCTTCAAGGCTTTGAATGTATCATTGTGATACATTTATTTATTTCATTTTTGATTTCAGAGACCAAACAAAAATGGTTTCTGTTGAGAAATCTGATGAAAGCCTACAGGGTTTCCCTCTGAATGTTAGCTTTGCTTTGAGTCTTGCTGCCTTTAAGAGTTGCTGCTTATGTCATTTTGTTCAGTTTGATTATAATATGTCTTGGAGTCTTTCTTTTGAGATCATATTGGGTGGCGTACGATGTGCATCTGGGATATCTATATTCTCTTCCTTCATGATTTCTGGGAAGTTTTCTGTCAGCAGCTCAGCAGTAATACTCTCTGTGTTGTCAGATGTCTCACCCTGTTCAGGGACTCCAATTAATTGAAGGTTGTTCCTCGTAATAGAGTCCCACATGCTTCTTCATTTTTCTTGCTTCTTTTTTCTGATTTCTGCTCGTAGATGCTGGTGCCAGTAACTCTGTCTTTCAAGTCAGAAATTCTTTTTCCATTTGTTGCATTCTGTTTTCTTGGTTTTGAATCGAAGTTTCTGTGTCTTTTATTTTGTTCTTGATCTGTTGGATTTCAGCAGTAGCCTAGTGTTGCTTTTTGCTCATTATCAAAAGTATATATTCCCCATAGAAAAGCTGTTTTACAGCTCTTGCAGCTGCAGCTTTCTCCTTCAGAAACTCTAAAGCCTGTGAGCCTGACCCAAGGTGATGTCTTTTCCCATTCACAGGATTTTGTTTTACCAAGCCAGAGGTGGTTTTCAAGTTGCTGCAAGGAGAGGATCAGTGGTTCTTATAAGAAAAATTTGTAAGCTGGAGCTACACAGGTGAGCTAGTAAATACCTAAATAGCCCTAAGCTAAGGTAGATCACAGAGAATCAGGTTAGGTGTTGGTACCTTCAAAATTTTATTGAGGGTCTTTTCTTTTAGAATAGCTGAACAGTATTCCATAGATGCTAGGCCTGACAATTAAGTCTGTGAACTTATTTGTTCTAAGTGCTGCATACCTCATTGCTGAATATCACTATGGTCACCTTTGAAGTACTCCCCTTGGGAAGCTATGCATTGATTGGCAGCAGCTAGTCCCTGCTTCCAAGCAGTTTTGGAGCTTGTTGTGGAATGGCCGAGGCACATGGCGGCAAGTTCGTGAACTTAATTGTATAGCTGTCTGTGAGGGCATTTTTAGCCAGTAAACAAATAATTGTATTGGAACACCTTCCCTGTTGACCTGATCTAGCACCCAATAACTTTTTTCTTTACTGGAAAATAAAGGAAATATTGAAAGGAAGACATTTGGATGACATTCAGGCCATCAAGGGTAATATGATGGCTAGGATGGCCATTCCAGAAAAAAGAGTTCCAAAATTGCTTAGAAGGGTGGACTAGGAGCTGGTGTTGGTGCATAGCTTCCCAAGGGGAGGACTTTGAAGGTGACCTTAGTGATAATCAGCAGTGAGATAAATAGCGCTTTATTTAGGATGAGTTTGTGAACTTAATTGGCAGTCGTTGTGCGTACATTAGGCTTGCAGAGACCCAACAAAAATGGATAGCTAAATGTTTTTAGTTTTTTCTGTAAGTTTTAGACACATTTACCATTCTTAATGTTTTTTAAAATGTACTTGTTTGTCTCACCTGGGTCTTATTCTTTCTGTATTAGTTGTCTTCTTTTAATTGTATATAATTTTGCTTGTGTATCACACAGCCAGCTAAGTGCCGTCAAGTCGGTACTCAACAGGTACTAAATTGATATTGATTTATTTGCTCTGTAGTTCATTTATAAGCTAAGATTATTACCGTGGACAATAGAATTATTCTCCTATTATGGAATATGTAGTCTGGTGTTGGAAGTGAGTGAAATGTGTTGTGCTATTTCAGCAAGTATTTTCAGAAAGACCCTTTGGGGTCAGTATCAGAATGCAGGTTTTAATGACGTGAACTGTGTGGTTTCTGAATATCCTAGACATTGGAGAGTTTTCAGCAAAGAAGTGACATGGTCTGCTTCATGTATGTCTGTGGCTGTTCTATAGAGAAATGCCAGTTGAGAGGGTAGGGTGGTTTCGAGAAAAGGCAACAATAATATTTGCAGTAGCCCCTGGGTGAGGAATGTTGGTGGTTTGTGCAAGCTTAGAAGTTGTGGAAGTCACATGAAGTGTTTAGTTTCTGGATAAATTTTTAAGGTGTACCCCAAATAGTATTTGTTAGATCGTCTTTGGAATATAAAAAAAAGTAGCACTTGATATATAACTTAAGTTTGAGAAAACACTGATGAGAAACAATGTTGGGAGGAAATTGTAAGGCTGTAAGTAAATGTGAAGACATATTGTGTATGTATATATATGTGTGTGTGTGTACATATATATAACACCACCGCTGCCGTTGAGTTGGGTCCAACTCATAGCAACCCCAGGGTCAGAGTAGAACTGCCCCGTAGAGTTTCCAAGGTGTACCTGGTGGATTTGAACTTCCAGCCATGTAGTTAGCAGATGTAGCACTTAACCCATTACACCACCAGGGTTTCCGTGTGTGTGTGTGTGTGTGTGTGTGTGTGTGTGTGTGTGTGTGTGAGTGTGAGTGAAAAGTACCACCGAATACTGGAAAACATTATATATAAGTCAATTCATAGTTAAATGAAATTCTTCTGTAAACTTATTTTTCTGAATACATGGTAAAATTTAAAGTGTAAGTGCTAAAATAAGCAAAACAGTATCTGTAACTTCCAAACCTGGAAAGTGAAGAAAATGGAAAAGAAGAACCAGCCATTATTTTTTAAAAAAGGAATCAAGACTGAAAAAGAGTAATAGGTGAAGGGGGAGTAAAGAATGCTAAATGCAGAGCAAACAGTACAAGAAAATGTATAGGAAACAAGTGTGGCATTTTAGTTTTTAATAAATACAAATGGATTAAATTTTCTTGATAAAAGGATTGTCAAGTTGGGTTTTTTAAAAACTACCTGTAGACTTTTTGGTGGGTTAAAACTTAAAAAAGCATATAAAATATACAATAAATCATGTGAAAGAAATAAACATACCGAGTCAAATACTAAAAAAAATAGAATTGAGATCTCTCTATTGGTATCAAATAAAATTGGTTTAAGGCAAGAATGTATATTGGGATAAAAATACTACATACTCACCACAAAAGGAAAAGATAACAATTAGAACTGAAACAATAGCTTCAAATAAAATGGGATAGAACTACAGAGAGAAATTGCCAGATATACTGTTAGGAGAGGTTATAACACTATTCAGGTATTGTAGAGTCAGCATAAAATTCTAGAAACCTAGAAAATTTGAAACACAAATTCATAATCTTAAAACAAGAATCCTAAACAAATCATTAGGAAATTCTATTCAGTAAAGAGTTAAAAAAAATTATTATAGCATTATTGAGTTCACCTTAGCTGTCAGTACAAGATGATTAATGTTAGCAAGTATTTGATTGTAATTTACCTCATTAATAATTTTAAAACTAATGTCTTAATAGATATGGGATAAAAGTCAGCTCCTATTTTTAATAAAAATATCTACTAAAATAGGATAAAAGGGTCCATCTTTACTTTTACAAAGGGTCACAGGGATCTGTTTCAAGCATCTTTCTGTCTTGTTCAGTCCAGGTAAAAGGCACATTTTCACTTTGACTACTCGTATTAATTTTGTTCTGAGGTTCTTGCCAAGAGTGATGAGACAAAATAATGAAATGAATAAAAGTGAAAAACCATTAGAAAACCAGATTTGTTTATAGATGGTTTGGTTGTTCTGATGCATCAATAAAGGAATCTACAGAGAAATGATTAAAAATAGTATGAGTTTATGGCAAGTTAACTGAATACAAATAAGATCAGTGTATATAATCACATTTTTGAGCATAAGTAAACTTTAGAAAACACAATTTAAAGAAATTAAACCATTTACAATAGCAAGAAAAAATAGGAAAAATGTATTTAAAGGCATTAAAGAAACGTGAAAATGGAGATACGGAACACTCAAGTGATATCAAGTTGCTAAATTCTTCCCTAAATGTAGCTGTGGTTTTAGTCAGCTAGTGCTACTCTAACAGAAATATTGTAAGTGGATGGCTTTAACAAAGGAAAGTTTATTTTTACACAGTCTGCTAGGCTACAAGTCCAAATTCAAGATGTCTTCTTCAGGGGAAAGCTTTCCCCACTGTCGGCTCTAGAGGAAAGTCCTTGTGTTGCATCCCTCTTTGGTTGGGGAGCATCTTGGTGCAGGAAGTTCAGGTCTGAAGGGTGTGCTTTTCTCCTGGTGCTGCTTTCTTGGTAGTGTAAGGTTCTCCATTTTTCTTTTCCTTTTATCTCTTGCAGGATGAAAGGATAAAGTGTGGTGCAAGCCACACTCCTGGGAAACTCCCTTTACAGTAGAGCAGGGAGGTGATCCTATGAAGGGAGTTAGTCTCACTCTAATCTTTTAACATACAACATAGGAAAATCACAAAATAGAGGACAGTCACAAAACACTGAGGAATCATGGCTCAGCCACATTGCTACACATATTTTGGGGGGAACACAATTCAGTCCATGACACCTGTAGCTTCAGTGTAGTATGTTGATAAAAATCTCCACCATTTTGTGTTTGTTTTGTTAAGATGTTGATTCGTTCTTGTTTTCGCGCTTAATGTAATGCTTTAGGAATTAAAAGTGTAGCTTTTTTGGGATTTTTCTGTGGTAACATTCATACTCACATAACACAAAATTCATCATCTTGACTAATGGTGTATATTTCAGTGACTTGTAATAAATTCACATTGTTGTGTAGCCATCACCACAATTTGAATTCTAGAACATTTTCATCACTCCCAAAAGAAATCGTCTGTCCTTTAAGCGTCACTATCCTCTTCCCTTTCCTCCCAGTCAGTGGTAATTGCTAGTCTCTGTGGCTGTGCCTATTCTGGACATTTCATATAAATGAACTCATACAATATGTAGTTTTTGGTGTCTAGCTTCTTTTTACTTGGCACAATGTTTTCTTCATCTATTATAGCATATTTTTTATAGCTGAATTATCTATTTTATGAATATACTACATTTTTTAAATTCATCAGTTGGTGGACATTTGGGTTCTCACTTTTTTGGCTAATATCAGTAATGCTATTCTGAATATTCATATACAAGTTTTTAGTTATACACCTGTGCCGGGGGCCAGCCCCGACACTTTACAGGGTCACGCACGGAGGGAGAGAGAGGCGCGGCGGGAAATGAATCAAGGAGACAGGAAAGACTTTTCTGGTTTAAGGCAGCCCGACCCAGAGAGCAAGAGAGAAGGCTGTCTGTCTTTATTGTTTTTATAGTAAGAGTGACGTGAATTTTACCCTGCCCACTGACCACACAATCTATTGGCTAGTTTAAAAACAAAACCTCGTGGTTGGCAAATTTGAAACCAAAAACCTCGTGGTCTTGAGGTGATGTAATTTTTTACCCTGCCACATGAGCTATTAGTTAACTGAAACCTGGTGATCCTTTTAACTGTCAAGGCTTTTTAGATAATGGCCTAAGGATGCCTCGAGGCTCAGTCAGCCCTACTTATACCTCAAGGTTAAAAGGTCCACGAGGAAGGGTCTAAAGTTTATGATCTCTATTTGTTCCTACTTTGCTCTTTATTTTATCTCCTCCTGCGGGGATAGTAAACATCTACCGTCCCCCACCCTATGTCCTTCTCAAGCTGTTCTAAAGAGGATAATTCGTTTCACATGGGTGGGATGTGCAGTTGGGGCAAGTCAGCAGGGGTTGGGCTGGCCTCGCTGCTCTCAAAGCTGGCTGTGTTAGAGATCATTCCTCTGAGCTCTTTTTCCTGAGAAAATTCCTGTACAGGTTTTCTCGATATTATTTCATAGACCAAGGGGGTAGTAAAGGGCCCCTCTCAGAAGGCATCTCCCCTGATCCTTGTGCCAGGAGAGGAGGGGGTATCTTTTTAAAGAAAATTTGATTAGGAAGCCAAATAACATCAAGGGCAGTAGGCTAAAAAACATGTCACAGGTGAGATGCTTCAGCCCGTCATTTGCAGGGGCTCGTGACTTTGTCTACAAGGCTGATGGCGGACCTCCGCACACCTGCTTTTAACTTCTTTCCAATATATACCTAAAAGTAGAATTGCTTTTTTTTATTTTTTAGTAAGTAAATCGGAAACCCTGGTGGCATTAAGTGCTATATATCTACTAACAAAAGGGTCGGCAGTTCAAATCTACCAGGCATTCCTTGGAAACTCAATGGGGCAGTTCTGCTCTGACCTATAGGGTTGCTATAAGTCACATGGGACTCCATGGCAGTGGGTTTCTTCAGTAATTCTATGCTTATTTAAGGAACTGCCAAACTGTTTGCCGCGTTTTTGGTAGCAATACATGAAGGTTACGGTTTCTTCATATCCTTGTCAATGTTTGTTTTTTTTCTGTTTCTTTTTCTTTCAATTTGTTTTTTCTGATTATGCTCATCCGGGTGAATTGGATCTGACTCAGTGGCACTGGTTGGTAGGTGTAAAGTGGTGTCTCATTGTTTTGGTTTGCTTTTGCCCAGTAACTAATGATATTCAGCAGCTTTTCATGTGCTAATAACCTTTAGTTTATGGCTATTTTTTTTAATTTTTTAATTTTTTATTTTTATTTAACATAACTGAGTGAAAATATACATTCACATGTAAATTTACATGCCCCCCTATATGCAGCTTCCGCTGCTCTCCCTGTCCGGTGACTGCACACTATTCCTCTCTGCTCCATACATGTCTCATCCTACCAACAGTCTCCTTTCCCCTCCTCTCCTTCCACTCCCCTTCCTCCAGCCAGAGGTCACCAAGATGATATCCTATAGATGTATAGAACCATAAAGTGCTTCCAACATATGGTTACTCTGCATTGCCATGTCCATTCCATTCCTGTCCAAAGAGTGGACCTTTGTTATAATTTATGGGAACGGGCAGCATCAGGGCCGGGGGCCGTGCTCTCAGAGGAACCCCAGAACCGCTGGACCATCAATTGAGGTCTTTTAGTGGAGATCTCATGATGCACCTCTTTTTATTCTTGTGTTGCCGGTGAGGCTCCTCTCTGTGAGCTCCGTCATGGCTATCACTGGTCGTGGCCGGGCACCATCCGGTTCTTCCGGTCCCAGGTCGATGTAGGTACCCACTCTTGTGGGTCTCTCTGTCTTCTCGGTTGTCTTTACCGCATGCCATTTTGGCCCTCGGTGAGCATCCGTTCCTGCTGAGTTGGGACCATTTGCTGTCTCCTCGGATGGCAGCTTGGCAGCTTTTAAGACCCCAGACGCCACTCACCAATGTGGAGTGCAGAGAGCTCTCTTAGCAAAACGCTAGTTGTGCCAATTGGCCTGGAATTCGCCTAAGAGCATGGTCCTCCGCCCCCCGCCCTAGCTACTCTATCCTTGCAGTATTGAGTCAAGATGGAAGGAGTACTCAAGTTATGCTGAAGTCCCCTTAATGTTGTTCTTGTTCCTAATGTGTGCTGTCACTGCTTTCTCCCAACTAGATTTCTAGTAACTACCTAAACTAAACCCTCCCCCCTCGCCCTCCCTCCCTCCCTCCCCTCCCTTGCAGCTGTCAAAGAGTCTTTTCTTCTATACACGAGTCTGTTTTTGAGATCTTATCGTAGAGGTCTCATACAGTATTTGTCCTTTTGTCGTTGACTACTCTCACTCAACATAATGTCTTCCAGTTGAAACCAGGTTAGGAGATGTTTCCTGGAATCATCGTTACTCTTTATCATTGCGTAGTCCTCCATTGAGTATATGTACCACAGTTTACCTATCCATTCTTCTATTGTTGGGCATCTGGGTTGATTCTACCTTTTTGCTATTGTGGGCTGTGCCGCAATAAACATTCTGGTGCATGTCGTTGGTGTGAAAGGCCTTGAATCTGTAGGATATATTCCAAGTAGTGGAATTACTGGGTCAAATGGTATATCGATATCCATTTTTTTAAGGAAGCGCCAGATTGGCTCCCAAAGAGGCTGGACCATTTTGCAACCCCACCAACAGTGTAGGAGGGTTCCACTTTCTCCACAGTAGTTTATGGCTATTTTTAATCTGGTTGTTCTTTGTTGAATTTTAAGCATTACTTAGATATTCTGATTATGAGACCCTTATCAGATTGATTTTCAAGCATTTCTCCAATTTTGTGGGTTGTCTTCTTTAAGAGTGTCCTTTGTATTTTTTAAATTCAACTCAGTATTTCAAAGGATGGAGTAGCAGGGACAGAGGTCTGGGGACCATGTTTTCAGGGGACATGAAGGTCAACTGGAACAACTAGTCTTTTGCTAAGAGAATCTCCTGTACCCCATACTGGTGAGTGGTGTGTGGGGTCTTAAAAGCCAGCAAGCTGCCATCTGAGGAACATTAATTGGTCTCAATCCGCCTGGAACAGATGACAATAGGGAACATCAAAGACGTGGAAAAATGAAGCCAGGACACAGAAGGATCTGTATGATTGGGAGACTACATCAGCATGAGACCAGAAGAACCAGATGGTGCCCAGCCACCTCCAAAGACAGCCTTCACAGGAGACCCAATGTAGAGTCTGTCACGTAGCATAAGAAAGAGATGTGAAGATCAAGGACTCTACTAAAAGGCCAGAATTGATGGTGTGACAACCTGGAGAGTCCCCTGGGAACATAGTGTGTAAAGTTGCTGCTGGCCCTGACCTGAAACCAGTCCTTAGGTCAATACTTCAGATAAAGAATGAACCGAACTCGGGGATACAGAGTGAGCATGTAGTGTGTGTACTTCATGGTTTTGTACATTTATGGGAGGCTGACCTACTGGTTTCTTTCTAGAGGGTAAAGGAGAGGGTGGAGAGGAGAGGGCGTGCTCGTTAGGAGGATACTAGAAGTAAAAGTGTAAAGGAAGAGTGTGCTATCACAGAGTGAGGAGAGCATATAAAGTTGCAGAGGTAGGCTTGCAAAATTGACTTGGATTGTGTAATTTCACATAACCGTAATTTTTAAAAAAGTGTCTTTTGCGTGAAAGTTGTCCATTTTGAGAAAGTGCAGTTTTTCCTTTTATTACTTGTGCTTTTGGTTTTGTATTTAAGAATCCATTGCTATATCTGAGGCTGTGAAGATTTACCGCTGTGTTTTCTTCTGGAAATTTCATAATTTTATCGTTTGTATTTAGGTCTATGATACATTTTAACTTAATTTTTATATATGGTGTGAGGAAGAGGTTCAAACTTTCATTCTTTTGTATGTAGATATCCAGTTATCCCAGTACCATTTTGTTGAAAACTTTCCCTGTGAGTTTATTTCTGACCTCTCAATTCTAGTGCATTGCTCTATATGTCTATCCTTATGCCAGCAGCACACTTCTTTGATTATGTTAGCTTTGTAGTAAGTATTGAAATTGGAAAGTATGAGTCCTCCAACTCTTTTCTCCATTTTCAAGATTATTTTATCTTTTGGGGCTCATTGAAATTCTGTGAATTTGAGAATCAGTTTGTCCATTTCTGCAAAAACAGGCAGTTTGAATTTGGTTTGGAATTGTACTGAATCTTTATATCAGTTAAGTATTATCATCTTAACCGTAATGAGTCTTCTAATCCTTCTACTTATTCAATACTTAATTTTTTCTTTAATTTTCAGCGAACAAGTCTTACACTTCATAGGTTAAATTTATTCTTACTTTTTTTTTTTTAAATTCTATAGTGAACGGAACTTTATTTTTAGTTTTATTTTTGGCTTGTTTGTATTGGTATATTGAAACATAACTGATTTTTTTGTTGATGTTGTGCTCTGCAACTTTACTGAATTTTTTTATTAGCTCTGGTAGTTTTGCTGGGGGTGAGTGGGGGGTTCTTTGTCATTTTCTGTGTCTAGAATTGTTCCTTCTGTGAAGCTTTTTCCTTTCCAATTTTGATGTCTTTTATTTATTTTTCTTGCCTGCTTGCTTTGGCTAGAACTCTTGTTAAAATGTTGAATATCACTAGTGCAAGCAGTTCTCCTTGTTTGTCTTGTTTCTTTTCTTAGTGGATGTTTTCAGCCTTTCACTATTGAGTATGATGTTAGCTGTGGGTTTTCATAAATACCTTTACTATATTGAGGAAGTTCTGTCTATCTATAGTTAGTTGAGTGTTTTTGATTATGAAATTGTGTTGGATATGTCATATGCTTTTTCTGTATCACTTGAGAAGATTATGTGTTTCCCTCCCATCATTCTACTAATGCAGCATGTTGAATCTATGTCCTTATCTCGAACCACCTTTATATTCCTGAAGAAATTCTACTTGCTCTTGGTATATAATATTTTTGTTATACTTCTGAGTTCAATTTGCTGTTATTTTATTGAAGATTTTTGCATGTATCCTTTTAGGGGATATTGGTCTGTAATTTTCTTGTAATGTCTTTGAGAAACCCTAGTGGCGTAGTGGGTGACAGATATGGCTGTTAACCAAATGGTCAGCAGTTCTAATTCACCAGGTGCATCTTGGAAACATTACGGAGACAATCCTGCTTTGTCTTATAGGGTCACTATGAATTGGAATTAACTCAGCAGCAGTGGGTTTGGTTTGGCTAGGTCCTTGTGTGGCTGTGGTGTTAGGGTAAAGCTGACCTTATAGAATGAGTTAGGGCAATATTCCCTCCTCTTCTATTTTTTAGGGTAGTTTAAGCAGGATTGGTGCTAATTTTTTTTGAATGTTTGGTAGAATTCACCAGTGAAGCCGTCTGATCCTCAGCTTTTCTTTGTTGGAAGTCTTTTGATTACTGATTCAACCTCTTTAAAAAAAAAAATTATAGATCTGTTCCTATTTTTTCTTTCCTCTTGGGTGATTTTTGGTAGTTTATGTCTTTCTAGGAATTTGTCAGTTTTATGTAGGTTATCGAATTTGTTGTTATACGGTTATCCAGAGTATTTGCTAATATTTTTATTTCTGTATGTGGTGTAGTAACAGTGCCCCTTCTGTCTCTTTTCTGTATGTGTAAATTAGTATAAGCTAGTGTAAGGGGCCTTGTTAACACAGTGGTTCAGCACTTGGCTGCTAACTGAAAGGTTGTAAGTTGTACCCACCTAGTGGCTCCATGAGAGAAGGGAACTGGCAATCCACTCCTATTAGAAAATCCCACAGAGCAGTTCTCCTTGGTCACTGAGGGTGACTGCAAGTCGAAATCAACTTGATTTCGACAACAAGAGCAATGTAAGTTAGATAGAAATTGAATAGGAGTCTGTGATTTGTGCTTTGAAACAGTTTTCTAGGTAATTGCATTATATGTGACTTCTGTGTCTACTGATTATCCATTCAGAGGCACTTAGAGGAAATTGGATATATGATCATACTTGTTAGAACCTTGGGTTGTATTTGTGAAACAAGAAGAAAAACAACTCATCATTAACAAAAGGAATATTTGTTATAGAGTACAGCTGTACGAAGTATTAAAATTGTTATCACTAACTTCGTACTTGCAATGTTTGAGAAGACATTTTTAAGTATTTTGAGACAGGAGCCATTTCATGAAGGCTGGACTAGCTTCTGAGCAGGGCTAACGTTCCAAGGCCACCTAATCAAGTAGAGGTCTGTGGTTGGGGATGAACAGCTTATGGGTACAAAATGGATTGGCCTACCGAGAGCAAAGGATAGTGATTGTGGCTATGATGAATGATGATTATCAGCAGCAAGATTTTGAGCATAATATTGTTAATGTTGGATTGAATGTGGGTAGTAATAAGATAATAACTGTCATGTTCAGGAGAAAAGCTTGTCATAATTAGTGTATATAAGGATTAATAAAGATTGCAAGACTAGGTTGCAAACTGTGATGCTAAGATTAACACAGTAAAGTGGAAACAGAAAGGCTGAAACGAGTAAGTGTATGCAAAGTAAAGGATTAGTGTTATGTGAGATAAGTAATTTTTACAGATAGAAATATGATGATGATTTAGTGAACAACTCTGATAGAAGAAAATGAAGGTACAATAGCTGAGTAAAATTGTGCACCGGATCTTATTTCACAAATACCCTAAATGTGTACTGGATTTCCATGTAAATCAGAGTAAAATGAGAAACGCAGTTTAGACAATAGAATTGCTTTTTTAACAGGAGGAAATTATTGTTGTTTGAAATTTATTTGGTGTTGGTAAGTAGAACAGAAAAAAGTTGCGTGAGTTTGGAAGCTTGTACATTGGTGAGAATCTTACAGCAACAGTTAAGGACCTAGATTTTCATTTGCTCCCTGTAAATCCAGTGTTTCCTTTCTAGTGTCTCCCCTCAACACTGTTGTCAATTAATTTTTCTTGTGATTTCTACCTGTTACTCATTGTTTTGTTGTATTTCCTCTTTATCCCCAAAACATTCATCCAAACAGTACCCCATTGCATTCTGTGTTTATTTTACTCTCTGCCTGGTTTTGAAGGTCATATTTCTGAAGTGCTGAGTTATTATGTTTTTATCACCAGATTTCACTACCACAGGTTGTTAACTCCTAGGAGAGCAAAAAGTATGCCCTTGGGATTAGTTTTAGACCAGAAGACCAGGCCGTACTAGGTATTTTTATATTGTCTATGTTCCACGTGATATGTATGTTATGGTTGGTAAATTATTCTCATTTCTAGAATTCTGCATAGTTGATGACCAGACAGAGAAAAACCAGGAAAACTGAGATCTGCACTTGTGGCAAATTGATTTCAACAACGACAAAAAAATGATTAAAGAGAGAAGAAATACATTAGGAAAAGCCTTTTGTCTATATACAAAGACCTTCCAGTGAGAAAAAAATACCTGGTAAAGATAACTTATGCAGAATGAGTTATTTTTCAGAACTAACAATTAGTAATAGAAAATCTTTTGTAAAAAGCTTGATGAGTTTAATACACATAGGAAATTGCACCTCTATACAATACAAAAACAGGAGAATCCTTATTCTAGAAGTAAAGCTTTTGAATAGGATAGGAATGGGAGAGCCATGTGTCAAAATGAGGACCTTTTTCAACCTCAAGGTGTTCATACTTTGAAACAGCTTTTTTTTCCCCCCTTTTTTATTGTGATTGAGTGAAAGTGTGCATCTGGTCTAAATTTGCATGCCCACTGTTTTAGTCAGCTAGGGCCGCTCTAACAGAAATACCACAGAGTGGATGGCTTTAACAAAGGAAGGTTTATTCTTACACAGTCCGGTAGGTTGCAAGTCCATATTCAGGGTGACCGTTCCACGGGAAGGCTTTCCCCTTGTGGGCTCTGGAGGAAAGTCTGGTATTGCATCAGTCTTTGTCCAGGGAGCGTCTTGGCGCAAGGACCTCTGGTCTGAAGGACGCGCCCTTCTCCCGGTGCTGCTTGCTTGATGGTAGTGAGGTTCTTAATTGTCCTTTGTTTCTCTTTCCCTTCTATCTCTTGCAAGTTAAGGGTGGGGCAAGCCATACTCTGGGGAAAATCCCCCTACAACAGGGCAGGGAAGTAATTCTATGCGGGCATTTACATCCCCACCCTAATCCTTTAACATGCAGTTTAGCGAAACCACACAATGGAGGACAGTCCCAAGATACTGGGAACCATATCCCAGCCACGTGACTACACATATTTTTGGGGGGGACACAATTCAAACCATGACACCTACCTATGTGCAGCTCCTTGCCTGGTGACGGCACGCTCATCCTTTCTGTTCAGTACAAGTCATATCCTCCTAACAATCCTAACAGTCCCCTGTCTCCTCTTCTCTACTCTCTCCACTCCCCACTTGTAAGAGGCCGGTAGAATGACATCCTATAGATGCATAGAACCATAAAGTGTACACATGATATGGTCATTCTGTGCTGCCAAATCCAATCCATTCCTGTCTAGGGAGTTGACCTCAATAATGATGTATGATCAGGGGCAGCACTGGGTCTAGGGGCCATGCTCCCAGGGGAACCTTCAGGCCTTTGGACCATCAGTTGCGATCTTTTAGTGGAGTTCTTGGTGTGCGCCCCTTTTTATTCTCATATTGCCATTGGGTCTTGACTTCGTGAGCCCTATCACGGCTGTAACTGGAGGTGGCCAGGCACCATCTGGTTCTTTTGGTTGTATGTTGATGTAGTCACCCATTGACATGGGTCTTTCTGTCTCTGGGTTCTCTTTCCCCCGTGTCAGTTTTGTCCTTGGTGATCATGTCTTCCAGCCGAGTTAGGACCATTTGGTGTACCTGAAATGGCAGCTTGCTAGCTTTTAAGACCCCAGGCCACTCGCCAATATGGGATGGAGAAGACTCCTTTAGCAATAGGCTAGTTATGCCATTTGGCCACAATGTCCCCTGAGAGCATGGTCCCGGATCCCCGCCCCTGCTACTCTGTCCTTGCATATTGGGTTAAGGTTGGAAGAGTTTTCAGGTTACATTGAAGTCCAGTTAAACTGACCTTGTTTATAATGTGTGTCGTCACTGCTTTCACCCAACCAAATTTCTATCAACTATGTAATCTGATAACCACCGCTCTCCCTTTCTCCCACCCCTCGCAGCTGTCAGAGTCTTGTGTTTTGTACATGAGTCTATTTTCAAGTCCTTGTACTGCTGACTAATTTCACTCAACATAATGTCTTCTAATTGAAACTAGGTTATGTTTCTTGAAATCATCATTGTTCATTAGCATTGCAGTGTTCCATTGAGTATATATGCCATGGTTTATTTATCCATTCATCTGTTGTTGGGCATATAGGTTGATTCCATCTTTTTGCTGTTGTGGACTGTGCTGCAGTAAACACTCATGTGCATGTATCTGTTCATGTGACTGCCCTTCATTCTGTGGTATATATTCCAAGCAGTGGAATTACTGGGTCAAATGGTATACCTGTTTCCAGCTTTTTAAGGAAGTGCCAGCTTGCTTTCCAAAGAGTTTGTACCATTTTGCAGTCCCACCAGCAGTGTAGGAGAGTTCCAGTTTCTCCACAGCCTCTCCAGCATTTGTTGTTATGTGTGTTTTGGATCACGGCCAACCTTGTTGGGGTGAGATGATAGTCTCATCGTAGTTTTGATTTGGATTTCTTTAATAGCTAATGATCGTGAGCATTTCCACATGTGTCTTCTGGCTGCCTGAATGTCCTCTTTAGAGAAGTGTCTGTCCATCTTCTTTGTCCATTGCTTAATTGGGTTATTTATCCTTTTCTTGTTGATATTTTGTAGTACCTTGTAGATTATGGAGATTAGGTGTCAGTCTGACATATAGTTGCCAAATATTTTTTCTCATTCTGTAGGTGGTCTTTTAGTTCTTTTGATAGTCTTTGGATGAGCAGAAGTGCTTCGTTCTTAGTAGTTTCCATTTATCTATTTTCTGTTGATTGTGGTTTGTTTGACAGATTTTGAAGTCTGTCTACATTGTGTATTAAAACTTCCATTGTTCATCCTATTTTTTTCTTTGATGAGCTTTATCATTTTGGTTTTGATATTTAGGTCTTTTATCCAGTTTGAGTTGGTTTTTGTATAAGGTGTGAGATATGGGTCTTGTTTCAGTTTTTTGCAGATGGATATCCAGTTTTGCCAGCACCATTTGTTGAAGAGATTGCTTTTACTCCAGTTTAAAGTCTTAGGGCCTTTGTTGAATACGAACTGTTTATAGGAGAATGGTGGCATCTCTGGGGTCTCAGCTCTGTTCCGTTGTTCCATGTGTCTCTTTTTATACCATTACCAGGCTGTTTTGACAACTGCGCTAGTGTATTAGGTTCTGAAGTCGGATATTGAGAGGCCTCCTAGTGTGGTGGTGTTCTTTAGTGGTACTTTACTTATCCAGGCCTTTTCCTTTCTAAACAAAGTTGGTGATTTTGTTTCTCCATATCATTAAAAAAATGTCACTGGAATTTGTATTGGGATTGCATTATATAAGTAGATTGCTTTGGGTAAAATAGACATTTTCACAATGTTAAGTCTTCCTATCCAAGAGCGGGGTAGGTGAAACAACTTTTTGAATATAACGAATATGGAAACACCTTCAACAAGGAGGCACCTATTCTTACCTGTAAGAATGCATGGTCATGGGAGAAGCTATGAATGTAATGAACCTGTGAATGCCCTAACTAAGATTCATTGGTCATCAGAGAACTCACACGAGGGAAAATCACTGTGAATTTAATGACTGGGAGAGGTTGGTTAGTGAGAAGTCAGCTCTAAATAAACACCATTAGGGTTCTCGTGGGGATGAAATATTGTGAGTAGAGGAAAATTTTAGCAAGAAGTCACTTCCTGCTCACAGAGAAAGTGTACAAAGGAGAAATAGCCTTTTTTTTTTTTTTTTTTTTTTTTTAGAAATCAGGGCTTTATTTCTCCCTCAGGAAGCCAGTTTATCAGCATACCACTGCCTCCCCCAGGTTGCTTGTACCCTTGCTTTTGTCCTGAGTCCCTTCCACAGGCCCCCACAGGATGAGGTGGCCTCTCAGATACCACCTCCAAGTCTTCTTATGAGTGAGTCTCCCCAGCTCCACTGTCCTTTGTTCCCTCTGGGCTTCCTTCCTCGGGGGTAGGAGTGGAACAGCTGGCAGAGGTGGGAGTGTGCTTCCTATAGCCCATATAGCAGGTCACCTCGTCTGGACTTGGACCTGTGAATCCTGGTGAGACAGCCAGTGCCTGGAGGACAGAAGAGACCTGGAGCTGCCGTAGGGGAGGGGCTTTCTCACCAGATGCTGTGGGATAGATTCCAGTGATGAGACCCATGGTGGAGGGGCTCTTTGGGTGCTTGTCCCTTCTCAGTGCCTGTGAACTCTGCCCAACACCCCACCCCTTTCTTACTCTAAGAAGTCCAGCTGCTCCTCTCCCACTTCAGTGACATGGCTGCTGTAGTCAGGGCTGTCAGTCACAGATGCATCTCCTCAGTGTATTGGCACAGGGCTTGTCACATGACCCCAAACAGATGAGAGTTCTGCTCTAGGATTTTGGCAAGATCATGAGGTGGGACAGGTTTCACATCCTCTGTGGAGGTGACTTCTTGTGAGTGGGGATCGGAAGCCACTGGTGGGCACATTTCCTGTCACAAGGGAGCCACTCGAGAAGAGGAGGCTGACAGGCAGGGAGGAGGGGTGTGCAGGAGCCCAGAGCAGGCCTTCCTGCAGGCGCTGACCAAGGGTGAGACCAGGCACTTTTGTCGTGCGTCCGGCAGTCCTGGAGGTCTGTCTCCACATCAGGACTGGGAAAATTGGCGGGCCTTCAGCCTTCAGCCACCCTGGCTACAGAGTGAGAAGTGGTCCAGGGTTGGGGCCTCTGCCTCTGATCTTGGGGATCCTGAGGACCCTCTCACTCTGACACCCTCACAGATAACTAGTCCCAGAGACCAACAGTGCTTTCCTGCTGGCCCCAGAGTCACTGCCACACCCTTGTCCTTTGTTCCACTGCTTCTCTCCTGTACAAGGTTCCTTCTCATTCTCTTTCTTCTGACTTTCCAAGTCTCACCCTACTGAAAGTCCACCTTCTCAACATTGTCAAGTACTAACCTGGACAAGACTGCACATTCACCTTTAATTCACTCAACAAGCACCTTGTATAGTGGGACAAAGAGAATTCTCCCCAAAGCCAGGTCCTCCTGGAACCTTAGAATACAGCCTTATTTGGAAATAAGCTATTTGCAGGTGTAATTAAACTAACATGAAGCCATACTTGATTAGGGTGGTCCTAAAATAATGACTGAGCCATTATAAAAAGAGAAGAGGGCCCCTGAGACTCGCCAGGAAGAACACTATTCCACCAGCCATGGAGTGCCTGGAGCCACCAGAATTGAATGAAGCTAGCAAGGATCCTGGTCTTTGGTTATTAGTGTTCAGTGTGTCAGCTCTATTCTTGAGATGGTCCCTAAATTCAGGCAGGAGATACTCAGGGTTGTCCTTCAGCTCTTGGGGATTTGTTTTAATTTTCTTTTTTTTTTAAATTATTTTTTATTATGACTGAGTGAAAATGTACATTCCCATACAAATTACATGCTCATCTATATGCAGCTCCCACTGCTCACCTTGCCTGGTGACAGCACACTCTTCCTCTCCATACGTTTCTTATCCTCCCAACAATCTCCTATCCCTCCTATCCACCCACTCCCTTCCTCCAGTAAGAGGTCAGCAGGATGACATCCTATAGATTCATAGAACCATAAAGTGCACACATGACATGGTCACTCTGTGTTGCCAGGTCCAGTCCATTCCTGTCTGAGAGTTGACTTCCATTATGATTTATGGACAGGGGCAGCATCAAGGCCAGGGCCCCACTCCCAGGGAAACTCTGAGGCCCGTGGACCATCAGTTGTAGTCTTTGAGTGGAGCTCTCGCTCTCAGAGTGCACCCATTTTTATTTTTGTGTTGCCAGTGAGGCTGAACTTTTTGATCTCCATCATGGCTATCATTGATGGTGGCTGGGCACCATCCAGTTCTTCCGGTCACGAGTCAATGTCACCCACTCACGTGGGTCTCTCTGTCTTCTGGGTTCTCTTTTCCCCATGTTGTTTTGGTCCTTGGTGATCATCCGTTTGTGCTAAGTTGGGACCACTTTCCTTGGATGGCAGCTTGGCAGCTTTTAAGACCCTAGACACCACTCACCAATGTGGGGTGCAGAGGGCTCTCGTAGCAAAATGTTAGTTGTGCCAGTTGGCCTTGGTTTCCCTTGAGAGCATAGTCCCTGGCCACCAAGCCCAGCTACACTGTCCTTGTAATATTGGATTAAGATGAGGAGTAATTGCGTTATGTTGAAGTCCAGTTAATACTGTTATTCTTTCTAATGTGTACTGTCCCGTATTTCACCCAGCCAAGTTTCTATCAACTATCTAATCTAAACCCTCGCCCCCCTTGCCCTCCATCCCTCCTTACCCTTACAGCTGTCAAAGATTCTTTTCTTCTATGCATGAGTCTGTTTTTAAGTTCTTATTGTAGAGGTCTCAGACAATATTTGTCCTTCTGTTGCTGACTACTTTCACTCAACATAATGTCCTCCAATTGAAACCAGGTTATGAGATGTTGCCTAAAGTCATCGTTGTGAGAAAGACTTGAATGTAATGAAGTTGGGAAAATCTGCAAGAAACTAAATCATTTTCAGCTTCAGCAAACACAGGTAAGAATACCTGTAATCAGTGTGGGAGGTTCTTTTGGCAGGCACCAGTTCTTTCTAAACATCAGCAAGCAAACATAAGAGAAAAACGCTATGGATGTTGAGAGTGTGTAAAAGCCCTGAGCCACAAGTCATCTACCACATACATCAAAGGATACACAGACGAGGGAGACCTTATGAATGTACTGAGTGTTTGAAAACTCACAAACAGGTCAGGCCTTGTAAACATTAGATGATACACACAAGGTAGAAACCCAGTGAATTCACTGAATGTAGGAAAACTTTCACATATAGGTGAGGCCTCATAGTGCATCAGGGAATACACACGGGAGAAACCCTATGAGTGTAATGAATGTGGAAAAAAAATGTGAGAAATCTCTGAGTGCATCAGAGAACTCATGTGGGAGAAACCCTGTGAATGTAGTAAATGTGGCAAAACCTTCCTCTGCAACTCATTTCTCCTGTTAGATCAAAGGATACACGCAAGAGTGAAATGTAGTACATGTGGGAAGATGTTCTCCCCAAAGCCAAACTCCATTAATTGTCAGAGAACTCATACTGGAGAGAAACTTTATGAATGTAATAAATATGGAAAGTCCTTTTCTGTGAAGTCAAAACTCAGTGTACATTGGAGAACTCACACAGAGGAAAAACCCAATATATGTAAAGAGTGTGGAAGAACCTTCCAGAAGTCATACTTCATAGTATGTCAGAGAGTGCACAAAGAGAAGAAACTTTATAAATGTAATGAATGTGAGAAAACTTTCTTTTTCAGAATTCACCCCTTATGGTACATCAGAAAACACACAAAGAGAAAGACTATATGGGTGTATTCAATGAAGGAAAAATTTTTTATCAGAAATCAGGTCTCACCAAATATCAAAGAACTCACACAGGAGAGAAATTTGACAAATGGAATAAATGTGATGAAATGTTTTACCACAAGTCATCCCTTACAGTACATCAGAGAACTTACACATGGGAGAAGCCTTGTAAATGTAATGAATGTGGGCAAACCTACCAGAAGTCATCCCTCACAGCTCATCACAAAAAACATACAAGGGAGAAATCCTGTGAATCTGCAAATGTGGGAAAGACTTTTACCAGAATTCAGAGTTCACTAATCTAAGAAACTACACAGAAGAAACCCCTGTCAACATCCTGAAGGTCTAGAAACCTTTCATTATGACTTATACAGTTTATATTTCAGATGCACAGGGGAAAATCTTGATAAATATGAGAATTATTTCATCTAGAAATAAAAGTAACATCTTATTCATCAGAAGATATTCAGTGTTTGGAAGACCTTATCATTATTTTGAATATGTTAAAAGTTTTAAAAACTTTGATATATAAGTATATATATATAAGTATATGTAAGTGTATATATATAAGATATATAAGTATATCTATAAGAGGAGCCCTTGTGGTAGTAGTTCAAGTGCTTGACTGCTGACTGAAACATTGGTGGTTCAAACTCATAGTCCCTTAGTGGGAAAAAGATGTAGCAGTCTACTTCTGGAAAGATTACAGGCTTCGGAACTATGGGGCAGTTCTACTTTGTCCTGTAGGGTTGCTATAATTTGAAATTGACTCTATGGAAATGGGTTTTGGTTTGTATGTAAGAGAATTGAACTAATTGGAAATACAGCAGTTTGGCAATTCAGAATAAAACATTTTCTTTAGAAATATTAACAGTAAAAAGCTAAGATACCGAAATTGTTATTGAAAATGCTTAGTTGTAGACATACTTATTGTGTAAAATGAATTTATTTTTCAATGGTACAAGTAAGTTGAATAATCATAAGCAGTATATTGAATACAAGTGTGAAAAGTCATTGAATTATGTGAGTATAAGGGAAATATTGTGTGAGTTGCTTTGGTTACTGGAAGCTCTCATAATCCTAGGTAAAATGTACTTTTACCATTATTACATGTTTAAAATTCTGATACTGATCACCTATATCTTTTCCAAGCGTAAGAACAAGATGTATACTTTAAATAAAATATTTGTAATGGGTAAATTGATGTACTCCTACCTTTCTTGCCACTCTGTTAGCATGTGTAAACTACCTGTCCAATAAAGAATCCAAACAATGTGTTTCTTTTTCATCCAACATAGACAGTTAAATGCAGTTAAATAAAATTAGGTACACAACAGTTAAGTACAAGTTTTTTTTTTTAAAGGACTTGCACTTCTTTCCGTGAACTTCTGTGGAACTTGCTATCTCACTACCAACAACTAGAAAACATGAAAATACAATAAAATAGTTAGAAGGCTGAAAAACATTTCAAATGCCTTTTTAAAGTCATTAGATGTTAGAGATCACAGAACTGGAATTCTTCAGAGAAAAGAAGTAAATAACATCATCCTTATGTTTGGCCAGTCTTTCCTGCTAAGGGGAATAACTCAGACCGTAGCATAGGTAGGAAACTGTTGGGACAGTTCTACTGTGACCTCTAGGGTTGCTGTGAGTCAAAACTGACTCGATGGCAGTGGCTAGAATAGGTAGGGATAACTGCAGACATATCCTTTCTTAGTAAATAAGGTGTATTTTGGAAATCAGGAGATTAAGACAGTTGTTAATATGTGAAGCAGAATGCTGGAGAAGGAGCTAGCAGAGTAAGAGCCTGAAAAATCTGAGTACAAATCTGTACATGTGAAAAGTGAGGTTCTTTAAGACCTGGCACAAAAGGCTTCTGAGGAATGAACAATTATGAGAGAGCTCTGAAACAATTCCAGAACTTACAGAGTTTGTATTAACCAAGTCCCCTCCTCCCTGAGATCCTAAGATCTTAGTCACTTCTCTTAGCCCTCGTTTTACATGGTTTCTGAAGTCCTCATGAACATATTTGAATGGACGAGTTGGAGATGGTTGTGATGCCTACAGTCAGCTTACTTTGTGGAACATCGAACACCTACCCTACTCTTAGTGGAGCCCCTGTCTCGTCATATATCTCCTAATGGGAAGAATTAACAATATACAGAAAGATAGAACTAACCTCTGAACAAACCTCCATTAATACACTGCGTGAGAAGGTATCCCTGCGTACTGTATAGAGAGCTTAGGAGAAGGGCAACTTGGACCTTGTAGCTACACAGTCCTACCTCAACTCATAGATGTAATCATGCTCTACAATCTCAGAGTGAGATGCTGGAAGAGATTAAGAACCATGGCTGAACTTTGTGGACTGTTAGCACCTTCACAGCTTCCTCAACATTAAGAGATCTTGGGTTCAAGATTAACACGTCTTGATTGACATCAGCTGTTCTAACTGAAAAGATGAAGATATTTGGATCCACTGTAGGTGATTTAACTGAGAGAAAAAGGGAGCGGGGAGACCCAACTCACAGTATTAATAGACTTTAGAAGACCTGTTTCTCTTAGTGCTTACAGCCTTCTCTGGTGTTACGTACTTTAAATGCATTTCTTGAGTGCCACTGTGTACCAGGCCTTTGTTAGGAATATTCAGATTCAAGTTTTACTGAACTGGATATGGTGGTAATGATAATCCTGTGATAAAGATGAAGAGAAATGAGGACCAGAGATGAGAACTGACGTCACAGCGGGAGAGGTTAGGTTCAGCTACCCATCTTAAATAGCAGTGTATAAATATTTAACAGAGTACCTGTGACAGCTGTCTTTTTAATTCAGATACTGTTGAGTTGACTCTGACTTGCAGTGACCCTATGTGGTGGATGAGAACTACCCCATACGGATTTCTTGGCTATAATCTTTACAGAAGTAGATCATGAGATCTTTCTTTTGAAGAGCTAGCAACTGAATGTCTAAATGTTTCTTCACCAGGTCTCCTTTCATCTCTCATGTACTATATAACATTCATTTTCTAAATGAATAAATCATAGGTACAGTTAAGATCTCTTGTGATACCCTGACTACAGTGTTAGGACTTGCCACTTAGAAAACTAGTTTTATTAGGTCATTGTACATCCTACCTGATAATTTTCTATGAACTTCAGTATACATACCAATACCAAATATATCACAAAATGTTGTCATTTTATGGGAATTTGAATTATGCAAATTAGAAATTTTCCCTAAAAATTAGTACTTTCAAATGGTATGTAGAATTTTATATAACGTAATTCCTAAATTATAATCTTATATCACAAAATTTAAAGCTGGCATAATTAATAAATTAAGTTGCTTTCGTTGCTACATACTAATAGGACATTAGTACAAAACTGCTGTATCAGTGTCCTAGGAATGAAGTATGTTACTATATACATTGCTGTCTTTGTTTCTTATTGCTGCTATAATATAGAAATAACCACAAATGGGTGGCTGTAGCATATTTTTAGGAGATTAGAAATCTAAATGTAGGGCACCAGTTCCAGGGGAAAAATCTCTGTGTTTACTATGAGGGAAAATCCCTGTCTCACTTTTGCAGTGTTCTTGATGGTACTTGGTGGGAGGTGTCTTTCCCTCTATTTGTGTTTGTTTCACTGTGTCTAATCTGCTATTTTCATATCCAGAACTGTGTAGGTTTAAGACAAGTTCTACAATGATATGTTCTCATTAACATAACAAAGAAAACTCTATTCCTAAATGGGATTACATCCACAATTATAATAAACCGTCTGTTGCCATTGAGTACGTTCAGATTGATAGTGACCCATTAGGACAGTAGAACTGCCCCACTGTGGTTTCCAAGGAATACCTGGTGGATTTGATCTGCTGACATTTTGGATAGCAGTCATAGGACTTAACCACTGTGCCTCCAGGGCTCCATCTCCAAGTATAGGGGTTAGGATTCCAGCATATATTTTTGGGTCACACAGTTCAGTCCATAATGCATCTTTTGGAGGATTTGAAGTTGATTCAGTAACTTGGGCTTTATTTAATATTTAGGGTTATGATTTAAAGTCTCATAAAATACCTTAACCACTGCTAGCAGGCTGACAAGAAACATAAATGATACCATGATACATTGTTCCAACGATTTTTAAATTCATGCTTAAAAATAGGAAGCAACATTAAAAATAGTGTGCCATGAGCAGCTCCCCCCATTAAAATGAGACCAGAAAAACTGAATGCTACTTGGCTACCATTAGTAAATGTTTTGATCAAAGATTCTGTTGATCACAAGGGGGGAAATGTAGAATATAAAATCCTTATGAAATCCAGATTTTTTTTGAGTCATAGAGACTGAATGAACCCCTGAAACTTGGGTGAGATAAATTTTAAATCTTAGGAACTGTAAGTATCCCCTCAAGTCTTCTTAAAATCAAACAGCAGTTTAGCTTAACTAATAAAGAACGTCTGCCTTGAACATTATGTCCTTTTAAGGTTTATATGGGAGCAAATTGCTGGTAGCAGTTGGAAAGATAGGGAATTATGGAATCGGCAAATTTATGTTAATGAAGGAAGAATGTCTCAGAGAAGGAGGATGAAAATGGTTGTACAGCTTTAAGAATGTAATCAGGTCACAGAGTTGTAGAAATTACTGAATTGGCAAATGTTCTGCTGTGTATGTTCTAAACAATGAAAGTAAAATAAATTTAAAAAAATTTTAAAAACTATACTGGAATAGTGGTGTGTGCAGGGTTTTGTATGGCAAATTGATTTGGACTGTGAACTTCCACTTAAAAGACACACATATATGTAAAACAGTATACTGGAGTGGGTGTAGATTTATTCTGTACAAGAATACATCCTTACTGTGTTTTATCCAGTGCTATGAAAGAATTGGTATGGAATCACATTAATAAAAATTTTATATATGTTTAAGATAATGTGTCTGACACATACCGTTCTGGATTGCTGTATATATTGTTTAAATTGGTTTCAATTTTTCTTTGTTATATTTTGTTGGCTAGACTTGTGAATATGCATATAATTTTTGAAAAAATACAATTGTATCTGACATGTTCTTGTGGAACATATTTTTAGTTTTGTGATAGGCTTTGAAGTCTTCTTCTGTATCCCTGTTTTACCTTGGCAGTATCCAGTTGCTTTACTCACTTTTAAAAACAGCGTTTGTTTTACACATGTTGTATTTTTTTATTTTTATTGTTATTTAACATGACTGAGTGAAAATGTACAATCACGTATAAATTTACATGCCCACCTATATGCAGCTTTCACTGCTCACCCTGTCCGGTGACTGCACACTCTTCCTCTCTGCTCCATACATTTCTCATCCTCCCGACAGCCTCCTTTTCCCTCCTCTCCATCCACTCCCCTTCCTCCAGCCAGAGGTCAGCAAGATGATATCCTGTAGATGTATAGAACCATAAAGTGCTTCCAGTATATGGTCACTCTGCATTGCCAAGTCCAATCCATTCCTGTCCAAAGAGTGGACCTTTGTTATAATTTATGGGAAAGGGCAGCATCAGGGCCGGGGGCCATGCTCTCAGAGGAACCCCAAAACCGCTGGACCATCAATTGAGGTCTTTTAGTGGAGATCTGATGATGCACCCCTTTTTATTCTTGCGTTGCCAGTGAGACTCCTCTCTGTGAGCTCCATCGTGGCTCTCACTGGTGGTGGCCAGGCACCATCCAGTTCTTCCGGTCCCAAGTCGATGTAGGCACCCACTCTTGTGGATCTCTCTGTCTTCTCGGTTGTCTTTACCGCATGTCATTTTGGTCCTCAGTGAGCATCCGTTCCTGCTGAGTTGGGACCATTTGCTGTGTCCTAGGATAGTAGCTTGGCAGCTTTGAAGACCCAAGACGCCACTCAGCAATGTGGGGTGCAGAGAGCTCTCTTAGAAAAATGCTAGTTGTGCCAATTGGCCTGGAATTCACCTAAGAGTTGTTCCCCTGCCCCCCACCCCACCTACTCTATCTTTGCAGTATTGAGTTAAGATGGAAGAAGTACTCGAGTTATGCTGAAGTCCACTTAATGTTGTTCTTGTTTCTAATGTGTGCTATCACCGCTTTCTCCCAACTAGATTTCCAGTAACTATCTAAACTAACCCTCCCCCCCTTCACCCTCCCTCCCTTCCCTCCCTTGCAGGTGTCAAAGAGTCTTTTCTTCTATACACAAGTCTGTTTTTGAGATCTTACCGTAGAGGTCTCATACAGTATTTGTCCTTTTGTCGCTGACTACTTTCACTCAACATAATGTCTTCCAGTTGAAACCAGGTTAGGAGATATTTCCTGGAATCATCGTTATTCTTTATCATTCCGTAGTGCTCCATTGAGGATATGTACCATAGTTTACCTATCCATTCTTCTATTACTGGGCATCTGGGTTGATTCCATCTTTTTGCTATCGTGGACTGTGCTGCGATTAACATTCTGGTGCATGTGTGCGCTGGTGTGAAAGGCCTTGATTCTGTAGGATATATTCCAAGTAGTGGAATTACTGGGTCAAATGGTATATCGATACCCATTTTTTTAAGGAAGCGCCAGATTGCCTTCCAAAGAGGCTGGACTATTTTGCAACCACACCAACAGTGTAGGAGGGTTCCACTTTCTACAGAGCCTCTCCAGCATTTGTTGTTTCGTGTTTTCTGGATCATGGCCAATCTTGTTGGGGTGAGATGGTATTTCATTGTTGTCTTGATTTCAATTTCTTTAATAACTAAGGATCGTGAACATGTCCGCATGTGTTTCTTGGCTGCCTCTTTAGTGAAGTGTCTGTCCATCTCCTTTGCCCATCGCTTAATCGGATGATTTATCTCCTTCTTATTGATATTTTGTAGTATCTTATAGATTATGGAGATCAGGCGTTGGTCTGACATAGAGTTGCCAAATATTTTTTCCCATTCTGTGGGTGTTCTTTTAATTCTATTAATAAAGTCTTTGGATGAGCAAAAGTGTTTGATTCTTAATAGTTCCCATTTATCTATTTTTTCTTCTGTTGATTGAGGTTTCTTTGACAGATTTTGGAGTCTCTCCTCATTGTGTATTAAAACTTCCATTGTTGTTCCTACCTTTTCTTGGATGAGCTTTATCGTTTTAGGTTTGATATTTAGGTCTTTTATCCAGTTGGAGTTGGTTTTTGTATAAGGTGTAAGATATGGATCTTGATTCAGTTTATTGCAGATGGATAACCAATTTTGCCAGCACCATTTGTTGAAGATACTGTTTTTACCCCAGTTTAATGTCTTAGGGCCTTTGTCGAATATCAACTGATCATAGGCAGATGGTGTCATCTCTGGGGTCTCAATTCTGTTCCATTGATCGATCTGTCTCTTCTTGTACCAGTACCAGGCTGTTTTGACCACTGTGGCAGTGTAGTATGTTCTAAGGTCGGGTAATGAGAGGCCTCCTAGTGTGTTCTTCTTCTTTAGTAGTACCTTACTGATCCGGGGCTTCTTCCTTTTCCAAACAAAATTGGTGATTTGTTTCTCCATCTCATTAAAAAATGATGCTGGAACTTGTATTGGGATTGCATTTTATAAATAAATTGCTTTGGGTAAAATAGACATTTTCACAATGTTAAGTCTTCCTATCCATGAGCAGGGTAGGTTTTTCCATTTATCTAAGTCTCTCTTAGTTTCTTGAAGTAAGGCTTGTAGTCCTCTTTGTAAAGGTCTGTTGTTTCTCTGGTTAGATTAATTTCTAGGTACTTTATCTTCTCAGGGGCTATCGTAAATGGTATTGATTTGATAATTTCCTCCTTAACAGTCTCGTTGTTGGTATAAAGGAATCCTACTGATTTACTTATGTTTATCTTGTATCCTGAGACCTTGCTGAACTCTTCTATCAGTTTGAGTAGCTTACTTCTAGATTCCTTTGGGTTCTCTGCATATACAATCATGTTGTCTGTGAACAGGGAGATTTTAACTTCCTCTTTACTGATGCAGATGCCTTTTATTTATTGGTCTTGTCTAATTGCTCAGGCTAGAACTTCTAGCACAATGTTGGATAGGAGAGGTGACAGTGGGCATCCTTGTCTAGTTCCTGATCTCAAGGGAAAGTCTTTCAGACTCTCTCCATTCAGGATGATGTGGGCAATTGGCTTTGTATAAATGGCCCTTATTATGTTGGTGAATTTTCCGTCTATGCCCATTTTGCTAAGAGTTTTCAGCATGAATGGGTGTTAGACTGTATCAAACGCCTTTTCTGCATCAATGGACAGAATCAGGTGATCCTTGTCTTTTGTGTTACTTATGTGGTTAATCACATTAATTGTTTTCCTGATGTTGAACCAGCCTTGCATCCCTGGTATGAATCCCACTTAGTCATGATGGATTATTTTCTTGATATGTTGTTGTATTCTGTTGGCAAGAATTATCTTGAAGATTTTTGCGTCTAGGTTCATGAGTGATATTGGTCTGTAGTTCTCTGTCTTTGTTGGATCTTTCCCTGGCTTAGGTATCAGGGTTATGCTGGCTTCATAGAATGAGTTTGGGAGTACTCCATCTGTTTTAGGCAGCTAGGGCTGCTCTAACAGAAATACCACAGAGTGGATGGCTTTAACAAAAAAAAAAGATTTATTCTTACACAGTCCGGTAGGTTGCAAGTCCATATTCAGGGTGTCCGCTCCAGGGAAAGACTTTCCCCTTGACGGCTCTGGAGAAAAGTCCGGTATTGCATCAGTCATTGTCCAGGGAGTGTCCTAACGCAAGAACCTCTGGTCTGAATGACGCGATCTGCTCCCGGTGCTGCTTGCTTGATGGTAGCGAGGTTCTCAAATTGTCCTTGGTTCTTTTTCCTTTTATTCCTTGCAAGCTAAAAGCATTAAGGGTGGGGCAAGCCATACTCCAGGGAAACTTCCCCCATAGCAGGAATTCACAGCCCCACCCTAATCCTTTAACATACAGGTTAGCAAAACCACACAATGGAGGACAGTCCCAAGATACTGGGAACCATATCCCAGCCACGTGGCTGCACACATTTTTGGGGGGACACAATTCAAACCATGACATCCCACCCTTTGACAACCCAAAAATCACATCACAAAAACATTTAACACATTCATCTCACCATAGCAAAATTATGTCCATCTATATAACAGAAGTCTTAAATCAGCTCCAAGTCCAAAATACAAAAACTCTTCTACATCTGTGAAACTTAGAAGGCATTAACAGGCAACAGGCAAGTCAACAGAACACATTACGTTAGCCCTAAAAGCTTTGGAAATACTCTTACATTTTCTGAGACATTCTACACAACAGCAATGCTCTCCAGACTCTAGGTATCAGCCACACTCTCAGGTTTCTGAGTGGAGACCTCCAGCCCCGTGCTACAACTCTGCCTTCAAGGCCCACTTGGACAGAAACTCTGTCCCATCGGCTTTAGGAGCACCCTAAGCCCAACTGAGTGGCAGTTCCACCCTTACGAACACAGCACGCCATGGTTCCACCCTTTCAAACCCCTGAGGTCATGGCCATACCTCTTGAGACTGAGGCAGCTCAGCTTCTCACGCTATCTGCCTCTTCAGCTTCAGCTTCCTATGGCCGCATGGCCTGGGCTTCAGGCCTACATCTGCCCTGCCGGGCAAGTGTTCCAAAGCTCTGTAGCTCCACTGGTTTAAGTGCCCGGAGGCACCCCACTCTTGCTGGAAAGCGTCCTGCCCAAAGGCACTCAACTCTCTCACTCCGTGGGTCAGCAAGGCCAGCTCACCGATTCAAGTGCCCAGAGGCACCCCGTTCCGCGAGGAAAACTCTGCGCAGGCACTGACCTCTCTCGCTCCACGGGTCGGCTCCAGCGCTGCCTCTGGTTCTGCTGTTGCCGCTGCCGCTGCTGCCGGTCCTCTGTTGTTTCTCACCATCTGCGCCTTCTTCGTTCCTTCTGAGTCTTCTATCCATTCGCAGTTTCAAAGTGGCTTCCACATTTTAGGTATTTGCTAGAGCAGCACCCCACTCCCACGGTACCAATTCTGTTTTAGGCAGCTAGGGCTGCTCTAACAGAAATACCACAGAGTGGATGGCTTTAACAAAAAAAAAAGATTTATTCTTACACAGTCCGGTAGGTTGCAAGTCCATATTCAGGGTGTCCGCTCCAGGGAAAGACTTTCCCCTTGACGGCTCTGGAGAAAAGTCCGGTATTGCATCAGTCATTGTCCAGGGAGTGTCCTAACGCAAGAACCTCTGGTCTGAATGACGCGATCTGCTCCCGGTGCTGCTTGCTTGATGGTAGCGAGGTTCTCAAATTGTCCTTGGTTCTTTTTCCTTTTATTCCTTGCAAGCTAAAAGCATTAAGGGTGGGGCAAGCCATACTCCAGGGAAACTTCCCCCATAGCAGGAATTCACAGCCCCACCCTAATCCTTTAACATACAGGTTAGCAAAACCACACAATGGAGGACAGTCCCAAGATACTGGGAACCATATCCCAGCCACGTGGCTGCACACATTTTTGGGGGGACACAATTCAAACCATGACACCATCCCTTTCTATACTGTGAAATAGTCTCAGTAGTGTTGGAGATAACTCTTCTCTAAATGCTTGGTAGAATTCTGCCGTGAAGCCATCTGGGCCCAGACTTTTTTTTGGTTGGCAGTGTTTTGATGACCTTTTCAATCTCTTCCTTTGTGATGGGTTTACTAAGTTGTTCTGCTTCACTTTGTGATAATTTGGGTAGGTGGTATGAGTCAAGGAATTGGGCCATTTCCCCTAGGTTTTCAAATTTGTTAGAGTACAGTGTTTCATAGTATTCTGTTACGATATTTTTGATTTCTGTTGCATCTGTGGTGACAATTCCTTTCTCATTTCTAATTTGGGTTATTTGTTTCCTTTCCTGCTGTTCTTTAATAAGTTTAGGCAGTGGTTTATCAATTTTGTTGATCTTTTCAAAAACCCAGGTTTGGTCTTTTCAAGTTTTTCAATTGTTTTTCTGTTCTCCAATTCATTTAGCTCTGCTCTAATCTTTATCATCTCATTTGTTCTGGTGCCCGATGGGTTCCTCTGTTGTTGTCTTTCTACTTGTTGAAGCTGTAAAGTTAGTTCTTTCATTTGGTTTCTTTCTTCCTTCCAGATGTGTGCATTTATGGAGATAAACAGACCTCTGAGCACTGCTTTGGCTGTATCCCATAGGTTCTGGTAGGAAGTGTTTTCGTTCTCATTGGAATCCATGAATTTCTTCAATTCATCCTTTTTTTCCTCTATAACCCATGTTTTTTTGAGCAAGATGTTGTTCAGTTTCCAGGAGTTCCACTTTCTATCTATGTTTTTTCTGCTGTTGATTTCAACTTTGATGGCTTTGTGATCTGAAAAGATGCTTTGCAGTAATTCAGTGGTATGGATTTTGTAGAGCATTGCATTATGGCTTATCATGTGGTCAGTTCTCGAGAATGTTCCATGTGCACTGGAGAAGAAGGTGTAGTTGTCCCGCTGATGGGTGGAAAGTTCTGTATGTATCAATGAGTTTTAGTTGGTTAATTGTGTCAATGAGGTCTTCTGTATCTTTACTGAGCTTTTTTCTAGATGATCTGTCTAGTGATGAGAGTGGAGTGTTAAAGTCTCCCACTATTATTGTGGAGTCATTTAACTCTCTTTTGAGCATTGTCAGTGTTTCTTCGACATATTTAGGTGCTCTGACATTAGGTGCATAAATATTTAACAGAGTTAAGTCTTGCTTGTCTACTGAACGTTTCAGCGATAAATAGTGTCCGTCTTTGTCCACGATGGTGGATTTGACATGAAAATTGATTTTGTCTGAAATTAGAATTGCCACCCCTGCTCTTCTTTGTTCACTGTTAACTTGATATATATTCTTCCATCCTTTAATTTTCAGTTTGTTCCTGTCTTTAGGTCCGAAGTGAGTTTCTTGTAGAGAACATATAGATGGGTCGTGTCTTTTGATCCAAGATGACACTCGGTGTCTCTTTACTGGAGCATTCAGTCCATTGACATTCGGTGTAATTATTGATAGGTATGTGTTCACTTCTGCCATTGTGATATGTTTATTTTTATGTTGATGTTTTCTCTGTTGTTCTTATTAGTCTGTTCTGGGACACTCTTTTTTGTGAATTGATTTTTCACCTTTTTCAGAGCTGGTTTGATAGTTGTTGAGACCCGTGTGTTAGATTTCTTGAAATGGTATGATACATCTTTGTTGTGCTTTACAGCTGCCCCATAAAACCCCTTAATAAACTATTTATAAACCCAATTTTAATTACTACCAGTCTTGTCATCTTCCTCTCCCTCTAGAAGGACTATAACAACTGTAGTACATCCCTCTTTTTATTATGATGACACCGTAGTTTTCATGATGATCACTGGATTGCTTCTTTTCATATCAAAGCTGTGATTTACTTTGGGGCCTTCCCTAAATGAGTAGAGTATTGAGTAGTGTGTCGTTCTAATATATAAAGCTAGTGATTTTGTTCTTCTAAGCCAAAGCCAAGAACTTGTTTCAGTATTTCTTGTAGTTTTGGTTTGGTTTTTACAAAGTCTCTGAGTTTCTGTTTATCTGGGAATGTCTTAATTTGATTTTCGTATTTGAAAGATAGTTTTGCAGGATATAGAATTCTTGGTTGGAAGTTCTTCTCCTTCAAGACTTTGAAAGTGTCATGCCACTGTCTCCGTGCCAGCATGGTTTCTGCTGAGAAATCTGACGAGAGCCTACAGGGTTTCCCTCTGAATGTTAGCTTTGCCTTGAGTCTTGCTGCCTTTAAGAGGTGCTGCTTGTGTTTCATTTTGTTAAGCTTGATTATAATATGTCGTGGAGTCTTTCTCTTGAGATCTATATTGGGTGGTGTACGATATGCATCTGAGATGTCTATATTCTCTTCCTTCATGATTTCTGGGAAGTTTTCTTTCAGCAGCTCAGCAACAATACTCTCTGTGTTCTCAGATGTCTCACCCTGTTCAGGGACTCCAATTAATCGAAGGTTGTTCCTCTTAATAGAGTCCCACATGCTTCTTAATGTTTCTTCATTTTTCTTGTTTCTTTTTTTTTATTTCTGCTCATAGATGCTGGCATCAGTAGCTCTGTCTTCCAAGTCAGAAATTCTTTTTTCCATTTGTTCCATTCTGTTTTCTTGGCTTTGCATGGAAGTTTCTATGTCTTTGATTTTGTTCTTGATCTGTTGGATTTCAGAGTACTGGTGTTCCATCAGATCAAACAACTTGCTTAATGTTTCATTTTGTTCTGCTGCATTTTGTATAAGGTGTAGAAGGGCTCTGTATATAATCAATTTGTATTAACTTCCTGATGCTTCCATAAAAGTTTCTTCATCCGGAAAACTCCTTGGTTGCTTTGTTTGGGAGCCTTCTGAAGCCATGAATGATTTCTTGTATGCCACAATTGTCTGTTGCTTTTTGGGTCCCATGTAAGTATATAGAGGCTGGAAGAGGTACTGTGAGGATGGATTGCAAATGTTTCTCTAGGCTGTCTTCAAATGTAAAGTAAAAGGTATCTGACCAGTTCACAAGTCAGTTAGGTTTTCAGGTGTAGAGGTCCCTCTTCTCATCTGACAAAGTAAGCGCCACTATATCCAACCCCAGATGACAATAGACTAGTTCAGAATACAGCAGTGCTACTACCCTGGTGGCCTCTGCTGACAGGGCCTATCCTTAGCCAACACTGCGTTGAGTACTGGTTTTGTGATAGAAAAGCACTCTTTTGTGGCCAGGCTCTGGCTCCCAAGCTAAAAATTAGGTCTAGCTGCGGCCACCGTACCCAAGATGGCTTCCTCCACACAGGCAGCAGACAAAGGGGCCAAAGGTGCTGAGAAGTAGTGATTCCTCTGCTTCTGTTTCAGGTCCCCCAACGTAGGCAGCACTGTGCAAAATCACTACTTTTCTGTCAGAGAAGCGCTGTCCCGTTTGCAGGCACTGACTCCCAGGCTAAGAATGAGGTCCTGCTAAAATCTCGGTACCAACATGGCGTCCTGCACCCTGACTGCGGAACTCCCCTGAGGCAGCTACAAAAAGAAAGGCTCAACGTGGCTAGATTAACAGAGTCCCGAGCCTGGCTCTCAGAATATGGGAATTTCGCCTGCCTATCCCCCAGCAGCGAATCCGAGTCCAGCCGCCAGGCAAGACCCAGCTCCGCTCGCCAGCCTAGACAGGGGAAAAAAAAGTCACAATGGTGCTTTTACCTTTCGTCCGTGAGAGCTGGGGCTAGCCAGGAGCGGGATTCAGCGAAAGAGGAAGTTTTTCGCTGAGTGGTATGAAGTCCCAATTACCAGCTCTGTGCTGTGTCCTGAGGCTGATTAGGTGATCAGAAGGCTCTGTTTGATTGTCACTTCAGGTCTTGGTTTCCAGAGGGATATACGGAGACGTGTGCTTGGTCCGCCGTCTTGACCCACATATTGAATTTTTTGATGTTTAGTTTATTTGATTTTGCCCTTGAAGGGAGTAAAAATCAAGCCTACTGCCACCGAGTCGATTCTGACTCATAGTGGCCCTGTATATAGTACAGAATAGAATTGCTCCATAGAGTTTCCAAAGAGTACCTGGTGGAGTTGAACTGTTTGATTAGCAGCCATAGCAGTTAACCACTACACCACCAGGATATCCCCATTAAGAGTGGGCAAGATAATTTTGACCAACCAAAGGAAACTGACAAAGCTGAGCAAAATGTTTTTCTAAAAAAAAAATATCTTCCTAGGAATGTTAAAGAACTCAGAAAGTAATTACTGGGGTGTGATTTTATCATGGATTGATCTGTGGCCCCCTGCAAAAGGGGGTACCCAGATTGGCTAGGCCATGATTCCTGGTGTGATATCATAATCCTGTGTATTGTAAATCCTGCCTTTATAATGTTAATAAGGGAGGATGTGTGGCCATTGTGTTGGTGGTACAGAACTCAATCTGTTAAGAGTATATTGTGCTTTGAGGCAATCTCTTGGGATATAAAGGAAAGGGAAGCACACAGAGAATTGGGGACCTCATTGCTGCCAAGAAGCAGTGCTGGAAGCTGAGTGTGTCCTTTAGAAAGGACCTCGGGTCCCTGAGTATCCGAAGCTCCCAGTCCAGAGGAAGATTGATTACAAAAACCTTCCTCCAGACTAACCGCTTTTGTCCTGGAGGGAGAGGCTGATCTGACAGAGTGACTGGCTCAGTTTGTTTTTAAGAGTGCTGCAGGGCAGGTTGGGACAGTGAGAGACATCTATGACTCATGGATCATTTGGATCATGATAAAACATTTCTGTCTTGATTAGGCACATGAACAGCTTTCCTACCTGTAGGAACAGGAAGTTATCCACCCCACAAATTGTAGCCATACTCCAAGATGTTTGGGAGATTTTGAACATTAAGTCCTGAAATGATGAAGATAAAAAGGAGGGTTGATGATCATATGTTCCCTGTCAGAAGCCAGAAAAATAATCTCTCTGGAGGAGGAAACATCATCTTAGGACTCAAATTTTTAAATGCATTTGAACTACAATGTTCAATATGGCCAGCCCAGTAGGAGATAAGAAACCATGAGAGATAACCAACAGAAGTAACAGAAAGACTTAGGGGACATCTAGCTTGTTTGGCGTAACAATTTATAAAGGAAATGTTCTACATCCTACTTTGGCGAATAGTGTCTGGTGTCTTAAAAGCTTGTGAGTGGCCATGTGAGATACTCCACTCGTCCCACCCCATCTGGAGCAAGGAAGGGTGAAAACAAACACAAGGGAAGGACTAGTCCAAAGACTTAATAGCCACAACTACTGCAGCCTCCACCTGACTAAATCAGGCACAACTAGGTGGTGCCTGGCTATTACCACTAACTGCTTGGACCGGGATTACAAATAAAAGTTCCAGGACAGAGCTGGAGATAAATGTAGAACACAATTCGTGCTTACACAAAAAGTCCAGAGCTATTGGTCAGACAGAAACTGGAGAAACTCTGGGAGTATGGATCACAGATACCTTTTTCAGTAGTAGTGATTCCTGAGTGTCTTAGGCTGGGTTTTCTAGAAAAGCAAAATTAGTAAAGTATGTAAATAAATACACTTAAAGGAATAAATTTATATTAAGGAAATGGCTCTTGCAGTTTTAGAGGCTGGGTTCATGTAGATGCAGGGGCTGGTGAACCCACTCTCAGGTTAAGCTGATATGACAAGTCCCAGGAGCTGGAGGTCAGATGAACAGGAGGCAGCTGTAGGATCCAGGAAAAAATAAAACCCAGTGCCATCGAGTTGATTTCAACTCATAGCGACCCTATAAGGGCAGAGTAGAACTGCTCCATAGAGTTTCCAAGGAGTGCCTGGTGGATTTGAACTGCCAACCTTTGTTGGTTAGCAGATGTAGCACTTAACCACTGCATCACAAGGGTTTCAGAGTGAGCAAAAAAGCTAGAACATCTGCTTGTATTTGGATGCAGGCCACAACCCTAAGGGAACTCCTTTTCAACTGATTGACTACTCACAGCAGATTGATTGATAAGAGTGATCATGCATTAACACTGGCCCAGCCAAGTTAAAACACAATCTTAACCATCATGCTGAGGTTCATCCTTCAGCCAAAGATTAGACAGGCCCATAAAACAAACTGAGACTAAAGGAGCACACCAACCCAAGGGTAAGGACAAGGAGGCAGGAGGACAGCTGATAATGGGGAACCCAGGGCTGAGAAGGGGCAAATGTTGACACCTCTTGGAGTGGCAACTCGTGTCACAGAATAATATGTTGGTTGTTTAATGAAAAACTAATTTGCTCTGTAAACCTTCATCTACAGCACAATAAAAAATAACAGACTCAAGGCACTCCACAGATTAGGCTTAACATAAATTTAGCTGACAAGAGGTCTAACAGTTAAGTCTGTGAACTCAGTTGTTCTAAGTGCTACATACTTCATTGTTGATTATCACTGAAGTCACCTTTGAAGTACTCCCCCTTGGGCAGCTATGCATCGACACCAGTGCTTAGTCTACCCTTCTAAGGAAGTTTGGACTTCCTTTACTGGAATGGCCATCAGACCTGTCATTGTGTTACCCTTGATGTACTGAATGTCATCAAGATATCTTTCTTTCAATATTTTCTCTTTGGGTACAGAAAAAAGTCACTAGGGGGCCAGGTCAGGTGAGTTGGGAGGGTGTTCCAGTACAGTTATTTGTTTACTGGCTAAAAACTACCTCACAGACAAGTTTGCGAATTTGCAATGGCCATTCCAGAAAGAGTTCCAAACTTGCATTGAAGGATGGGCTAGGGGCTGGTGTCAGTGCATAACTTCCCAAGGGGAGTTCTTCGAAGGTGACTGTAGTGATATTCAGCAACGAGGTATGTAGCATTTGGAACAATTAAGTTCACCAATTTTCAGACCTTGTGCCATCTGTCAGTTTGTCACACTGGGGTGGTTTGCGTGTTGCTAAGATGCTGGAAGCTGTGCCACCAGTATTTCAAATACCAGTAGAGTCAACTAGGTGAACAGGTTTTAGTGGAGCTTTCATAGTAAGGCAGATTAATAAGAAAGACGTGGTAATCTACATCTAAAAAAACTGGCCAACAGTGTCTGATATGGTCCTGTAAAGGAGCCTCTCAGGTTGGAGGGCACTCAAAGTACAACTGAGGAAGAACTGTCTCCGCAAAGTAGAGTCAACCTTAGTGACACTAGTGGACTTAAGAGAAGACCTTAATTTGCCCATGGGGTATGAATCAAAATGAGGAGAAACAGTTGAAAACGTCCGTTAGTAATTAGAACTTGAAATGAATGAAATGCCAATCTAGGGAAATTGAAGTTGTCAGAAATGAAATGGAACACATAAAGATAGATATCCAAGGTGTTAGTGAGCTGAAATGGACTGGAATTGACCATTTTGAATCAGGCAGTCGTGTGGGCTACCACGCTGGAATAAAGCTGGGTAATGAGTAAGGAAGACGGAATTAAAACGGAAGTCTTTGAATTATAGTGTTGGTGAAGAATCTTGAGTGTATCAGTGACTACAAAAAGAATGAACAAATCTGTCTTGGAAGAAGTACAGCCAAAATGACCTTAGAAGCAAGGATGATGGGACTTCATCATCCTTTGGACATCTTCCTACTAGGACATGTTATCCGGAGGGACAAACCCCTGGAGAATGGACTTAGCTACTGCTGCTGTCACAGAAATATCCCAAGGAGATGACTTGAACAAATTTATTCTCATAATCTAGGAGGCTAGAAATCTGAATTCAGGAGCTAGCTCCAGGGGAAAGCTTTTCTTTCTGTTGTCTGTGGGGGAAGTTCTTGTCATTAGTCTTCCCCGGTCTAGGAGTTCCTCAGCATAGGGGCCCTGACTCCGAAGTACATACTCCGCTCCTGGTTCTTTGCTTTTTGAGGTAGGGGGTCCCCTGTGTATCTCTGCTTGCTTCTGTCTTGTATCTCAGAAGAGATGGACTCAAGGTGTTATCTAAACTTGTCCTGTCTTATTAACATAACTGCCCTCAGTCATGCCTCATTAACATTATTGAGGTAGGATTTATAATACATTAGCACAGTCACATCAGATGCAAAATTGTTTGATAACCACGCAGGACTGGGAATCATGGCCCAGCCAAAGTGACACATGTTTTGGGGGGGACACATTTCAATCCATAGATTTCTACCCTTTGGGCCTCTTCCCTGCATTCATATCCTTGCCACATGTAAAACTCATTCACCTCATCATGTCATAGCAAAAATCTTAACTACAAATGCAGAAAGCAAAATTTCCCATATGAGATTTGTGAAATCTAGGTGACAGGTCACCTGATTCCAAATATGCTGGTTGAACGCCTTTGCACAAAGTAGACATTTACATTACACATGGTAGAAATTGGAGGGAAGGACAGGGTAACAGGTACCAAGCAAGGAAGCAGAATACGTGACATTAGCTCTTAAGACTTGAAGATCATTCTTGTTCTGTGAGACCATTTAAGCAATAACTCTGCCCTCTGGACTTTTGGAATATCGGCCCACTCTCTGGATTTTGTGTGGAGGCACCTTGGCCTTGGGCTTCTCCTCTGGGTTCCAGGCCCACTGAAATGGAACTCTGCTTCCTGACATTTGGACAGCCACATTTTTTTAGTCCATCTGAGTGATTACCCTACCTCCTCAGCCCTAACAGGCATCATTCTTCTGTCCCTTGAGCATGGCAGCCCCACCCTCTCAGCATTGGGTGGCAGATCTGGCTCCATCCTGCTGGCAGTTGTAAAAGGCATCACCATACTCCTGAACTGATTTGATGAATGACTTTGAAACCTAGGAGGTAGTAAGTAGTCCAACCCTTTCAAGCCCCAAAAGTGGTGGCTCCATGCTTTGTGACCTTGGAGGTTGTGGCCCCATCCATTGGGAATGATGCTGCACCACATCCTGTATTTCTTGTTTCTCTTTAGCTTCTGCTTTCTCGTTCCTTGGCCTCTTGGCCCCTTGGGACTCACAGCTTGTATCCGCCCTGCTGGGGTAAATTTTACAAAGCCCATTAGCTCCACTGATAAGTACCTGAAGGCGCCCTACTCTGCTAGTTAACTTCAGCTGGAAAACACTTAGTTCTCTTGTGCTGTGGGCTTACAAGCCTAGCTCTGCTAGGAAGCACCTGGAGACATTCCACTCAGCCAGGAAGCTTTCTGTACAAAGGCACTCAGCTCTTTTTGTGTGTTGGTTCCATTGCTGTCTTGCACTTACCTCCTGGTTCTGCTACTGCCATTTCTCTGCTACTGCTTCTCACTTGACGGTACCATCTCCAGTATAACTGCTGTTCTCACTTCCTTCTGAGTCTGCACCAGAAGTGTCTTTGATGTCCGTAGTGCCACCAACAGCTTGTTCAAGACAATCTAGACTTTTACGGTTTGGCACTTTAACACTCTTCCAGTCTCTACTCATTGACAGTTTAAAAACAACTTTCACATTTTAGATGTCTGTTACAGCAGCAACCTACTCCTGGTACCAAATTATGTTTTTAATTATCTAGTGCTGCTGTAACAAAAATATTACAAATGTGTACCTTTAAAAAATAGGAATTTATTCTCTGAGTGTCTAGGGAACTAGAAGTCTGAATTGAGGTGCCACTTCTAGAAAGTTGTCTTTTTGTTGGCTTTGTGAGTGGTCAATGTCATTCATCTTTCCTCTGGTTTAGGAGTTCATATGGGCCACAAGTCCAAAGGATTCACTTCCCTCTTGAGTCTTCCTTTTCTGTGTAGGATGTCCCCCTTGTCTCTGTGTTCTCTTCCCTAGATCTCAAAAGAGATTGACTTAAAAATAAAATGCAATCTTGTAGATTGAATCTTGCCTCATTATAACAACTGCCTTTAATCCTGCCTCATCAACATTATACAGGTAGGCTTTACAACACAGGAAAGTCACTTCTAATGACAAAGTGGTAGATAGTCACACATTACTGGGAATCATGGCCTAACCAAGATTATGTGAAACTCACTCTTGTACATAGAGTAGCTAAAGGGAATAGATAGAAGAAATGAAGTTAAACCTGAACAGAGGATTTCAAAGGGTGGTTTGAGAAGACGTAGTATTATAATGATAGGTGCAAAGACCTGAGTTAGAAAACCAAAAGAGAAGAATACTCTTGGTATTTCTTAAGCTGAGAGAACTGAAGATGGTATGCAAGCTTTGAGTTGCAGTAGTGAAGGATTTCACAGGAAAAATACTGAATCATGCGGAGGCATCAAAAGAAGGTTGTAGGAATACACAGTATCTCCATACAAAGAAGATTTCATCAGTGTTTAACCAGTTCAGGAGGTAACATGTGATTTAAAACACCCATTATATTGAAGGGAGAAGTTCAGGCTGCACTAAAAGCCCTGACAAAAAAATAAGGCTCCACAAATTGATGGAATACCAACTAAAATGTTTCCAATAGATGCAGTACTGGGAGAACTGACCATTAAGTTTGTGAACTCATCCTAGAAAAAGTGCTACCTACCTTATTGCTGAATATCACTAAGGTCACCTTTGAAGGACTCCCCTTGGGAGGCTATGTACCAATGTCAGCATCTAGTCCACCGTTAAAGCGATTTTGGAACTCTTCTGGATTGGCCATCAGAGCTGTCATCGTATTACCCTTGATGTGCTGAATGCCATCAAAATGTCTTCCTTTCAATATTTCTGTTATCCTCAGGTAAAGAAAAAAGTCAT
Organism: Heterohyrax brucei; assembly: GCA_028571685.1. NCBI lineage: Eukaryota > Metazoa > Chordata > Mammalia > Hyracoidea > Procaviidae > Heterohyrax > Heterohyrax brucei. The sequence continues at coordinate 97,688,597 of CM053154.1, read as the reverse complement.
TGAGAGGCGGAACTGGTGAGTAGGGAGTGTTCTGATATAGTTATTTGTTTATTGGTTAAAAACTCCCTCATGGACAACAATACAATTAAGTTTGCAAACTTGCCACATTGCCACCTTGTGCAATTGCATTCCAGAAAGAGGTCCAAAATTGCTTTCAAGAGTGGATTAGGTGCTGGCATCCATGTATGGCTTCCCAAGGGGAGTACTTTGAAGGTGACCATAGTCACTTAGAACAGTTCAGTTCGTGGACTTAATTGTCAGATCTCATATGCTAAGAAGTTTGTTAGAAGCTGTCTGGCCAACTATCATGGATTGAACTGTGTCCCCGAAAAAATGTTTGCAGTCATTTGGCTGGGTCGTCATTCCAAATATTTTATGATTGTCTTCTGTTTTGTGGTTTTCCTGTGCTGTGTGTTAAAGATGATTAGGGTGGGACTGTAAATCCCTTCCTAAGGTAACCTTCCTGCTCCAATGTAAAGAGAGTTTCCCTGGAGTATGGCCTGCACTACCCTTTATCCTTTTATCTTACAAAAGATTTAAGAGAAGTAATTAGAATATTGGGAACCTCCCACCGACAGGAAAACATTACTGGGAGGAGAGTGTGTCCTTCAGACCTGAGGTTCCTGTGCCAGGATGTTCCCTGAACAAAGACTGATGCAACATAAGGACTTTCCTCCAGTGCTGACAAGGGGGAAAGCTTTCCCCTGGAGTGGACATCCTGAATTTGGGCTTGAAGCCTATGGACTTTGTTAAACATTCCTTTGTTAAAACCATCCACTCATTGTATTTTATGTTGGAGCAGCTCTAGCTGACAAAAACACCAACTGACGAGAGAATTCTATATTTGTGTTTATTCCAAAGAAAGATGATCCAACAAAATGTGGAAATTATCAAGCAATATCATTACTATGACACAAAAGTAAAAGTTTGTGGAAGCTCATTAAAAAATTATTGTAGCAGTACATCAACAATATACTGCTATAAATTCAAACTGGATTCAGAAGAGAAAAAAAGGAACAAGATATTTCATTGGTGTTGTCGGATAGAACTTGGCTGAAAGCAGTAAATACCAGAAAGGTGTTTACTTGTGCTTTATGCATATGCAAAAGCATTTGACAGTATGGATCATAACAAATTGTGAGGACATTGCTGAGAATGAGAATTCTGAAACACTTACTTGTGCTCAGGAGGAACCAGTACATAGATCAAGAAGCAATTCTTGAACAGACCAAGGAGGTAACTGTGGTTTAAAGTCAACAAAGGTGTGAGTCAAGGTTGTGTCCTTTTACCGTATTTGTTCCGTTTGTGTACTCAGCAAATAATAAGAGAAGCTAGATGATGTGAAGAAGAAAGGGGCATCAGGATTGGAGGAAGACTCATTGACAACCTTGATATGCAAATGAGAACGCTTGCTGAAGGTGAAGAGGACTTAAAATGCTGCTGATGAAAGTCAAAGACCACAGCGTTTAGCATGGATTGTTGTTGTTGGGTGCTACTGAGTCAGTTCTGACTCATTGTGACCCTATGCACAACAGAATGAAACTATGGCCCAGTCCCATGCCATGTCCACAGTCGTT